>ML058479.1:1044402-2244402 GCA_003013855.2 Liriodendron chinense
CAGTTGAACTCGTGAGTCACACAGTGAGTCATATATAGTTTGAAAATTAATAAAATGTAGATGGGAAGAGAATGGAACCTAACATCTCTACTGGAAAAAGTTGTACTAAGTAGTGCACCGTTGAGTGGTTTGTTGACAGTTTGTATTTTACATTATTTATGTGAAGTATGTTAAATATCCATTCCTATCTCTATGTATATTTTTTTTAATTTATTATAATTAAATGTTGAGTTGAGTCAGGTCAGGTCGGGTCAAGTCTTCGACTCAACCCGATACAGCCGAACAGTGAGTCAAGTCGACTTTCTAGGTTTTTCGAACTATGGTGCTTATCAAAACTCATTCACCATGAACGTTCAAATACTCATCCACACGAGGCACACGTGCAAATACAAAACACGTTTATCAGAAATGAGCTTTCCATCATATATTGGAAATAAAGTTTACTTTGATTCTTAGATTTGCATTTCTAGCCATTCATTTGTTGTAATATCCTATGAGTCACCGTCGATGTGAAGTGGCCACTTTTTTTATATCAGAAGATCTAAACAGCCTATCTCACATGATGGACAGCTCAGATCTCACACACGTATTACATTGTGACACATGCACCTGCACGTGAAATTAGCAAACTTGGATTATAGACATCAATCTTGGCTACTTGTACATATGGCACGAGAAATCCTAACCGTTGCTGTTGGGTCCCATCTTTGTTTGATAACCGTGACCTTCCATCCACGGACATTAGTTTGATGAATTTGGACGGTGGGGACTGAGGCACGTCTCTCCTTTGAAACTTTCTCAACCGTATAAAATTTCTCCCTTTGATGAAATCTGGGCCCTTGGCAGTTGTTCAATCCTTTTGTCATACGTGGAAACCAGGTTTGCACCTGAATAACACACGTTGCTACTCCAGTCCATGCCCTAATTCCACGTGGGCACACATGAAAATATGAAAAACGTGTGTGAGATTTGAGCCTTGTATAAGGTGGGAAATAGCACCTAGTAAATTAACAGTACAGTTTTTGCTCTTCAAGTGGGCCATTACCTACAAAATAAATGGGAGTGAATTACGTGAGACCCTTGACTGTGGGGGTTACAATGATGTGACTTAAAATCCACACCGTCCAACCATTTTGAAAGCTAGTTTTGGTGCATGATCTCAAAAATGAAGCTGACTCAAATCTTAGGTGGACTACACCACAGGAAACAGTCGTGATTGAATCCCCACCATTAAAAACTTCAAG
This sequence comes from Liriodendron chinense, assembly GCA_003013855.2. Taxonomy (NCBI): domain Eukaryota; kingdom Viridiplantae; phylum Streptophyta; class Magnoliopsida; order Magnoliales; family Magnoliaceae; genus Liriodendron; species Liriodendron chinense. The sequence goes on from ML058479.1 coordinate 1,045,647, forward strand.
GATTCCACAGGAATGTTTGTTAGCCGCCCAACCTGTTGATAAGGTCAAAAACACCTAGATGAAGAGACCACACAAATATCATCTTGAAGTTTTTAATGGCCAATCACCACTGTTTCTTATACTATGGTCCATCTAGGATTTGGAACTGCTTCATTTTTTTGGATCATGCCCTATAAAATGATCTCCGCAGTCAAGGGTCCCACCTAATCCGCTCCCACCAGTTAACAGTACAATTTTTTTCCTAGCCGTCCATTTGGTTTGATATGTTGTGGCATCCTTTAAGGTATTAAATGACCTGATTTTCTATGTCAGAAGATCTAAACAGATTAGTTCGAGTGTTGGAAAGCGATCTCATACATATGTAGAGGTGGGCAATGATCCGGGCCGAGCCGAGTTAGTTTGGTTTGTTTTCGTACCACCACAGTTTGTGGATCGGTTTGGTTTGGGTTTCGGGCTGACCCATGCGGCTCGAGTTTGGTTTGCTCCAGAAAAATCTGGTTCGAGCTGGGATCGACTTGGTTGAAAATTTCGAACCGGGCCGGACCGAGTTCAAACGGACAGGGGCTCTTTTTTTCATTATTCATTTAAATAGAAAATAATTTAAAAAGTTAGAAGAAAAAAGTACAAACATATCTTACCATATGATGTTTAACATCCTCCAAAAGAGTGCAACTTCAAAATAGACATGTGAGAGTATTTTCCAAACAAAAGTACGCAAGCATAATTTTACAAGTGCAAGGAAATAGTGTGCATTCATGTAAATGTATTGTGTATTATCCATACCATCATGTATATGTATTATGTATTATCCATGTCATCATGTATATGTATTATCCATGTTATCCATCTGTTTTACATATCATTTTAGGACATGATCCCAAAATGGAATCAGATCCAAAGCTCAAGTGGATCACACCACAAGAAACAATGTGCTTATAATTTACGAGCTGAATCAAACCGAGCTGAATCAAATCGAGCTTCAAGCCGAACCGAGCCGGAACTGCCCTAGTTTGAGTTTGGTTTGTTTTTTCAAACAAGCTTGACTTGGAGGCTTGGGTTGGTTTGAACTTCCTTTTCGAACCAATCCAAGCCGAGCTTTTTCGAACCAATCCGAGCCGAGCTTTCGAGCTGGCTTGGTTTGTGCCCACCTCTATACATATGCCACATTGTGACACTTCTATGTGTACACGTGTACATGCACAGTTTTCATGATACATGCAAATCAGTACACGTGGAGCCATTGTTCAGTAATCCAAAGCACTCTTTAACTGTTCAATCAATGGCCACAAAAAAATAGTGTTAAGAAATGGTCCCATGTTCAAAGAAAAATATATGAAGTCTGGGAAATGATTTGGTGTCCTCCATCAATTGCGAGTCCCATCTGATAGACGGTTTAGATCATTTAAACACGCAGTACATGCGTGGAATCCCAACCGTCTGAAAATAGAATTGACTTTCAGTTGTAAGCTGTTAAAAAGTTAAAAAAAGTTTTAGTGGCATCCAAACTGCCTACTTGAAGGTACAGTTCCCATGATCCGTGTGAGTCGGTAGACGTGGAGCCATGGTTAGCATTCCAACCGTTCATTTAATGGCCCCAGAAAATACTCTCAATAAACGGTCCATGTTCAAAGAAAAGAATCTATCCGCTATATGTCTCATCTAATAAACGGCTTGGATCATTGAAACACATCGGCCACGCGTGAAATCCTAAGCGCCTGAAAACAGAAGCAGTGGACCCATCCACTATTTAAGCTTTCAGGGCAATCATGGACGTGCGTTAGCACATAAATCACAGCATCCAACCAATCCAAACCGTCCAAATAAGGGCCATCATTTTGTATAATGATGGTAGTGAACCATTCCCCGTTATCAGACCGGAATAGTCTAAAACTGCTTAAAACAACCAAGCTCTGTGGGGTCCACCATTTTGTATACGTAAAATCCACTCCGTTCATCAGGTGAGAGCCACTATTTATACCGTACATTCAGAAGATAAATCCGATTAAAAGCTCAAATGGGACCATGAAAATTACTCCCAAACACAATGTAGCCCACCTGAGTTTTGTTTCATTGAATTTTGGACTCATCTTCATCCAGGTGAGATACACCTGATTAACAGCTTTTGATGAAAGATAAACACCATGGTGGGCCCCACACACAAACCTATGGTTGGCATCCCACACACTGTTCCATATGCCTGGGGATAAACGGTGTAGATTTTACATACACAGCGAAGTGGGCCCCACATATCGTGTTTTACGTTGCAGTACCTAAAACTGGTGTTGCAGAAAAGCGAAAGCAAATCAGGAATCAGAAAAAAGAGGGTACGAAATCAGAAACATTCATTATTCCATATGCATTTAAAAGGAAGGAAATGCTATAATACACCAAAACAACGGTGTATATCCCTCGTAAAACAGGTGTTGCAGAAAAGAGAAGTATGTACTAATCAGAGATTCATTCCATATGCATTTAAAAGGAATGAAGTGCTCTAATACACCAAAACAATGGTGTATAGACCTGTCAAAATTTGAAAAGCTTCTGTACCTTTTCATTGTCTGTAGCGAAATAGAAGAAGAATCTGAGGAGAACGGAGAGAGTCCAATCTCTCTCATACAACTCTACAATCTATACAATCTCTTTGTATTCATCTCTTCTGAGTGCATTTCCTTATATTGAGCTTCCCTCTTGCATTAGAAATCCAATTGGATACCTGCAATAACATACCAACAGCAACAACCACAACGATCAAAACAACAACAGCAGCAGTAGTAGTAGGATTTTTTAGGCATTGTACCTGTTCGTAATGGAGACGGCAAGAGAGAGCGAGTTCGTGCTTCTGTTGGTAGGATGCGTACGGATTCTCCATGTTCTCTTCGAGCCACTGTCTCAGAATCTTCACCGATCCCTCTGGGAGACGCCCCTTTCCGCCTCCTTTCTTCTTCCCTTTCTTCCTCTTCTTCTTCTTCTTCTTCGATGATGATTGTTTGATGCGGAGGAATCGGCGTCTGCTGCCGCAGCTTCTGCTGTCAGTTTCTTCTTCTTCTTCTTCTTCTTCTTCTTCTTCTTCTTCTTGGGATGGATGGAAGGAAGGAGTGTCGGAGGTGACGCCGCTGCTTCTGAGGGCGTCGGAGAGGGTATCGGGGCAATCCAGACCGTCGAAAGGCAGAAATTCCGATGGAGATGCTGGTAGTGGGGTGGGAATGAGGGTTTCAGACCAGGGATTTGAGAGGATCGTCCTCTGTAAATGGCTTCTCGGCCTTCTACTTGCAGCGACAACGATCGGAAGAAGCTTCGGCTCTTCTTCTTCCTCTTTTCCTGCAGCGATGAGTTTCTGAGCAACTGCTTTTCCTTTTGATTGGAGAGTGGAGGAGGGCAGATTCGTAATTTTCGTCGGATCAGTTTCAGAAGGGAAGGAGGGTTTGGTTGGGGTTGAAGATGAAGTTGGAAAAGGAGACCATTTCCATTCGAGGAGCTGAGGGAGTCGATCGAACACTGCGTTGAGCTTCTCCTCCTCGGATGGCGATGAAATCTCAGCCGTCCGTCGCGCCTCATCTGGGGAAGAAGGCCAGGTAGCCTTGATGGTGGTGGGGCTTTTTCTCGGAGTACAAACCCAATGGTACATCCTCTCTCTCTCTCTCTCTCCTCTCTCTCTCTCTAAAACAGAATAGAAATGGAATGGAAGCACTTACAAGTGAACAACGAAAGGTCTGCATCCCTAGACAAAATGCACGGAAGATCTCTGAATGTCGGTTCGTGTCTACAAGATCTAGACCGTTCATCGGGTAGTCCCGCTGTGCATGTGCCTTTTCTTCGAGAGTAGATTAGGTTGCGGCCCTGATCGTGGGCCCACCTTGATGTATATACATCACATCAGTTTTGGCATGAGCCAAAATACTAGCAGATCCAAATCTCAGGTGACCGTTCATTGGGTGGACCCGCTGTGCCTTTTCTTCTAGAGCGGATTTGGTGCTGCCATGAGAATGGGCCTACCTCGATGAGTACAAAAATGGAGCAAATCCGGTGGACCACACCACAATAAATAGCGGTTTTTATGGGCCACAAATTTTTTCAATCAAACTGATATTTGTTTTCAGTATGGTGGACAAATAGACATGATGGTGGGCCTTAAGAAATTTTTAATGGTAGGCATTTCATAACCACTGTTTCCTATGGTGTGGTCCACCTGAGATTTGGATCTGCTTTGTTTTTTGAGATAGTGGTCTAAAATGAGCTGGAAAACAGATGGACGGTGTGGATATACAATACATACATCAAGGTGGGCCCACGGTCAGGGCAGAACCTAATCGCCTCCTCATTTCTTCCTTCCAAAACCACGTTGGCTGTGCGCTTGCGGCTGAGATGATGACCTGACCCAACTGATTTTATGGCCACCATAAAGACTGTGGGCTCACCTGATGAACGGACGGATCTTCCACTGTTATGCTGAATAGGTGGGATTCGATTCATACATCAAGGTGGGCCCCACGCTAACGGCTTCACAGTCTCAGGTGCGGCCGCACCAAATCCGCTCACGGTATTCGAAATCCTAATGATTTAGGATTAGGTGTTACTCTTACCGTGGGGCCCACCTTAATTATTTCTTGTATATCCACGCCGTCCATCCATTTTTCCAGCCCATTTTAGAACGTCTTCCAGAAAATTAAGCAGAAAAAAATCTCAGGTGGACCACACACAGAAAATAGTGGTGATTGAACGTTCGCCTTTAAAAACTTCCTAGGGCCCACAGTAATGACCACCGAAATGTTTGTTTTCCGTCCAACCCGTTGATAAGGTCAACAAGACCTGGATGAAGGGAAAATATAAAGATAAGCTTGATCAAAAACTCCTGTGGCCCACAAAAAGTTCTTAATGGTCATTCACCACTGTTTCCCATGGTGTGTGCCGCCTGAGATTTGGATCTGCTTAAGTTTTGCAATCACATCCTAAATGATATGTTAAAAAGTATGGACGGCGTCGATGTACAAAAAAATCATCAAGGTGGGCCCCACACAGTCAGGGTAACACCCAATCCACTCCCCTTTCGGACGAGATGAAGTTAGTTGGAGGGCGCGAGCACTTCCTCTGTACTGTCCGACGGTCCCCACGGGCCCGGAATCCTCTCTACATCACAGATTTTAGGATGCACGTACCGCTCTCAAGCTCTGTGGGGCTCACCACGTTGAATATGTAAAATCCACTCCGTCTATCAGGTTTTATCCTCGATTCTAAGTACTGATGTAAACAATTAATTAGATACACAACTCACGTGGGCCACACCACAGGGAACGAACATTGGGGATGGGATGCCAACCACAGGCTATGTGCGGGACCACCACGATCTGGACATTTCATTACAGCCATTAATCAGGTGTCTAATAAAGGTAATGAAGACATTTAAAAAAAAAAAAAAAACTCTGGTGGGCTACACCGAGTGAGGTTTCAAGAGCCACTTTTACATTGTTCCAATTGGTGTAGCCTACCAGGATTTTATTTTATTTTTTTCCTGATACTTTGTGTTTACGATTCAAATAGGGATTATCATCTGATGGACGGAGTAGATTTTATATATACCACAGCGGACGTGGATTTCCTTTTTCCTGCGCTGGGACTGGAGAGCAGAGACGTGCCAAAGGAATGCTCCCCTCTCCCCAGTACATCCGTACTTGCAGCGGCATGGACAACACCCAAGCGTACCACGTGTCCAGTTTAGCACGCGAAGCGAAAATGACCGCTTCACATGTGCCAGACCGATGCCGCGACGTCCCTCTAACACATACTAGGTCGGGATTAGATTAGCGAGGGGCCCCTGTCCCATCTGAGAGGGAGTACCAAGTGTGAGATCAGCGCCATTCGTTAGACTAGATATGTCACGAACGGACGCGGATTTCCTGCCAAGTTCCAGCGCTGGGATGATAGGTGGGGCCCACCGTGATGTTTGTGTGAAATCCACACCGTCCATCCGTTTGGAGAGCTCATTTTAGTGCACACGATCAAGAATGAGGTGGATCCAAAACTCAAGTGGCCCGCTCAAGAAGAAACAGTAGGGATCCATAACTAAGCTTTTTGTGTTTTCACTTATAAACATCAAGGTAGATCCCACGAAGGTTTCAAGACTAGAAAAGTCTTTCTTCATTTTTCACTCTGGTATGGCTGCCTTGAATTTTGGTCTCATGTCCTGAAATGATATGAAAAAATGGATGGACGGTGTTGATTTCTCACAAACATCATGGCGGAGCCCATTTATCATCCCAGGCTTTCGCAGAAACTCCGGGTAGAACGGGGCATGTTGGTACGCTTATGAGAAAAAGTGTACAATGCTATTGGCTCGTTCGGGGGCTTGGGTTTGGAATGCATTGGTATTCAAATTACAATATTACATTGGAGTTAAGGTGATTCTAAATTCTCATTGGTGGTTGGCTAAAATAGAATCCAAATCTCTTATTTGGAAGCTTGTATTTAGAGGGTATTCGAGTTTTTCAGTACATTTATATGACTTAAATTTGGTTAACAAAATTAACTTTTATATACTAAATTAGTACATATATGTGGTATTTTATAGAAGTGCGGTAATAAACTCATTAAAATATATACTTCGACAAAAAAAGAGGAAATTTTAAGCCTTAGGTGCACCACAAATGCAAGGATCACAACTAGGCGACTCACTAATGTTTCTTAATGGTCCATTTAAATGTTCAACATTTGGATGGTTCAGATCATTCTCTTGATATGATTTTAGCATTGCAAATGATAATTGAATTATTTTGGATATGTGGCATGTGTGTGATAGATTATTTTAGTGCACTCTCTTGTTTTTCAGTTCTAGGGTGCGCCCTACCTAACGAATGGCCAAGATATTTGGCATATGTGGCGAAATCCACTCAATTAACCAGATACACTCTCCTTGTTTGGCCTTGATCACAAAAATCAGGCTGATACAAATAACGGTTGTTGCATCATCATGGTTTTTTCCGGGTTAAATACTGCGGCTTACATAATAGACGGTGTAGATCTTGTGGAAGTTTCACCAACGTGGGTCCTGTTCTACGCAGTGTGTAAAACACCAAGTTTGTGGGGCCCACCATGTACTGTACGTAAAATCCATTCCCTAATAATCTGTAGGGCCCACCAGGTTCTATATATAAAATCCACTCCCTCTATTAGCTTTTATCCTCAAAGTTAGGCCCCAAGGATGAAAATCATCTTTATCCACAACTCCGATGGACCACACCACATGATAAAATTGGGATGAAATGCCAACCATCGGTTTATGTGTGGGGCCACCATGGTGTGTATCTTTTATCAAACCTGTTAATCAGGTGTAGCTCACCAGGAGGAATAGAATATAGAAAAATCAGCCTCATGTAAGATCCAGGAGGGCCACAACGTGTGAACTCAGTGGTTTTGGTAGAAATTGTATATAGTTTCCATTGGTTTTGTCCATATGAAATTATAATAAGGATTTTCTTATATATGTACGGTCCAAATAATGGTTATCACCCGATGGACGGAGTAGATTTTACACATACAATATGGAGGACCCCGCTGATCTTTGGTGTTCTATATGTGTGACACGTGTATAATATAAGAGTGCTGCGTATCAAGCATCACAGTACAGCATCAGAATGGGTGAGAGTAGCCAACCTTTTTTTTTTTTTTTGTAAATAGGACACCTTTGTGTGCGATCAGGGCCGTCCAAGTTCTACCGTTCGCATGAAAATCTACCTGATTTGAAAGGCCAAAGCTGCACGAAAAAGAGATTGATTAAAGATCCAAGTGAATGTGGCATCCGGAGCCCACCATGTTGCCTTTGTTAAATCTATTCCGTCCATCAGGTTTCATCCTCCATCCTAAGACCTAGAAAAAATAAAAAAAATAAAAAAAAATCAGCGAAATCCCTTGGGTGAATCACACCAAAGGAACAATGGGAATGAGATGCCAACAGTAGGTTTGTGTGCAGGACTTGCATGTCATGTGTCTCTCATCGAACCCGTTAACCAGGTGCAAATTACTAGGATGAAGTGAAAATACAAAAATTGAGCCTGATACAAGTATCAGGTGAGCCACATCACGTAAACTTAAAAGGTTTTGAAAACAGTTTTAAATTTATTTATTTTTCTCTCATTTTTAATCGTTCTTACTATTATTATTATTTTTTTTTTTTCTCGATTGGTTTATTATCATTTCTATTTTAGTTATTAAATTTACATCCATATAGCGCGGGGATTGGATAGTACCCCGTCACCCCCCATCAAGACCTAACTAGAGATGGATGGTCTTGTCAGGGGATCTGTGGGGCTCACACCTTCATGCATGTGTTTTATCCATGCTGTCCATTTATAAAACATTTTAGCTGATGAGACAAAAAATGAGAAAGATTAAATACTCAAGTGGACCACACTACATGAAATAGTGGGGGTTGAATTCCCACCGCTGAAAACCTCTTTGGGGCTATAGAAGTTTTGGATCAAGTTGAAATTTATGTTTCCCCTTCATCCAGATCTACCTGATCTTATGAACAGGTTGGATGGAAAATAAACATGATGGTAGGCCTAGGAATGTTTCAACGGTGAGAGTCATTGTCACAACTACTTCCTGTGGTGTGGTCCACTCAAGCCTTCGATTTGCCTTCTTTTCAGGTTCATAGCCTAAAATAATCTTTCAAAATGGATGGGCGGCTTGGATAAAATACATACATCACGGTGTGCCCAACAGAGAGCTCCTGACAGGACCATCTAGGTCCTGGTGGGGATAGTAATTAGCCCCCAATCCGCGCCCATCACATATTACTTGGATCCTATGAGTCCCACTTTTGATTGTTCGTCCCTCGACGATTTATTGGATGGTTAAAGATCATGATATACAAAATTGGGTTTTTGGAAGGGATTGATGATCAAAGGTAGACCCCACAAGGTGGATACTTCGATTAGGCTTTTATTTAAGATCAGTGGTCTGACTGGTTCAATATTGAAAATCAACGGTTTGGAATGGACCGATATCAATGATGACTTGTCTGATTGGGCCAAAATGGTAGATGAAATGTCTAATTGGGTATCATTAATGATCGACGTTCTGATTAGGCCAATATTGATTATGAACGGTTTGATTGGTTGATGTCGAAATCAAATTGCCTGGTTTGAATGATATAGAAGATCAACGGTCTGATTAAGCCAAAGTAGAAGAGAAATACTCTGATTGGACCAATATCAAAGACAACCGTCTAATAGAGTCAAAATTGAAGATGAACCGTTTTATTTGGATGAAATTCAAGATCAATGATCTGATCTGATCAATAAAATCTACATCATAAACGTAACTACTCAAAAAAGTGCAAAATTTCAAGAGCGCCTGCAAGCCGACCTGCAGATTATCATGCACCAATGTATGAACTAGTTACCTAAAATAACCAAGAAAAGGCTAAAAGAGAGATCCAATAGAATCCCATCAGTGGCTAAAATCCAAACCATCCATAGATACGATGGGCTAAAATCTAAATCGTCCATTGTCGGAATGCAGACAAATTCATATCTTAGCCTGTTGGATCCATGGAAAGGAAAGGAATGAAAACATTATTTACCATGAAACTAACTACCAAAGTTCGTTAAGCCCTTGGATTAGCTCACATGTGCCAATGTGCCTAATGAGTCATTGTCCACTTTTGATTATGTCACACACGTGCCATGTGCAAAGCATGTGTTACCGTTCATCTTCTTTTATGCCCTCACATGTGCAAAGCATCCCACACGTACTAATGTGCCACATGTTGCCATCCATCTTCTCTTGCACCCCACGTGATAATGTGCCACATGTACTGCCATTCATCTCTTGCGCCCCACATGTGCTATAGTGCCCACATAAACTAATGTACCACATGTGTCATTGTCCATCTTTAGTCTACCCCAATGTCTACGGGTGTTGCCATCTATCTTTAAATGCTTACATGTGTCAAATGTGCTAATGCTCGCTATGCATGTGTAGATGTACCACTGCACAACTTCAAGCACTTCATATGGCCATATGTGCCACATTTTAGAATCTTTCAATATTAAATATTTTTCAAGCAATGACCATCAATCAAGCATCTTCGTAGATCAATGGTTTGGATCATTAAAGGAGCGTTTGGATTGTAAGTTACTTTAGATAAGCTACTTACACCACAAGTAGCTTATCTTGGTTTCTACTTATTCAGCAAATAAATATATTTGATAAAAGACATACTTGTCAACCAAAATCTAAATAATGAAGGAAATAAGTTATTTTTGAAAGTTGAAAAGCAACACACAAAAAAGAAGAAGATTGAAATAAACACATTATTTTTCTTAAAAGTCAATTAAGTTTAACCAAACCGATTTAATTAAAAAAGTAATTGTTTAGCTTACATAAGTTTAAAAAGCTACTTATTCGGTAATATCCAAACAGGCCTTAAACATCACTCCATATCCAATAGTTCTTGAGGTATATGTTATGACATCGATGGTCATTGTTGCAAACCTTAGCATTAAGATATCCACCTCAGCATTAAGATATCCTGTGTGATGATTGTTAAAACACTAGAACAAGGAAAAATTATACAATCTTTGACGAAAGCGCAAGCGTGGTGAGATCGATCACTATCTCTCTCACAAGATAACTATTTTGAATTCACAGAGCCGTCGGAAGTCCTCAACTGAACTTCCTTAAATCTACAAAGGAATGAGTTCTTGAATTCATAAGAAGAAGAAGAAAACCGAAGTTTTATTGATAATAATAAAAGATAATTAAGATAATCACGAATTTAAAAGAGTTCAAATAACTTAGATGACAATCCTTTGAAAATCATAATTACGTAAATAAAGAGTCTTAATCGAAAATGGAAACAAAATGAATAAAAAAATGACAATTTCCATGCCATCTATGAACACAGTCGGCCAATTGACCAAGGTCGTTGGCCGGTTGATGTTTGTCGACCGACCGATGGAGCCAATCGATCGGTTGCCTGTGAACGAAACTGTCCAGCGAGTAGAGGCCTCTCTATGGGGTGATTTGGCCGATCGATAGCTTAAGTCAGCTAGTCAATCAAAGCCCTAAGCAGTCTAGTGAGTTGGGCTGATTTTCAGCCTAAATTCGGCCGGTTGACGACGGTTGTCAGTCTAGCCTGTCGACTAGCAATTCTTTCTGGCCTTTTGCTCCCTCTTGTGGTCCTTCCCATGGTCCATCTTGGTCATGTATAGATCCGCGATTCTCTCTACATTAATCGTGCACCTATAGATGTACATTGTCCTCAAGTTCTCAATTTGAATAATTGGGGCCACTATCTAGCAATCTAGACCATGAATGCCCCAAATGATCTCCTGCATTGGAAGATCCAACTACCCATTGTAGGTCTCTTTTTAGCTAAATGTACACTTTTTTTTTCTTTAAGTTAGTCATGCAACGCACCCACCCTCTTAGCTGGGCAATGCACCCACCCACTAGAGTGGTTAGTGTCTCCTTAGCACTTGAGCCTAAGACCTGCTGTTGATAGGCCCAGGCGTCTTCCAGCTGGGCTAGCAGGCGAGACACTTAGTTCTATGCTATGTATATAACACAAGTAGTGCTTTGTCAATTTTACCCATACGATTAGTAACAGTGAGGCGTAACAAGAAGTAGTTTTTGTGGGCGCAGACGCAGTCCGACCTCTTGTTAGACCTTTCAGTGTCCAACCATATCTTTGTGGGAGCCCACTTTGATGTATCTATTTATCCAAGCCGTCCATTCATTTTCAAAGATCATGTTAAGGTGTGGACCCAAAAGGAGCCAGATCCAACGCTGTAGTGGTCGGACCACGCAAGAGATGAATCCTGCATTTAGTGCAACTGGCACTTAATGCTTTGTTCAATGTGCATTAATGCAACCCAAGCTTACTATCTAGTGTGGTCCACTAAAGCGTTGGATCTGGCTCAGTTTTGGGCCCATACCTTAACATGATCTTTGAAAAGGAATGGACAGTGTGGATAAACAGATACATCACGGTGGGCTCCCACACAAATCTGGTCGAACACTCAAAGGTCCAACTAGAGCTCAAACGCAACCCACGTACATTGATCTAGGTGGGGCCCAATAGATCAATGGTCTAAACATGAGTATATGGATGGAGATGCAGCCAATCTCCCACCCATATAGTCAGGTTTTCCTTTTCTACAAGTGGAACCATGGCTCGGATTGAACCCACCATGATCCAAGCTGCCCATGTTGATTTGCCAACAGGCTACAAACTAATAGTGGAATTCGATTGTAAATCTCCATTTTAGATTAGAATATTTGTAACTAAGAATTAGGATCTATTTATTATCTTTTGTACAGCTAATCTTAAATTAGGAATCTACTAAATTTTAGCTTGTGTCTCCTTATAAGAAGATCTCCTCTTTCAATGGAATACAGTGAAATTCTCCACTTTACATATAGATACATGTTTTTATCCATGCACTATTTGGGCCCTTGCCCCCTTACCTTTTTGCCCCAAATTCAATTCTTTGACCCGGACCCAACTCATGTTAGATCAGATTTGTCGAGCCCTACCCAAATATAATTTAATGGGTTGGCCCATAGGGAAAGGGGTTGTTGGTCAGGTTCGGGACAGCAATCTTGGCCCATTTGGTAAATGGGTCGCGAACCCATTAAGCATGAGGAAATGAATGTTGTGTATGGGTGGCAACAGACCATGTTTGGGCCAGGACCCAACCTGACACTTAAGACCCAAGGCCCAAGCATAAGCCCTGAATATTTACTTGGGTCATGCCCGACCTGATGCAGCCCGGCCCAAAATTTGATAAGATCCCTTTTTCCCACTTGAATGTTCCAAATCACAGAAAGATAGGCATTTGAGAGGAATGAAACTAATGATCTACGTTCAAGATGGATGCATTGCCTCACCGATGGTTGGAATGGCAAATTCATAGGATATAACACATGTACGTATAAATTCAGGACGGGCTGGGTGGGTCAGGCCAACATGACTTAAGCTGGCCCACAGGACAACCTGGTAGGTCCAAGTCTGGTCCAGAGCCTCATTGACTACACAGATGTACCCCACGACATCTTATTTTTCAGAATGGCCATTTAACTGTTCACCTCATTCGCAGAATTACATAGTTTTGGTGGGATATATATTCCATCCAGCATTTGGAATCGATGGAAAGGATTTGATTAATCCAGGTATTAAACTTCCAGTCCAGCAAGAGATACAACAAGATTTCTGATGGATTTCGAAATTCACATGTGGGGCCCATGTTGATGCATGTGTTTTTTATCCACGCCATCCATCCGTATGTATCCTTTACACATGACACTTGGGTTGCATATGAATATAGTTGATCATCATCAGTTGTGAAATCAGGTCCGTGGATTACGATTCCAGCATCCACCAAACTCTGCTTTCATGTAAAACAGTGTTTTAACCAAAGGAAGAATTCGATCCAAACATGGGATTGGATGGTCAAAATACCATGGTATTTCCAGATATATAATCAGTGTAATAATAATAATGGTACTAATTCCATCTAATGCAATGCATCTTTCCAAACAGGCCCTAAACTACTTAACTCATTCTGTGGCTTTCCGTTTGGCCTGTTTGGTTAGTTTAATCTCATTTTATTTCATCATAATTATGTATTAAATATCATCTGAAAAATAGATTAATCTCATTTTAGTTCACCCTCAAATGATCTCTAATAGCCATTTTCAGGGATCTAATAAACAGGCCCTTCATTCCAAAGGTTTTGGATTCCTCTGCAACAGAAGCCGGAAGCAAGTTTTTTATTTTTTGGGGAAAAATGGGGAATGGAGTTCCTGGGAGCATAAAAACCAACCAAAAACCATGAATCAATTTTTATTTTTTTTAATAATAACCAGGGAATACTAAGCAAGATATATAAAAACAGCAACCAAACACGTCAATGAGGTTCTGATATTCTGATTATGCCAATTTCCCAACCTATTCAGTTAATCACTTGGTTAACAGAAACTTCCCTGTTTCCACAATATCTTCTTCTTCTTTTCTTTTTTTTTAATGATGACAGGGTGTCCCCACTCCTTTTTAAGGCGAGACTAATCCCTGCATATGCATGTAATCACACACAAAACCACATGCACCGGGTAAAGCACAAAGAGGGGAATCGAACTCGTGTTTGTGAGAAGCAAACCCAGGATGCTAGCCATTTGCCCAAACTCCAGGCGGGTCACAATATCTGATAGTTCCTTCCCCACTTTTCGTTAGATCATATCCCACCAGCATTCAGCTTCCATTTTGCTAATGCACAAAGCTCCACAAAAACCACAAAAGAAGAAGAAAGAAGAAGAAAGAGGAAAGAAAAGAAAAACCATGCATAAGGTTCGTGGCCCATGAAGGCTTAAACCTAGAAAAGAAAAGAACACCGACACCCAATAATACATGGGGAAAAGATTAAAACTATCAAAAGATTCAACACAAGAAGCCCAACTCATCACATCTACCCTCGCCCTCCTAACCACCTCTAAAAATGGCTGCACTCCAATTCCAGAAGCATCTATATTCCTTTCCGCCCAAATTATCCAAAGAATCACCAGAACATATATATATATAGGAATGCTCACCTGGGCACTTCTCATGAGAGACACTCATGAGCACTTTTTCATGGCTCATCGCACGTGATGTGAGCTCAAAATCTGAGCCGTCCATGTGATGCAGCACCCAAAAAAACCCCTAGTGCCCATCTTTGAACCTGATCCAAAACTTTGGTGGGCCGCAGCAGAAAGCAAGAGGCAAATCAAGGGAGGAAACTGTTTCCTTCTTTCATGGCCCACCAGAATTTTGGATCAGGTTAAAAGATGGGCCCTAGGAGTTTTTTGGGGTGCTGCATCACATGAACGGCTCAGATTTTGGGCTCATATCACGTGCGATGAGCCATGAAAAAGTGCTCATGAGTGCCTCTCACGAGAAGTGCCTAGGTGAGCATTCCTCTCTCTCTCTCTCTCTCTCTCTCTCTCTCTCTCTCTCTCTCTCTATATATATATATATATATATATATATATATATATATATATATATATATATATATATATATATATATATATATATATTCCCTCGCCTCTGGCAAAGGGGTACATGATATTTTCTGGCAAGCACAACCCTCCAAAGCCTATCTTCCTCTGTCCTGAACCACCGCCGCCACCACTTGCCAAGTAAAGCAGAGTTCAAATCTTCCAATTTTCTAATACCCGCTCCACCCTTCCAAAACAGGCAAGGCACCTCATCCCACCTAAGTAGGTGGAACTTGTTTCTCTCTTCTGCACCCTGCCAAAGAAAATCCCTTCTCACCTTCTCAAGCTTGTCTAGAACCCCTCTCAGCCATCGAAGATTAGAGATAGCAGCTTTAATAAGCGTCTGCTGCCTAGAGAAAGATGCCTGCTCTTCCAACCTGATAACTTCCTCTCCACATTCTCAATCGCTGATCCCATAAATGCGTAACTGGCTTATCAATACAAAGGGGGAGATTAAGGTAGGAGGGAAACACACCAGCCCCGCAACTACGCACCCAACCCAACCCAACCCAACCCAAAGTGGACTGCTACAATCCACGTCTCCTTAATGATGCTGCTCACACCAAGGAACCCTCCAAGCGCAGGCCATTTTCCTAATACAAAGAATACTCATTATATATATATATATATATATATATATATATATATATATATATATATATATATATATATATATATATATATATATATATCCTCACCTTCTCTTCTTGGATTGGCGACTCTCCCATAAGGCTCCTATACCTGTCTCAGACCTTCTCTTCTTGGATTGGCGACTCTCCCATAAGGCTCCTATACCTGTCTCAGAATGCCATCTCTATAAAACTGATTTTGTGACAGAACCAACAGACAGATTCACAATAAAGGATGGCATAGATAGACCTCAAGATCATGTTTCTTAAGGCTGTGTTTGGATGCACTTTTGAATTCGATTGCAACGAGTGCAAAAGAAGTGGAACTGATCAAGTTGTAACAACCTTATTGTTCATATCAAGCAACTAGATTCCAAATTGCAACTATATTAATTTCAAGTGGGACCTAAAAAGAGCAAAACTGCAATTTGAAGCTTAGATAATTCCTTATTTTCTCTTGATTGAACTGAACGTTCACAAATCAATTCATTTGTAGATTCAAACCCATCCTGCACGTTTCATCTTCCTACATTATTTCTTTTTTCTTTTAAATTGATGCTGGTTTCTGAGAAATACATCCAAATCACTTCCGTTCCCATTATTTTACATTTTTTCTATTTATTTCCTTTCATTTTAGATAACAATGAAAAGCCATTACCAAAATATCAAGCTAAGTAATGAAATTTCACATTGGAAGTTGGGAGGATGAATTCATGGATCTAAAGTTCAATGAGACGGAGGACAGCCGGTTTCCAAGGTTTGGAAATGAGAGACTGAGCTGGTTTTTGTTGTCCTGAGATGAGGTGTTTACAGAAATGGAGGTTCGCAAGGAGGCAAGCTAGAGAAGGGTCGAGTAATAGTTCTTTAGTTCCAGGTATAGAGAGAAGAGTCAAGCTAGAGAAGGGACTGTTCTTCTGGATTCTTACAAGATCAGGGGAATAACACATGGTTCAAAATATCAACCAATATATACGTCTTTCCACACATCAACCTCTTTCTTTTTTGTATGTATCGACAATAAATATCAAACAATACTTTTCTTTGTACCACAAAAATTCCTGTTTTGGCAAAACAGGGTCCTAAAGCCAACACCACATAGCTGGAAGCCATGATGATTATGACAACAATAATGATTTATAATACGGACAATGAAACCATCAATATTTGCATGGGGAATGACAACATACACTGACTATTGTCAAATATGTAAAATAAAGAATCATATCTGGAGAAAGAAAAAACACATACTCATTTTTCCTTGTAATGATTACTACTTCGGTAAAAAAAAAAAAAAATAGAACTAGTGTGGAGACTGGAGTCAGAAATGAATGATATGGGAGGACCATGCAATTGAGGAGCAATCGTAGGCTCCTGATCAATAGCCAATGTAGAGTTTTCTCATGTGCAGGATTCCAACCATGTGGAGACATGTTTCAATAATCCACACTGTTCATATGATGGGTCTCACTGTTGATTGAGGACACCCGAAGACACACATTGGAAAATTTAAACATTGATCATTGAATATATCATTGAACTATATTCTCTTGAATATGGTCCATCTCCTTAACCATCATTGAGGATCTCCCAATCTTGATAGTTTTCGAAGCAAATTATCTCATCAGATCAATGATTTGGATCACCAAGCCATGTTCCCACATGTATGAATCATGGGCTAAAACAAAACTAAAAATTTGTTGATGATGAGGACCCATATATCTCCTCAGGGTTGAGAGGGAAGGGGTTGAGGAGTAAATGGGTCAGGTCAACCAGAAAATAAATAGGCCTGGGTTCAAAATGTCACCCCAAATCCCCGATTATCAAATGCGTTCAGGTCCGGAACCTCTCAAAATTGGCCTGACAAACTTCTTAGTTGACTTCTAATTTAAATGGGTCGGAATTTGACCACCCAAAAATGACCCGACCTGATCTCAATCTAGAATCCTAGATCTGACCTTCAACCCCTTGAACTGTGGTAATTAAGGCAATTGATTAAAATGTAAAAACCTACCTAACAAAAACATGCGCTTGGGTGCTTAACAGGAAATCTATATTAAGCAGGGAACTAAAAATTAGACCGACCCAACTTAAACCCATCCAAAGCAGGTGCTTAGAGACTCTAGAATTGACTTAAACCCAGCCTATTTGGACCTGGACCCAATCCAGACCTGACTTATATATTAATGGAAAGGGTCTGGAGCTGAAATATAGGCCCGATAGGACCACCCAAAAATGACCCTACCTGATCTCAATCTAGATCCTACCTTAAATCCCTTGAACCAATGTAATTAAGGCAATTGACTAAATGTAAAAACCTAGCTAATAAAAACATGCACTTGGGTACTCAACAGGAAGTCTATATTCAACAGGGAAAAATAAAACAGACCAATCCAACTTAGACCCAATCCAAACCCGGCACTTAGATGAAGGATCTAGAACTGACCCAAACTAGACTTATTTGGACTTGGACCCTGATCTAGAACTAACTTGTATTTTAGTGGAAAGGGCTCGGAGATGAAAAATAGAGACCCAATAATTAGACAGGTATGGACCCCACCCTCCCAGGAAGGGCCATCGTGAAGGTGAAGACCTGAATGAATAAGATGTTAATAAGGC
Organism: Liriodendron chinense; assembly: GCA_003013855.2. Lineage (NCBI taxonomy): Eukaryota > Viridiplantae > Streptophyta > Magnoliopsida > Magnoliales > Magnoliaceae > Liriodendron > Liriodendron chinense. The sequence continues at coordinate 1,063,928 of ML058479.1, forward strand.
TAGGTTGAGGGTTAGAGAGCAAATTTATTGAATAGGTCGGTGGGTTTTGTTTTGGGTGTTCGGATTCAGATTCTGGATTGATGAGCCGCTTAGATGAGAGTGATGCAGCACGCAAGAGAGAGAGAGACTATCACCCCTTCCACATGCACACAAACCTTCTCTCCATTCTTTAATCACCGGTCCGCAAAACCTTTTGTGAAGCTTTCCCACAACATTTGCCAAGCATGCAGAGGGATGCCATGAGGCCTTATCCAGAAGGACTCAGCCATCCGAACCTTTGCATGCCAACATCTCAAGTTTGCCAAACATCATAAAATGTGTCCCCACCTTCAAAAACATTGTGCAAATCCCTTCCATTTCCTGAATGGATCCAGACCTTTGATGAATCCATCCCTGTCACAAAGGCATTTAGCAAGTCAACCCAATCAATTTCTCCATTTAATCGGCCACATCCACATCCGGCTACTCCTTGCTTGATTGTGTTACAAAAAGGTTTGGTTCAAAGTTCCTACGGTCCATTCTACCACCCCACCATTTATAATCACTGGTTTCTTCTTTCTCACATTTCAATCCAAGCTTGCACACCAACCCAACCAGCCAGATTCAACATGGGATCTCTAGATGATTTTTGTTCCCTCCAACTTCATTTTCTGCATGCTCATGGCAATTGGCATTGTCACTCCGCTCTAACATGCCTTCCTTTTCAATCTTCTTATCTCGATTCTCCTTTTTTTTTTCATTTCTTTCCTTTTTTTTTTTTTATAACGCTCTGAGCTATAGAATAACCCTTCCTTCAAATTTTCTGTTATTAGCCATGTAGAGACTCTTTTATGCTTCCTCCTTGGTGCCAAAGCAAACAAAAGAAAGCCCCTCTTACTTTTCCTGTAAGAGTTTATCCCTAGCTATTTAATCTTTCCCACTTCCTCAAACAGATTAAAGAGTTCCATCCTGCTCATCCCCTCTGGGAGATTACAGACATAAAGCGATAACCATTTTCTACAGTCATCCACCTGCTTATACCTTTTCTCCCTTCTCCTAACTTCTCGTCACTTCTCTTCCCTTGACTCCTGATCCATTTCCTCGATAAATTTGAGATGGGGCAGCCCATATTGCACAGCAACAGATTTAAGCTCTAGCTGAAGCCACCTAAGTCCACAGAAACTCAGGATCTTGGTGAACCTGAAACCATAATATCATCTGATGTGTTGTGGGGGATAGGTAGGTATCTGATCCTTTCCCAACATCTGCCAAGCCAAACTGGATTGCTGGAAGCAGAGATGGGTTGGCCGGGTGGCAGGGTTCATGTCAGAGTGGCAACCATCCACATGCTTTGTCATATACTTCCGTTTCATATTCAACATTGGATGTATGATGTATCATTCAGTTCTCACTTGTTCACCAGCATGGACTTTAGAAGTAACTATCACCAAATCTAGATTCTTATCATCATCTTCATAGAAATGCAATAAATTTTAAATTTATCTAAAAGATTTTAAGAAGGGCTGGCATTGATCTCTACAAACAGCATGTCCAGCTCATGAGCCATGACTCCATGAGACATTAAACAAACTGTTCGGCAATTAGAGATTGCATATAAATGAATACCCAGTAGCTAGCGAAGTTAAAAACATAACAAGAATGCTCATAATGGGGGGAGGGAAACCAAGCTCCATTGCCAAGCTTTTTTTTTTTCTAAATCGTACAATAAATAAGTTAAAAACCTCAAAGATAAACTCATAATTCAGAATATTTAATTCAGCAACAAAAACCAGTCTATCAAGCAGAGCTAAAATGCAAAATAGCTCTGCAGAAAACATAGCAGAAAAGATAAAAGCTGTGAATACCGAAAGGAAGAGGAGAAGATGTTACTTAGAATCATACATTCGAGCATTCTTTGATCGAACATTAAGTCCAAATCCCTTGTATTGTATCTACTCTTGTTCTTCCCCATCTTTATTCTTCTTTTTCTTCTCCTTTTTCTTCTTCTTCTCACTTCTATCTACCTCTTCATCACTCCCATCCTGCACCTCTTTGCTCTTCTTCTTCTCCTTCTTCTTCTTCTTCTTCTTTTCCTTCTCACCTTTCTCCTCATCAGATGACCCCAACTCAGCCTTATCCTTCTCCCCCTTCTCTTTCTTCTTCACCTTTTCCTTCTTTACCTTCTCCTCATCAGACAATCCCAATTCATCCTTCTCCTTGTCCTTCTTCTTCTTTTTCTTCTTCCCATCCTCCTCAGCCCCATTCACCTCCTCGACTTCAACATTCACTTTCTTCACCTTCTCCTTCTTCTCTTCCTTCTCCACGACTTTCTCAACTTCCTCAATCTTAACCTTCTTAGTTGCCACCTCAACAGGACCACCGTCAATGTCCTCCAATTTACGCTTCCGCCCCTCACCATCTCCCCCATCCTTGTCCTTCTTCTTCTTTTTCTTCTCCCCCTTCTCTTCAACGACCATTGCCCCATCCTCCTTCACCGCAACTGGCACTGCCGCAGCCGCAAGGCTAGCAATCATTGAATCCCCTCCGGTTGGGAGAACCACATTCCTCAACCACTCCGCCGGAGTCTTCTCATTCGGTTTCCCGTGCTTATCCAGCAGCCCCTCCGCAACCATCTTCTTCTTCATCGAAGCCCGTGGGCCCAAACCCCACTTCCTCGGGTATGTGTCCCGATCCATCACCACCCTCTTGATCCTGGCCACGACCCCATGATCGCACGTCGCCATAACTGCCGTCGTCATCTCTGCAATGCCCAGAGCAATCGCCTCCCCCTTGGTTGTCATCAACACCACCTCCTCCCCATTCTCAATATCGTTCTCAAACCTCAACAGCCCAGGAATCATCAGCTTCGCTCCATAACAGATGGCATTCACCGCCGAATCCTTCACCACCAATCTCTTGTAGCTCGTCAGCAGGACTTCAAGCGGCATTATAGCCCGCCTCAAATAGCTCTCATCTCTGTAATTATCATAAAGCCACTGTGCATCCATGACATCATGCATCGTCACCATGTTATCCTTCTCGCCCAGTATCCCAGACCGGACCCGCCGAAGCTCCTGCATATGGCCCCCGACACCCAAGATCAGGCCCAGGTGGACACAGAGCGTCCGCACGTAGGTGCCCGCCTCACACGAGATCCAGAAGACAACCAAATGCTTATCTGGGTCATACTCCAACAGCTTGCTCTCGTAGATAGTCCGTATCCGGAGTTGCCGCTTGACGGCGGAGATGAGCGGGGGCCGCTGGAAGACAGCACCGGTGAGGGTCTCCAGCGCACGGGCGACTTTGGCAACTTCAGGGATGGAAGAGTGGAGACGGGCAACACAGACGTACTCTTTACCGGCGCCCTGCTGGGATTTGACGAGGCGGGTAGCGCGGTCGATGCAGACAATGAGGTTGCCGGTGACTTTGGGATCGAGGGTGCCGCTGTGGCCAGTCTTATCGACACGGAGGATGCGTTTGATCCAGGCGACAACCTCGTGGGAGGAAGGGTTGGAGGGCTTGTCGAGGTTGAGGATACCGTAGCGGACGTATTCGGCGAGGGGACGCTTGAGGGGGGAGAAGCCGTTGGGAAGAGGGGTGTAGTGGCCGGTGCGGACGTTGAGGCGATCGTAGTTCTTGAGGAGGATGGGCCATTGAGAGGTGTCCAGGGATGGAGTGAAGGACTGGGGTTTGATCAGATAGTCTTGCAGCTGCTGATCGACGGCTGAGGATGGTTCAGAGGGGACGAGAGCGGATGAGGGATGTTCTTCTGGTTGGTCTGTTGTGGTGGTTTTGTTCTTTTTCTTCTTCTTGTCTGAGGAAGGAGGGAGGGAAGACATGGCTTTTGGTAGAGCGCAGAGTGAGGGAGGGAAATGGGGTTTAGGGTTTTAGGAGGGAGAGTGAGGGTGCCTGTGAGTGTGGGGTTTTAAATAGTGCGGCTTTAGCGGATGTGGTTGGATCCCTCACTGTGGGGACTACTGTAATGTATGTGCCTTGCATCCATGCCGTGCATCCGTTTTGACCGCTTATTTTAGAGCATGATTCCAAAAATGAAGCAGATCCAAAATCTCAAGTGGACCACACTGATGGTGATTGACAATTAAAAACTTCTTGTGGGCTACAAAAGTTTTGAATCAAGCTGATATTTTTGTGGTCCCTTAGTCCAGACTATGTGATCTTATCAACCGGTTGGATGGCAAATAAAGACTCCGAAGGTCTCCCCAAGAAGTTTTTAATGGTGGGGATTCAATCACAGCTCATATGGTGTGGTCCATCTAAGATTTGGATCTTCTTCATTTCTTGGATCATGTGCTAAAATGAGCTATCAAAATTAATGGACGACATGGATATAAGGTACATATACATTAAGGTGGGCCTTGTTATGCAGATGCCTTAGATTTTGCAAGTCTGCTGCTAGAAGAGCCGGGTTCGATTCGACCAGGGGCTGGTCTGGTCCCATCAAATTCAGGGTGAATTCACAGTTTGTTCATTGTGATGTTTTGGTCGTTTTTTATTCAACCAAAGATGTGAGTCGATTTGACTCGGTTCAACTAAAGGTGCAAATCGGTCAAATCAATGGGCTTACACATTTTTGTATAAGTGGAGTATAGAAAGCCTAATTATGATTAGGGTTTTTAAATTGCGAGTGTTCTCTTTAATGGCAAGGGTATTAGTGAGGTGAGGGGGACTTCTAAACACTTATAAGGGCTTGGGAAGGATTTCTCAAGAAGTTGCATATTGCAAGGGGAGATCGAGTACATCTATAATAAAAAAAGGTAAGTGGCTTATAACTCTAAGTTTCTTATCATAGTGGATCTCTGTCGCTTTATATCGTAGTTTTTTCCCACAAGGATTTTCTGCATAAAAATATCGTTATGTTATATGTGTGATTGTTTTTTTTTTTTTTTTGCTTTATTCGATTGTTCTGTCTTCATTGTGTGTGCTTCCGCAAAACAAACATATTAGCAGTGGTGTTAGATCTGAATTTCTGACACTTAGGGGGTGTTTGGTAAAACTTAATTTCACGACTTATCACTTAAAAATCCTATTTTCAATGATTTTAGTAATTCAGACCGTTTGGTAATTAAAAAAAATTTAGTGCTTAATTGGAAAAATCACTTAAATTAAGTGGATTATTTTTAGCCATGACAACTTGACTTAAAACTTATAGCTGAATGCAGTAAGTGAATCCTCTTTAAATTTTTATATAAAAATTGACAAAAGTATCCCTATTAACATTTAATAATGGCAAGGATTAATCTTCTTTGTTTACTTTCCTATTTATAACACCATCCCACGCAAGTACTTGAAGTCACTAAATTCTATAAGCCCCAGTATAATGTGTGTATTATATCTACATAGTCTATCCATTTGGAGAGATCATTTTAAGGCATAAGCCCAAAAATGAGACAGGTCAAAACCTTAGGTGGACCACACCACTGAAAGCAATGGGGACAATGATGCCCACCATTGAAACCTTCCTATGGGCCCACCATGATGCTTATTTACCATCAACCTTGTTCATAAGAACACAAAGACCTAGATTAAGGGAAAACACAAATATTAGCTTGATTTGAAACTTTTGTGGCCGTAATAAGTTTTTAATGGTAGTTTTCAGACAAATTACCAAACAGATTTTTCAGTTCTTATAAGTATTTAAATTCAGCACTTTAAGTTCTCAGTACTTAAATTAATTTTCAGGCTTAATTTTTCAATTTACCAAACAGCACCTTAGGGTTGATCTGGGTTTGTCGGGGGGTCTGAATCTCAACAAAGTGGTATTAGAGTGTCAAGTCTAAGGACATTCGAGAATTTAACGAAGATGGTAGGGTCGAAGTTCGATAAAAAAAAAATCAATGGGAAAAATAATTTCAGTTTATGGCAGTGGAAGGTTGAGGATATTCTAGCATCATAAGAGTTGAAGAAGGCGTTGTTGGAGACTAACCTAGAGAAGATATCGGATGATGATAAGAGTAAACTCAGGGAGAAGGCTATAAGTATTATATGCCTATGTCTATCGAATGAAGTCATGTACAATGTTATGGATAAGGCATCGACCCTAAATATGTGGAATAAACTAGAAGATCTATACATGGCAAAATCTCTAACAAATAAGTTATTTGTAAAAAAAATAACTTTATAGGCTACAGATGAAAGAATGATCGAATCTCCTAGAGTACATAAACTAATTTACAAAATTGTATACCAAGTTGTTAAGGCTCGGAGTGATGATTGACGATGAAAACAAAGCGGTGCATTACTCAAGGATGAAGATCTTCTGGTATCCAGCATATGTCCACGTGTAGAGTGAACAAAGGTCGAAGTTGGATCCTAAATCTAGGAAGTACATCTTTATCGGGTATGAGAAAGGTGTTAAGGGCTACAAGCTTTGGGATGCTGACTCTCAGAAGGTGGTCATTAGCAGAGATGTTATTTTTTATGAGGCATCAATGTTGAAGGTCAACAAAGATGCTGCAAAGAAGTCAGAAAATCATGGTGAGACTGAGAAATTATCGATGCAGGTGGAGGCAATCGAGATGGTAACTAAATGCAATGTTCAACAGGAGTAATAAACTGAGCAAAATAATCAGCAAGATACCGAGGAATGTATAGGCAGGAATATAGAGAAAAAAAATCATTAGAGCCCCAGTTCGGTTGGGTTCAAGGATATAGTCTCTTTTAGATTGTTCATAGGGAGTGGAGATCCCTCTACCTTTCGAGAGGCAAAATCTGAAAAAGGATGGCGACAAGTGGATGTCGGTTATGGCAGAGGAGATGGAATCTTTACACGAGAATCATACACGAGAGTTAGTGAAACTTCTAAAAGGTCAGAGGATTATAGGGTGTAAATGGATCTACAGAAAAAATGAAGCTTTAACAGAGAAAAATGGCGAAAAGTACAAGGCAATGCTCGTAGCAAAGGAATTCTCATAGAGGGAAAGAATATATTACAATGAGGTTCTCTCTCAGTTGTTAAATATACGTTAATCAAGGTCTATTGACAAAGGTAGTGGAATCAAATTTAGAATTAGAGCAACTTGATGTGAAGACGGCATTCCTTCATGAGAACTTGGAAAAAGTCATTTACATATGGCAGCCTGAAGGATTCGAAGAGCCTGGTAAGGAAGGCTACATGTGTAGGCTAAACAAGTCATTGTATGGGTTGAAGCAGATTTTGAAGCAGTTGTACAAGCGGTTTGATTCTTACATAGTGGAGATTGGATATAACAAGTGTGAATACAATTATTGTGTACGCTATAGGGTGCTTGAGGGCGGGTCCTATATTCTACTGATACTTTATGTAGATGATATGTTGATTGCTGCAAATTACAAGAAGTAGATACTCTTACTTAAGTCTTTATTAAATAAGGAGTTTGATATGAAGGATCTGGGCGCTGCGAAAAAAATCCTAGGCAAGAAAATACACAGGGACGAAGAGATTTCAAAAATGTCACGGATATCGTAAGGGTATGTGCAAAAGGTGCTATAGAGGTTCCACATAAAAGGTGGGAAACTAGTTAGCACACCTCTAGTAGGTGGGGAGTCTCATGTATGCAATTGTTTGCATGAGGCCGAATATCTCACAAACAGTTAGCATGGTTAGCGGGTATATGACAAATTTGGGAAAAGAGCATTGGAATGCGACTAAATGGATTCTCAGGTATCTTAGGGGCACAACCAACACTAGGATCATGTTTGGGGGACATGGAACTTCAAGTGTAGTTTTAAGCTACATGGATTCCAGTTATGCAAGTAGTCTGGACAATGGGAGATCCACTACAGCATGTGTTTTCACGTTAGCAGGTGGATCGGTATATTAGAGATCTACGGTACAATCTATGATAGCGTTGTCTACAACTGAGGTAGAATATATGACTACGACAGATATGTCAAATGAGGCATTATGGTTGAAAGGTCTGATAAGAGAACTCAGGCTAAGGCAAGAGGCAATTTGATTGTATTGCGATAGTTAGAGTGCTATCCATCTAGCAATAAATCAGGTGTATCATGCGCGAACCAAGCACATCGACTTGAGGTTCCATAAGATATGGGAGCTCATTACTTCAGGAGATTCTGTTTCAAAAGATTCACATGGATGCGAATGTTGTAGACATGTTGACAAAGCCAATGACTACGGACAAGTTCAAGCATTGCTTGAGCATGATCAATCTCTCAAGTTATTTATAAGATTAGGTACCCTTGCACAAGGGTGCAGATGTAGGGAGCGTTCTACGATTAAGGTGGAGGTTGCACGGGAGGTCTTTAAGGTGACTTGGCAGAATGCAAGTCAAGGTAGAGATTGTTGTGTAGGATGCTTTGGATTCTACCAATTTGTTGGGCAGAGGAGCCCTAGTTCGATTAGACCGAGGACTAGTTCGGTCCCATCGAATTAAGGGTGAATTCATAGTTTGCTTGCTGTGATGTTTTGACCATTTTCAGTTCTACTGAAGACATGAGTCGGTTTAACTTGCTGTCTGACCGAATGTGCATTTGGTCAGACGACGAGCTTACATAATTTTTGCTTAAGTGGGGTATAAAAAGCCTAATTGCGATTAGGGCTTTATAGATTATGAGTGTTCTCTTTAAGGGCAAGGGTTTTAGTGAGGTGAGAGGGGTTTCCAACACGTGTAAGGGCTTGGGAAGGATTTTTCAAGGTTGCACATCGTAAGGGGAGATTGGGCACATCTGTAATCAAAGAAGGTGAATGGTGTATAACTCTAAGTTTGTTATTATAGTGGATCTCTGTCGCTTTATGTTATGGTTTTTTTCCCCGAGGGTTTTTCACATAAAAATATTGTTATGTTTTGTATGTGATTACTTTATTGGTTATTTTTACTTTATTCGATTATTCTATGTTCGTTATGCGTGCTTCCACAAAGCACATAGATTGACAGTGGTGTTGGATCCGAATTTCTAATACCCAAGGTTGATATGGGTTTCTTAGGTCTGAATCTCAATAAGCCCCACAGTAAAAAATCCACCCACCTTCGTCACGGCTCTCGGTGGATCTCTGGAGGTTAGTGGATCCCTGACTATGCAGCCCACCTTGATGTATGTGCGTTACATCCACTTTGGCAACTCATTCATCACAAAAATGAAGCATATTAAGCTCTAAAGTGGATTATACCATAGGAAATTGTGGTGATTGACGGTTAAAAACTTTTGTGGGACACAAAAGTTTTGGATCAGGCCGATATTTGTATGGTCCGTTCATCCATGTCTTGATGACCTTATCAATAGGTTGGATGGCAAAGAAACATTCTGGTGGCCCAAAATAAGTTTTAATGGTGGGTATTCAATCACTATTGTTTCCTATGGTGTGGTCCACCTGAGATTTTGATATGCCTCATTTTTAGGTCACACCCTAAAATGAGCTGTAAAAATGGATGGATGGCGTGGATGTAAGGCACATATATCAAGGTGGGCCCCACCATTAGGGATCCATCGAAGCCACACCCAGTTTTAACTAGGTTTTAATGAGTGGGCTAGGCCATTGGGTATGGGTCCTAATTTATTTTGAGTCAGGTTCAAGCCTACATTCCTCAAACCATCACCCATGCATTGGTGGGGTCTAAAAGCTCAAGCTCAATTGGATACTAGGATTAGCTAGGATAAAGCTCATGAGTTTGGTGGGCCATGCCTAAGTACACATGATGTCTTTTACTCCTTAGGACTTGATCAATTTTTGAATTTTCCATGAAATGCAAAGTAAACGAGTCATCATTGTTATCTTCAGTTGTTATTTAAAGGTGTTATTTAAAGAGGAATTATGACATGTAAATCTAGAGTCAAATACAATAGTAAGGGGCTGTTTGATTTTATATCTATCAAAGTACATACAGGTAAACAAGTAATGATTAGTGAGGACTTTCACCTAAAATATTGGTGAGGAAAACCATGTTGGTACTTATTTAAATTTATGGACCCTACTGTGATGTATGTTACTTATTCATGCTGTCAAAGTACATATAGGTAAGAATTGGTCAAAAAAATCATGTTGGCACTTAAATTTATGGGCCCTACTGTGATGTATGTGACTTATTCATGTTGTCTATCTGTTTTACCAACACATTTTAAGGCGTGAACCCAAAAACGAGACATATCTAAAGCTCAAGTGGACTACACCTCAGGAAACAGTGGTCCTAAAGACACCTACCCTTGAAAGTTGTTTCCACCCTAGAGCCTACAGTGATCCTTAATTGTCATCCAACCTGTTCATAAGGCCAACACAGTCATGGATAAAAGGAAAAACAAAAATATTGGCTTGATCCAAAACTTCTTAGGGCCCCTTGGAAGTTTTCAATTGTAGGCGTTCAATTCTCACTATTTCATGTGGTGTGGTCCACTAGAGCTCTGTATCTGCCTCATTTTTTGGCTCATGCCCTAAAATAAACTGGTGAAAGGGATAGACAATGTGGATAAGACACAAACATCATAGTGGGCCCTACAATCTTAAAGCTTACCTCCTTGACTTACGTGGCAAAAAGTTTTCAAAGGCAATGACTGTTAACGACGCCTTAGGAAGCAATGCTTAATTACAATTGCAAATAATTATTACCTATTTACTTTGAATTACAATTGGAATTAAAAAAATCAAATAGCCCTTAAAGAAAGTAGGCAAAGTAAATTCTATTAACTATTCTTTCACACTATAAAGTTACTTTTTTTTTTTTTTATAGTGATTTATGGGTGAAACAAACAATGTAACAAAATCAGCATTGTAGTTGAATGTAAGTGATGTCACCATACAATTATAAGAGTAAATAATCATTATTCATTTACGGTTATTCACCATTGTAATTAGAAATCTAAACAGACCCTAAGTTATAGGGTGTAGCGTGAAAGAGCCCACCTAATACTATATGGAGTGGATTCTATATAAACAATCATATTTACACCACAAAAGTAGAGATATATATATGATACTCGTTACCTCTCTAACAATTATGCCCATTCAACTACCCATTGTCTTCATATATGAAAGTTGTTATTTTGTTACTAATACTATTTTCAGAATGGAGCCCACTAATTCGCTACCCAACCATATTAGCAGTTCATAATGGGGAAGAAGTATGCAACATATAGAATTGATCCTTCTTTTCTATCTAAATGAATTAACTTTTCAACTACGTAAACACATGCACCAATAGAGAGCACACGTGACAAATGGAGAAATTAATTTTTTCATTATTGGATGGCACCTAAAAATAAAGTTATCACTGCACATACGATACTAAGAAGTTTGTTAGTAATGACATATCAATCACCTAACTTGTCTAAACTAAGCCACATAAACCCAATAAGTGTCAGTGTTGTGTGCCTTTGCAAAGCTAATGTGCTAATTTTAATAGTTGATTTAATGATCTTAATCATAAGTCATGCGTGGACATGCCATTAAGGTCATAACTAATATGTGGGTATATCTTATATAATACATGTATATTGGTAAAAAGAGAGGAACTCCTTTGATTATTCTTAAGAGCTTAAGATTGGACGCAATGACCATTAATTAAGGGAGAGTTATGTTACATAAATCTTAGTGCCCTATTATTCCATGAACATTTAGTAAGTTATAAGACAAACCTGTAGTTTTTATCCATCTCATATCATCATCTTCCCATGTATGGCCCGTTTGGCACTATGGATTTGATGAGAAGTGATGAGAATCACTTGCTTTCTCTATTTAGTGAAGCAGATTTGATGAGAAGTGGATTTCATAGGAATCCATGAGTCAATCAAAAGTGTATTTCCCATCACTTTTCAATTCCTCCCAAAACGGTGGGATTTAATGAGAAATCCTCCCTAATGTGGGACCCAATGTGATGTATCCTGGGCGCGGCTTCGGTTGATCCCCGAATCCACCGAGGTGGGTGGATCCTTGACTGTGGTGTCCATAGTTTGATGTGTGTGTCTTACATCCATGCCATTCATCCATTTTGAAAACTCATTTTAGAGCATGATCCAAAAAAAATTAAGTACATCCAAATCTCATGTGGACCATAGTGGTACTCAACTATTAAAAACTTCCTGTGGGCCATAAAACTTTTGGATCAAACTTATATTTATGTGGTCTCTTCATCCAGATCTTTGTGACCTTGTCAATTGGCTAGATGGAAAATAAACATTCCAGTGGCCCCTATGAAGTTTTAAATAATGGAGATTTAATCACTATTGTTTCATGTGGTATGGTCCACCTAATATTTGGGTTTGCTTCATGTTTGGGACCATGCCTTAAAACAAGCTTTTAAAATGCATGGATAGTGTAGATATATGGCATATACATAATAGTGGCCCCACTGTGCCCATGTATCCATGACTGTGGGACCCAACATGATATATATTTCTCACATCCATGCTGTCCATTCATTTTGAAAGCTCAGTTTAGGGCACGATCCCAAAAATGAAGAAGATGCAGATCTCAAGTGGAACACACCATAAGAAACAATGGTGATTAAATACCCACCATTAAAAAAATCTTAGGGCCACATGAATATTTATTCACCATTCAACTTATTGATAAGGTCATAAAGACCTAGATGAAGGGACTGCACAAATATCAGTTGGATCCAAAACTTTTATGTGTCATAAGGGCTGCTTTCCACTTTTTCCTGTTATATGGTCCACCTAAGATGTGGATCTACTTTATTTTTTGGATCCTGTCATAAAATGATCAGTAAAAATAGATGGATGACATGGATTTAAAAATGAATGGATGGTGGGATCAAAATCCAAAGTATAGGTGGGCATACAATGGGATTAAAATTCACACCGATAATTCCCTCTTGTCTGAGGGTGCGTTTGGTAAAACTTAATTCCATGACTTATCACTGAAAAATGATATTTTCAGTGATTTTAGTAATTCAGACCGTTTGGTAACTAAAAAAATTTAAGTGCTTAATTGGAAAAATCACTTAAATTAAGTGGATTATTTTAAGTCATGTCAACTTGACTTAAAGCGTATAGCTGAATGCGGTAAGTGGTTTCTATTTAAATTTTTAGATAAAAATTGACAAAAGTATCCCTATTAACATTTAAAAATGACAAGATTACCCTTCTTTGTTTATTTTCCCATCCATGGAATCATCCCATGCAAATACTTGAAGTCACCAAATTCTATAAGCCCCAACATAATGTATGTATTATATCTACATAGTTTATCAATTTGGAGAGATAAGTTTAAGGCATGAGCCAAAAAATGAGATAGGTCCAAACCTCAGGTGGACCACACCACTAAAAGCAATGGGGACAATGATGCCCACCATTGAAACCTTACTAGGGCCCACCATGATGTTTATTTACCATCAACCCTGTTCATCAGAACACAAAGACCTGGATTAAGGGAAAACACAAATATTAGCTTGATCCAAAACTTTTGTGGCCGTTATAAGTTTTCAATGGTAGGTTTCAGATAAATTACCAAACAGATTTTGTAGTTCTTATAAGTACTTAAATTCAGCACTTTAAGTTCTCAGTACTTAAATTAATTTTCAGACTTAATTTTTCAGTTTACCAAACAGCACCTGACTTCTTTCCACGTTTTGGCTGCCAAACAGGAAATCTGATAAGAATAGGAGTTGAGGAGAATTCATATAATGGATTTCACTTCTCATCACTACCTTACATAGAAGTGTATGCCTTTGGAATAGGCTCTTGGCTCTCGGTACTCGACTTCTTAGACACTCGCGCGATTACCATATCGGATTCACACACACATACACACACACGGTGTTGTTGGGTTCGTGCCTTAGGACTTTTATGGCCCACAAAAAGTTTTTAATTGTCAATCACCATTAGTGTGGTCCACCTGATATTTGGATCTGCTTCATTTTTTGAATCATGCTCTAAAATAAGCGGTCAAAACAGATGGACCGCATGGATGTAAGGAACATACATTACGGTGGGCCCCACAGTCAGGGATCGACCCACCTCGGTGGATTCGGGGATCCACTGAAGCCGCACTCTTTAAAACTCCACAGGCACGCTCGGTCTCCCTCCTAAAACCCTAAACCCCATTTCCCTCCCTCACTCTGCTCTCTACCAAAAGCCATGTCTTCCCTCCCTCCTTCCTCAGACAAGAAGAAGAAAAAGAACAAAACCACCACAACAGACCAACCAGAAGAACATCCCTCATCCGCTCTCGTCCCCTCTGAACCATCCTCAGCCGTCGATCAGCAGCTGCAAGACTATCTGATCAAACCCCAGTCCTTCACTCCATCCCTGGACACCTCTCAATGGCCCATCCTCCTCAAGAACTACGATCGCCTCAACGTCCGCACCGGCCACTACACCCCTCTTCCCAACGGCTTCTCCCCCCTCAAGCGTCCCCTCGCCGAATACGTCCGCTACGGTATCCTCAACCTCGACAAGCCCTCCAACCCTTCCTCCCACGAGGTTGTCGCCTGGATCAAACGCATCCTCCGTGTCGATAAGACTGGCCACAGCGGCACCCTCGATCCCAAAGTCACCGGCAACCTCATTGTCTGCATCGACCGCGCTACCCGCCTCGTCAAATCCCAGCAGGGTGCCGGTAAAGAGTACGTCTGTGTTGCCCGTCTCCACTCTTCCATCCCTGAAGTTGCCAAAGTCGCCCGTGCGCTGGAGACCCTCACCGGCGCTGTCTTCCAGCGGCCCCCTCTCATCTCCGCCGTCAAGCGGCAACTCCGGATACGGACTATCTACGAGAGCAAGCTGTTGGAGTATGACCCAGATAAGCATTTGGTTGTCTTCTGGATCTCGTGTGAGGCAGGCACCTACGTGCGGACGCTCTGTGTCCACCTGGGCCTGATCTTGGGTGTTGGGGGCCATATGCAGGAGCTTCGGCGGGTCCGGTCCGGGATACTGGGCGAGAAGGATAACATGGTGACGATGCATGATGTCATGGATGCACAGTGGCTTTATGATAATTACAGAGATGAGAACTATTTGAGGCGGGCTATAATGCCGCTTGAAGTCCTGCTGACGAGCTACAAGAGATTGGTGGTGAAGGATTCGGCGGTGAATGCCATCTGTTATGGAGCGAAGCTGATGATTCCTGGGCTGTTGAGGTTTGAGAACGATATTGAGAACGGGGAGGAAGTGGTGTTGATGACAACCAAGGGGGAGGCGATTGCTCTGGGCATCGCGGAGATGACGACGGCAGTTATGGCGACGTGTGATCATGGGGTCGTGGCCAGGATCAAGAGGGTCGTGATGGATCGGGACACATACCCAAGGAAGTGGGGGTTGGGCCCACGGGCTTCGATGAAGAAGAAGATGGTTGCGGATGGGCTGCTGGATAAGCACGGGAAGCCGAATGAGAAGACTCCGGCGGAGTGGTTGAGGAATGTGGTTCTCCCAACAGGAGGGGATTCGATGATCGCTAGCCTTGCGGCTGCGGCGGTGCCGGTTGCGGTGAAGGAGGATGGGGCGATGGTCGTTGAAGAGAAGGGGGAGAAGAAAAAGAAGAAGAAGGACAAGGATGGGGGAGATGGTGAGGGGCGGAAGCGTAAATTGGAGGACAGTGACGGTGGTCCTGTTGAGGTGGCAACTAAGAAGTTTAAGATTGAGGAAGTTGAGAAAGTCGTGGAGAAGGAAGAGAAGAAGGAGAAGGTGAAGAAAGTGAAGGTTGAAGTTGAGGAGGTGAATGGGGCTGAGGAGGATGGGAAGAAGAAAAAGAAGAAGAAGGACAAGGAGAAGGATGAATTGGGATTGTCTGATGAGGAGAAACAAAAGAAGGAAAAGGTGAAGAAGAAAGAGAAAGGGGAGAAGGATAAGGCCGAGTTGGGGCCATCTGATGAGGAGAAGGGTGAGAAGGAAAAGAAGAAGCAGAAGAAGGAGAAGAAGAGTAAAGAGGTCGAGGATGGGAATGATGAAGAGGTAGATAGAAGTGAGAAGAAGAAGAAAAAAGAGAAGAAAAAGAAGAATAAAGATGGGGAAGAACAAGAGTAGATACAATACAAGGGATTCGGACTTAATGTTCGATCAAGAGGATACTTGAATGTATGATTCAATGTAACATCTTATCTTCTCTTCCTTTCGGTATTCACGGCTTCTGTAATCTCTGCTATGTTTACTGCTGAGCTATTTTTCATTTTAGCTCTGCTTGATAGACTGGTTTTTGTTTTTGAATTAAATTTTCTGAATTATGAATTTATCTTTGAGGTCCCCCCCTCTATTATGAGCATTCTTGTTACAGTTTTAGCTTGTCTAGCTGCTGGGTATTCATTTACATGCAATCTCTCATTGCCAAACACTTTGTTCAATGTCTTATGGAGCCATGGCTCGTGAGCTGGACATGTTTGTGGAGATCAATGGAAGCCCTTCTTAAAATCTTCTCGATAAATTTAAAATTTATTGCATGTCTATGAAGACGAGGGATCGTATCCATTTGGTTTGGTAATGTTCCACATTCAGACATGGGAAAGGTGACATTTCCTTGGTGTTAATATTGTTCGTCAAGTGTTTTCCTTAGTGTACCCACTACTATTTTTAGATGGAGTGAGTGTTTCAGTTATTTATAGTGAAACTAGTGTCATTAGAATCTTATAATTAACAACTCAAATTTTATGGCTTAATTCAATTTGCTTTGAAATTGTTCATGATTATAGGAATCTTGATTTGGTGATAGTTGCTTCTAAGGTCCATGTTGGTGAACAGGTGAGAACTGCATGATACATAATGCATCCTAATGTCGAATA
Source organism: Liriodendron chinense (assembly GCA_003013855.2). Classification (NCBI taxonomy): domain Eukaryota; kingdom Viridiplantae; phylum Streptophyta; class Magnoliopsida; order Magnoliales; family Magnoliaceae; genus Liriodendron; species Liriodendron chinense. Next base: position 1,080,583 of record ML058479.1, read on the forward strand.
CGACAAGGAAGTATATGATAAAGCATGTGGATGGTTGCAGCTATTTCATGAACCCTGCCACCCTAGCAATCCCATCTCTGCTTCTGGCAATCCAGTTTGGCTTGGCAGATGTTGGGAAAGGATCGCATGCCTACCCATCCGCCACAACACATTGTATGACATTATGGTTTCAGGTTCACCAGGATCTTGATATTGAGCTCATTTCCCTTGTGGGTTTTATTGTCTCCGGGCCTCGCCTCTTTGATAAGATCTTTGCCTCCTTGGTAAGATTTATCAGATTTATGTTTTTATCTTATTGACTGAGGTAACATATGAAGGTGTTATTATTATTATTATTATTATTATTTTAATATAAAACATGTTAAGAATGTTTTCATTACTCTCAACCCCCTCAACCCAGCCTAATTAACATCCTATTCATTCAGGTCTTCACTTTCACAATGACCCTTCGGCCAGCTCTCACAATGAATCATTACTTCTACTCGTGAAATTTCTTCAATCTAATCCAGAATCTGAATCCGAACACCCAAAACGAAACCCACTGACATATTCAAGAATTTTGCTCTCTACCCCTCAACCCAGCCTAATTAACATCCTATTCATTCAGGTCTTCACTTTCACAATGACCCTTCCTGGGATGGTGGGGTCCATACCTGTCTAATTGTTGGGTCTATATTTTTTCAGCTCCAAACCCTTTCCATTAATATATAAGTCAGGTCTAGAACAGGGTCCAAGTCCAAATAAGCCAAGTTTGGGTCGGTTCAAGATCCTTCACCCAAGTGACGGGTTTGGATTGGATCTAAGTTGGGTTGTTCTATTTTATTTTTCCCTGCTGAATATAGACTTGCTGTTGAGTACCCAAGTGCATGTTTTTATTAGCTAGGTTCTTACATTTAGTCAATTGCCTTAATTACATTGGTTCAAGGGATTTAAGGTAGGATCTAGATTGAGATCAGGTCAGGTCATTTTTGGATGGTCCTAGTATATAAGTCAGGTCTGGATTGGGTCCAAGTCCAAGTAAGTTCGGTTGGGGTCAGTTCTAGATCCTCTAACCACCTGCTTTAGATGGGGTTTAAGTTGGGTCGGTCTAATTTCTAGTTCCCTGCTTAATATAGATTTCCTGTTAAGCACCCAAGTACACCTTTTTGTTAGGTAGGTTTTTACATTTTAATCAATTGCCTTAATTACCATAGTTCAAGGGGTTCAAGGTCAGATCTAGGATTCTAGATTGAGATCAGGTTGGGTCATTTTTTGGGTGGTCAAAATCCGACCCATTTAGAAGTCAGGTAAGAAGTTGGTCAGGCCAATTTTGAGAGGTTCTGCACCTGACCCATTTTATAATAGGGAACCTATTTATTTTCGGGTCAACCTACACCTCTAACCCCTCTCTTTCAACCCTGAGGAGCTATATGGGTCCTCATCATCAACAAATGCAGAGTTTTCTTTTAGCCCATGATTCATACATGTGGGAACATGGCTTGGTGATCCAAGTCGTCGGTCGGATGAGATAATTTGCTTTGAAAACCTTCAAGATTTGGAGATCCTCAATGATGGTTAAGGAGATGGACCATATTCAAGAGCAATAGTTCACTGATCAATGTTTAAATTTTCCAATGTGGGTCTTCGGGTGTCCTAAATCAACAGTGAGGCCCATCATATGAATAGTGTGGATTATTGACATGTCTCCACATGTTTTGAATCCTGCACATCAGCAAACACTACATTGGCCATTGAGCAGGAGCCTATGATTGCTCCTCACTCGCATATTCCTTCCATATCAATCATTTCTGACTCCAGTCCCCACACCGTAGTTCTATTTTTTTTTTTTTCTACTGAAGTAGTTATCATTAGAAGGCAAAAAAGTATCAATATAAGTGCATGTTTTTTCTTGCTCCAGATATGATTCTGTATTTGTACATATTGGACAATACTCACTGTATGTTGTCATTATCCATGCAAATATGGATGGTTTCGTTGTCCATATTGTTGCAGATTATCCTCGTTGTCATAATCATCATAGGGTTTTCGAGCTATGTGGCGTCCGCTTTAGGATCCTGTTTTGCCAAGATAGGAATTCTTGTGGTACAAAGAAAAGTATTGTTTGATATTTATTGTCAATACATACAAAAAGGAAAGATTTGGTTGATAATAATCCAGAAGAACAGTCCCATTCTGTTCTAGGCTTTGGCCTTCTTTTAATGAAATTTCACCAATGTTCAAAAAAAAAAAAAGAAAAAAATCCAGAAGAATAGTCCCATTCATCCCTTTCTCTGTTCGAACCCGAGTCTGTTCTTTCACTACTACTGCATGCCCAAGAAACATTTCACTGACCTTTCTCTTTTCTCTCAATCCTCTGAATCTTCTCTCTATACTTGAAACAGGGAACTCAAGAACTATTCCTTGACCCATCTAATGGCTTTTCATGTTTATCTAAAATGAAAGGAAATAAATAGAAAAAAATGTTGACTAATGGGAACGAAAGTGATTTGGATTTATTTCTCAGAAACCAGCATCAATTTAAAAGAAAAAGAAATAATGTAGGAAGAAGAAACACATAGGATGGGTTTGAATGCACAAATGAATTGATTTGTGAATGTTCTGTTCAATCAAGAGGAAACAAGGAATTATCTAAGCCTCAAATTGCAGTTTTGTTCCTTATAGGTCCAACTTGAAATTACTCTATTGCTATCTGGAATCTAGTCACTTGATATGAATATTAAGGTTGTTACAACTTGATTAGTTCCACTTCTTCTGAACTTGTCATTGCAATCGAATTCAAAAGTGCCTCCAAACCCTGCCTTAAGAAACATGATCTTGAGGTCTATGCCATCCTTTATTGTGAATCTGTCTGTTGGTTCTTTCATCCAGATCAGTTCATAGAGGCGACATTTTGAGACAGGTATAGGAGCGTTATGGGAGAGTTGCCAATGCAAAAAGAGTTGAGGATTAATATAAAATTAGCAAAACGGTTCGCACTTGGGAGGGTTCCTTCGTCGTGAGCAGCATCATTAAGAAGATGTGGATTGTAACAGTCCACTTTGGGTTGGGGTGGGTATGTGGTTGCAGGGCTGGGGTGTTTCCCTCCTTCTACCTTAGTCCCCCCCCCCCCCTCCTTGTGTTGGTAAGCTGGCTATGTATTTATGGGATAAAGTGATCGAGAAAGTAGAGAGGAAGTTATCAGGTTGGAAGAGCAGGCATCTTTCTCTGGGCAGTGGATTGACTCTTATTAAAGCTGCTATGCCTAATCTTCGATGCCCGAGAGGGGTTCTAGACAAGATTGAGAAGGTGAGAAGGGATTTTCTCTGGCATGGTGCAGAAGAGAAACTAATTCCACATGCTTAGGTGGGATGAGGTATGTCGCTTGTTTTGGGAGGGTGGTGCGGGTATTAGAAAATTGGAAGATGTGAACACCACTTTACTTGGCAAGTGGTGGTAGCGGTTCGGGATGGAGGAAGACAAACTTTAGAAGGTTGTGCTTGCCGGAAAATATACCATTAGTCCTTGGAGTTGGCAGACAGGAATCCTCCTCATACAGAGTGTTGGCTATTTGGAAGGCGATAGCAAAAGAGGGGCCTAGCTTCAAGGAGGGGAATGGGTCCGGCTCCGGCTCCGGCTCCGGCTCCACGGCTCAGTGGTAGACACTCTGTTTCAACACTGAGATCATGGGATCGAGTGCCCATGTGGTGTGGGTGTGTGGTGTGGGGATTGGGTTTTCCGTGGGAAATGGGGAAAGGATAAGGTTTTGGATGTATGGATCAGTGAGAGGATGCTTAAAGAAGCTTTCCCAAATTTAGCTATACTAACCCCGGAACCGGATGTTCCTACAGCATGTTGTTTCTCATGGTTAGGCGATACTGTGGTTTGGACACCCCCAAGCCGAAGGAATCTGTCTGATGTGGAGTTAGGCGAGTTCTTGAGAGTGTATCTAGATCATTTGTCCTTTGGTAGGAGAGAAGGATTGTATGTTATGGAAGGAGCGCTCAGGTTGCTTCTCCATTAGGTTATTCTTCAACTTGCTTCGGGGTGAGTCGTAGGGGAGACACATGAGAAGTTCTTCGTTTCTTTGGAAGTGTGGGGCTCCTCTAAAGGTGGCAGCTTTTCCATGGTTGGTGGGGAGAAACAAGTGTGAACTATAGATAACCTTGAAAAGAGGAATACGGTGCTTCCCAAGATATGTTTGATGTGCATGAGGAATGTGGTGTCGGTCGATCATCTATTTATCACATGCCCCTTTGTTAGAGAGGTGTGGGAAAGGTTCTTTGTTATCTTTAGAATTTCGTCATTTGGGGGGGGGGGGGGGGGGGGGTTTCCGGTGTACCAAATCGAGGCAAACTCTGAATACTAGACATGACCCCAAAATAACAGGGGTCAAGGTGCTTTGGGATCTTACTTTGCTGGCGGATCTTTGGGTTATTTGGGGGGAAAGGAATAATAGATGCTTCTGGGATCGGAGTGGCTCCATTATGTCTCAACAAGTTTTTTTTTTTTTTTCTTTTTTTTATTAAAAAAAAATCACTACACTAGACACCACAACAATCACCAGAAGTGGTGATTGTTGTGGCAAATTTTAAGCCATAATTTCTCTCATATTGCTGTTTATGCCTGCTTGCTTCTATTGATTTATTTAGTTCTTCGCTATATTGAAAATTCATGGAATGTTGTAAATCAACTAAAATTTTGATTTTATTGATCTCGAACTCATTATCTTCTACCAGAAAATCAAAATTCTGACTTTCATCGCAGAAACGCATCACCTATTTCAATGTTCACCATGACGAGTTTTGAAGCCAACGTGTTCCCCACTGCCATCTCTCTAATTGCTGTTTATATTCCTATCCAGAAGCCAGTTCTCACATCCAACCATGACTCAGAATTTACTTTTACTCGTAGATTTTCTTCTCACCGTTGTCTTTTTTATCCTTCAATTTTTCCCTTCAACCTTATCCAGAATCTGAATCTGACCACCCAAAACAAAACCTACTCGCCGATTGTTTAAATTTGCTTTGTAACTCTCAAACCCCATCCTAATTCAGATCCTCGTCATTTTTTTATTTTTATTTTTATTTTTTTACACACGTGCCCACACCCCACATATTCACACACCGACCCACACCACATGGGCACTTGATCCCTGGTCTCAGTGTTGAAACAGAGTCTGTCTACCACTGAGCCATGGAGCTGGACCCCAGATCCTTGTCATTCAAATCTTCACCTTCACGATGAGCGGGGGGAGGTCCATACTGATCCATTTAATTATTCGGTCCATATTTCAGCTCCAGACCCTTCCCATTAATATATTAGTCTGGTCTATATTGGGTCCAAGTCCAAATAAGCTGGATTTCCATCCTTTCTAGATCCACTGAGTGCCAAGTTTGGATTGGATCCAAGTTGGGTAAGTCTAATTTCTAGCTTTCTGTTTAATATATACTCTGTTAAGTGACCAACTACATGTTTTTGTTTGGTAGGTTTTTTGCATTTTAACCAATTAATTACCTTAGTTCGAGGGATTTAAGGTTGGAGCTAGACTGGAGATCAGGTCGGGTCATTTTCAGTGGTCCAAATCTGACCCATTTAAAGGTCAGGTACAAGGTGGGTAAGGTCAATTTTGAGATGTTCCAGACCTTTATAATGGGATGTTGTTTTGGACCCAGGCCCATCTATTATTGGGTTGACCTGCCCCATCTTTCCCTCTCAACCCTTGGGAATTATATGGGTCGTCCTCATTAACAAATGTACAGTTTGCTTATGCCCATGATTCATACATATGGGGCACGGCTTGGTGATCCAAACCATCAGTCTGATGAGATAATTTGCATTGAAAACCTTCAAGATTGGGCCTCGCCTGTCAGTCGATGCTTCCAAGGGCGATCATCTCTCTGCTTCATTTGATAAGGCAAGTGTGAAAGCCTTATCCTTCCTTGATTCATTAGTGTCTAACATTGGTTAGTCTTGAATTGATTAAATCGATTGGATGAAAAGTACTTATGAGATTTTTCCTTTTCCATGCTGTGATGCTGTATTGATCATTTTTCCCTCCCTTCACCCCACCCCATATCAGTTGCTTTGGTCCAGTATCCCTGCTGGCCATCCTTCTTTGCGTGCTCTGCCCCTTCCCTCTCAACCCTGAGGTACAGTTTGCATACGCCCATGATTCATACATGGGGTGGGCATGTGTTGGTGATCCAAATCATTGGTCTGATGACATAGTTTGCATTGAAAGCCTTCAAGATTAGAGAAAATAGTTCAATGATCACTGACTTGAATTTGTCCAATGTCGGAGTCTTTAGGTATCCTCCATCCATGTTGTGGCCCATCATGTAAACTGTGTGGATTATTGAAACATGTCCCCACAGGTATGGAATGTGGAATCCTACACATCAGCTAACATTATGTTTGCCGATGAGCGGAGCCTGTATTGCTCCTCAATCGCATATTCCTCCAACCATTACAATCATTTCTGACTGTTGTTAATCAACTTATGAACATATGCAATTTTCCAGTCCTCATTTCTTGGATCCTTCTTCTTTTCTCTTTTATTTTTATTGTTTTTTAAAGCTGTTATCATCACAAGGCATAAAAATATCAGTATAACAGCATGTTGTCTTATTCCGAAGCCTAATCTGTATTTGTAAACGTTTGACAGTGCACAATATGTATATTGTCATTTCTCCATATTGCAGATCATCATTGTTGTCGTCATCATCATAGCCTTTTCCAGCTTTAGGGATCCTCTTTTGCCAAAACAGGAATTCTTGATATTTTAAACTGTTTGATGCTTTTCACAATGCTATAAACAGCGTAACTCAGTGTTGTAGTTTAAAAACTCAAAAACTATACTGGACTTGATGGCGAGCCGGGTTGGGTTGACTCTTCGGATGAGTCTTTAACTTGTCTCAACTTGAATATTGTTTATAAATATTTTAAACAGTTACATATGTATAAAATAAAATGAAAAATAATGGAAGGGGAGGCAGATGCATGGTGCTAGGCTTCTTGTATAGAGATGTTGCTTTGTCTGCATTAGGTGTTGGGGTTGAAACCTCCTTGCTACTTTTCTATAGGAAAACTCAAGTGACTTGCTTTGAGTTGTGTTGAGTCAGCGAGTTGACTTGATCAGTCATGCCGAGCCAAAGTGGAGTCAGGCTTATAACTGAGTTTCATAGTGACTTGGCTCGAAATCTTGCTGAGTTGAGTTGACTTGGCCGAGTTTCAGCCTAGCTACCTAGTTTTAGAACTATGCTCAGGACAACAAAAAACCAGCTCTACCAGCCCAGTCTCGCATTTCCAAACCTTGTGGCCCAGCTCATTAAACTTCAGAGCCATGAATTTATCTTCCCAAACTCCAATGCGAAAATTCATATTTAGTTCTTTTTTTCCTTTTTCTTTCTCGGGTACTAATAACATTTCATCTTTATCTAAAATGAAAAGGAGACAGGCTGTTTGGATGGGAGTAAATGGCATCTGAGGTATGTTTGGATGAGATTAAATGCATGGAAATGAAATGAAATGGGAGTAAATGGGCCAGTGAATGAAATCCTCTTCATGAGAGAGGATTTGGAAGTAAATGAGGGTGAAATGCCTTTTTGAGCTCCTCTTGGAGAGTTGCACGAGTAAACAAAGGTGCTACTATGCACATGTCCACCATAGAATGATCCAATTATTGGCCACATCACTAAAATCATACAAATAGAATTGATCCAAATCATCGAAAAGTTGGCCATCTAAATGGACTGTTAAAAATGTTGGCAAGTTGCTTGTTTTTTATCCTCACATTTCTGGTCCACTTGAGGCTTGAAATTTCCTCATATTTTGCTGAAGTATATATTTCAATGTGCATATTATAGTCACTCTGTGATCAATAACTTGGGATATTAAAGCTGATTTAGGATATCAGATATGTTCCAATGGATTCCAATTCCTCCCATTTACTCCATCCAAACATAATATTTGGATTTCAAATGCATTTCATTTGCTCCCATCCAAACACAATTGTGTAAGCCATTTACTCTCAATTCATTCACCTCCAATTCCATTTCCCATTTATCTTCATTTACAAGCTCTCTATTTTTTCCCGACTCAGTGCCTCTCTTCCCCAAAGAAAGCTATTTTTACAGACCACTTTCCTATATCCCATGGCCTATAACATGCACGATTGAATTTGAGCTAAACACGGCTTATTTGGGCCCATAAAGTTAAACATCTCATGAACAACTATTAGACAGCAATGGATGTTGTCCATAGGTTTCACAGAGTTGTGCCCGTCAAGTACTACAGATCTGGAATGAGAAAAGATGGCAAAAACAAACTCAGATGATCGTATAACAAACCAGGCCCACTCCTAGGCCCATTGAGAGTCCTAAATGTCTAGCTGCTTCTTTCATCAGCAGGGTTTGGAAAAACCCATCTTAAGGATTTGGGCAGCCACATTTGTCGATGGCCTGGTGTCAGGGGCAGCCTGCTGCCATTTTGTAATGGAGAGAGAAAAGAGGGGGCGGAGGGGTCCCTCTTGCCTTATTTATTTATACAATAAAAAATGCCTTTTTTTTTTTTTTTTTTTTTTTTTTCTCTCCCTTCCCTCGTTTTGATCTGGACATTCTTCAGCAATTTATATATGCATTCTAGTGTACATTTGTACCCAGAGAAATGATAGTGGACTAAGGGGTGTTTTTTTTTTTTTTTAAATACCTATAAATATATGTGTCATAATGACCGGCAACAGCCCTTTGAAAGGAGAGGAAAAGAGGTGTGCAATTACACATCGAGAAGTAGGCCTGCACACGGGTCGGGTTGGGCCCAATCTTGGACCCAACCTAAACATATTTTAAAGGTTCGGGTTTCGGTCCGAGTTGGGTCAACCCTACCTTACTTGCAAAAGGGTCAACCCTAACCCTACCCGACCATATATGCTGAACCAGGTCGGGTTAGGACCGAGTTCTACTTATTCGCATTTTTTTTAGCTTTTTATATTAAAAACAAAAGTATTTGACTCATTTCTAATAATATTAGATAGTATTCTCTCTACACAATATCACCAATAAACGTTTCTTTAACTTCAAAACATATTATAAATTTTAGATGGAAAATTTATGTGCCTTGTCTTTTTTGTTTGCTTCTTCGTCATCTTTCTCTACGTCAAAGTTGTGTCCTCCCCACTGAAGGAGGGCATGCTTAAATTTAATTTTTCTTTTTTTTTATAATATTCTGATAGAACTCGGGGCGGTTTGGGTCAGGCGGAATGGGTTAGGTATACATGGGTCGGGGTACAGGTCGGGTCGGTCAGGTTTGGCGTGTATATTAAACCGTACCTAAATTAAAAACAGTCCATCCACATTTACCTGGGACCAGACCCTTTTCTTTACCAAGTCAGGGCGGATTAAGTTTCTATCGGGTTAGATTGGGCGGGTTTGCCGGGTTAACCGGGCAGATGTGCAGCCCAACAAGAAGCAACATTCACTGCAATGAATGCTATGGAGAATATGACCTCATCGAGCCATGAGTAAGCTATGTTGATCCCACTATGATGTTTGTGACTTATCCAATGCTGTCCATCTGTTCCGTTAGCTTGTTCTAGGGCATGAGCAAAAAATGAGCTAGGTCCATCGGCTCAATTGGACCACACCATGGTAGAAAGTGGTCCTCACGATGTCTACCGTTGAAAGCAGAATCCTTATGTGGGGCCTCTAATGATGAATTGAGCCACACCATGGTAGAAAGTGGTCCTCACGATGTCTACCGTTAAAAGCAGAATCCTTATGTGGGGCCTCTAATGATGTGTTTATTTCTCATCCAACTTGTTCATAAAGTCACACAAACCTAAATGAATGGAAAACACAAATATCAACTTAATCCAAAACTTGTATAGCCCTTAGGAAGTTTTCAATGATAGGATTTCATTTTTTACTGTTTTCTGTGTTGTGGTCCACTTGAACTTTGGATCTGCCTCTCACCATTTGGTAGAAGCCCTAATATAAGCCGGTGGAATGGATGAAGGCCATGGATAAAACACATACATCACAGTGGCCCCCACAAATTGTTACCTGCAAAAATACCAATGTAAATATGAAACTATGCAAACACGCTGCCACGCCATTCACATTTTTTTTTGTTAGTTACGCAATGCACCCACCCTGCTAGCTGGGCAACGCACCCTCACAGTTGGTCACACAATGCACCCAACCACCGGTGGTGTTAGTGTGTGTCCTTAGCTCTCAAACCTGTGACCTGCTGTTGAAACGCATAGGCTAGCAGGAGAGACTACCATACAATCCACATTGGGACTGTGGTATGGTTCCCTCGAGATCTCAATTTGCTTAATTTTTGGGCTCATGCCATGCAATGAGCTGGCAAAACAAATGAACAACATGGATATAAAACACATATATTAACGGTTGGCTCCAAAGTCACGGACCACCAAGCTTGGTGGTTCCTAGATCCACTGAATCTGCCCCCTGGACGAACCTTGTACAGACAGTAAATCCCATCCAAATCAGTATATCTATTTCTTCAACGCAGCCCATGAAAAAACTGTCAAAGGACAAACGGATGATCGAGATTGATGATATAGATGGTCCACTTGTCCAAATGCAACTGGCTCATGAAAAGGCTTTGATACAAGTAGCCCAATAAATCATGACTGTTGTGCATATGACATGACAACATTATTATTATCTTGACTTTGGACACAACCCAACCCAACTCATGGCTCAGTGGAAGACCCTATGGGTTTGAACCCTGAGCTAATGGGTTCTGGTTCGAATACCCATGTGGTGTGTGTTAAAAAAACAAAAAAAAAAAAAAAAAAACCCAACTTACCACCACTAGAAGTGGGACCTAGTGATGTATTTCATGGAATCCAAACCGTCCATGAGATGCGTCACCTAACCCATATATAATAAGACCATCCAGACCCTTCATCCTTTACGACTCAAGTGGGTCCCTTTGGAATTCGGGAATGGACGTCCCCTCATAGCTCTGTCCCTTTCTCATGGCCCACCTTAGGTTTGGATCAAGCCGAGGTATTTATGATAGGGGTTTTCGGATATGAAACATCTGGTAAACGGTTTGGATGGTGTGAATACATCCCTTGGCTCGATAAAGGGGCAGCATTGCTGGGTCCAAGCCCAACCCGAACAAGATGGGCCTAAATACCCAATGGGCTGGCCTGACCGTTGAATCCTTATGCCTGTCACCTCATGAGGTGGACCCCACATGTTAAAAGCAATCACCAACATCCATTTCCACAAGTTCAGTGCACCTTGTCTACGACCAAATTCACGGCTCAGATGACAAGCAAACGTCCCAGATTGGCACATGTGGCTGCGTGTGAACCCAACAAGCAAACCTCTCTTTGCACATTCAAATTAAAATTCGAAAGAGGTGTGCTTCCACATAATTAGAAAGATGAAAGGATTTGAATATTTGCTATCATCTTATGTTTGGTTCTTCCAATCACATTATGTTACCTTTTGGAAAATCATATGTTCCAAAAATCCTTAGATGATTTGTGTCACACGTGTGTAAGATCCGGGCCACTCATCATAAAAGAAGAAGAAGATTCACAGTCCATATTACATGTCCACATGTTACCCTAGCTTATGATCAGACGAGGGCTGTAAATGGGTTAGCAAACCCAATGGGGTACCTAGACCTAACCCATTTAAACCTGACCCAAACCTGACCGGGTTTGTTAAATGGTACAGGTCTGGGTCCAAGAACAGACCCAGTTGCTAAATAGGTCTAAATCTAGTTTCCTTTGTATTAGGCCCAACTCGACTCGACCCAAACCCATTTAGTAAATGGACGGGTTTGGTCTATGTTGCGAGGGACCCATCTAGGCCTGGACTCGTCCAAAATCAGTTTTTAACCTAGCAAAAATGCTTGCATACCAAATTTAGACCCGATCCATTTATAAATGGGTCTAGGTGGATCTCCCTCTACTAGACCCAGACCCATTTATAAATGGGTCTGATGGGATTGACTCAGACCTGACCCCGACCCCGACCCCGACCCAGACCCAAACTTAGACCAGCCCATCTAGTAAAATGGTTTGGATCTAAAATTTGAAGTCATACCCATTTAGTAAATGAGCAGGTCTGGTTTTGGCCAATAGATCCCTAGATCAGACCACTAAAAGATCCAGACCTGACCATTTACAGCCCTAGATCAGACCACTAAATTCCACCTAATTTCTAGACATAGAATCTACGGAGGGGATCACCTTACTCTCTTGATGATAGGCTTTGATAGCAGCATGCTATTACATGATGGATGTTAAAGTAGTGTATTTAATAGGGGCAGTTTTCTGAATTACTATAACTTTATTGTTTTTACTTAATTTACTAATATCCTAACATCTTCATTACCGTTATAAAATTAAATGGTTACAACCATCCCACATAGAGACTTTCTGCAAAGATATTTCTTGGTAGAAAGATAATACTGTTGTGTCACTCCCAAAAGGCTAACTTGTTAGGTGGAGGACCTTAGTATATGTGAAGACGAACCTTGCCCCCCTCCCAACTAATGTGGGACAAACCAACAAAAACTAGTTTTTATTTTTGAAACTAAGCTTGCACCACGTGTAGGGATCTGTCCTAAAGATTGGGATAGTAACAACTCCACGATCATGGTATGATTGCTTGACTCCATGCATCCTGTCGTAAGTGAACCATTGATGATATATTTAAAGCTCAATAGTTTTGGTAGACGATTGCCAAAATATTTTTCACCGCTAAAGTTTGATGAGAATGCATTAGTTGTATCAAGATATTATTAACATACAATAGAGGGAGTCCTCTGTGGAGTTATATTATGCTTCTATTCATCAGAGGTGGAAAGAACTTGATCACTACATAACATATATAATCTTCTATTTTGATGAAGTATGAAAATAGCTTAAAAACTTCGTACATTCTAATTCCTTTAAGACTTAATGATGATTTTGGACTTCAAATGGTTCTAATTTTAGGGCACGAGCCTTCTACTTGAGACTATATATAACTATATTCATGGTGAAGCAAACCAACATGATTCTATTATATAACCCACCACAAAGAAGTCTGTCTTTATAGTTGGACCCAAACCAAGTGGGGAAGGGTTTTCCGCCAAGGAATGGAGTGTCGAATGGATAGATTGTTAGGCTTTTAAAAAGATGATGAAAAATTACACTTTTAAAATTTATAATTTCAATTAAATTAATGGATCCACTTCTAGATGCAACTAATTTAAAAGTATAAACACTAAATAATGGAAAAATCAATGCTAACAACCAATATCTTCAAATTAAGAAGTCTCTCCCTAATCTTATCCCAATAAGAAATGGAGAAAACTTCCACACACCCCTACAATAAGGCTAGTCTAACACAATGAAAGCCTGCCACTATGTGGACCCCACACTTGTGGACAAGTGGATGGAAGAGAAGGAATAAGGAGAAGGATCTCTCTCTCTCTCTCTCTCTCTCTCTCTCTCTCTATCTATCTTCTTTGCTTTCTCTCTTTTAAGATTGTGATGTCCGATGAGTCATGGACGGTTGAGGCTTTTTCTTACCTCTCTTTTGAGATGTGATTAATATATAAAGAGGAATTACAATTTTAGAAAGAGGCATGAGCATGATGCTCAATCACCCTACATATTAATAATGTCTCCTCCAGATGGGAGCTATTGGACCACCCAATGGACAATTAGGTTATCACACTTTGCAGCCATGTAAACCGCTCATGGTTTGGGACATTATAATGGGGTAATCTAATCTTTTCATCTAGCAATCCACCGTCATGCATGGTCCACTTGTCCGAAGAATTTCTCTGGATATTTTCATATTTTGATGTTTTCTTGCAATATTATTGAAAAACTCTCTTTGAAAATAAATATTAAAAAATATTTATTATAAATTTATATATATAAATATAAGTATAAAAAAATTATTTTAGCTCTTATATCATTTTCGCACCAAGATGACGATAATATTGCAATAAAATAGCAAAATTAGAAAATATGGAGATTTTGAAGATCTTGAGATGTTGAGATGTTCTCTAGTAATATTGTTTGATCAATTTTCTACCGTGAAAATATCATGATATTTAAAAAATCGAGGCGATATTTGTTACAATAGTTTATACATGAAATTTTTTGGAAGGTATTTTTTTGTCTTCTTTTTGAAAGATTTTTTTTTTTTTGAAAGATTTTTTTTTTTTTGGAAGATTTTATTACTATTTGTTGTTGTTGTTGTTTGATTAATATCATTATATTCTTTTCACCCGTCCTGATGTAAACCACTGATCTTGATCGTCTTATTAAAGATATACAGGGCATGGCTCATCACATGATTCGACCCCCCAAAATGAACGGTTTGTATCATCCGCGAAGACTGATCCTACCCCACATGGGTTCTAGGGTTACAATTAAGGTCATGATTCGGCCCCCCATGTTCGAATTGAAAGAATCTACCTGTACTTCTATTGGAACTGAAAGAATGGACGGTTAGGATGCTCTGATAAAAAGTGATGCTTTAGCACGATCAACGATCTATGGGCCCAACAACTGAATTTACCAAATTGATGGATTCAATGATCTTTGACGGATCATTTTATAGGCAGCTAAGCTTAAGGTGAGACTCGTCCTATCCGTGTGTGAGTTTGCATTGTAGGCCATGAGATGTGTGCAAGGTACCTAATGGACGGTCCGGATTACTCCTTTGGACTATTGATGAGACGTGTGAGAACCAGATCATTTCTCATTTCAAGATAATGTGGATGAAGTCTAATCCCATTTTGGCCCATGCCCTCCGTATAAGATTTGTCACACGCTTTCTTCTAGATAGATGTAAGGAAATTTTACCATAAAATGCCTCAGGGATTCGGATTTTACCAAATCGTACCTCCAGAAATGATACTCTTGGGTGCTTTTCTTGAGGAGAGGTTACACTATTACACTCGTTTACTTTTTTCTTTATAAAACCGGGGGAATCCACAATTGTGGGCCCCTTGTGGTATGTATTTGACATCCAATCCGTCCAACAAATGCACACCTTCGTGATTATAAAGTGAATAGAAAATATGGTAGATCCAATCATACAGTGGACCAATCCATAAAAAATGATATGCACCACTAAAAAAATCCAAATTCAAGTGTAGCTCATCTGATGATTTGATCAGCCTAATTCTTTTTTTAAGCATGAGACTACCATGGTGGGTTGCATATGTTGGATGGCTTGGATGTTATACATACACCACGTGGACCCACAAATCTCAACTTTCACTAATTTTTAAAGAAATACTTAGATCAGTGTCTTTTTATAATTTCCTCCCTCAAAAAGCATTGTTTGATAAAATGTTGATTCCTGATGAATTTAGCTGTAAAAATTAGGTTTTTATTTATTTTTCACTCCAAGCCACAATAAGTACAGACACATACACATAATATATGTATATTTGCGTGTATCCACTAATTGGCAGGGTTGGCACACCTGTAGTATGATATTCCATTACTAAATTCAAGTGTGGTTGTGTTGACTCAGTCAGGTTGAAAGTCCTCTTATAGAAAAGGTACAATATGTATTTAACAACTTTTAATTTAAGATTAGTTGTACATGAATTATAAAAAAAACCTAAAATCTAATCACAATCAGATTACGGATTTCTACAATCTACTACTCTCCCTCAAGTAGGAGAAATGATTCCTTGCCCCGCAATTTGGTAAATAAATTAGCGAGTTGAAGCCATGAAGCAAAAAAAGAAGGCTAAATTAAACCTGATTGACTCATGAACATAATCAAGCTTAATCTGTTTTGCATGTGAAGGGCGACTTGATTCTCGCTAAATAAGAGTGTTAGTTGAACATTGCAAACATGAAGCAAATAAAAAAGCAATGTGAGTTCACAGCTAGTAGTAGCCATGGAGTGATTGAGGGGTTATATACATGGCATAAACAATATTGCCGATTAATAATAAGATAAAGCAAATGGCCAACTAAGCAATGATGTGGATGGATTCATGAGAAGATCTCATACTTCACGGGTGAGTTTAGAGTCTTGATTCATAGGTAATGCTGTACATGGGCACTAGGTAAATCGACATTAGATAAAATATTAAGAATGTATTTGCATTCACTTAGATAGATGCCTCCACGTGAATGGTGTGCATCAATTGCCAAAAAATATTTAAATGGGTAACATGTTAGTGGGTGTTACCTTAACCATGGGGCCCACCTTGATGCATATATTATATATCCACACCGTCTATCCGTTTCTCTGGATCATTTTAATAAGTATTCTAAAAAATTAAATAAATCTAAATCTCAAGTGGACCACACCACATGAAACAGTTTTGATCGAACTCCCATCATTAAAAACTAACTAAGGACCACCTAGGGTCTACTGTAATGTTTATTTCCCATCTAACCGGTTGATGAGGTCAAACATGCCTTTATAAAGAAAAAAAAATACAAAGATAAGCTTGATCCAAAAAGTTTATGGCCCACGATAAGTTTTTAATGGTCATTCACACAATTTCCAGTGGTGTGGTCCACTTGAGATTTGGATCTGCTTAATATTTGGGATCAAGTCATAAAATGAGATGTACAAATGGATGAACTGCTTGGATATACAAAAAAAAAATAATAATAAAAAAAAATCATCAAGATGGCCCCATACGGTCAGGATGACACCCACCAACGTGTTACCTGGGTAACACCTAATCCGCTCTCGTTTCTTTAAGGATTTATAGGTGTCATGAAGCTCTAGACTCCGTTCACTAGGAATTTTTTTTTCAATGGTCCAAACCTTTTATACGGTGGGCCTTCGAATGGATGTGAAACAGTGTACAGTTGGATGAAGGACTAGGCCTTCTGATGTTGATAATTTTCAGAGAATCCTAAATCAACTGTGAGTCTCATCAGATCAACGGTTTGGATTTTTTTTTCTTAAATTTAATGGGAAAGGGCTGAATTCAGCAATGCACATTTGGAATAAGGGGACAATATCCATTTCATCGAGCCGTTCAATTCGGTCCATCGAACTTTTAATTACTTGCATATTTTATGTTTGACGTTACAACTCAACAAATCGAGTCAACCTTTAGAAATCCAGAGCATTCATTTGGTGGGCCCATCGTTGTTTGGTATTGCTGTAAAACCCTCCTTCATATGGAGATTTTAACTATTATTCAGTTGGTAGATTTAAAGAAATATTTTTAATCAATGGCCCATGTTCGAATCGAAAGAATCTACCTGTACTTCTATTGGAATTGAAAGAATGGACGGTTAGGATGCTCCGATAAAAAGTGATGCTTTTACACATTTAATAATCTAGAGGCCCAATAAATGAATTTACCAAATTGATGGATTGACCTATTTCTATATAAAATGATAGGCAGCTGATCTCAGGGTGAGAATCGTCCTATCAGTGTGAGTTTGCATTGTGGGCCATGAGATGTGTGTAAGGTCCCTAATGGACGGTCCATATTATTCCTTTGGGTCTATTTGGGAAAGGAATCCTGCATAATGCGGATGAAGTCTAATCCCATTATGGGACAAGCTGTCCGTACAGGATTCGTCACACGCTTTCTTCTAAATAGATATAAAAAGGAATTTTACCCTATAATGCCTCGGGGATTTAGATTTTACCAAATGGTACCTCTAGAACTTATACTCCTGCGGAGCTTTCTGAAGGAGAGGTTACAATATTACCCTCCATCACTTTTATTTATAAGGTGGAGAATCCAGAACTGTGGAGCCCTTGTGGCATGTGTTTGACGTCCAATTCGTCCAATAAATGCATACCAACATAATTATAAGGTGAACAAAAAAATATGGTAAAGCCAATCAGAAGATGGGCCCATCCATAAAAAAACAAAATGCACCACTAAAAAAAATCCAAATTCAAGTATAGTCCATATGATGATTTTTTTATCTCTGAGTTGGATCGCTTGGATGTTACACATATGCTACCTAGATCCCACAAGTCTCAACTTTCACTAATTTTTAAAGAAAAACTTAGATGAGTGTATTTTTATAATTTCCTCCCTCAAAAGTCAAAAAGCTTTTTCCTCTAATTTCTAATCATTGGTAAAATGTTGATTCCTGATGAATTTTGCTGTAAAAATTAGTAGTTTGGTTTTTTTTTTTTTTTTCCCTAAACATAAGTACAGACACATGCACTTAGTATATGTATATTTGGATGTGTTGACTCAGTTAGGTTAAAAGCCTGATCAGATTATGATTAAATATTTCGGCCAGGCAGGGCTGGGTGAATGTTAAGTGGGTGATGCCGAGCCACAGGTAGCAGGTTGGTGTCGGGCCAAAATTCTTGGTCCATTTATTAAACGGGTCGGGCTGAGGCCTGACCCATTGCCAGCCATTCAGTGGTGAGATTTTTTTCTTTTTTCTTTTTCCTGTTTTAAACTTCTCACATACCCTTAATTTCAAATACCTATTTGAACCACTTGTTTATAATATGTATAATTTAAGAGTGGATATGTAATAAACAATCACACTCACCAAGCGTATCAAATATGTTGTATTGAAAGAGGAGAAGTTCTCTTATTAAAAAATCTACAATATATTTAGTAATCTCTAATTTAAGATTAGCTGTACATGAATTATCCCAAAATCTAGAATCTAATCACAATAAAATTATAGATTTTTACAATCTAATACTTCCCTTCAAATTGGAGAGTAAGTATTAAGAGTGCCAAACTTAGAGCTTGACTGCTGAAATGATTTCTTACCCAACTATTTGGTAAATAAATTGGCAAGTTAAAGCCAAGAAGCAATAGATGAAAGTTAAATTAAGCCTAATTGAATGTTTTCATGAACAAGCTGGCAATCAATCTTAATGTGTTTTATATGTTCACAAAAGGCCATATTAGTGGCAATGCGAAGGACAACTTGATTGTCGCAAAACAAGAGTGCTTGCTGAACATTGCCAACATTAATATTTTTTATTTTATATAAATGTTTTTTTCATCATCATGCAACACACCTACACCAGTTAGTCACACAATGCACTCACTAGTGCCGTTAGTGGGTCTCCTCAGCATTTAAACCTGAGACCTATTGTTAAAACACCGAGACGTCTGTCCAGCTGCGCTAGCAGGCAAGACCCATTGCCAACATGAAGCAGATAAAGAAGCCATGTGAGTTCATGGCTAATAGAAGCCATGGAGCGACTAAAAATTCATACGGCGTAGATAATATCCAGCCAAGTAATAGTAAGATAAAGTAGATGGCCAACTAAGCCATGATATGTATGGATCGGTGAGAAAATCCCATACTTTATCCTTGAGTTTGGAGTCTTGATCTAATAGACCGACATTAGATAAACCAACATTAGATAAGATACTAAGAGTGTAATTGCATTGACTTGATTGGATGCCTGGACGTGAATGAGGTGCATCAATTTACAAAAAATATTTAAAAGGGTAACATCGTTAGTGGGTGTTACCTTGACCATGGGGCCCACCTTGATGAATATGTTATATATATCTACACCACCCATCTGTTTTTCCAGATCATTTTAGGACGTAGTCTACAAAATTAAACAGATCTAAATCTCAGGTGGACCACACCACCGTAAACAGTTTTGATTAAATTCCCACCATTAAAAGCTAACTAAGGACGACCTAGGGTCCACTGTAATGTTTATTTGCCATCCAACCTGTTGATAAGGTCAAATAGTCCTGTATGACAGGAAAATACAAAGATAATCTTGATCCAAAATTTTTATGGCCCACAATTAGTTTTTAATGGTAATTCACACAGTTTCCAGTGGTGTGGTCCACTTGTGATTTTGATCTGCTTAATTTTTGCGATCAAGTCATAAAATGAGATTTAAAAATGGATGGACAGCTTGGATATACAAAAAAATCATCAAGATGGACTCCATACGGTCAGGATAACACCCACCAATATGTTACCCGGGTAACACCTGATCCGCTCTCGTTTCTTTGAGGATTTATAGGCCCACATTATCAAGCGCACTGTATCATGAAGCTCTAGACTCCGTTCACCTGGAATTTTTTTTCAATGGTCCAAACCGTTTATACGGTGGGCCTTGGAATGGATGGAGTACACCCAAAAACTTACTCCTGATTTTTATTTTTTTTTATTTGGGGGGAGGGGTTAGTAGACACATCCCACTGCTAGTACACACACCCACACCGGTAGTCACACTACAGATAATCCTAAGTAAACAGTGAGTCTCATCAGATCAACGGTTAGGATGATCCAAAGATGGTCCCAAATGAGAAATTATGTGATAAACTGTACGGTGGCTGGTGCTCAGGACCGTATAATTACTTTTTTTAAATAAGGTGGGTGTGGGGCCCCCGAAGCTACGTTTTGCCAGCTGTACATGTCGACACTTTCCATTCCTAATGATAATAAAGGCAAACTGACGTTTTAACTGACGGAAGTCACTGACTTTATCTTATGCTCGATAGAGTTGTGGGACCACACCTTAGCCGACCCAAGCCACAATCTGACTCGACCCCAATTTGCTCAGCCCCAACCCAAAATCCAAATATTCCTCTGTCCTCGAACCTAAATGGGCTCCACCTGATCCAAAATTCAAGTGATTATTTTCAACCTGACTTATCCTGACCCGGATTTGCTCTGCCCGAACCCAAACCTATTTCAGACTGAGTCGGTGCTTTCCAACCTTAACCCGAGCTGAGGACCTTGACAAACCAAAGATGGGTTGAGTCAGTGGGGCCCTTGATGGCCACATCTCTCCCCTCCCCATAGCAACTATTAATAGTCACGAACAGCCTCTCCAGGTCAATCTAGCTGGCAACTTGCTTGCCATTCTCCTTCTGTCCTACATTGACAACGCTTGTGTAGTGCTAAAAATGTATAGTGACATTAGGTGGTGAATGACGAGTGCTTGAAGATATATAGGATTACATTATGACCTTGTACCATGATAGAAAAAGTTAATCTCTATTTTTTATTTTTTATTTTTTTATAATGTTCGGTCATAAAATAAAGAGGATTTTCCATATAGCCAACCGCCTGACTTTAGGGTTATCAATATAATCGCCCCATTTTAAAATATTTAAATTAGCAACCTTATGCTTTGTGTATACAGAAAAATAGCCGCTTCTTAGACCTTGAGGGTACCTTAGTAATGGAAAAACTCTGTTAAAGTGTCAAACTGACATTTTTGCCTCCAGGCCCTTTGGTATTTATGGTTATATTATATTATAAGAGGGTGGGCATGCAAAAGATTTTATTAGGCCTACTTTTATCTACACCGGTCCATTTTGCCAACTCATTTTAGGCCATTAGCTCAAGAAATGAGTTAGTTCTAAATCGCATGTGGACATTACCACAAGAAACAGTGTTGATTGAGGGCCCACCGTTTTAAACTTCTTGGGGGCAGTAAGGTTTTGGATCAAGATGAAATTTACATTTTCCCTTCATCTAGTCATATGTGATGTGACCTTATGAATAGGTTGGATGACAAATAAAAATCACTGTGGCAATGGGAAGTTTTTAATAGCGCATGATCAATGACCATTGTTTTGTATGGTGTGGTCTACCTGAGATGTGGATTGGCTTCAATTTTTGTCTCATGCCCTAAAATGAATTGGCAAAACCAATGGATGGCGTGGGTATAACACATATATCATGATGGCCCCACAGCTTTTCAGCACTGACACTTGAGTGTTCAACAATCTCGGTAGTGCGTGTTTCCATGACCACTGTTTAATGTAGTACGGTCTACTGAGATTTGGATTTTTTCAATTCCTGGCTTATGCCATAAAATAAGCTGGAGAAACTGATGGAGAGTGTGGATATAACACATACATTATGGTGGGTCAATAGCTTTTTCAACACCGACCCTAGAGGAGTAAAAAATCTCAATCCTAAGTTTTGCACCAACGGTGTGGCTAATCTGATAAGGGATAACCTGGCTGGCCTGATTTTTACACCAAGCAAATTTGATGGTGGGGCATATCGATTTCATGACACAGATGTTATATCACCTACCAATGGTGTGGCCGATCCAGTTTGATGGTGGGGCCTACCGTTTTCATGGCACAAGTTATATCACCTGCCAATGTTGTGGCCGATCTAATTATTTGACTAGCCTGATTTATGGGCCAAGCAATTTTCATTACCACGGGATGAAGTGAAAACACATAAAACTTGGTTGGATACAAACTTTTGTGGCCATACAAATGTTTCAACGGTGGTCATTGAATCCACACTGTTTCCTCTCGTGTGGGCCACTTGGGCTTTGGATTTGTCACATGTCCTAAAATGAGCTCGCAAAATGGACGGATTGGGTCGATTTCTCACAAACATCATAGTTGGCCCACCTAGCATCCCAGCGCAAGAACTTCCTGCAAAAGCCTTTTACAGAAAACCCGCATCCCTCATTTCTCGTTGGTACACGTCATTGCCGGTGACAGGATTTTCCCTCTTTCTAATAGATTGCTTACTGCACAACATAACTTTTAACGTGTGGAGCTCCCCTGGTCCCACCATGATTTATGTATTATATCGACACCGTCCACCAATTTTTCCAAATCATTCTAGACCATGAGTCCAAACATGAGACAAATCCAAAGCTTGATTGGACCACGCCACCAAAAGCAGTGGGATTGAACAAACTCCTGCTAAAACCCTCATAGGGCCAACTGTGGGGTTTATTTACCATCTAACCTATTCATAAGGTCACAGGGACCTGGATAAGGTAAAATGGAAATATTAACTTGATCAGAGTCTTCTATGGCCTTAAGAAGTTTTCAATAGTAGGAACTCCTACTATTTCCTATGGTGGTGCCCACTTGATCTATGGATCTGCCTTATTTTTTGGCTCATATCCTAAAATGATCTTTAAAAAATGGATGGAAGGTGTGGACCTAAGAAATATATCATGATGGAGGCTATGTAAATTTCACGTGTCAAGAAATTACTTGCTTGTTGTGCAACACATTCCAGAAAGAGAGAAGAGAACCGGAAAATGGAAATGTTGACGTGGAGAGAGATATGCAAGATATGCAACTATTTGTGATGTGCTCCCAGCTTTCGACAAAAAAAAATGTGGGGAGTTGAGCTGTCAATGGGTACCAATATTTGCCAATGATGGAAGCCCAATTCTAATGGGTTTAGGTCCAATCTTTTGGACATGTTTAGAAATCGGGTTTGGTTTGGGTCCACCATTTAGACCCAATTAAAAGTGGGTCTGATGGGGTTCAAGTCAGGTCCATCTTGGACTCAGATAAAATCAAGCCAGTTGTGTCTAGTTAATTTTAATAATATTGTTATATATTAATTATTCAAGCAATAAAATGAGGTTTTTTGAGCTACAGGTATGAAAGAGAGCCCGATTACACACCACACGTGTCAAAGTGGCAGAAATGTGTGATTATAATCCAGCCACTAGGTTGGGCCAGCATAACTATTCAAATGCCCTTATTTGACCATGACTCGAACTTAAATCCAATTGAAACCAAAGTTGAAAGAACCGGGTTCGGTCCTGAAAAATGAGATGAACCAGAACCAGCAAGATCGGATCAGTTGTCTTTTCAGTTTAGCCCATTGGCAATAACCTTATGAACCTCAAAAAAGAAAGGAGAAGAAGAAGAGTTATGAACGGTTTTGATGACATATCAACATCATGATTGGCACTAGGAAGGTTTCAATGGTGGACATTTCCATTCTCATTTGTTTCCTATTAGGTGGCCCACCTGAGTTTTGTGTTAGTAGTTGTGGAAGAGTGGGCCACCAGGATCCAACGGTCTACACGATGAGAACCTTCGCAAAGCCGAGGATATGTGGTGCGATCCAGCGATCCACCTATTTGCTACAGGAGCAAGTGGGTCTGATCACCCCTCTGATCCTATGGTGAAGATGGTCCCCGGATTAGATCTATGGCTCAGATCTGATGGATGGACCAGATAAACTCTAAAAACCTATCCCTCTCTTTTCTCTCCGTATATAACTTATAGCTTTCCTTTTTCTTGTGTATTTGATTACGGAAAGAATCCTCTTATAAATAGAGGGAAAAGAGATAAGGGATGAGATGAGATAAGGTTGGTTTAACCTTATCTTATCCCATCTCATCTTCTTCCGAGATTTTAAATTTCTAATTGAATTTCAAACTCTCGGAAGAAGGAGGATGCGGGAACATCCTTATGGGCCCCACCCACAAGTGGTTGTCCACAAGTGGGCCCCATGGGTCCACAATCAACATCTCCCACTCAGTCACATTGTGGGGTAGGCACATCATGAGAGTTCATCTAGCTCATCACATAATAATCAAAACCAAAGAATCACGATCAAAAGAATCAGAAGAGTGGGACCAGCTGGAACACCGTTATCTTCTCACAGGTGTTTGAGTACTAAGAGACCACCTATCTAGCACTCAATAACCCAAGCTTTGCATTACCTGTCCTAGTCCGCATGACCACACCGGATAGAGTTAACTCCCAATCTGGAGCACTCGGCCAACATACGCACTTATCCAACTTATCGAGTTTATTCTAAAAAATTTGATTTTCTACAAACATTAATTTGAATTCTTTTTAAAGTAATATATATACATATATATTTTGAAAGAGAATATCGTTTGTAAAAGTCTAAGAAAACTTGATACTGCCGGCGGATAAGTCTTCAAGTGCGTATTTATAATTCTAGAAACTTGGTGTAGCTGTCACGGGATCTTCCCCACGCAGGTGTGTAATTTGGAATTGATCAAGCCACTTTCCTAGCATAACCGAGTTTGACCAATCAAGGGCCTTTCGTCATCGTATACTAAAGTAGCGACACTCAATCTCATCCTCCTGTACACAAGAGGAGGGTAGCTGAGGACACAAAGAGTCACCTACGGGACTGGCTACTCGCACGTTGCAATGATTAAATCGAATCAAAGCAATCTGTAGGTAATAGGTCCAAGCACGTGGCTACAATCCACGCCGTAAAATGGACAATACTAGGTATCTGTCGGGTCTACAGTACGCAAGTCATCTCACATGAGGTATGACTCATCTCATAACCTCACGACTTGGCTGTGATTCAGGCCATAACATTATTCGCATTATGAGTAATGGTGCGACTATGTTATTCGACTTTGTCAGTCTCATCTTCAATCTTATAGGACTGAAGGCGGATACAACTCATTTGCATCCTCATCCTTTATTATTTTCAATAAAGGGTGGTTCATACCTCAGTGTATGAACATCACCCTAAGTGTACCTCTCTTGTACATTTAGGGTTGGTCAACCCGTGCGAGTGGGTAACCGGCCTGCCGATAATAGTTGAAATCCTACTTGATCTCAAAGAAAATGCTGATGATCTACATACCTAGTCTAACAAGTGCTCAATACTGAATAAAATGAAATTTATTATTCAAAGATACATGATACAAGCATATCAATCAAGCTTTCCTTAATCCCATCTGCCTGACGTGAACCTGAAATAGATCTCTAGCTATAGGTTTCGTCATGAGATCAGCCATCATTTCCTTGGTAGGAATGTAGCTGAGGATAACCTTTTTATCTTTCACTTGATCACGAACGTAATGATACTTTATCTCAATGTGCTTCGATTTCTGACGGTGTTTGGGATCCTTTGCCAAGTCAATGGCCGAGGTGTTGTCTATCCTCAACGATATAGGCTCATGTATGCCTGGAACAACACCCAATCCTTGTAGGAATCTGCGAACCCATACATACTCTTGAACTGTAGCACAACATGCAATGTATTCGGCCTCCATAGATGAAAGTGTCGTGGATGTCTGTTTCTTGCTTGACCAAGAGATAGCTCCCCTTCCGAGCAAGAAGACATATCCTGAAGTAGACTTTCCCTCGTCGGCGTCATTACCCCAGGCGGCATCAGAATATCCTTTGAGCTCGAGACTCACGCCTTCATAACACAGCATCAAGTCCTTGGTTCCTCTGAGATAGCGGAATATAAGTTGCACAGCTTGCCAATGAGACTGTCCCGGGTTACTCTGGTAACGGCTGACTATGCCAGCTGCATAGCTTATATCCAGTCTGGTGTAAAGCATAGCATACATTAAGCTGCCTACTGCGCTCGCATAAGGTACTGAGGATATTGTCGATTTCTCAGCTTCTGTCTGGGGACACGATTTCCTGTCTAACTTGGTAGCTTTATCCATAGGGGTTTCAACAGCTTTTGAATTTTCCATCCTAAACCGCTCTAAGATCTTCTGTATGTAAGTGGCTTGTGACAAGCCTAAGAATCTCCTAAAACGGTTCCTGATGATTTTAACCCCTAGAATAAAGTTGGCTTCACCAAGATCTTTCATCTCAAAGTTCGAGAAAAGCCAATCTTTAGACATCATCAACAGTTGCATGTCATTACCAGCTAATAGGATATCGTCTACATATAGAGATAGTATCAGAAAAGATCTTCCAGACCGTTTCACGTATACACAATGATCTTCTTCACTCATTGTAAATCCAAAAATGGTGATGGCTAAGTGGAACCTCATGTACCACTGCCTTGAAGATTGCTTCAACCCATAAATAGATCGTAACAACTTGCAGACTTTCTTTGGATACTTTTTGTCCACATAACCTATGGGTTGTTGCATGTAAATATCTTTATCCAAATCACCATTTAAGAAAGCAGTCTTTACATCCATCTAATATAACTCTAAGTCTAAACTTGCGACAATGGACAAGATCATGCGGATTGAGGAAAATTTTGCAACAGGTGAAAAAGTTTTCTCATAATCAACACCTTCTTTTTGTGTAAAACCTTTTGCAACTAATCTTACTTTGTACTTATCCACTGTACCATCTGCCTTTCTTTTGATCTTAAGTACCTACTTGTTACCAATTGCTTTGCGATTGGAAGGCAGATCTACAAGTTCCCAGACTTTATTTTTCTCCATGGAGGCAATCTCCTCGTCCATGGCAGTTACCCAATCAGCCGAATTCGGAGATAATAACGCATCCTGATAAGAATCAGGTTCATCATCGTTAACCGTAACACAAGAGAAAGATTGACCATCGATATCGAAATATCTTTTGGGAATCAAACCTCTTTCACTTCGACGTAACTCAGGAGCCTGCTGAGATGTACTCCCACTGTCCTGATGAACTATAGGAGTATCTCCATTTTCAGAAGCAGAACTCCCACTCTCCTGAGATACATCGGGAATTTCAAAAAGTTCGGTGGAAACCTTTTGTTTCTTTCGGCTGGGGTATCTGTCTTCGACGAAGGTTACGTCCCGAGATTCAATCTCAGTCCATCCTCCACGATCCTCATAAACTAGAACGTATCCCTTTGAGTGCATTGGGTACCTGATGAATACGCACTCAATAGTTTTACTATCAAGTTTACTTCTGTGCTGAGTAGGCAATAAAACATATGCTAAAGATCCCCAAGGACGTAGGTCAGCTAGAGAAGAAATTCTTCCAGTCAACATCTCATATGGGGTCTTAGGAACGGATTTAGTTGGGACTCTGTAGACGGCTGTAAGAAGCGCGTCTCCCCAGAATATGATAGAGAGATTTGCATGTGCCATCATCGATCTAACCATGTCCAATAGTGTCCTGTTCCTTCTCTCTGCAACTTCATTTTGTTGTGGAGTATAAGCCATAGTGTATTGCCTGATGTTAACGTCAGATTTTGTAACTGGATCCTCCGGACGTTCACCTTCTCTCCAACAGATACCTTCCTCCGCCAGACCTGAAAGAAGACAGAAAGCAACTAAGGGTGGCTGGCGTCCAGCCGTTAGCCCTCCGATGCTTAAGTCAGGCCGAGGCAAGAAGAAGAATAACCAGGCAAAAACAGGCCAGAGATTGAATATTGTGTACCTTTCTCTTAATGGAGTCACCTCTTTATATAGATCTGGAGCGACCCAATCTGTTACGTAAGATATCGAGATCCCGCTGATTTCGTATACGATACCGAGATGCCGCTGATTTCTTGGGATAAGATCCTTATCCTTGGAGACGAGATATAACTCGATGACTTATTTTGGCAATCACGTTCCTTGATAGCAATCCCTTGAGATTCGGAACCACAAAAGAAGATAAGCCCAAACTCGACCTATCGGGCTGCTGGTAGGCGTAGTAATAGCGCTGACCGCTCATGTAGAGCTGGAAAACCGTAGTTGGAGTCATAGCCGGCGAAAAGGAAGGAGACGCCGACGGGACGGAAACCACCGAACTGGGTGTAGCCCTGCTTGGTATCGCAGAGAGATTGAACGAGCTGAATGGGCTCGTGATCAGATGATCTCGAGAGTCGGATGGGCATCCCGCACTTACCCAATCTGCGACTCATGATCAGATGATCTCGAGAGTCGGATGGGCGTCCCGCACTTACCCAATCTGCGACTCTCGAGCCTATGATCTCGAGAGTCCAATGGGTACTTCCGTATTTACCCGATCTGCGACTCTCGCTCAGATGATCTCAAGAGTCGAGTGGGCGTCCGTGTACAATCTTAGCAGCTGAGTTGATCTCCCTTATTTTATCTGTAACACTTGATGATGCCAACGTTTGCACAGTATGATTTAAACGTTTCAGATGTATACTCGCCACCTCTATCAGATCTAAGAATTTTAATCTTTTTCTCAAGCTGATTTTCAACTTCAGCTTTGAATTTGAGAAAACAATCAAAAGCCTCAGATTTATGTGAGATGAGATACACATATCCATAGCGCGAGTAATCGTCAATAAATGTGACGAAGTATTGGCATCTATTTCTAGCATGTACATTTAAGGGTCCACAGATATCCGTATGGATTATCTCTAGTAAACCCTTTGACCTAGTCACTTTAGGGAATGGTTTCTTAGAAGTCTTTCCGGACACACAATGTTCACAAAATGACAAATCAACCTTGGATAATAAACCTAACAGACCAGATCTAGCTAGTCTTGTCATACGGTCCTTTCCAATGTGACCTAACTTCGCGTGCCATTTTAAAGATTCAGATACTACATGTTCATTCGATGTAGCAGACAAAGCAAGAGGCGCATTATCATGTTCTACATCTAGAATAAATAAATCTGAAATCAAATTTTTCCATGCAAAGATGAGGTTATTTAGTCTTAAAGAAACTCTTGTCCCAGAAAAACGAATGTCAAAACCATTAACTAACAATCTAGAAACAGAAATTAAATTCTGGCACATGCCCGGTGCATAAAGAGTATCATGGAGGGTTATTGTGTGCCCTACGCGAGTACGGAGATGATAAACACCAATCCCTAGCACGTCTTCAGCAGCGTTATTCCCCATGTACACCCTGTAGCTCCCTGTGGCTATAGGTCGAAATTTCTCGAGTCCTCGACGATCTCGTGTCACGTGCTTTGTTGCGCCTGAATCCAAAATTCACTCGTTAGATAGGATATCAACGGAAAAGATCTCAGAACAAATGCCTACAAACAAAGTATTTAATGACTGAGGAATTACCGTCTTTTTCTGGGCACACTGACGGGCATAATGGCCGGAATTTTCACAGACGAAACAGGTGATGTTTGTCTTTTTAGGTTTCCTCTTTCCTTTCCCCTTCTTGGGATTTGGAGGAGGCGTTACGGTCTTCTGTTCCTGATTGTTCTTCTTCGCCTTCTTGCGAGCTTTGAACTTTCTCTTGTTAGCTTTCCGCTTATGGGTTTCTGCTGAAAAAGTCTTGGCCGAACCTGGCTGAATTGCATTCATTTCAACCTCTCGTACCAGATGGCCACAAAAGTCTCTGAACGTTGTGATAGAATCAGTATGGTTTAGAATCGTTTTGATTTGGGCCCATGATTCGGGTAAGGAACGGTGCGTAGCTATAATCTTTTGATTTTCAGTTAGTTTGCACCCTACATTCCTCAAGGCGCCTATCATATGCTCCATCTTACGGATATGATCCTTGATGGGGCAACCTACAGGCATCCTGTATTCTTGGAACTCTAATTCTATAGCCCGAACCTTTGCATCTGACTTTTGCTTATAGGCATTAGCCAGTGCATCCGAGATCCCCTTAGCGGTTTCATGCACTTCATATGTGGGTATGAGTTCTTTGTGCATTGTGCTAATCAAAACATTACGGGCGGAGCGATTTTGTTTACGCCACTTGTTATAACAATTCATCGCGGCCCTATGTTCACCTAGATTTCCATTTTCAGCCAATATGGGTTTCTCTTGAACCCCATCCAGAGTGTGTGAAATGTCATCTTCATCCAGAAGGCTTCGCACTGTGCGGGACCAGTCTTCGTAGTTGTTGCCGTCGAAATGTTGTCCTTTTAGTTGATCGGCGATCAATGCTTTAGAGGCCATCTCTACATCGCATCATGTATCACTACTTAGCTATGATCTAAAGTATTGGCACTAATCATCAGAATTTCTACTAGTTATTCAAACTTTTAAGTTTATAAAAGTATGCAATCCATCTTATAAGGGATCTGAAAGCCTACAT
The DNA here is from genome assembly GCA_003013855.2 of Liriodendron chinense. Lineage (NCBI taxonomy): Eukaryota > Viridiplantae > Streptophyta > Magnoliopsida > Magnoliales > Magnoliaceae > Liriodendron > Liriodendron chinense. Next base: position 1,110,964 of record ML058479.1, read on the forward strand.
ACCTGTATGGGTGGTGCACATCAATCAAGTTCTCTAAATAAAATGAAATTGATGCTTTTACGACTATCTATTTGTATAACCTACAACCCACCATTATGGGTTTATGCATCATTTAAGGAATGAATAAAACTCCCACTTAGGTTATGCACAACCTTGGGATATGAGATCTATATTCTAATGAAATGATGACTTAATTTTAATCATATAAAAATTAAAGTCAAAATGAATAAATCATTAGATTAAAGAAAACAATCATGTCCATTGAACAAATAAGAGAAGTTCTATGATTAAAGGACAATACGGTCATTACATTGATCGTGTCCATTTATGATGGATCCGATCATTACCATTAATGTTCACCATTGATGATGGATCCTCTCACAATGTTGATCATCATGGTTGATGATGGTTCCATTCATTTGTGGACCCGTGATCAATAGTGATTATATGGATATATAAAAAATATCATTCATTTGCATACACATATGTATTAATGCACGCACATGTACATTAAATAAATCATGAGATATGTGGAGACAAAAAAATTCATAATTTAAATTATATGCTTTCAATTTAATACATACATCGATCATCATGGTAATTTTAGATCTGGACTGTTAATCACAAAATCTGATCACACCATTGGTTAGATCTTGCCGAAAAAACCCAAGTCACTTCCCATTACTTGGTCTAAATCAGTCCATAAATGGCCGATTAAAGGCACTTTTACAAGAAGTGAATTGGGCTTCTAATTTGGCCCATCTTTAATTTGGACATAATAGTGGGATCCATATGGGTTGTCCAATCACATATGGATAGCTCATAATGGTCTCTTAATTTTGTCCCAAATTATGGATATAGATGGCATTAATTTAAAATCATTATATTACAATATAATTAGTTAATGGTCATCTACTCGAAATTTGGGCCCACTTGTAATTAGAGGCCTAATTCAATGTTTGAAGGGTTATTTGTACATTGTACACTATGTTTGAAATAGTTATGGGCCAACCAATTTGCAAGGCCTTATGGCTATTTGTACATTGTCACAGCAGCCATTAAAGAATGGATTGTTTGAATGGCCTTATGACCTTGTGTGGCCTAAAGTGGTGGTTAAGGCCACATGATCTTTAAAAGTAGGAGACAGGTCTAAGGGCTTATGTGAAATGCATCTCATGATTAGTCTAACAGCGTATCATTGTCAATGTCTGGAATGATTATACTCATTGTTTCGCAATGGCCTACCATGCTCATAATCAATTTCCAAACCAGGCCCAAAAGGCCCATTGCCAAGCCAAGCCAAGCCAAATGTCCCATTTCCAATCTCCAGCCTAGGCCCAAAAAGGCCCATCTCCCCTTTCTTCTTCTTCAGCATTAGGGTTTTAAAAACACAAAAAAAAAAATTGAATTTTCATCGCTGGCCGCTCGCCGTCGACGGTCGTTGCCACTGCTGCCGGCCACGGCGGTGGCGTTGGCCACGGTTGCCGCTGCTGCTTGCGGCGGCGGCGGCGGCGGCCATGGCTGCCGCTGGTTATGGTCACGGCGGTGGGCGACTACAGGTGCTGCGGCGGCGACGGCGGCAGCTCGGCCGGCTTGCTGAAAGAGTGAAGGAGAGATAGAGAGAGATCGAGAGAGGTTTTTGGGTATACAAAAAAAAGAGAAGAAGAGGGGTCTTTGGGCGGTCGCGGCTGCTTTCTGCGGCGGGCGGCAGCGGTCATGGTTACCGCTACCTCTGTTAGATAGAGAAGGAACAGGAGAGAGAGAGGGTAGCAGGAGATAGGCGGCTGCCGCTGCTAATGGTGGTGCCGGCCATGGCCGCCGCTACTGTTGATGGTACCGGCCATGCCATGGTTGCCGCTTGCTGCTGGTCAGCAATAAAAGGGAGATATGATGGTGGCCATGGCTGCCTTAGATCGTGCAATGGTGGGTTCCGAGTAATTTTAGGATGGGTTTTATCTTAGTGGGTCCCATCTGACAGATGGATGGATGGTAGCGTACGTTTGACGCAGCAATCTCACAGTGGCTTGTTCCAAAATCAATATTGCGTATTCGTAGATTGGGCCACACATGTACCGTATTAATGGACGGTTATATAAAGAACTACCAATGATCCATATTCAACATATAAAGCTTTCTAAAATGCTTTAACTGTCTTGTGACAGTGGCCCTGACCCATAAGAATCTGGTCTAGCTTTATTAATCTTTTGGTCTAAATCGCAAAATTCTAATTCCTTTAAATTAATTAATTAATAATCTCAATTTTATTAATCTCCATATCTCAAAGATAAATAAAATGAGATTTGCAAGAAAGGAATATTAATAAGATGATAGACATGATGATCGTATGTATTTATTAAAATGAAATAAAACTTTAATTTATAATCCTCAGATTAGGGCCACTTACCTTGATTGCGATTATTCCTTCTTTAAATCGGAGATCCGCCGTTGAATGGCTCTAATACCACTGTTAGTAGTTGCGGAAGAGTGGGCCACCAGGATCCGACGGTCTACACGATGAGAACCTTCGCAAAGCCGAGGATATGTGGTGCGATCCAGCGATCCGCCTATTTGCTACAGGAGCAAGTGGGTCTGATCACCCCTCTGATCCTATGGTGAAGATGGTCCCCGAATCAGATCTATGGCTCAGATCTGATGGATGGACCAGATAAACTCTAGAAACCTATCCCTCTCTTTTCTCTCCGTATATAACTTATAGCTTTCCTTTTTCTTGTGTATTTGATTATGGAAAGAATCCTCTTATAAATAGAGGGAAAAGAGATAAGGGATGAGATGAGATAAGGTTGGTTTAACCTTATCTTATCCCATCTCATCTTCTTCCGAGATTTTAAATTTCTAATTGAATTTCAAACTCTCGGAAGAAGGAGGATGCGGGAACATCCTTATGGGCCCCACCCACAAGTGGTTGTCCACAAGTGGGCCCCATGGGTCCACAATCAACATTTTGGTTGTCTCAGTTTTGAGCTGTTGTCTTATTGTGAACTTGTGAAACTGATGGACAGAGTGGACTCACGGACATCACAATGGGCCCCACATAGCTTCTACCCATGAGAACTTCCTATTAGTGGGGGCACAGGCAATTCGCCTCACTTCTGTAAGTGGAGCAGCTGCACACTTCTAAGAATTCATGGTGCTGTATTACACACTTCTTAGAACTTGATCTCAGCATACCCCCCTCGCTTGTGGGACCTGTGCCTAGGCATTACGGATATGGGGCTTTCGGAACTTGATCTCAACTCTCCCTCAGACGGATAACCCATCTCTACTACTAGTTGTGTAATTTGTAGCTATGTCAAATCAATGGCGCACGGTGCTCTATGTAATTGGTCTTGTTGATGAATTGCTTTGATTGTCGCTTCACATGTATTTTTTTGTTTTTTTTTTTTAATGTTGGATGCTCTTAGCTTACATTCTCTCCAATTCTCCTTCAAGTGCGTGCTTAGAGATAAATATCTTTATTTGATTTGAGCTTGCATAGAGAGGGCTAAGAGTCTCCCTTATTATAGGCTTAGATTTCATTTTCCATTTATAAAGACCAAGTCTCATATCGGCTCTTCTTTCTTGCACACGTTAGCTTATAGTAATGTGAATTTTTATTTATTTTTATTTTTTTGTTATTGAGCATTGAAAATTAAAACCTAAGTTTTTCAAAACCAAAAGCCAAAGTGCTTGTATGCACGTGTGTCCACATGAGTGTGCTTGTGTGTGGGCCTCTGTAAAGAATACACACAAATGTTGTGTTGACCTAAGTTTTTGTCTCACATCTTAAAATGAGATGATGCAAGTGACAGGAGCGAATGTCCAAGGCACATTATAATGGCTCGCGTAGCTTTTTGATAGAGCCAATCTATGGAAAAAAAGAAAAAGAAAAAAGAGAGCATGGGCCCGTTGGAATGTGGTATTAAATATCATGGAATTGCATTAGATGGAATAACACCATTTTTGCAAGTGATTTTACATCCGGAAATACTATGGTATTTTGACAGTCCAATTTCACTTTTGGGATCAAAGTCTTCCTTTAAAAAAACATTGTATTACGTGAAACTTATGTTTGGTGGACCATGAAATTCTAATCAACAGATAAGATTTTACAATTGATGCCAGTCGCTTATATGCATATGCAATTTGATTGTCACATGTAAAGGGAATATATGGATAGATGGCGTGGATAAATCACATGCATTAATGTGAGGCCCATAAATGTAGTGGATTTTGAAATCCACAAAAACATCCTACAATATTTACCATTGAGATTGGATGATATTATACCTAAATTAATCTAAACTTTCCCGTCATCTCCAAATGCAAGGTAAAATTTGCATTGGACAAATGTAATTCTATACCACTTAATCCCACCTAATCCCATGTTCAAAACAGGCCCTAAAAAATACTTGGAAGTATGGTTGCAACACACTTAGAGAGAGAGAGATGACTGTCAGCAGGTGTGGGCAATACATAAAGAGAGAGGAGGGGCGCCAAAATAGTTACATTTGTGTGTCCCAGTCTCATTCCCATTTTTTCGATGGCCCACTTGAGTTTTAGATCCGTTTACTTTCAGGCTAACATCTTAAGATAAGTCCATTTAACAAAATTGATCCTAATTAAAGGGTCATAGGCACGAAAAAAAAAAGATTTCATCTGTAGGCATCGCCATTCACTCGGTTAAAATAGTCTTTATCTACTGCAGGGATTTGCCCGACTGAATATGCACAATTGGCTTATTTCGTTTCTAGGCGTCCATCCATAATTCTTACAAGTCTGGTCCGACGGTGAAAAAATGGTCCCACAGCTGTATTTGTCGTCTATCTAAAGTGGGCCCCACCTATGGAACGACAGGGAACTCCCTATCGGACAAATGCCACGTGTATGTGGTTGAAGAAAGTGTGTCAGCTGACGGCAGGTGGGTGTTTTTTTCCGCTTGTGGACATCACGTGAAGGTCATGAAACCGAAAGCAGGGGGCACTATTCTTCGTTTTTTTTTTTTTTTTTTTTCGAGAGCTCAACAGACGAAACAAATCCAGCCAACCCTATCCTCAAAATATTCGAATGTGGGGGCCACCCCTGGCTAGGCTCGTTGCTGTGAGACCAGCCGACCGCACCACGGTTTGGACGCATTCGCCGGCCGTTCAGTACATGGCCCGCACTCATATCTTCGATGGGCAAGACTTTAGATCGTGTTCAACCTCAAAACATTTTGAGTTACGGTGTATCATTGTCACGTGGCATATGTACACATCAATCCTAGCCGTTAATCGTAGTGTCCACCGTGGAGGGTGCATGACCCTATAATCACGCTAAGTGATTGATCAAAATCATCTTATCAATGATCGATGGATGTCAATTTGACGCAGGTAAGGATGTGTCAACAAAGCACAATTGAATCCACGAGAGAAGTTTCAAATCCACGGGAAAATATTAAAGTAAAGAATTTTTTTTATTGAATTATGAAATTAACAAGTTTTTCCTGCTTAAATACCATAAACAAATCTTAAAAATAAGATTAGAAGAGACCTAAATAAATAAGGAAACAAATCATAAAAATGCACAAGTTTTTGTCGTCAATAGACCAAAAAGGGCAAAAAGTGTCCAATGACCAATCTGAATTTTCTAGACTAATTCCGATTGAGATCAATCGATCAATTGCTACGCTGTGTTATGCTGATTTTGCTTGGGCTCCTTCCTTCGGTCCATCTATGTCATGAATGGCTCCACAATTCGTTCTACAGCAGAATCCTTCACTTGAAAAATACTCGTCTCCAAGTTATACTCCAGATTCGAGTCATGATATTCATATAGGTCCGCCACATTGAACGTGCGTGAGATCTCCATATTTTCGGGAAGATCAACAACATAGGTGTTGTCATTGATCTTATGGAGTATTAGTACTGGTTTGATCTTCTTATTCTTCAGCTCGCTATACGCGTTGAGAATCTCTCCTTACGTAGATGAACCATGACGTTGTCACCCACGTTGAACACCTTTGGACGCCGATGTTTGTCAATCATTTCCTTATATTTATCGTTGGATGCTCGCAATGTGGCCTGAACATCGGCTTATATACTTATGTTCGGTCCACCATATGTTATGTAACAACGCTCACACATGGAAGCATGGGCAATGGAACTAAATCAAAAGTATGCATGGATACTCGTCCATACACTACTTCAAACTAGGGCTGTAAATGGGTCAGCGGACCCGATGGGGGACCTGGACCCAACCCATTTAGACCCGACCCATTTGTTAAATGGTACGGGTCTAGGTCTAAGAATAGACCCAGTTGCTAAACGGGTCTGGGTCTGGTTTCCTTTATATTAGGCCCGACCCGACCCGACCCGACCCGACCCGAACCCATTTAGTAAGTGGGCGGGTTTGGTCTATGTTTCAAGGGACCCGTCCAGCCCAAACCCGTCCAGACCCGATTTTAAGCCTTGTAAAATGCTTGCATACTTGATCCAGACCCGGACCCATTAGACCCAACCCATTTATAAATGGGTCTGGGTGAATCTCCCTCTACCAGACCCGGACCCATTTATAAATGGGTCTGATGGTTTGACTCAGACCCGACCTGGACCCGCCCATTCAGTAAAAGGGTTTGGGTCTAAAATTTGGACCTAAACCCGTTTAGTAAATGGGCAGGTTTGGTTTTGGCTAAACCCGCCCCGAACCCGACCATTTACAGCCCTACTTCAAACGAAGACTTGCCAATGGAATGATTTTGTATATTATTGAACGCAAATTCTGCCTGAGCTAGGGCAAAATTCCATTATTTGGTTTTGTCACCCGAGATGCACTGTATAAGGTTCTCGAGTGTATGATTTACCTACTCGATTTGCCCATCTATCTGCAGGTGATATGCACTATTAAATTGCAACTGGGTGTCAAATTGCCTCCATAAAGTCCTCCAAAAGTGATTGAAGAATTTAGTGTCACGATCTACAGTAATAGATTTTGAGACATTATGTAATCGCAGAACCTCCCGAAAGAACAAATTTGCAACATGCATAGCGTCGGAAGTCTTTTTGCATGGTATGAAATGAGCCATCTTGGAGAATTTGTTGACTACAACAAACACTTAGCCGATTCCACGCTGGGTCTGCAGAAGACCTAGCTAGTACGAAGTCCATGAATAAATCTTCATAAGGGTCGCCAGGTACCGACAACAGAGCATAGAGGCTTGTGTTCTATGACTACCCCTTAGATGTCTGACAAGTATGACATCACTACACCACTTTGCAACATTTTGTTTCAGTTGTGACATGGTCTTGTCTCGCCGTAAGTGACCATCGAGGCCACCTCCATGTAGCTCTTGGATAACACACTCTTGTAAGGAATACTGTGGAATGCACAACTAATTTCCTTTGGAGAGGAAATCATCCTAAATATGGAGGTCACTGGGCTGACCCTCTTGGCATTTAATTTACACGTCCTTGAAGTCATCATCATCGGAATATAGTTCTTTGAGGCATTCGAACCCGACAACCTCGTTACTCATGGTGATCAACAAGGCTGCACATTGTCTAAGCAGATCAGCCACCTTGTTATGCTGCCCAACTTTATGCTTCATCTCGAATGTGAATTTCTTCAAGAATGAAATCCACCTAGCATGCACACGGTTAACAGTATCTGGCTGTTAATAAACTTGAGAGCCTGATGGTCCGTATAAAGTATAAATTCCCACTAAATCAAATAATGCCTCCAATGCCGCAATGCTTGGACCATTGCATACAATTCCAGCTCGTACGTCAACCACTTCTTACGAGCATCACTGAGTTTCTCACTGCAGAAGGCTATCGACTTGCCCTCTTAAGACAATACACCCCCAATGCCAACATACAAAGCATTGCATTTCACTTCAAACAATTTATCAAAGATGGGAATTACAAGAACTGGAGTAGTGGACAATCTCTGCTTAATTTCAGAAAAACTTTTGTCGGCCTCATCAGTCTATTGAAGCTACCCCTTCTTTATGCAGTAGGTAATTGGTGTCACAATAGTACTAAAGTTCCTTGTGAACCAACGATAAAATGTCACCAGCCTATGAAAACTTCACACTTCGTGGATACTCATCAGAACCAACTATTCTCTAATGGCTCTCACTATCTCTTCATTCACAGGGATGCCCGTAGATGTTACTACGAAGCCCAAAAACAAGAGGCTCTCGATCATAAAACTGCATTTCTTCAAATTGAGGTACAACTTGTTCTCTATGAGCACCTGTAGCACTTATCTCAGATGCTACAATATCTTAGTAGTTACAAGAAGAGCTAATAATAAGTGTTATAATGAAAAAATAGATAAATTTATCTAAAACATGATTTTTTGAGATAATTATTGAAAATTGGTGTTATAACTCTAGACTTTTTAAGATCCCCTAAGAATATAGTGAATCATTTAACAAAAGACCTATTTAGAAAAGAAAGAAAAAAAAGTCTAAAAAATATCAAAAGAGATGGGACTTAAGCTTATACAAAAATAAATTACTAAAAGTAGTGCCCTAACCTAAAGACTGAAGATTCTAAGAATTAAGTTTGATAAAAAAAAAAATTAATATGATTCCTAATTAAAGTCCATTATAAAATTCAGGAGAAATTACTTCTCTGGGTTCCTCTCTATGATGTAAGTAATGATATCCTCTTTAATGGGTTAAGGTTGTGTTCAATCCTTAATGAGTTTATAGCCTATAAGGTGGAGTGATAATTGTTACAGAGATATTCTTGTGAAACTCATCTATATGAGTGTGGAATTGGGGCCACTTTCTATGAGAATTGGGTTAAGCACTCATGAAACGAGGATATTACGTATGGCTATAAAGTGCAACATTTAACACCCACTAAAATCTTAATAATTGTGTGTGTCTTATGTGTTGGAAGAGCCTTCAAACTGTGCGAGGTTTGGGTGCTCAGACCGGTCAGGCGACCGGTTTGGCCGCATAGCCCAGATGCACAACAGGCCCCCTGGTCAGATTTTTTAGTACCCAGACCGATCGGCCGACCGGTTTACAAGGGGCTCCGACCAGTCGGGCAATCGGTCAGTGGTGAGGTGTAACGCCCCCACAAACACTGTACAGATATTGTCCGCTCTGGGCACGCACGCGCACGCGCCCGCACGGTTTTGGTCCCGAGGTTTCCCCCAAAACGCGTCTGTACAGGGAAGGTGAGAACCGCACATATAGCCCAGAATCAGGGTGCTCATCCTTCCGATGTGGGACTAACCTCACCCAGGCCCTACCAACTGGAGCGCTATTTTCGAAGCCCGACCAGTCCCCAACGGGGACCCGGATGCAACCCACGCTCGGACCACAGCCAGGCTGCACTGGGGCGCTAGAATCCCCCACCCTCAGGGCAGAGCCGCCCTCGGCTCTGATACCACCTGTAACGCCCCCACAAACACTGTACAGATATTGTCCGCTCTGGGCACGCACGCGCGCGCGCCCGCACGGTTTTGGTCCCGAGGTTTCCCCCAAAACGCGTCTGTACAGGGAAGGTGAGAACCGCACATATTGCCCAGAATCAGGGCGCTCATCCTTCCGATGTGGGACTAACCTCACCCAGGCCCTACCAACTGGAGCGCTATTTTCGAAGCCCGACCAGTCCCCAACGGGGACCCGGATGCAACCCACGCTCGGACCACAGCCAGGCTGCACTGGGGCGCTAGAATGGTCCTTGTGCAGCCTGGCTGTGGTCCAAGCCAGGGTTGTCATCCGGGTCCCGTTGGGATCGGTCGGGCTTCGAAAATATGGCTCCAGTTGGTAGGGCCTTGGACGCAATCCCACATCGGAAAGGGAGTGGCCTTCGGACTGGGCTATAAGTGGAGTTCCCACCATATGGATACAACGCGTTTTGGGGGCAACCCCGAGAGCAAAGCCGTGAGGCCTTTGGCCAAAGCGGACAATATTGTGTCCCTGGGTGGGGCGTCACAGATGGTATCAGAGCGGGGTCGCTCTGTCTCCCGTTGGGGGGGGAGGGTCCTTGTGCAGCCTGGCTGTGGTCCGAGCCAGGGTTGTCATCCGGGTCCCGTTGGGATCGGTCGGGCTTCGAAAATATGGCTCCAGTTGGTAGGGCCTTGGACGCAATCCCACATCGAAAAGGGAGTGGCCTTCGGACTGGGCTATAAGTGGAGTTCCCACCATATGGATACAACGCGTTTTGGGGGCAACCCCGAGAGCAAAGCCGTGAGGCCTTTGGCCAAAGCGGACAATATTGTGTCCCTGGGTGGGGCGTCACATGAGGTAGTGTCAGACGTTTTCTTCTCTGGACTGTTTGGTGCAAGGTGCAACCGGTCTACTATGCATGCGGTTTCTTACGCATTACGCAATAGTGGGTAAGATGCTTCTATTTTTTAGATTCTTGCTATATATGGTATGTATCCGGACTTAGATGATATCTTAAAGAGTCCAAGGTTTCCTGATCGTGTTAGGAAGAGGGGAGAGTGTTTTGAGAGGGAGAGAGCTTGGGTTTTCTCTGTTTTCTTTGCTTGTGGGTTGTCAATCTCTGTAATCTTCTATTTATTCATAGTGGATCTCTTTGTGCCGTGGTTTTTTACCTGTTGAGGGATTTTTCCACGTAAATTCAGATTCTCTTGTGGCAAATGCTTGTGTGTAGTTTAATTTCATATTGTTTCTCATTTGATCTCGCATTACTCTGCGCGTTCGGCTTTCGCTTCCGCTGTCGGTTTTCCTAACAAGTGCTATCAGAGCTATTGTTGGGGTGGAGTAGAATTCAGATCTAAGACAAGAATATGGGATCAAGCACAAGGTTCGAGGAAGAGAAGTTCTCCGAAAAAATAACTTTGAGCTATGGAAGGTGAATGTTGAATCCTTCCTAGTGCAGCAAGGGCTTGACGAAGCTCTTGGAAAGCGACCTGAAGCTATGAAAGATTATGAGTGGACAAGGCTCGACAAGAATGCTAAAACCTCAATCTTGTTAAACCTTACGGATGATGTTCTCCATCATATCATGAAGGAGAAGACTGCGGCTGAAACAATGGCGAAGCTAGAGAAGGTCTATGCCAAGAAATCTTTAGAGAATCGCAGGTACATGTTGATGCAGTTGTTCACCTTGAGGATGACTGAGGGAACGAAAGTGGAGGACTACTTGAGCATGTTCAATAGGCTGGTTTGCAAGTTGGTGGAGATCGATGAACTGATGAAGGATGAATATCAAGCATGCATCCTGTTGAATTCTCTTCCAGATCCATATGAGTCGTTCAGGGACTCTGTGTGCACAAGGAGGGAAACCATAAACGTCGATATCGTTATCTTAGTCCTTTAGTTGAAGGCGATGAGAAAGAAAAGCGGTGACGTGGCTTCCCGTTATTCCTCAGAGGCACTGGTTATGAGAGGAAGAAGTTCTGAGTATAAAGGATATTCGAAATCAAAATCTAAGGCCAAAGGCAAATTGAAGGCTAAGGTGAAGTGCTGGAATTATGGTCAGGAGGGCCACATGAGAGGGATTGTCAAAATCCCAGATTGACGCAAGAGAAGTATGAAAATTCTTCTAGAAAGGGAGCCAATACCATAGAGGACAGTGGTGATCTATGTGAAGTTCTGACTGTATTTGGCAAGAGATCTCATGGTAGATGGTGGATCCTAGATTCAAGGGCTTCATGTCACGTATGTCTTGACCGAAGTTCATTCACGACATACAGGGAGTATGGTGGTGAATCGGTGTTTGTGGGCAATGACTACACTCATAAGGTTGTGGGTATTGGTACAGTGTGCATCAGAATGTTCAATGGGATTGAACGAGTCCTGAAAGATGTGAAGCATGTCCTCAAGATAAAGATGAATGCGATTTCTCTTGGTGCACTCGAGGTGAAAGGGTGCGTGTTCATCGGTCTTGATCGTTGTTGTGAAGTGTTGAAGGGGGCACTCGTGTGTATGAAGGCACAAAGGTGTGGCCATCTTTACAAGTTGATCAAGAGCACAATTCACGGTGGAGCTGCGGGATTGGCAGCGAGATCCACGGATGCTTGTATGTGGCAAGTGCCCAAGGGTCACATGAGAAGAGTGGAAAAGGGCGTGAATGTGCAAGGTTAGAGTCAATGGTGGCACGAGAAGCAGTGGATCTATGATTGAAAATAAGATAACGTTGCGATGATGGTGTTGATTCAACGTTTGAAGTCTCGGTGGAAATTGTTGGATAAGCCTTCAAATTGTGTGAGGTTTGGGTGCTCAGATTAGTCGGGCGATCGGTCTGGCCGCATAGCCCAGATGCACAACAGGCCCCCTAGTCAGATATTTGAGTGCCCAAACCGGTCGGCCGACCGATCTACAAGGGGCTCCGACCGGTCGGTGGTGAGGCAGCGTCGGACGTTTTCTTCTCTGGACTATTTGGTGCAAGGGGCAACCGGTCGACTGTACACGCGGTTTTTGCGCATTATGCGATAGTGCGTAAGATGCTTCTATTTTTGGAATTCTTGCTATATATATGGCATGTATCTGGACTTAGATGGTATCCTAAGGAGTCCAAGGTTTCCTAATCGTGTTAGGAAGAGGGGAGAGTGTTTTGAGAGGGAGAGAGCTTGGGTTTTCTCTATTTTCCTTGCTTGTGTGTTGTCAATCTCTGTAATCTTCTATTTATTTGTAATGGATCGCTTCGTGCCATGGTTTTTTACCCGTTGAGGGATTTTTCCACATAAATTCGAATTCTCTTGTGGTGAATGCTTGTGTGTGGTTTGATTTCATATTGTTTCTCGTTTGATCTCGCATTACTCTGTGCATTCGGCTTCCGCTTCCACTGTCAGTTTTCCCAACATTATGTATGGTTTACAATAAAGAAATTTAGTTCAAGACTTAGTTCACTATTTTCTTGTAATGCAAACATGTTTTACTAAGTGGGGTTCACGACAATTAGTCACATTCATTTATGCACAGTAGTGTTTCATTCTGCCTAACTATTTTATTTGAAATAAGTGGAAGATTGTGAAAATATTTTAAATAAAAAGAAAAAAGGAAAAACTCGTTTTTTGTTTGTCTTGTAGTGCTTTTGTGTATTGTCTTCTTTTGCAAAAAGTATAGTCCTACATTGAAAAGATGAGAAGAAAATAATGAGCTTATATAAGATTTTTTTCATATAGACTTTGTGAAATGTATTATACCATGCCCAAGCCTATATGTGAGTGCGATCCCGGCACAGTGGAAAAACTAGCCGAGAAACTAGTTAACTGGGTGTATGCATTCAAATACTCGAGCACAAGGGAATCTGACCCTCGGATGACTTAATGCAAACCTTTTATAGAGATCTTGATAGGCTTAATTTTGCTATTTTTAATAATTCTTTATAAATTATTTTATTTAAATTCTAATTTTTTAATTTCTATTAAATGGCTGCACGTTAACTGGGTGTATGCGTTCGAATACTGGGGCACAAGCGAATCCAGCCCTCGGATGACTTAATCTCAACCTTTTATAGAGGTCTTGGTAGGCTTAATTTTGCTATTTTTAATATTTTTTTAAATTCTAATTTTTCTAATTTCTATTAAATGGTTGCACGTTTCTAACTAGTGTTTATGTACAGTTTGATGTGGCCCATTAAATCAGACCATTTTCATTGTGAGAAATGGATCCATAATGCCTATCCACCAAATGCTTCTGGTAACGGTTAGAAATGCATGACCATTTCATTGTTAAGACCCTTGTGGAAACGGCCACTCCATGGATCTACAAAAGGGTCTTGCTTTATTTGTTTGCTAGCGCTTGATTGTTGCACACCAATATTACTATACTAGAAAAATGCCTCTTTTCTTTTACTTTTTTTTTTTTGGATATACAAAGATTCCTTTTTTATGTTTGGGTGTCGGGTTCATCCCCGTCATGGACACATCGGAGAAAGAACCGCATTGTGTTGTGTATCCTAGAGGTAGCACCTCGTCGAGTTTACTGCACTGGTCATACTAACCAATGGGGTGAAAATTATCTATAAAAAAAAAGTAAGTCTGCGCCTCACCTCAGCAGACAAAAAGTTCAGATTATTCTTACTCTTGCACTTTCATAACTAGGTGCGAGATTGATTTCTTTCTTTCTTTCTTTTTTTTATTTATTTAAGTACATTTCCTGAGTTTATCCAACACTTAAACCAAACCTCATGCATAAGTGCGTACGCATGTAGGCTACACCAAATGAGAATATAACTCTTAACTGATTGTACCACTGTTGATTATATTGCAAGGGGGGCGTGTACATGAGATTGTAGATGCTTGTGGGAAAGATCCTCTTTTAAGTATCCGGTCTTAGTCAGTGTAATTATCTATAAATATGGAGAAATGCTTAGACAATAGTTATATGTCCCACTAATTGGTGCGTGGGGCCCACCATGGTGTTTGTATGATATTTCATCATCCAGCAAGCTTGTCCCACCATGAAATTGGGATGCCCAAAGAATCAAGTCAATCCAATTATCAAGTGGGGCATACCATAAAAGCAATGAATAACCACCCAAAAATACTTCACATTAATTCACGGGCCGCATCTAATGAATGGTTAGATAAACGTGATTTTTGGGCCATCCCATTTTCATATTTGGACAACCTTGCTGGATAGGTGAGATGTCATACAAATAGGCTCCAAGCATTAATTAGTTGGGGACAGAACAGCTTAGTTGTGTGTAATCATTTCTCATAAAAAAAGAATACAAAATCAGTAATCCTTGACATGCGTGCATCGAGAATAACACCTGAAATTTGTGGGGCCACCTTATTTTGCGTGTACCATCCACATCAGGTGAGCCATTTGCAGCTATGCAGATTTTAGGGCCCACCTTGTTGTGTGTGTGACATCGACTCTGTTCATTAGGTGAACCATTTGCAGCTATGCCTTAGTGAAAATCTGACTGATCAACAACTCAGGTGGGCCATTTGTAGCTATGCCTTGGGCTAAAAATCTGACCATTCAAACAACTCAGGTGGGCCATACCAAAAGGAACAACGAGAGGGAAGACTAATCATAGATTTGTAAATGGCCGACCATAATGTTTCATAAAGTGAGCCGTAATGCATTCATATGAGGCGGCAGTCTTTTATTCCATCAAGTGTGCCTTCATATTTCTTGTGGTTAGCCATCATAGATTCATCGGTCTCAGACCCAACAAGTAGATGTTAGGCCATGAGATCATGATTATTATTGACTCGTGTGCCAAAATACTAGTTGAAACGTGTAGGCCTGACATGCCCTGCCCTTACAAGGTTGGTCTTCGACAATCACACTCGTGACACACATGAGTCAAGTCAGTTTTGAACCCCTAGCGAGTCAATAACTAGTGCAAACTTGGTGGAGGTGGAAATCATGTGTTACCCCAGTAACATGTTAGTGGGTGTTACCCTAGTAACATGTCAGTGGGTGTTACCCTGGGGTGCGAATTAGGTGTTACCCTGGGAACAGCTTAGTGGGTGTTACCCCTACTGTATGGCCTACATGGGTGATATTTTGTATATCCACTCCGTCCATCCGTTTCTACGGCTCATTTTAGGATGAGGTTCCAAAAATTATGCAGATCCAAATCTCAAGTGGACCATACAACTAGAAAACAGTGTGATTGAGTGCCTCACCATTCAAAATTCCAAAGAGCCCATCGTAAGGTTTTGATAATGTTTATTTGCAATCCAAGCTCTTGATAATGTCAATAACGTCTTGATGAAGGGAATATATAAATATCAGATTGATCCAAAACTTTCGTGGCCCACAAAACGTTTTTAATGGTTATTCATCATTATTTCTAGTGGTATGGTCCACCTGAGATTGGGATCTTCTTACGGTTTTGAATAACATCGTAAAATGATATGAAAAATCAGATAGACGGCATAGATATATAAAAAAATACATCAATTTAGGCCCCACATGGTAGGGGTAACACCCACTAAGCTGTTCCCTGGGTAACATCTAATTCGCACTGGTTACCCTGACCATATGAGGCCCACCTTGATGAATTTTTTGTATACCCACTCTGTCCATCCGTTTTTCCATCTCATTATCCAAAACTCAGGTGGACCACAACACTCGAAACAGTGGTGATTGACCATTAAAAACTTATTGTGGGGTATAAAACTTTTGGATTGAGCTGATCTTTGTATTTCCCCTTAATACAGAAATAACAAATAAACATTATGGTCAGTCCTAGGTAGTTTTTAATGTTGGGCATTCAATCACCACTTTTCTTGTGGTGTGGTCCACTTTAGCTTTGAGCTTTGGATCTGGCTCATTCTTGAGCTCATGCCTTAAACTATCTTAGAAAAGGGATAGTAGGAGTGGATAAAGTGATACATCATGGTGGGTCCTTCCACAAATTTGCCCAATGGTAATCCGTTCAAGCGAGGGCAGGACACAATCAGTGTGCGGTTCATTGTAATATTTATTTGCCATCCAACCAGTTGATAAGCTCACACAGACCCGATGAAGGGAAAACACAAATATCAACTTGATCAAAAACTTTGAATGATGGCTATTGAACGCCCAACATTAAGAGCGTCCTAGGGTCCAGCATAATGTTTATTTGCCATCCAACCTGTTAATAAGATCACACATACCTCGATGAAGGGAAAACAAAAATATCAACTTGATCTAAAACTTTTGTGGCTGATAAAAAGTAGGCCACAGAAGTTTTTAATGGTCAATCACCACTATTTCCTGTGGTGTGGTCCACTTGAGAATTGGATCTACTACGTTTTTGGGCTCATGCCCTAAAATGAGCTGGACTAATAGATGGTCAGAGTGGATATAAGACATACACAATGGTGGGCCCCACAATAAGGGATCTAGCAAGGATCCACCAAAGCTTTGTCGTTTTTTATGGGCCTATTTGGATTCATGGAGAGAATAAGAAAGGAAATAGTATTTTCTTATAAACCTTATTTTCTATAGAAAATGAAACATTGTTTTCCTTGTTTATTTAAGGATTTTTCTAAAAAAAATCGGACTTATTTTTAATTTTATGATTTAATAAAACATAAAATTTTCTTAGGCAGAAATTCCAAGTGACCACACATCATAAATTAGTACATGTGGCATATGTGGAATGATTGAAAATAGATAGTGGCAAATGTACATGTATGGCATATGTGGGGTGCTTGAAGTTGTAAGGCAGCACACATGGCACAAGACACACATTGACACATTTAATAGGTGGGCATTTGAAGTTGCATGGGGGGCACTTGTGCATATTGGTGACATTGGCACATGTGGTATATTTGGAGTAATTTAAGATCGATGATGGTACATGTGACACATTGGTGCATGTGGAGTGTTTTGCAAGTAGGGAGCGCAAGAGAAGATATATGGTAACACGTGACTTCGCATTGGCATATGTGGCATAGTGGCATGAGACGAGTATAACCAAAGATGAGCAATGACTCATTTGCACATCGACAAGCACATCTACCCATGATAGATGAGAGATGATTGAAGGTAGATGATGACACATTTGGGCTTAACCCTTAATAAATATAATTTTCCTTCTTTAATGGAAAATGCCTTTTTTAGTTGTGGAGGTGGGAAATTAATTTTATTTCCCCGAGAAAAAAAAAAAAAGAAAAAAAGTGAAAAACAGTGTTCTCTACAAAATCAGGCTTGACAAATAATGGGAAGTGCATCTCACAAAACACAATGTTTCCCTTCCTCACCATCCCGTCAATCCAGACAAGTCCTCTAAATTTAATTTTTTTTTATCATATACATCCTTTTCTTTTATAGATAACTTTTATGCTCTATCAAATTCTCAACATTACATTGGTGATGCCTAATTAATTCAATTGAAACTATTCAAATTATGGATATTTAGATGTAACCAAGAAAAAAAAAAAAAACACTTATTCTTATGTGATTATCTGAGCACTAGATTGATGATGGACATTTGTTGAAAGCCGATTGCATGGTGTACCACACCACCTACCTCCATGGTGCATTGGCATCACCAAGTTCTATGGCCCCACCATGATGTATATGTTATATCTACACTGTCCATCCATTTTATGGCATGGGCAAAAAATGAGACAAATCCAAAACTCGAGTAGACCACACCATAGAAAGCAGTGGGGATTGAACGCCTACCATTGAAAACTTATCAGGGCCCACAGAATTTTTGGAACAAGCTGATATTTGTGTTCTCTTCATCCAGGTTGTGTGGCCTTATGAACAGGTTGGATAGCAAATAAATATCATCATGAGCCCTATAAAGGCTTCAAATGTAGGCATCATTGTCCCGTTGCTTTTTGTAGTGGTTCACATGAGCTTCGGATCTGTCTCATTTTTTTTCTCATGCCTTAAAATGGTATCAGAGAATGGATGGACAACATGGGCATAACACATGCATCATTGTGGGGCTCACAAAAGTCGGTGATTTCAACACACCATAACATGGAGGCCCACCAGGCAATCTGCTTCCAATTTTTTGAAGGATAGTTTAAATTAATATGTGCAATGTGTACCGTAAAATTTCATGAGCTAGCTGAGTTGAGTCTGAGCCTCTAGTTTGTCAGCCTTTAGCTTCTAACAAGACTTATTTTTTTATTAGAAAACGCTTGGGGACCTTGGTAGCTAGGTATCTAGAGGATTACTTTCACTAGCCTAGACGAAAAGGACTTAACGTGCTGCAAATTATATAGCACTCCTTTTTTCGACCTGACCTGAAAAAATAGGATGATTCAACAACCATGTGGGCCATCCAACCTGTTAATAAGACCACACATACCTGGATGAAGGGAAAACAAAAATATCAACTTGATCTAAAACTTTTGTGGTTGATAAAAAGTAGGCCACAAAAGTTTTTAATGGTCAATCACCACCGTTTCCTATGGTTTGGTTTACTTGAGTATTGGATCTACTACATTTTTGGGCTCATGCCCTAAAATAAGCTGGACTAATAGATGGACGGAGTGGATGTAAGACATACACAATGGTAGGCCCCACAATAAGGGATCTAGCAAGGATCCACCAAAGTCGTTTTTTCTAGGTCTATTTGGATTCACGGAGAGAATAGGAAAGGAAATAGTATTTTATTATAAATTTTATTTTCTATATGAAATGAAACATTGTTTTCCTTGTCTATTTAAGAATTTTTCTAAAAAAAATTCAAACTTATTTTTAATTTGATGGTTTAGTAAAATAGAATATTTTCTAGGCAGAAATTCCAAGTGATCACACGTTATAAATTAGTACATGTGGCATATGTGTAATGCTTGAAAATAAATAGTGGCAAATGTACATATATGGCATATGTGGGTGCTTGAAGTTGTAAGGCAGCACACATGGCAGAAGACACAAATTGACACATTTAACACGTGGGCATTTGAAGCTACATGGGGGGCACTTGTGCATATTGGTGACATTGGCACATGTGGTATATTTGGAGTAATTTAATATGGATGATGGTACATATGACACATTAGTGCATGTGGAGTGTTTTGCAAGTGGGGAGCGCAAGAGAAGATAGATGGTGACACATGTGACTTCACATTGTCATATGTGGCATATGTGGCATTGTGGCATGAGACGAGTATATCCAAAAATGGGCAATGGCTCATTTGCATATCGACAAGCACATCTACACATGGTAGATGAGAAATGATTGAAAGTAGATGAGGGCACATTTGGGCTTAACCCTTAATAAATATAATTTTCCTTCTATTATGGAAATTGCCTTTTTTTAGTTGTGGAGGTGGGAAAATAATTTTATTTCCCCAAAAAAAAATATAAAGTGAAAAATATTGTTCTCTACAAAATCAGGCTTGACAAACAATGGGAAGTGTATCCTTTCCTCACCATTCTGTCAATCCAGACAAGTCCTCTAGATTTTTTTTTTTTTTTTTTTTTTTTTTTTTATCTATACACCCTTTTCTTTTATAGATAACTTTTATGCTCTATCAAATTCTCAACAGTACATTGGTGATGCCTAATTAATTCAATTGAAACTATTCAAATTATGGATATTTAGATGAAACCAGAAAAAAAAGAAAAAGAAGAAAAAAAAAAGACACACTTATTCTCATGTGATTATCTGAAGACTAGATTGATGATGGACATTTGTTGGAAGCCCATTGCATGGTGTTCCACACCACCTACCTCCATGGTGCATTGGCATCGCCAAGTTCTATGGGCCCCACCATGATGTATATGTTATATCTACACCGTCCATCCATTTTATGGCATGGGCCAAAAATGAGACAGATCCAAAACTTAAGTGGACCACACCATAGAAAGCAGTGGGGATTGAACGCCTACCATTGAAAACTTATTAGGACCCACAGAATTTCTGGAACAAGCTAATATTTGTGTTTTCTCTTCATCTAGGTTGTGTGGCCTTATGAACAGGTTGGATAGCAAATAAACATCATCATGATCCTTAGAAAGGCTTCAAATGTAGGCATCATTGTCCGTTGCTGTTTGTAGTGGTCCACATGAGCTTTGGACCTGTCTCTTTTTTTATTTTTTATCTCGTGCCTTAAAATGATCTCAGAGAATGGATGGACAACATGGGCATAACACATGCATCATTGTGGGGCTCACAAAAGTTGGTGATTTCAACACACCATAGCATGGAGGCCCACCAGGCAATCTGCTTCCAATTTTTTGAAGGATAGTTTAAATTAATATGTGCAATGTGTACCGTAAAATTTCATGAGCCAGCTGAGTTGAGTCTGAGCCTCCAGTTTGTCAACCTTAGCTTGTAACAAGACCTATTTTTTATTAGAAAACGCTTGGGGACCTTGGTAGCTAGGTATCTAGTGGATTGCTTTCACTGGCTAGAGGAAAAGGACATAACGTGCTGCTAATTATATAGCACTCCTTTTTTCGACCTGATCTGAAAAAATAGGATGATTCAACACCCATGTGGGCCATCTTAAAGGTTTATACCTAAAACCTTTGAATTCACATGGTATGGCCCACTTGAATTTTAAAATAATGATTTTTTTATTTTTATTTTTGTTAATTTTTTCATTTCGATGAGGGAAGCAATCCATGTGTGTCGCATCCATGATGTATGTGTATTTTAACATATCAATTTAGGGCATGATTCCAAAATTGAAGTATATCTAAAGCTCAAGTGGACAACACTACCAGAAATAGTCTTAATTAAATAATTATTGTTGAAAACTTCTTTAGAACCACATAAGTTTTGGATCAAGCCGGTATTTGTGCTTTTCCTTCATCCATAAACATGTCTGTGTGACGTTATCAACAGGTGAGATGGTAAATATACATCACTGTAGGCCTTAGGAAGGTTTCAATGTCCCAGCCGTTTCCTGTGGTGTGGCCCACTTGAGCTTTGGGTATGCTTCAATTTTGAAGTCATGTCCTGAAATGATCTGAAAAAACGGATAGACAGAGTGGATAAGACACATACATCCATGGTGGGCCCCACACAGTTTACTCACTACTAAGTACGCAATCCGCTTCGAACGTAGAATGGAACAGGTGACATATAAACACCACGGTGGGTCCGGTTCAAAACTAACGGTAGACATTTCATCCCAATTACTTCCTGTAGTGTGGCCTACCAAAGTTTTTGGATGATCACGACTTTTGCTTTCAATGTGAAACATGAGGCAACGTACCTGATGGACGGCGAGGATCTCATGAGAGTTACACCCATATGGCTTTCACTTTACGAAAGTAACACAAGCCACCGACTCGCGCGACTTACCCTGGCGCGCAGCTTTTTTATTTTCTCATTATTTTTTTTAGACTCGAAAGTCGAAATGGGGTTCGTTTACCGAGCGAGCTGTGGCAGATTCACGCCCACCTTCAAATTGATAGAAACGTCCTCTCATCTCTTATTTTTGGTAAAAAAAATAGTACAGATAAAAAAAACAATGTCTCGACAGCATAGAGAGAGTGGGTGTGTCCATCAACTAATCCGGACAGAAAATAATGTCTCACTTTAGCGGACCACAATGCTCTACAACACCTTGTTTATGCAGTGCTTAAAGAATTCAACCTATATGTGGTCTAACTTATTATATATGTAAAATCCACTCCATTCATCAGGTGAGAAATTTTATTTTAATTGTAGTAATGAATATAAGAATGATTAAAATTTCATATGAGCCACACCATTTGGAACAGTGTAAAATTGCTAGGGAAATGATAAGTTCAAACGTTGTGGCCTAAAAGAGCTTTTTATCATGATGAATTTTATATTAATTTTTGACTCTTGTGGTTTAAACCTGATTAACGGATTTGATGAAATTAATACACTATGTTAGCCACCACACAAACCTATGGCTAGCATGCCATCCTCATTTTTCCATGCGTTGTGGATCATATGAGTTACGATTTTTGTCCTTGGAGCCCAGAATTGAGGAAAGAACATGATAGATGGAGTGGATTTCATATATACAAAATAGTGGGGCCCACAGACTTGGTGTTGTACTCAGCGTGTAAAACAGTTGTTGTAGACGATTCCTCTCCCGCTTTAGGTAGCTACGTGACGTGAGCACCGAAAGGTTCACTTCCCATGCCTGACACGGCGCGTTGTAGGTGGGAAGCGGATTGCGTAGTGAGTAAGCGTGCCGAGTAAACTCTGTGGGGCCCACTGTGATTTACGTATTTTATCCACTCTGTCGATCCATCTTAACACAAAATTTTAGGTATGGTTCCAAAAAATGAAGCTTATCAAAATCTAAAGTGGACCACACCACAGAAAAAGTGTGAACTGAATGTCTACCGTTGAAAAACTCTTCGGGGACGCAGAAGTTTTGGATCAAGGTGATATTTGTGTTTTCCTTCATGCCTGTCCCTGTGATCTTATGAACAGGTTACATGATAAATAAACATTACTGTGGAGCCTGGGAAGGTTTCAACGTGAAAATCATTATTCCCACTATTTCCAATGGCATGGTTAACTTGGGATTTGGATATGCTTAAATTTTGGGCAAAACTCCTTAAATGAGTTGGAAAAACATACGGTCCAAGTAGATAAATCACATACATTTTAGGTGAGCCCAGCAGAGTTTACTCAACACGATAAGAATGTATGTGCTTTATCTATTCTGCCTATATGTTTTTCCATCTCATTTTAGGGATTGAGCCCAAAATTTAAGCATATCTAAATCTGACCATGCCACAAGGAACAGTGGGGCTAATGATTTCCAGCCTTGAAACCTTCCAAGGCTCCATAGTGATGTTTATTTGTCATCTAACTTGTCCATAAGATCACATGGACATAGATGAAGGAAAAACACAAATATCAGCTTGATTTAAAACACCTACATCCTTGAGAATTTTTCAATGATAGCTTCCGTTACCAAGTAACAACTTGGTGTTACCCTTACTGTGTGTAGGGCCCACATTTATAAAATAAAAGTGTGCACGCCGTCCATCCGTTTTCTCTGGCAATTTTAGTAGTGATTCTAAAATTTAAGCAAATCCAAATCTCAGGTGGACCACACAACTGTAAATATTGGTGGATGACCATTAAAAACCTATTGTGGGCACAAAAGTTCTTGTATCAAGCTGATTTTTTATTGATAAAGATCTTCTTGACCCTATCAACTGATTGGATGGCAAATAAACATTACCGTGGGCCTTAAGAATTTTTTAATGGTAGGGTGTTGAATCACCACTTTTTCCTATGGTGTGGATCATCTTAGATTTGGATTTGCTTGATTTTTGGGACCGTTGCTTCAACTGGGCTGCAAAAACGGATGGACGGCGTTGATATATAGCACATCAGCAAGGTGGGCCCCGGGTAACACCTAATTTGGCTCAAGTGGACCACGCGTCCTCAAGCAATGCTTGAGCTAGAAAAGGAAGCTGAGGGGCTTTGATTTCTTCCGCGGAAATAGAGGAAGGAACCGTGGCTTTGTACTGCAAAGAGAACGCGGCTTCGCTGGATCCCCGGATCCACCGAGGTGGGTAGATCCCTTACTGTGCCGTCAGCTGTGTGATGTGTGTATTATATTCATGTCATCCATTCATTTTGAAAACTAATTTTAGAGCATGATTCAAAAAATGAAGTAGTTTCAAATTTCAGGTGGACCATAATACAGTAACAATGGTACTCAACCATTAAAAGCTTCTTACGGGTCACAAAAGCTTTGGGTCAAGCTGATATTTGTTTAGCATCTTCATCTAGGTGTTTGTGACCTTTTCAACAGATTGGATGGAAAATAAACATTCTGTGTTATGGTCTACCTAAGATTTGGATGTGCTTCATTTTTGAGATAATGTTTTAAATTGAGCTTTCAAAATGCACGGACAATATAAATGTAATATGCATACATCACAGTAGCCCTACAGTTGGGAATCCATCGACTTGAGTGGATATGGGGATCCACCCAAACCGCGCCCAAGGATTAAGGGCGGGAATTAGGTGCTACCCCAGGAACAACTTAGTGGGTGTTACCCTAACCGTGTGGGACCATCTTGATGTATTTTCTATATATTGACGTGGTCTATCTGTTTTTGCATATCATTTTAGAGTGTGATCCAAAACCCTAAGAAGATCCAAATCTCAGGTGGACTATACTACTAGAAATTGTGATGAATAACCATTAAAAACATTTTGTGAGATAAAAAGGTTTTGGATCAATCTTATCTTTATATTTTCCCATTCATCAAGACCTTTGGATTGCAAATAAAAATTACAGAAACCTTACGATGGGCTCTTCTTAATTTTTAATAGTGGAGCACTCAATCACACTGTTTCAAGTAGAATGGTCCACTTGAGATTTGGATCTGCATAATTTTTGGAACCTCATCCTAAAATGGGTTGTAGAAACGAATGGACGGCATGGATATACAAAATATCATCCATGTGGGCCATATAGTAGGGGTAACACCCACTATGCTATTCCCGGGGTAACTCCTAATTCGCGCCCTAGGATTTATGCGTCAGCTTTCTATAAGTGGGCCAATTATACATTCAGAAACGGATTGCGCATTGAGGAACTCAGCAAGCTACATGGTGAGTAAACCTTGTGGGTCCCACTGTAATGTATGTGTCTTATCCAAACTGTCCATCCGTTTTGCCAGCTCAGTTTAGGGCATGGCCCCAAAATCGAAGCATATCCAAAGCTCAAGTGGACCAGGCCAAAAGGAAACAATGTGAATTGTGCACTTACCATTGAAAACTTCTTAGGATCACAAAAGTTTTGGATCAAGCTGATATTTGTGTGTTTTGTTTTCCTTCATCCATGTCTGAGTGATCTCACAAACAAGTTGGATGACAAATAAACATGACTTTTTTTTTCTGGTTAATTTAGCACATTCATCCCACTGTTAGTACACACAACTACACTGGGATTCAATGTTAGCCACCCCAACGTTGGGATTTGATGCCTTGACCTCAGCATTGAGGTCGCTATGGGCTCATTCCTTAAAATAAGCTGAAAACACAAGTGAAAAATGTGGCTAAGACACATACATTCAAGGTCGGCCGGCAGCTCAATTATCGCATGAGTTACAATCTGCTTCCATGGACATGAGGGAAACGAATTGCTTACTGACTAACTCAGTAAGCTACTGAGTAAACTCTGTGGGGCTTATTGTGGATGTACGTGTCTTATACAAGTTGGACCATCTATTTTGCCAGCTCATTTCAGGGCATGAGACTGAAATTGAAGTATTTCCAAAGCTGAAGTGGACCACATCACAAGAAAAAGAGGGAATAATGACGTCAACCGTTGAAACCATTGGAGATCCTATGGTAATGTAAATTTATCATCCAACTTGTTGGTAGGGTCACAAGGACATGGATGAATTGAGAAAACACAAATATCAGCTTGGTTCAAAACTTCTTAAAAGTTTTCAACAATACGTGTTCAATTCATACTGTTTGGTGTGCTGTGGTCCACCTATGCTTTGGAAATGCTTCAATTTTGAGCTAATGCCAATGAGATGGTAAAATGATGGACAGTGTTGATAAGACGCATATATACATTGTACTGGTGACTCCAAAGAGTTTTTATTTTTAAGTCATGCAACACGCCTACCCTTTTAACTGTGCAATGCACCTACTCAGTTAATCACACAAATGCACCTACCCCCAGTGGGGTTATTGTGTCTCCTTGGCATTTCCAACCTGAGACCGGTTCCAGCTGGGCTAACAGGCTCCAAGGAGTTTAATCAGTGCACAATCCACCTTGAGATTTGAGCTACTCTCTATTGTGGGTCCTTACTCATGCTTCAGTGGTAAACTCACAAGAGATTCGACATGTATAAGGTTATGACTTCAAGTACCCACTATGGTATTAAAAGGGATGACGATTACGTCTGACCCCTTTAAGCGTCCTACAAGAAGTACCTGGGGGGCTATTGTGATGTATCTGTTTGTCCAGGCCGTCCATCCCTTTTATAAGATCATGCTAAAGTATGGGACCCAAAAATTAGGTAAATCCAATATTGTAGTGGGCCACACCAAATAATAAGCTTATGTTGCATCAATGCGCATTAAATGCCTAGAACATTAAATTTAAGTTGCACTGATTGCAAGAGTCATATCCGGTGTGTTCCACTACGGACGCGGATTAGCTACTGACAGGTTTGAGTAGCCGCCACTGCTTCTGAGGTGACGTCATGTTTTGTGGGCCCCAAAATGTTGTATCCACGCTGTTCACCCATTTGAGAGACCATTTTAGAGCATGACTCAAATAATGAGGCAGATCCAAAGCTCAAATGGACCCACCACCGAAAACGGTGGGACAGTAACATCTACCGGGGAAAACTTCTTAGGCCCACCATGATATTTATTTGAGATCCAACCTATTCATAAGTTCACACCGATGGTGGAAGGGAAAACACAAATATCAGCTTGATCAAAAACTGCTGTGGCCCCTAAGAAGTTTTCAATGGTGGATGTCACTATCCCCACTGTTTTCTGTGGTGGGGTCCACTTGAGCTTTGGATCAACCTCATTCTCTGAGTCATGCCTTAAAATTATCTTTCCAAATAAATAGACGGTGTAGATACAACACATACATCATGCTGCCATGGTGATTTCACTTCAGTAGCGATGTTAGCTGCTCAACCTATCAGTAGCTAATCCGCGTCCGTCCACTATAGCTCTAGATCTGCCTTAATTTTAGGCCCATGCCTTAATATGATCTTAAAAAGGGATGGACGGCTGGGATAAATAGATACATCAGGATGGCCCCCCACATAGATCTGGTCCAACTAGGGCCAGGATGCAATCCACGTCCATAAAAAAGCCACTGTGGTGTGAGTAATTTGAGCTATTCATAACGCATAATATATACTATAAACATGCAATGGCCAAAAATAATGTTTGTCTGCTCGTCAGTCAAGCCACACTTGCATGAGAAAATAAGTGGTCAAGATCGCCTGCATGGATCGACATTTCATGACTTGAACGGTCGATCTTCTTGGTACTAGCAGAGATAAGCCATGGTCCAATAAATGAGCTTTAGTGATGATATTGATTAAGGATTCATGAAGTAGAACGTGAGTTACGGGATATTTTGAACGTAAGTATTTAAAAATACTTTAAAAGCAAGTTCTGATTTAAAACCGGTGAAGATACAGAACATCAGATCAACATTGAGTTTATTTGAAATTGCTCTGGTATCAAGGAATCAAGGAATCTAGCAGATGGTCCGTTCCAATCATCATCTCAGCAGTGGTCCCGCTGAGGTGAAACGTTGGTAGATCTGTGTTGTGGTACAGAAGAACTTAGACTAGAGTCCAACGGTGCAAATTCATCGTACATATATGGCTGTTGTGGTAGAGAAAGAACTTAAAGTCCAATGGTCTGAATTCATTGTACATGTATGGCTCTCTTAGGGGCCGTTTGGATACCACCAAATTAGCTACTGTACATGTATGGCTCTCTTAGGGCCTGTTTGGATACCACCAAGTGAGTTGCTTTTTCTACTTAGAGCAGTAGATACATTACTTGAGATAAGTAAGTTTGGTTTATGATTAATTATAAGTAGTTTTTTAATTTAAAGTTATTTAACCACTTCAATTTAATAAGTAGAAATCAAGATAAGCTACTTAAGGGATAAGTAACTTAACTTTAGTTACTTACCATTCAAACACTTGGGTGAGCTGTATGTTTCAAGACCGGGCTCTTCAACGTGTATTTGGTGGATTCAGGGAGCCATTTGATTGAGCCATGTGCCACTATCAAATATGAGCTCACTGTCAAGTTAACACTCAGCTAAGTAACTTTTCAACTTGTGTTATCGGAGTATTCAGCAAGGCTCCTGGCATGGCGGCGAGATTTGATTGGCCACATGATACTACTAGAGATGGCCACACAAAGCATATCCAGAAAGTGGTTTGGTACTAGTATCGGTCCAATCAAATCTCACCATGTCAGGCTTTAAAACTGCTGTTACACCAGTGTATGACACAGTCAAATCCTGTCGCATCAGGAACTGTCTGCTTAATTCATATCCGTTGGAAAATAGCAACCTTTGATAACCCAGCCGTCCAAATTTTGAAAACTGATCTTACATGCATGTGGCATGCTTGAGGTAATCGATCCTAACCTCTCATCAAATAAACCAAATGATTGGACGATCTCCACCAACTAATTAGTAGTGGCTATCGAATGGGTGGTTAGAAATAAAATAATTAGAGATTAGAGTTCAAGGGTCATGATCTGATGGCTATATGAGTCTACCCAATGGATGCAATATCTTGACATCAATTCAGATTTTTTTTTTTTTTTAACACACACTTACACCTACACGCACCACAGTGTGTACTCAAACCCATAACCTCTGTGTGAAACCCTTGTGAGTCTACCGTTGAGCCATGATCAAGGACCGGTTGAACAATTTTAACAGTTCGATTTGGACAATCGACACCTTTGTTCTTAATTTTGTATTGCATGGTAGTTAATTGGAGAATCTAATTCAATCGGAATATTACTGAGCCATGATCAAGGATCGGTTGAACAATTTTAACAGTTTGATTTGGACAACTGACACCTTTGTTCTTAATTTTGTATTGCATGGTAGTTAATTGGAGAATCTATAATTCAATTGGAATATTTTATGGGTATTATCCATCTAGTCGATCTTTGTAAATTTGACAGTTGGGCTTGATATGCATGTATGCCAATTGAAAATTGGATAACACACCCAAGCTTCTTTTTTTTTTTAACACAAGCACTCACACCTCCCACACACACTCACACCACAATGGGATTTCACGACAATGGGTATTTGAACCCATGACCTCATGTTGAAACTCTTGTGAATGTCTACCATTGAGGCATGAGTAAGGACCCACTGTAATAATCTCCATCTCTCCCTTCTGATAATCAGTGCGAGGTGCATCTATTAGATTGGATGGGATTTCACTCACATCACAGGTGGGGCCATAAGTTTCACCTTCATCACTCTCCATGTATAAATAAATAAATGAGCATATATTTTTGGGGATTTTTACTGCAACTAATTTTACCAAATATTTGCCTTTAAAAACACTACATAGAGCTTGTCAATTGTTTTTTTTTTTTTTTTTTTTTTTTTTTTAATTTTTTTAAGACAGTGACAAGTTGAGAAATGTGGACCACAAACGTATGTGCATGGCAGCCAACCTATCCCCTATCCAACGTTAACATGACGTGAACATAAGAACAAAAAATCTGGCAGATCGAATCATAAAGTGCGTCGGGCGATAAAAGGCAATTGAAGCTGCCAAAAAACGCTCAAATTCATGTATAGCCCATCTGATGATTCAACTGCCCAGATTTTTGGTTCAAGCGATGGTGAGGTGTATGCGTTGGATGGCCCAATGTCACAGACATACCATGTGATAATTCTCGAGTTCATCACATTTTAAAGAAAAAACAAACAGAGATAATTTGGTAATTTTATCCCTCTATAAAGTACTATGAAGAAATTCCTTCATGGAGACGGTGAAGGAGGAATTCCGGAGAAATTCTGCAGTAAAAATCTATATTGTGGTAAAAATGCTTTTATTGAACGTTAAATCACATCTATTAAATGGATCCCATCTTTGCATACTATACACACGTTTTCAATCAAGATCATTGGTCTCTTCTGTCCCATCCTGGTTGGACTGTCTTTCAAAAATCTCCTAAAATAGACAAAAATCTTATCCTTTTAATACTTGGTCTAGTTATTAGAAGAATCGAGCGTGTTTTCATGTATTTCAAATCTATCAGTCATTTGGCAACGTGGATTGTGTCGCGCAGCACACCAACAACGTCGGTGAACCGAGATCCAATCTCCAATCTCACCCACAAACGATAAATAGGAAGAAATAATAACTTGAAGTAAAATTTACACAAACCAACAATCCATAAGACAGAATTTACGTGGAAAAACCCCAACAAGGGTAAAAAACCATGGGTGCAAACTTTCACTATGAAGAAAACGAAGTTACAAGTAATATACTTATCTTCTCCGATGCTCCCATGCACAGAGATTACCCTTTTGCTAATCATCTCACCTCTTTCTCACCTGGGACGTATAGAAACCCTAATCACATTGCCTAATCCCAGATTACACCCATTTATATAGTAAAATCCAAAAATACAACTCAAAATAGGAAACCCGCAATTCACTTCGCAGCCAGTCGGGCGCCCGCCCAATGCCAAAACAATCCAGCAGTTAACAACATAAAGCAGATGAATATCGGGCACCCGACTATTCCCAGAACAGTCCAGAGACTTAAGTCTCAAAAATCCTGAATATCGGGCGCCCAGTTCACTGACCGTCCGGGCGCCCGATCATCCCCAAATGTGAATGGCTCCACACCTCAACAATCTCTCACTTGGAGACACGTCACCATCGACCTTCCTCTTCTACATTCGGAATGCACCACCTCCCCGTCTTCAAGCTTGAAGACCAATTAAAGCTGAACAGAGCTTCAGCTTCTCCCGTGTGACCGCCTTGATCAACATATCCGCAGGGTTCTTACTTGTATGAATCTTCTCCAGAGCAATCGATCGATCTTCCAGTAACGAACGTATGAAGTGATATCTGATGTCAATATGCTTGGTCCTTAAATGAAAGGCTGAATTCTTAGCCAAGTGTATTGCACTCTGACTGTTACTGTACAGCTTGCAATCTGCTTGCTTCTTCCCCAACTCTTCCATAAAACCTTACATCCACACCATCTCCTTGCACGCTTCTGTCGCTGCAACATATTCTGCTTCCGTTGTACTGATGTACACTATCTTTTGTAACTGAGAGATCCAACTGACTGCAGCACTACCTAGGGTAAAGACGTATCCTGTTGTGCTCCTTCTACCATCGATATCCCCTGCCAAATCTGAGTCGACGTAGCTTTGTAGCTTGATTTTCAATCCTCCATAGCACAGCCCTATATCCACAGTACCTGCTAGGTATCTGAGGATCCACTTTATAGCTTTCCAATGTTCCCTCCCGGAGTTGTTCATGAACCTGCTAACAACTCTCACTGCTTGAGTAATATCTGGCCTTATGCTAACCATAGCATACATAAGGTTCCCTATAGCTGACGCATATGGGACTTTAGCCATGTAGTCCCGTTCTTCCTATGTCTTCGCACTTTGCTCCTTTAAAAGCTTGAAGTAATTAGCTAATGGAGTGCTAACCGGCTTAGCACCTCGCATACTGAATCGATCAAGTACCCTGGATATGTACTCTGCTTGTAACAAAACTAGCTTCTTATTTTTCCTGTCACGCTTTATTCTCATACCTAAGATTTGTTTTGCATCTCCTAAATCTTTCATGACAAATTCTCTAGACAGTTGTCTTTTAAGATCTGAGATGTCCTTCATGCTTGATCCGGCCACAAGCATATCATCAACGTACAGAAGAAGAATGATGTATGGCGTATCAAACTTCTTCAAGTAACAACAGTGGTCTGCATAACATTTCCTATACCCGTTTCCCGACATGAAACTGTCGAACTTCTTATACCACTGCCTCGGAGCTTGCTTTAGGCCATATAGACTCTTCTTCAGTCTACACAGCTTGTTCTCCTTTCCTGGTGCCACGTATCATGTCGGCTGATGCATATATATCTCTTCTTCAAGGTCTCCATGAAGAAAGGCTGTCTTAACATCTAGGTGATCTAGATGTAAATCCTCTGTAGCCACTATACTCAAGACCATGCGAATCGTATACATCTTCACCACTAATGAAAATATTTTAATGAAGTCGATACCTGCCTTTTGTTGGAACCCTTTCACAACCAATCTAGCCTTGTACCGCTTCGAACCATCGTGCTCCTCCTTCAATCTGTAAACTCACTTGTTATAAATGCTTTCTTACCCTTAAGTAGAGTGATTAGCTCCCACGTACGATTAAACTCAAGAGAGTCCATCTCATCATCCATGGCCTGCTCCCACTTAACCCGTGTATTTAGCTGTAATGCCTCTTCAAAACACTCTGGTTCACCATTATCTGTCAACAATAGATAATGTAAGGAGGGTGAGTATCGGACCTTCTGTCTCCTCTCCCGAGTAGACCTTCTCACAACCTGTGTCTGCGGCTCTGCCTCATCGTGCTCCTGAGCATGCTCATCCTATGGCATTATAACACCTGTGTCCGGTAACTCTTCCAACTCTACGAATTCCTTCTCATCGGCCTTATTTTGTCTTTGCTGCACACTATCCTTATGCATCACCTTTTCATTGAAAACTACGTCCTTGCTTCTGATGGTTTTTCGATTCTCTGTGTCCCAAAACTGGTAGCCAAAATCATTCTGCCCGTAGCCTATAAACGTGCACCTCCTGAATTTCGCATCCAGCTTGTTTCTGTGCTCTGCATCAATGTGAATATAAGAGGTGCAACCAAATACTCTGAGATGTGCAAGGTTCACCTCTTTTCTAGTCCACGGTTCTTCCAATAGCCTACCATCCAATGGTGTTGAGGGGCTTCTATTGATGAGATATACGGCAGTATCACAGCATCTGCCCAAAAGGTATTGGGCAACCTTGAATGTAGCCTCATACTCCTAGTGCACTCAAGGATAGTTTTGTTAATGCGCTCAGCCACACCGTTCTGCTGCGGTATCCCTGGAATTATTTTCTGATGTTTGATTCCATTTGCTGCACAATACTCCTCAAATCTCTTATCACAATACCCACCCCCATTATCAGATCTGAGACACTTTATAGTTTTACCTGTCTCATTTTCTACCATTACCTTCCACTTATTGGATATATCAAATACATCCGGTTTGTGCTTTAAGAAATAAACCCACAGTTTTCTACTAGCATCATCAATAAAAGAGACAAATAACGTGAACCACCAAGAGATGATACATGTGTCGGTTCCCATACATCAGTGTGTACAAGCTCCAACAGATGTGTCTTTGGAGCGCGTCCTGTCTTCTTGAAGCTTACTCTCTTCTGCTTGCTACACACGCAATCCTTGCAGAATTCCAGATTGATTGCCTTCAACTCAGGTAACTTCTCCTTTGACAATAACACTTTCATCCATTTCTCACTCATATGTCCCAACCTCTGATGTTATAACTGTTCGTTCACTTCAGTTGATGCGATTGCGAGTGAACTATACGATCCGGAAGTCACGTACAAAATACATTCCTTCTTGCCTCGAGATATCACCAAAGCACCTTTTGTAACCTTTTAAGAATCACTAGTGAATGTCGTCACATATCCGGTATCGGCCAACTGCCCCACTGAGATCAAATTCCGTATCAAACTCGGTACATGTCTAACATCCTTCAACTTTAAGACTGTTCCGTCTTTCTGACTTATGTGAACGTCTCCCTTACCAACGATACTGCACGGCTCATCATCACCTAGGTAGACTCTTCTGAAGTCACCTGACACATAATCATGAAGAACTTCCTTAGACAAAGTGGCATGAAACGAAGCACCCGAGTCTACAACCCAAGACTCATTCCTCGCATCAAGAGATAAGATCAACGCCTCTGTGTCACTCTCCTCAGATAGATTTGCTGAATCCTTCCCACCTTAAGAGCTTCCTTCTTGTTTCTTAAGCACCCTGCAATCTCACTTTATGTGCCCCTTCTTCCCACAATGCCAGCACCCGTCCTTGTCTTTCGGTCCCTTGGACTTATTTCTCGACTTAGATCGCCTGTGTCTATTGCCACATTTGTTTGAAAATCCTCCACTTCCTCAACGTTTAAAGCATTCCCGGAATCCCTTGAAACTCTCGATGCCTTCCTTCTAAATTCTTCGCTGAGAATTAGACCGACCACATGATCGAATTTCAACTTCATCATTCCTAAGGAATTGTTCACGACAATCACCAAACCATCCCAACTGTCTGGCAAACTGGACAAGATCAATAGCACTTTAACCTCGTCATCAAAAGTGATGCCAAGGGATTCCGATTAGCTCATAACTGTATTGAACTCGTTTATATGTTCAGTCACGCCCCCACCATCTGACATCTTCATGTTGAATAACTGTTTCATAAGATGAACCTTGTTAGACACCGAGGGTTTCTCATATATCGTAGCAAAAACTTTTATTAATTCTTTTGTGGTCTTTACTTTGGATATATTGAAGACAACACTCTTAGACAAAGAGAGTCAGATCGTTCCTAAAGCCTTCCAATCCACCAAAGCCCATTCATCATCTATCATCTTCTCTGGTTTCTTCTCTCTTCCTTCTAAAGGAATATAGAGGTCCTTCTGATACATATAATCCTTCGTCTGCATCTTTCAGAAGGCAAAGTTTGAACCATCAAACTTCTCAATTCTAGTTTTCCATTCTTCCATCATCACTCCCACTTGAACTAAACCAATAGCTCTAATACCAGTTGTTGCGCAGCACGTCAACAACGCCGGTGAACCGAGATTCAATCTCCGGTCTCACCCACAAACGATAAACAAGAAGAAATAATAACTAGAAATAGAATTCACACAAACCAACAATCCACAAGACAAAATTTATATGGAAAAACCCCAACAAGGGTAAAAAAATCACGTGTGCGAACTTTCACTATGAAGAAAACGAAGTTACAAGTAATACACTTACGTTCTTCGATACTCCCATGCATAGAGATGGCTCTTTTGTTAATCCTCTCGCATCTTTCTCACCTTGGACGTATAGAAACCCTAATATTATTGCCTAATACCAGATTACACCCCTTTATATAGTAAAATTCGAAGATACAACTCAAAATAGGAAACCCCACACTTAACTTCGCAGTCGGTCGGGTGCCCGCCCAATGCCAAAACAATCCAGTGGCTAACAACATAAAGCAGACGAATATCGGGCGCCCGGTCACAGACCATCCAGGCGCCCAACTATTCCTAGAATAGTCCAGAAACTTAAGTCTCAAAAATACTGAATATCGGGCACCCAGTTCACTGATCGTCCGGGCACCCGACCATCCCTAGATGTGAATGGCTCCACACCTCAACAGATTGGTAGGCATTCTGATTTTAACGGATTTCAAATCCTTATTTAGGTAAGTTTTGTGATCCTTAGCTTTCGCTTGGATAACCATTTCTCTTCTTTTTTACTCATTTTTAAAGGTAAAAGAGACTCATGTGTAGCATATGTGTCACGGGGCTGGTAATCTATTGTACATATGGCCATGTGTCAAAACAATTGGATTATCAACTACATCACTAAAATTATATCAATAAAATGATCTGAATCACTCAAACATTGGTCATGTAAATCAATGGTTAAAAAAACATTAGTTAGTCATTCTACTTTGATCCTATGCTTGTGGCTCGTAAGAGGCTTGAAATTTCTTCATTTTTGGACAAATTATATGTTCCACCGAACTTATTACAATCATTATGTCAAACATTACATATGTTCACTAATTTAGGATTATGAAAGTTGATTTAGTAATTAATCCAAATCCTACTTAATGAAAAAAAAATGCCTAAAAGAATAAATAAATAAAAACATGAGAGAAACCCAATCAAAGGTGAACATATTATTTCTCTGTGGGAATATCCTATTATTTAGATAATTTAAATAAAAAAAATCTCAGCAAGAGTCAATTTGGGTGGTTGGTCCTGCTGGCCAGCAAGGAGCAATGATCCCCCGTCAATGGACAAAATGTCCACCATCAAAACAGATTTAAATAGTCCACTTGCCTGAAATTTTGGGCATTGGCTAGTAGGTCCACCTGCTGGTCCAGCAGATCAATGGTCCCAATACACTACAGCGTGACACGCGTCCGATACAGATGGTAGAGGCTAGAGATGAGGAATGGTAGGCACGCATCCCATAAATATTTGTCGTATGAAGTTATTTTAATACCAGTTTTTGGGATCTCCATGCACAGATTTCCGATGCCACATTCAATTGCTCGTAAGGCCTATTAACTGCTCTGCACAGGGGTGAAACTTGAAACCGACTGGTGGGAACTCTCAGGAAACATGCGTGGCCCACCTTATTTTATATGTAAATCCACTCGTCCATTACATGATAATCTTTATTTCAACCGTATATACCAAATTTACGAATGAAATAAAATCCAAATGGGCCACACCAATGTAAAAAATGTAAAATTGCTCCTATAACCTCTAATTTCAGGTGGTGTGGCCCACATGAGCTTTGGATCAGGCTTATTTTCGCATACTCACTTTATCACGATGTGTTACACCTGATTAACAGGTTTGATGAAAGATATAAACCTCAGTGGTCCCACAAACAAACCTATGGTTGGCATTACATCCCAATTGTTTCCTACCGTGTAGAACATCTGAGCTGTTGATCTTCCTTTTGTTTTTTTAATCAGTTCCTAAAATCGAAGACAGAACCTGTTGGACGGAGTGGATTTTTCATATACAACTGGTGGACCACATGGAGCGTGGGTGTTTTACGCCTTCTGGAGGATTCTGCTCCGAAAACGACCGTACTACCCATAGAATTCCCCTTTCGGTTTCCGCCCATTGTAACAGTACAACGGATTAGGACCTTGGAAAGGAGGATCTCTCACATGCAATTAGCTGGACCATGAAATTTTATTATCCAACTAGCTGATAATTACCAATATGCCACTGTGAAGTGCATCCAATGGTGTAATAGGTTGGCCACACCATATGGATATCACCAAACGCAAAAATCAGGCAGATCCACCCATGATGTGGGCCACACATGTATTTTAGATTAAATCAACGGTGTTCCTTGTTTTCTACAGCGTGGCCCACACAATGGACGATCATTGTACTATTGCATCATGTGTTTTGACGGTGGCGATCAGTTTGTTGTCCAACTAGTTGTGTGCACTGTGACAAATACAATTGATATTTTGAAATCTGCCATGTCCTAAAGAAAAAAAATCAAATAAGTATAATAAATATTTTTAGCTTATTAATTATATAATTATATATTTAAATTTTAAAATAACTTATTAATTATAATAAATATTTATAACTTTTATTAGTGAATATCTCGTCAGACATTGCACCCTATTGACGATGTCATCAACCAGCAATCATGGGTGATTGTCAACAGGTCTCTGAGATATTATTCAAGTTTTTATATTTGCTAGCCCCTAGCTTCACCCATTGACTTCCTTTAGGCACATGTGAATTGAATTTGGACCGTTGTTGGATTGTTTTTTCCTAAATTTTCATTTTTTAATGCAAGTTTGATTTGCATGATTAGCGGATCAACGCTCTTATGGACTTACCTAATGAATGACCAAAATCTCTTACACGTGTGCATTGTATGCCCGGATCTTAGACATGCCTTCCACCTCCTCACCTAAGGGCTCCTTCACTCATTCAGGGCTCTATATGATATTGAGTAATGAAATATAAATGGTCCAATTTACCTTAGTTTTATACCTTTATGATTTTTATTCCCTACTTCAAAAATTAAAATTGTGAAAAATAATTTTTAGAATAAATTTCTAACTTGATGTGTTAAAATTATTTTTCGTGGATAAATAAATGGAAGAATGGTCTGCTACTGGCTATTTCATGTTTCTCTATGGGTCCAAGTGGGCCAACTATTAGAGTGCGACTTCGCTGTGACCCTAGAACCAGGGTTGTAGGTGAGACCCTAACCATAGAGCCCATCTTGATGTATGCATTGTGTATCCACACCATCCATCTGTTTTTATTGCTTATTTTAGGGTATGTTCCAACAAATGAAGAAGATACAAATTTCAGGTGATCCACACCACAAGAAACAGTGGTCGTTGAACGACCACCATTCAAAACTTCCTTATGTCCACTGTAATGTCTATTGACCATCCAACCTGTTGATGAGGAGAAAAAACATCAGCTTGATCTAAAACTTGTGTGGCCCACAAAAGGTTTTTAATGCTTGATAACCAGTATTTTTCGTGGCTTGGTCCACCTTAAATTTATAGCCTTAAAACAAGTTGGAAAACAGATCAACAATGTGGGTATACAGCTGGGGTCTCACTCACATTGCTGGTTCCCGATCGCAGCCAAGTCAGCACTCCAACTTCCATATGGTTGACCACAACATGAGTGGGATATGGAGGAGATTGGACTTCTAAGGGATCCTTAGGATGCATGATCTCCACACATAAGGAGTCCAATTTCATGGAAGCATGGTCTCTACTAAGTGTAAAATCTGAATTGTGGAATTAAATGATCATGCAGTGCATTGAAGATGGGGACCTAGATGCTTAAACTGAAATTCATACTTGACGGGATCTTTTGTTGAGAATTTCTGATCTTAGAAATAAAATAAATAGTATTGGAAAAAAACTGAATTATATAACAAGCTGAAGCATATAAAAACACAATTTCCTTAAAGCGTAATTCACCCTTACTCAAATTACTTTGAGTGTAATGTTAAGTTACAGGTGGATTGCTTTCAGGATATGACGAGCCTAATATGGTTTCTACGTTCAGCAAAAACGAAGACACCACTATAGAACTCAGTAATATAATTTCTGGTAGAAATGAAAAAGAAAAAGAGGAGAGTGTGGCGTTCTTTTGCAACTAGTAGACCACTTCTCTGGTCTAAGTGGTTAGGTTCGTATGAACCAAACCATGAGGCTAGATCACTTTAGCTGGAGGTAATGGTTCAGTAGTAAACTTGAGATAGTGTGTTTTTTTTTTTTTTTTTTTTGTGAAATGAATCTGACCTGTCCGCTTTATATAGGCAAAGGTGGCTGGTAGTTTTGGTCCAGAGCCATAATGGCACTAGCTGTTTTCTGGCTGTTAGGAGAAACTAGACGTTTTCTGTCAGTTTCTAACTGTTGTGCATGTGGGAATTACACCTGCATGCTGGCTGTTTAGACTCAGTGGCTAGCCGTTTTCTGACTGTTGGGCTAGCCACATGTAGCTGTTATTACATGGTCTGAACCGTTACTGCATGAGCAGTTACACAAGTCTTTTTAAATAGCCCTGCAGCTCTCTATAAAAAGCAGAGAGGTCTCTCTGTCAGACCTCCTCTATTCTGAACTCAGCCACCTGACCTACTACTTAGCCTCTGTTATACTGCGACTCGCACCAGCCTCTCTCTAATCCACGAGGTCGTGACCAATCTGCGACACGAGCGAAGTGCCAAGTGTGCCACTAGCGCCTTTGCAGCCACACTGCCTCACATGCCCACGCCCTCGCACTGAGCTCGTGCCCGTGCCCGTGCCCGTGCCCGAGACCGAGTCCGAGTCCGAGACTAAGCTCGTGCCCGTGCCCGTGCGCGTGTGCATGCACGGTTCGCACTAGAATACACAAGCCACCATAATCCTTTCTCCCACCATAAATAAGTAAGGTGAACAACACCCTACTTATAAAGAAGAAAAAACTCATTCTCCCATCTAATATGGGACAAGCAAAAATAGTTTTTTTCAACTTTTTTCGAAAGTTATTTTTTAAAACAAAATATTTCAACATCTTTCGCACCTTACACTTTGAGAATAATACAGAGATGGAAACAGTAGATTCAGCGTGTATAGGATTGGGGACCTAGTCATTCTTTTATAGTTACAGAGGGTGAGGAGTTTGTAACCCATCGAAACTCTTCCCCTTTAGGCTCCACACGAATTTAGGATTCCTAATTCACCTAAAACACTGTGCGTGTAACATAGTTATAGCGTATCACCCCTTACACGATTTTAGATCAATCACAATCATAGTAGGGCCCACTAATATGCCCGATCATATTATCTAACCCTTGAGGAGATCCAAACTGTTGATCCATTAGGCCTTCCTTATAAAAAATCTTACACTAAGAACTCAAGTTCCACTAGCCTGACGGTTATGTGGAAGCCTTAGCAACTTAAGCTCCATAGAAGGGACGGGGATTGAATACCTACACTTGCCACTTGACAGAGCTCTGTGCGCCCCACCATGATATATGTGTTTTATCCACTATGTCTATCCATTTTTCCAGTTCATTTTACGGCATGAACCAAAAAATGAGGCAGATCCAAATTTGAGGTGGACCACACTATAGGAAAACAATAATGACTGAACGCCCATCATTAAAAACTTATTTAGGGCAAGAAAAGTTTTGGATCAAGTTGATATTTGTATTCTCCCTTCATCTAAGTTTGTGTGACCTAATCAACAGATTGAATGGTAAATAAACATTACAGTGGGCCCTATGAAGTTTTTAATGGTAATGTTCAATCACTATTGTTTCTTGTAGAGTGGCCCACTTAAGATTTGCATCTAACTCATTTTTGGCCTCATGCTCTAAACTAATGATCCAAAATGGACAACGACGTAGATAAAACACATACATCATGGTGGGGCCCAAAGAACACCTTCAAATAGCAATGTGCTATTGGTAGTGTCAGTATGCAATCTGCATCCCTATAAAAGACTTAAGGAGTCCTTCACATTTTATGGATCTGTTGCCCTCATTTCAGCCAGTCAGGGCCGCTCGTGTGATCGAGGGCCTAGATTGGATATACATGTGCGAGTATGATTGCATGGGGCATGCCAGAGCCTGCGTGACTCAAGGGTTCTAACTAAATTGTTGGTGCCCTCCTGTACCGAGATGAACAAATTGGTGGCTGGACCGGGATCTAGAGTCCTTCCGACCACCGATTGATACGCTCCGTACTGAAGTGATTTGTGTAAAGGTAGGGGTTAGCCCTCACAAATGAGTTCTTCTTTTTTTTTTTCTTGTGTCGGTTGATGCAGGACTGATCGGCTTAAAGACTTTTATTATACCAGTGCTTTTACGTGGTATTTCTTAATCAGAATGAAAGTTTTGCATATAAAGAAGCAATGGCTAGAATAAACACAATCGATTTTATTAATATTTGGCCCTATTACAACTATTGTGCTATACAACCATATATAAATAAAAGCGATAAATAAAATAAATACTTGATACGCCTACCGAAATAGACAATTGAAGTAGGTGGTCAGCAGGATATGGACAACTGAATCGGAACTCAAGTGAATATGGTGATCTAACAACTTAAGGTTGTAGATATTTAACCTAGTCTTAAAATAAATGTACTACAGCAGGAGCCATTGGGTGGTAACAAGCTAGACTAGGAAAAAGTAAGGTTATTATAAAAGTAAATAGATGTGTTTGGCATGGGGCCTCGAGCTCTTCTTCAACTATTCCTTTTATAGCTTGCTCGAGGCAGTGAGAGCCCCTTGTAGGCTTCTGGGTTCTTCTGAATTTTTCGTGCGGGCCTTTCAGATATGTAATACTTTCCTTAACAAGCAGGGACTTGCTTTTGAAAGGAATATCTCCTAACTCATTGGCTTCTTAGATCTTCCTGCCGTAGCTGATCCTTTGTAGAGATCTTCGTGACCCACTAAAGATTTGGCCTAGTGCTTATAGAGTTCATCTATGAAGACAACTAGGCCAAGGTTTGGGGAGCTTAAGGGCTAATCTTTATCGGACATATCCATTCAACATCTCTTGATGGGCCACCTTGTCCACTTTGAGGTGTTGAACGATCTGGATCAAACTTCCTACTTTGTTCCATCACCCAAACGGTGATGGTTTGAAGTGTTGGAGGGATCTAACCACTGACATTGATTTATCATTTGGACATATCAGATCTCTCATTCTCTTTATTCCGATCATCGCATAGAATGAGACCTGATATGAGTTTAGCCATCCTTTTACAATTTAGGTCTGGGACCCTTTTTGGGTTGGCTCGAATGTCGATTCAACCTCTTGATCTTCAGAGTCCTCTAGACTGCTGCTAGTTTCCCAAATGTGTAATGCCCCGTAAAATTGCCTTTTCTAAAATCTAAACATATACTTGAGCTCGTCTTGCGCACGTCACCTTAGATTGAATAATTAATCACCCTTAGCCTAGTAGAACCATAGCTGCATTGAAATAGAACTTGGATGCACTTGTAGGAGGCCGTTTCACCTTTCATTCCAAGACTGATAAACCCGAAACTCGAATAGGACAACTCCTAGGTAGGGCTCTCAATAGAGCGGGTTAGATTCGAGATCTAATTCGCTCCGAATCCGTATAATGCGGATTTGGATCTTAAAATAGGTTCAATTACTTAAATGGACTAGATTTGGATTCACAGGAACATATCCGAGTTCTATCCGAATCTGATTAAGATCTAACTTATTGTGACCTTATGTATATGTTATATTCATGCTGGCCATCCATTTTATAGATTATTTTAGGCCATGTCTCAAAATTGAGACATAGCACTCTTAGGTCGACCATACCTTAGTAAATAGTGGGATTTGTATAATTTTTCTACTAAATTAAATATATTATATTATACATTTTTTTAGATTTGTAATGAGGGTGGATTTGGACTAGATCCGACTTGAATCCGATGGTTGTATGGATTTTGGATCGAAAATGGATCTAACAATTTATAAATGGATCAGATATGAATATCACCTTTTGGATCCGAATCTGTCTATAGATATACGAACTTGGAGTCGGATCCAGTTGGATCCGATCCAGATTCGACCCATTGAGAGCCCTACTCCCAGGCCGGGCTTGACGCTCTTGGTTGGGCGTCATGTAAGAATCGGCACCCGAAATCGCAAAGCTGCGATGTTGTAACGACCCGAAATTTCGGCACCCGAGTACAAAAACTATGATCCCGAGTTTCCGAGTGTTAACTTAATAAAATGTTATTTTAGGAATGCCACACATGAAAAATGCACCCACGTGTGTCCTCAATCAGATTTACATTCATTTCATTCATAAATAATCAGAGTAACGCATTTCAATTAGCGAATCACAAGCAAAGCGGGGGTAATTAAATAAAAAAAATATAGGTCTAACACCCTAGATGTACAATTCAAATGCAGTGTCGGCCCATATGAGAATTATACAAATCACAATAGATGTAATAGGAAGGAAAAATACAACTACCAAGAGGGACGAAGCTAGAAGACTACTAGGGCACCTCAAGCACACCACCATCTGGTCCTATTCTTGAGACATCTGCATATGTCAAATAGAAGGCGTCAAACGCCAACATATTGAAGAAATATCCCCAAGATTATACTTGGGATATTTAAATTATAACAGGTTCATATAAGTGTATTATTCTTAAGCATGTTGTCAAATCAAACAAGTTTAGGTAATGTCCACATACAAATCATACATCATCCTAGGCTAGTTGAATAAATGCATGGATGTCATGATTTCGCACACAATGCATGTCCCGGGCAAGTCTTGGCCCGACCAACTGGTATCAGAATCCACAGTCCACCTGTCTAGCAGGTCATAAGTCGTAACTGAGTACACAGCTCGGATGACATAAAGAAATGACATGAGGTGCTCAAGGTAGCGCTGGCGCCACATCAAGCAACCAGGTTACACGAGTCCCCCTTAAATGCAATGTCATTATGCATGATTAATTAAAGTATTTATTAGTCTAATTCATTCAGCAAATTGGTGAAGCCAAAATACCACATCGTATCGTAAAGTCTAACCGGGACTATCTGGCTCCCTGCAATGCGTCACCAATCATCGTCAGTAACCCCTCAATCCAATGTTGAGTTATCCTACCATGAAAGCTTGGTTCGACCATGACTCGTTAGTCATGCCCAAATCAAGACGGAAGGTCTCATATCCGAAATATCAAATACGATTAATTTCTTCAAAGGTGCGGGCGTTTCACTCGAAATTATCCCAATGCATGCCTGGGTCGCTCGAAACGGTGCATAGGCACGTAAACATCGACCAGGGTCACATTTGTCATAAGGGCCATTCGAACAACAATCGATCACCCCTGTCAATGCTCACTGGTCACTACAGGGAGGCACCACCCCAGTGTAGGCTGACAACTCAGACACAGTGTCCCATACCACCATGCTTGGCTCATGAGACTTGGTAGATCAAGTCGCAGTATGGTTTTAAGTGGACTATTCACAGTGGGAACGATGGTATTTTAGATTCCATATAGTGTGATTCAAGAATGAAACACAAGAAATGATTAACTCTGAATGGGGCTTATTCGATGGACCCAAGTGGATGACGACAACCCAATAATGGCTATTGTCGATTGACCGTATCTCGCCTAGTCG
Organism: Liriodendron chinense; assembly: GCA_003013855.2. Taxonomy (NCBI): domain Eukaryota; kingdom Viridiplantae; phylum Streptophyta; class Magnoliopsida; order Magnoliales; family Magnoliaceae; genus Liriodendron; species Liriodendron chinense. The sequence goes on from ML058479.1 coordinate 1,155,288, forward strand.
ATCGAATAAGTCCTCGACTGCCAACCTACTGGCAGGCAGTACACTATATCAACAGTTTTCAGAGCTTAATCCAAAGCAACACATAACTTATTATAATAACAATTTAGGTTATTAAATATCTAATCATAAACATATCTAAGTACCTAGTCCCGACCGACTGGCCCGACCAATCCAAAGGACCCGGATGACATAGCCCGGATGACACAGGGTGTCACATACATCCACAAGCATAGATATATTACAATATTAAATTTATATCATTGGCATTTCATCGAGCATGTTATCAATCAAACAATCATAGAGGCATTTCATTGAATATGTTATGCACACACCAACAATTAACATATAAACTCAAGCAATCATTAACTAGGATTTGTCAAGAGTAAGCTTGAGGGTAGATCTTCACCTTGGAATCGAGATTGCTCAATTCGAATGAGGCCTGAGTGATCTAAATACGGTCCGAACGTAAAAAAATTGGAGAATACTTCAATTACCTACAATGAATCACAACTCTAGTGTTAATTAATTAAGGTTTAATCTAATTAAATGTCTAATTATGGTTTAGAGTTTTGGTATCTCGAATTTGGAAAAACCCTAAATCGATTCGGTGAATCGGGCCGAAGTTGGAGCACAATGGCATCCACATGGGGCCTTGCCCAATCACAGCTTCCACAATGTACGGGCCGCACAAATATGATAGCCGGGGCCCCGAGCCCTAACATGAGCAAGCCCTAGGTTAGGGTTTGGACTAATCAAATGAGGGTTTCCAACCCTAATGGAATAAAAAGAAGAAAACGGAAAAAAGAGATGGAAGAAGAGGTGGAGGAACATCATACCTAGCATAGGTTGGAGAATCCGACTCGAAACCGTCGGATTTTAGCCGGAAAAACGTGAGAACGGACATGGAGGCCGGAGAGAACTTGAAAATTCGAGATTCGTAAGGGTTTGAGGAGTATTTGAGGGAGGTATGAGGAAGAAATGAGATTTGAGAAGGGAGGAAGAGAGCTAGGAGTGTTTGAGAGTTTAGGGGAGAAGAGGGTGGAGGAGAGAAATGAGAAAGAGATGGATCGAATGGGGTTTAAAACCTCCTTAAAAATTGGGTCCGGTCGGATCCGGTCGGCCAGTCCTTACTGACCATCTATTTTTTTTCCTATAAGAGACAGTAGCAACCGGTTGGCCAGTTGCCAATCCGGTCGGCCGGTTGCCTATCCGGTCGGCCGATTATCCCTAGTCCATTTTCTTCTCAAATTTCTGGATATCTTCCCTGCACAGTGAGTTCCTTCCCAGTTCAGGCCATGTTTAATTTATGTTTCCATTTACTTTAAGTTATTTATGTAAATAAGGAAGTACTCCGCCATTTGGATTCAATAAAAAATACTAAAAAATCGAAATCCCAACAATAAATATTTTAATTTTCCACTTTAGGTACAAATCGCAATTTTTTGGCATTTTAAAAAAGTAGCGCCTTTTAAAAGAGAGGGTTTTTGCCAAATCTAAACCATTAAAAAAATCTAAAATACAAAAAATAGGCTAAAACACCAAGGTCCGATAAAATATTCATGATGGTCTTGTCAATCTACAAGTATATTGATAATTCAGGGTTCTTAGTCTCTATAGACAGCGACATACCCGAGTCAAACTGATAGTTGGAAAATTCTTCCGAAACATGTGATCTTCCAACTCCTAAACTAATTCCATCATTTCTCTGAAAAAAGCATTCATTTTAGTCCCCAATACATGTGAACACACGTGCAGGTATGCACCATAACCAACAAACTGAAGGTAACGCCCAAGGACTTCCAATTCCCAAGTTAGCGAAAATCCGAGGCATTACAGATGTCCTGCAGGTGCACACACAAGCGTAAGTATACTCGCACTAACACTAACTAGAGCAATCATTACTAAAATTACCTTTTCTAGGGTGGGCCACTAAAACCCTTGTATGTCAATAAAACTTAGAGCCTGGGGTCTAAATATAACATCTAATTTGTCTCAAAAGCCGTTGTCCCGATTGATGGTCAGTGATGGTCAAACCGTCTCGCCCTTGTATCTGACAAACGTCACAAGAACGTAATCATAGGACGATCTCGTGTTGGGGAAGCCGTCCAATGGATTAGATTCGGCCGGATGGGCCAGGTGAGCCCCACATGATCAAAACAAGCCCAAAAAGGCCATTTTAATGTGACTAAAAGTATTAAGGCCATATTCCCCAATTGAACAAACCCATATAAGCTCTTTTCTCAGCCCTCTTTCTCATTTTTACAACAAAAATCTGAGAGAGAGAAGCTGGGAGAGAGGTTGGGAGATGGAGAAGAAGAATTGAGGTGGGAGAGTCGTGTGTGACATCGTGCATGTCACACCTCAACGCTCACCTTGCTCCACCACCACATAGAGAGCAAGAGCTACCCCATGCACCACTAATCCAGCCGCCAAAGGTAAGTGAATTGAGCCCTACACCAAAATTCTTCAATTTTCTTACAAGAATTCCTCAATTTCCCTAACATGCAAACCTACTTTTGTAGGATTGTTGAAATTTCTCCGGGAATTGAGGTGTGGACCATTTACCTCTAGGTTGTTAGGACTCCAAATATTATTAGGCTTAGATAATGCTCTAATTCTTTCTTCTACAAGCTCAATTTTCTGATTGTGGTGATGCACTAACCCTAGCTAGCTACGTTTTAGTGTGTCGATTTGTGAATGTTGAGACTCTTTAATTCAAATGAATGTACCTAGGGAAACATGCATGAGTGTATGCGTCATGCATGTTTGTTGTATTGCTTAATATGTGCGTTACTTGGTGTAATCTATAAAAAAATTTGATGAATGCCCATAGCTATTGCTCTGTGCCTTTGAATATGCTATGTATGGTGAATTGGTGTTGTGATAAGCTTAAATATACCAAATTTCATGCATGCTCTAAGATTCGGGCCCATGTTGTATGATAATTACCATGTTTTGGGCCGCATATTCTGTTTAGTTGTTGGTCCAATTGGGCAATTAGGTAAGGAATTAGGGCGGCCGCTTGAGGTCGACCGTCCTAAGGATGGAAAGGTCGGCTCGCGATGGAAGGTGGGTGATTAGCTATGGTTGAGGACCACACTGGCCTTGCATGCCCATGGCCAGTCTTCCCGTTCTTCCCATGGTCGAAGGTACCGACCCAATCCCGAGTTGGACACATGTGTGTTGTGTGATTTGTCACTCTGTTAGAATCTATGTACAAGCGTTACCATTGGATGACCACTTAAAACCGTAGGATGAATCGATCCCTAAGACTCATAAGCCAGGGATGGTGGTATGGGACCTATGCCGAGCTGTCGGCCTATGCTGGGGTGGTGTCTCATCATAGTGACCATTGAGCATAGATAGAGGTGGAAGATGATCATTCGAGCAACCCCATCAAATACCCGACCGATTGTTCCGTGTTAGAGCACCGTTTCGAACGCCCTGGGGGTATATTGATTTAGTTTGAGTAGCGAGCCCGCACCTCTGAATTGATTATCTATATTTGGTAGTTGGGTGATAACCCTTCTGCATTGGCCTAGGCATGACTGATGAGTCACTGCCTAATCATACTTGAATCAAGGGGTTACTGGCGATGATATGCGTTCGCCCCACAAGGAGCCAGATGGTCCCATGTTGTGTCACGCCCTGAAATCCGAGACTCGAGTACAACAACTCAAGGCTCAAGTTTCAGAGTGTGAATTCAATCCAAATATAACTTTTAGAGAAATTTCATTCACATACCACAATAATACTAAACTAAAATACTTTATTAATCACAACTGAAATCTCGAATGAAAGTTTAAATCAAACAACTACGTCTACTCAGCAAAACATTCAAGTCTACTAAAGTCTGTTTCAATCATCTTCCAAAAGAAATAAATTCAACACCTAAGCTAGGATAAGTCTTCTAATAAAAATAGTCGTCCAGATATTCTGCTTTCAGCCGCTCCTCCTTCCTCCTGATACCCTGCAGGAACTGTGGTGATTTTGGTGAGCTAAAGCCCAGTGATGTCATTTCCATCACAAGTAATATTCCAGTTAATAAGATATAGGATGGAAATCATCAACAGATAAAATTGTATGAAATGTACAAAGATGAGGTTATAACTGATACACTCTATGTTTTATTATGAATGAAACATGATTGTCATGATGTCATATATGTTATGATACAGTGTGAGAGCAACAAACGTTTAGGAACTCGTTGCCACTGAACATTAGGAACCTGTCGCAAGTCAACCATGCTCACCTAACCGGTACAACGAGGCGGCAAATCAACCATGCACGCCAGTGGGTAAATCAACCATGCACTACTGATCCAATCGAGCAAATCAACCATGCTCCATAAGTGAAACGACCAGAACTCGCTGCCACTGAACATTAGGAACCTGTCGCAATTCAACCATGCTCACCTAACCAGGTACAGTGAGGCGGCAAATCAACTATGCGCGCCTAGGAGTCAAATCAACCATGCTCCTGTTCTGTCGCAGTGTATACATGTATGTGCATGTCATGAGTTATAAAAGCACTAATCAGGCATGCAATGCATATCGAATTCAAGTCCAATCACGCCATGTATGTTATCTTTGTTCAAATAATTCATTAACTAAATATTTATCATAAATTAATAAAGTTGAGAAAGATGTACATCATTTAAGGTTTGTATCAACACCTAAGATATATTTATCTAAGCTTTTACCTTGGCAATTCGGGAAGATAATTTCTAGAGGAAAGCATTCCACCTATGTAAAACCTCTACATAGAGTTAGGTGGAGAAGTAGAGAAAAATATACAAGAAGGCAAGGAATCTGGACGTGGAATTTGAGAATACGAACAAGTAGTGAATCCTATACTTAGGATGAAAAAAGAATAAGGACTGGAAAGTAAATTGATATAGGAAAACTTAAACCTTAGATCGAAGAACAACTAGAAAGAATAATTTGAGAAGATTAACAGAAAATTCTATATGAAGAATCACTCACAGTATGATGAACTATAGGCTCCACACAAGCTCAAACTATATTCTGAGTTGGCTCAATGAGTCGCTCAACGAGTCGACTCGGCTGGAAGTTTTAGAGAAGAAGCCCCTTCTTCTTTCCTCTTTCTTTCTCCTCTTTCTTCCTCCTTTCTTCTTCTCTCCCTTACTGACTGGGGTGCTGTCCCCACAGCAACAGCAACACAACGCAGCTACCTCCCCCCCCCTCTCTCTCTCTCACCGCTGCTCTCTCTCTCTCTCTATCGTTTCTCCCTCTCTCTCTTTCTCATAGCTCTCTCTCTCTCTCTCTCTCTCTCTCTTTTCTCTCTCTCTCTCTCACGTAAGGTCTGCCCTCTCCCAGCAAGGGAGAGAGGTTTTTATAACGTAACCGTGACCGGCCCACGTCTGCGCTGTTTGCACCCAGAGGCGCACCAAGATTCTCACGCGGACATGGTCCAACCCTTAGGTACTATCCATCGTCTGATTAATCCATATTTATAAACGTTTAATAATATGAGGGTGGCCCATCGAATGGACGGTTTGGATCAAACAATGGAGCCCACCCAAGTGTACGTACGCCGGTCGAATGTTGACAGCGATCGGACGCTGTTTCATCCGAAATTGCAATATGCGGTTACTTGCACTCCACGAAGTCTGAATAACTACACCTGATTACTGTCGGTTTTGTAGGAGGATTCTTACCCAAGAATCCCAGATCGAACGGGCGATCGTAGACGTATCTATTTCTGGAATCACCTCCCGCGCAAGGCTTCTTATGCAGGAGTATACGGATGCCTAACCACATTTCCGATGGTAGGATTTATCCAAGATCGGTCGGAATTCCCCTCCGCATCAAATGGACGGTCTGGATTTCGGAGGTGGGGTCCACAGATGGACGGTGTGCACTGACTGTTGGATCGGGTGGATGCAGTTGCTGCGGACGCTGTAACAGCGTTCGAAGAAGACGCGTCTCTTCTCTCTCTCTTTTTTTTATTACGTGCGTTGCACGTATAAGACAGCCGTACGCTATCCTGACAAGTGGGGTCCACCCGTGATGGTCATCAACGGACGGTGTGGATGAAGCAGGCGAACAGCGTCCGCTCGCTGTAACGCTGCAACAAAGAAGGAGAAGAATGCTTCTTCAATTTCGCGGTCAACGCTGGTTGACTGGACATGTGTGGTGCACGCGGTGCACGTGGGTCCCACCATGATGTATACGCAAAATCCACTCCAATCATTAGATAAGCCACATGATTTTAGGATATAACACCAAAAATGAGACAGTTCCGAAGTTAGATAGCCCACTTATGACCCGATTTCTGATTAGGGCGTTTGTAGGATAATCAGAGGGTTGAAATTTGACATGTATGGTTGGATCGTGTCCTAGAACTAGTACATCGAGTTTTGTACGATAATGTTCACCTGAAAATCATGATCCTTGCAAATGGTTCTATAACTTAAGTTTAGTTAATGGTATTTTCATATTACTTGTGGTTTTTATGAATTTTTTTCGAAGTCTGACACGTCCACGCTATTCTAGGGATTTATGTTGAGCGATTTTAATGAAGGTACCCTACCATAATTCCTTACAGATAGCTCAATATAAATTTATAAGTATTTATGTGATTAATTTCCTAATTAACTATTCAAAATGCTAATTAAATTATTTTTGAATTCTAAAGTAAACAAAAGCCATGTTTTAACTACTGTAAAACCAGGGTTATTACATGTTGGCCAGGTGATAGAACACTGGTATTAGAGGTGGGCACAAACCAAGCCAGCTCGAAAGCTAGGCTCGGATTGGTTCGAAAAAAGCTCGGCTCGGATTGGTTCGAAAAGGAAGTTCAAACCAAACCAAGCCTCCAAGTCAAGCTTGTTTGAAAAAACAAACCAAACTCAAACTAGGATAGTTCCGGCTCGGTTCGGCTTGAAGCTCAATTTGATTCAGCTCGGTTTGATTCGGCTCGTAGATTATAAGCACACTGTTTCCTGTGGTGTGATCCACTTGAGCTTTGGATCTGATTCCATTTTGGGATCATGTCCTAAAATGATATGTAAAACAGATGGATAACATGGATAATACATATACATGATGACATGGATAATACATAATACATTTACATGAATGCACATTGTTTCCTTGCACTTGTAAAATTATGCTTGTGTACTTTTGTTTGGAAAATAATCTTACATGTCTATTTTGAAGTTGCACGCTTTTGGAGGATGTTAAACATCATATAGTAAGATATGTTTGTACTTTTTTTTCTAACTTTTTAAATTATTTTCTATTTAAATGAATAATGACAAAAAGAGCCACTGTCGGTTTGAACTCGGCCCGGCCCGGTTCGAAATTTTCAACCAAGCCGATCCCGGCTCGAACCAAATTTTTCTGGAGCAAACTAAACTCGGGCTGCATGGGTTGGCCCGAAACCCAAACCAAACTGATCCACAAACTGCGGTGGTACGAAAACAAACCAAACCAAACTAGGGCTAACTTGGCTCGGCCCGGATCGTTGCCCACCTCTAACTGGTATGGTGGTTTCGCCAACCGGTTGGATGATAAAACCTGAATAATTAAAGATTAGACTAATCATGCATGACTCGGCATGGCATTCATGATGGGCGGGTGTCTCATTCGCTGACAGCTCAGTTTGTGTGGGTGATGTGGTGGTGTCACTCACTGTCTTCTATGGCATATTGGAGATCGGACATGCATTTGCACTTTATGTATTCATGCATTAATATTATAAGATGTGATGCGCTTGGGTCTGTGCGGGTGATGTGGTGGTGCTACTCACTATCGGTTGTGACCAAAACGGTTCCTTGTCTACACTTATAACTGCTATGTATGCATGTTTGTTTCATTACCTACGTTTGAATACATTTGTGCCTGAGTAACTTAGAGAAATTGAACCACTGAGTTGATCACTCATTCACAATCTTGGGGTGACGTTTTAAAACACCAACCAGGTAAGAGCAATGATGGAGGTACCCCAAAGGTGAATGAACTCATCAAGGCCTATTTAGACTGATTGAGTGGACCTCTATGTACGAAACGTGGTATCGTATATTTTAATTTTAGCATACCTAATTCTAATCATGTCTTTATTTTACTATTTAGCTTGTTCTATTAGCATAATTTGATGCCACATGGATCACATGCTTATATAATAGCATTTGCATATGTATGATGGACTTTTGGGATATTCGGGATTGAGTTCCTATTCGACCCCTGAAAATTCAAGGTGTCAAAAAATATGATGATTTTTTTTATTATTTCAAATGACTTACTGGGGTTTATTCCCCCTAGTCCCTTGTATTTAAGCATGTCCTAAAATAACTGTAGAACATTTTAATAAAAGAAACATTAATAAGATGATAAGAAATATGTACTTTTATATCCATTTTTTTCATGGACCTAGTCTCATGGCCTCGACCTTTCAGTCATAATGATTTTGAGGCAATGCATGGTGGATGGTGCAGACCTGCCTCATGACAATCAGTGATCATAGATGGCTCACCTACAATCACTGGTGATTTGACACCGGTAGGAAGGATGGCTCACCTGCAATCACTAGTGATTTGACATGCAATTGATGCTTTTCTCTATAAATTTAATATTACACTATAAAACACTCAAATGGCTTCTTGCCATGGAAGTCTCAATGATTTTGCTAATGTATAGGATTCGTATCTACAGCAGTATGAGTACAATTGTAAATATTATGGTATCCTATAGATTTCTATAGATATCCCACATCTTTTATGTATTCATTCCATTCTCAAAGAAATAAATATAATACAGGTTTTCAAAATGAAGACTCTGGTGCATAACAATATATTGGAGCCTCTCTCTAATTTGGGCCATCTGCATTAGATCTGGAGAGCTGACTATCTTGGGTGCCTGCAGTAATAGTGCATGTGCTTGTTTTTCATATCTATATTTTCTTTTCTCTGTAAATTTTAAATTAATTTCATTTTTTTTTAAAATTTTTTTGGCTCCGGCGATGGAAAAATATTTTAGAAAGATGAAAAAAACTCAAAAATACCATAATCCAGTGTAGCCCACCTGATGGGTGGAATGCCCTAGTTCGTGGGCTGGGAACTTACATGGTGGGACCCACTTAATAGACCGGTGGGAATTATCACACAATTCTGGGACATGTGTAGATGGCTATGGGGTTGGGTACAGGTGCAAGTGGGTCAAGTTGATGAACAGGGCCAGATATGACATGGATTCTTTGGGTCTGGTTTTGGTCATAAAGATCAATCTAATTATCAAAAGAACCGGGTTTGAATAATACAATAGCCAATATACACAGTTTTTAAAACCTGGTCCATACCCAACATGGTCCAATGTATTTTGAATTGGACCCAACTTATCTCAGACCAGATGTTGATGGGTTGGGATGAGTACTTTGTGGGTGGGCCCACTCTCAGTCCAAGCCCATTTTCTATGTCATGGGCTGGGCTGGGGCTCGAGCGAGGTCCTCTATTCATGAGCTGGACTTGAGCAGGCCACGCCGGACTTGACCCGTTCCATTTGATACCCTAGGTATTGTTGAACCACATATGTCAAAATGACATCCATGTTCTGTTTCCTTGCTCGGTCGATGATCAAATGCGGCAAATATCGTGATAATATCATGAGAAATACGTAAAACGATATCATTGCAGCATTGTTGGATTCTGCGGACCTCAGGGCTGGTTTGCTGGGACGCGGATTGCGTCCGACCAAATCTGTGTGGAGTCCCACCGTTGTGTATCTATTTATCCAGGCCGTCTATCCCTTTTTTTAACATCAAGTTAACGCATGGGCACAAAACTGAGGCATATCCAAAGCGGTAGTGGAGCACACCAGAAATGACTCTTGCATTTAATGCTCTAATAGCTTATTATGCATTTAATGCAATCCAAACAAAATAGCAATCCAAACTCACCATTTTGTGTGTTCCCTACGGAGTTAGATCTGACTTACTTTTGGCCCAAGCCATAATATAATCTTAAAAAAGACATGGATGACTTATATAAACGTATACATCATGGTGGGACCCACACAGATCTAGTTAGACACTTAAAAGGTCCGACCACAATCTGTTTCTGATTTGCTGAGAAATGAAAGTAATTAAGGGTAAATAAAGTAAATAAATAATGGTTATTCTATATTTCTTTAGAAATGCACTTCCCCTAAAATCAAAAGAAAGTCTTACTTTGGATATCATGCTATATGCCATAATCATGTGGGCCTTATCATAATATGTGTTACTTATATCTATACTGTTTATCTATTTTTCTAGATCATTTTAAGACATAAGTTAAAAAGTAAGGTATATCCATAAGTTAAGTATCCCACAATAAAAATAATTATATTTACCATTGAACCTATAGTTATCTATGACATGATTCACTTGATTTGAATTTGTCTCACTTTTTGGACTCATGTTCTAAACTAATTTGAAAAGATGAATTAGCAGAAAGTATGGCTCACATAGTTTTACTTTGAAAGGAGGTTGTAATTTGCATGCTTGGGAGGTGGGATTCCATACCTCAACGGTAAAAATTATCTTATGCTTTTACTATATTTAATTTTCATGTACCTTCCATCAAACATTCTCTCATACATTGTAAAATATAGTGTCTCTCATTATATCAACTTGAAAAATAAAAAATAGGAGTTTTTTTTTTATAAAAATATATATTTAAAATTTAAATTTATTTAATAATTTAAAATAAATATTTTATTATTTTTATTTCTGGTGATATTTTCCAATTATGTCCTAAAAAATATCATAATTTGAAAATCTGCTGATAAATTGACGAGAAGGAGATTCGTCCCTATGTACATGATCCATTCCGGTTTTTGTCACACAGTTTTTGTCACACACGACGGTAGCGTATACCGCTCTAGGTTACTTTTGCTGACAGAAAGCCACGTGGAATCTCATAAGATCCACGCAATCCATCTAGTAGACTTCCAAAAATCATGATGACCCAAGACTCAGGTGGGCCACACCATATAAACAATTGAGATGAGTGCGTGCCACTAGTTGTGTAGGTCCCACCATGGTATTCATTTGCCATCCAATCCATTCATTTGAAATAATTTCTCAAAAATCACATGGTGTAGCTGATGGACGGGTTGGATTTCATGGTGTGGCCCACTCGGTGTTGAATCAGTCTGATTTTTGGGATCAAGCCCAATTGTAACTGATGGACGGTTTGGATTTAACACGCATTAAGCCTTTAACCGACTTTACAGCTACTGACCCTGGCATGTGCCTAGGCGAGGTAATAACAAAGAGGGGCATGTTCGTAATTTTACGAACGGCTTGAGTTGAAATTTGAACGGCTTCATTAACCCGCTCCAGCGCGCGGTTGGGGGTGGGCCCCAGTTTGCTAAAGAAGAGAAAAGTGGGAATGCCGGGCAGCACTGCCCGTTGCCCGTGCTGCCCGCTGGGATGATGAAAGGGCATTTGCTTTCTCTATAAATACAAGAGCCGTCCTGTGAAATGCAGTTTGCCGCTTTGGCTACTGAAAGCCGGGTGCGAAGGTTAAGCTTCTGCTCTTTTCCTTCTCCCCTCTTTCTCTTTACTCTTTTTCAGTCCTTTCAATTTTAGATAAAGAAAAAGAAATTCTGTCCATTTTTATTATTTTATGTAATTCAAGACCTGATGCATAATTCCATTTTTTTTTTTTTTGTAATAAGAGTAGGAAAATGCTGAGTTGACTCGTGAATCGCTCGAGTCATCACCGAAGGTTAATCAATACTCAAGATGGTATTGATTTTCTTTTAGATGGGTTGAGTGACTCGGGCGAGTCATTGAAAACTCGGTGTATTGTATTTTATTTTTTTTAATTTATATTTTCATTTTCTTTGGTAGCCTTTAACTTGATTTCATTTATTTATTTATTTTTGGTGAGTCACGTAACGATCCGACTCGCTTAAGTCTTGTTTTCTGACTCGATGCAGTCGTTTTTCTTTTCTGTTGGACTGTGGCCTCTCCCGTCCGTCGCATATCTGTCGTGATGAAAGCCCACAATCACGGATTTCCATCAGATCCGGCAAAATGCCTTCCCGTTCTCTTGCCGGAAGAGAAGATGTTGGTTACAGATCTCTCGGTTTCGGATCTCGGCACTCATATTCTGTGCGTGTAGAGGAGGGTCTGCTAGCCTGATACAGAATCGCAGAATATTTTTCCCCCTCTGCCCCACTACGTGATGATCCAGACCGTTCATCTATAAGGTCCTATCACAAATTGCTGGTTTTGAAAAAAAAAGGAAAAAAAAAAAAACTCCACTGATCTGATTTCCTCGCCATCCACAGGAAGGTGGGACAGGAACTGCTTTTCTGATCCTAGCTTTATATTGTATGGATTGTCTATCGAAGAGATGGGCCATCAGATGGATGGACTAGATCATCACGTGGTGGGGCAGGGAGAGAGCATCTATCTCGAGAGCATCTAATCTGGATCCAACTTTATAAAAGTGTGTCAGATCTAGAATATTTTCTTTTCTTTTTTATTTTTAAATTAAAAGAAAGTGGAATGAGATTCTGCGATTTCAACCGTTCAAGTGGCAGACTCACTGTGGGTGGGCCATCGAATGGTCAAGATGTTCTTGGCAGAGGTTTATTTTATTCCCTGTCGATCCATGTTGTCCTGGCTTCTTGAAGATTCGGAGCGGAAATCATACTCTTTGTACAAACTCGCAGGTTGATTTCAGCTATCCAGACCATTGATCTGATGGTGTCCACACTGGATAGATCATGGAAGGTCTCCCAAATCAGAAATACTAGCCATCCATTTTTTTCGCCATTTATGAGTTGAATGGTTAAAGATGTCTCTAGAGGGTATTTTTGTTTCCTTCGGATCATGAACCGTCCGGATCGGTGAGCTATGTGTCCCACCGATAAAAAAAAAACTGAAAGCCCGAAGACTGGTCAAAGCTCGTAGATTCCACGCATGAATGCATCGACTGACGCAGTACAAAGTAGATTCCGCGATCCCAGCCGTTGGTTTGACGAGCTTCCTCGTAAATGGATCATGTTCCAAAAACCTCCTAGATCGGAAAATCCCCACCCTTCCGTACTGACCTTTCGCGTACGGCCACTTCTTTCTTGCCATCGTGTCCAACAATTATATAGGGTATCCAATTCTTTCCAAAGGTGGGCCACATCATCAAGATCAACGATCAACTGGTGCAACAGTCCAAAGGGTTTTAGTGTTTGATGGAAATTTGGGGGAGTCTTTTTCAAAAGTTGTTCAGTTGTCAAAAGTTGGTCAGTCAAGACTCAAGAGCTTTTCTAATAATATATGTGGCCCAATACAACATCTCCTATGATGGCCTGGCCTTTGGGTTGTTTGAATCCACCGAATCTGACCATAGACTTGATGAGGCGGGATTTGATTTTATCACGTGCTGCTATTAGAGATAACCAATTAATTAATTACTTGACTGAAACATGCTATCTTTGGAGTGGCACGTGACCCAATTGGTCATGGTGGCAATCCGTGTGTGTATGCCTCAAAAGTAAGTGGGATTTGCTTACTCAGGATTTAAGATTTGATTACTAGGAAATTTGGATTTAATTGGTCTATTTGCCGCAGCACGAAATACAACATATGTTTATAAGATATCCACTTTTAAACATGCCTTATATGTGGCACCTGACCTGATCAAATCCCAGGTTTTCCATGGATGTGGTATCCTTTCCACGGATTGGCTTACCCTACGCGTATGAAAAGACAGAAAAATGGCTGTTTCCATACATCCGCTGCATGTTATCTTTGGGCTTGATAAAAATATATTAGAGGAAACTGGTCAAATTCAATGCATGAAAATGGTTCTTCCACCCCACCTTTCAAAAAAAAGAAAAAAACAAAAGAAGGTTCTTCCACTCCAGGAGATTTCTGGGTCTCTCCTTCGTCTACACCCTGGCTCGCTAGATAAACGGTCTCGATTGCTAAACCATGGGCCTCACTTGCGGAAACATACCATTTTCTTTGTGTATTCCGTTCTACCACTTTCTCATCGGAATTTGTCTTCATGTGCAGGACATATACCAACATTCCCTTGCATCTCTTCCCTTCCAACAGCTACCTCATGGCTTCTCCATTTGTTGCTGCTTCTGCACAAGCATGCAAGGATCACAACAAGAACAACCCTTCATTCCGCAGCATGAAGCGATCCTACTCGTCGAACGATTCATCCTATGGCTCTGGTGCCGTGATAAAATCCTGCGTCTGTGCTCCTGCCACGCACGCTGGATCTTTCAAATGCAGGCTCCACAGGGTAAATTCTCAAGCCCCTTCATCTCCACCGGCTCCGCAGCCCGCTGTCTCTTCATCTTCCACAAGGACTGTTGAGGCGCAATAAAATGGACAATGACGATGTTACTATTACAAGAATGCCCTTTGTATTTCTCTACTATATGAAAATCTCCATCTGATATAATATGTGAAGGAGACTTTTCTTCTACTTCTTGCTTTCTCTTCTTATTCCTCTACTACCCCTCTTTCCTTGGGCTTGTTACTTTTTTGCCTTTTGAGTCCTTGGTTTGCTGTCTGTAACCGGAAAGTGTGAGTGGCAGTCAGTGTAATTGAAGTATATGGATGTGTGCTATTTTGGAAGATCCTTTAGCATTAGAAGAATAGTTATGGGAATGGGCATTAGGCGTTCTTCCTTTGAACAACGCACCTGCTGTTTCATTGAATTGTATGCATACAACGAACACATGGTGCATTTTAGATGGCGATGTGGCTGCTATGTCGTTGAATTGTATATATAAAATGAACCCATGTCCGAATTTTCATTGGGACCTGAAACTGATTCATTCGTGCAAAAGCTAATGGATGTTCAGATATTTTGATGGCATGAGCACAGAGCACATTCTAATTAACTCTTAATTAATTGATGGTTAAATGGTTGATTTGGAGGGAATTTTATTTTGTAATCTGATTTTTGTGGCTACGGATGCAATTGAGAATCTTACCGCTCTTTTTACTTTACTCTTGGTTGTTTCAGGTGTGGAATTAAGTTTGATTTTGATGGTATGTTCCTGTATATGCAAATGCTGTATGAAGATTTGAGGCGTTTTTCAAATTTTCACCCTAAAATTTGGTACGTGTGTGCTACTTCATTTATCATTGACGTCTAACTTTAATGTATGAAATATCAAAAATCTAGAATTCTTGTTCACCATGATCATCTGAAATTCTGAGGTATTATACAATGCGTGCCAGTGAAGCATTTTATATTATGATCATGATTTTAGCTTTCACAAGTGGGGCCTTTGGTTTATTGCTCCAAAGTGTTAGTATGATGGGTCTCACCATTGATAGGCTGTGCACGAAAAATCCACCAAATTGAAAGGGGTCCTAACTATAGAATGTTTCCTACATGCTCAGTCAGTTGGGTTTCAGTTTCAGTTGTGCATAAGCACAGCCCATTTCTTGGTGATTGTTAATGGATTTCCTATAGGTTTCTTTATAAGTAGTCAGGGGTTGCAGAAAGGGGATCACTTTTTCTCTCTTTCTTTTTGTCATAGTTTTGAGGCCCTTAGTAGAAACATTGGACCAGCCAAGATATCAAGGTTTAATTATTGTCTTAGAGTGGAGCATGCCCACTATTAAGACTTCTCACCCTTAGTTCACTGACAACATGCTTCTCTTTTGTGAGGTGGATCAACCATGCAAAGGGGAGGAGATTTGGGGAAAATGTTGTGTTAGGAGCAAATGACTGCCTAACCTATTTATTAAAAGAGTTTTTACAAAATGGTGTGGTGTCCTGTGGGAGCACCAAAATGAACATGCATCTCTCTCTCTCTCTCTCTCTTCTCTCTCTCTAACATCAACCCTGTATATATGCTCATCATGTGTCTAGAGCTGCATCCTGTCCATCTGGCGTGGATCATTGACTTTGGCATTACTAATCACATGACTAGTTAGGAACATAACTTCTTTTCTTACTCACATTTTTCACATTGTATTAAATTGGTTCATCATTACAGTTGTATTCAGTGCTTCACTTTTCATCATTTCCTACAAATTTGGTATCTTAAGTGCTTTCAAAAAGCAACTAAATCATTGTGTTTCATTCTTTCATTTTCATTGTGTTGTCTAGATTCTGTGGATTCTGAGTATTGGTAGTGGATGTTATGTTTGGTGGCTGTGTCTTCTTATACTCCTACTGCTTGGTCTCGGGGTCTTTAAGTTTAATAATAATGTGTGTGTAGCTTTTGACATACATGCATGAGTCATATGCCTGTTAGGTCCCTTAGAGTTTTGTTTCTGAATAAATTTGGGGAGAATATTAGTCTTTAGTGTGATACATGTCAGTTGTCAAAACATTCTCGAACTATATATCCAACTAGTGAAATGAAATTATTGTTTCCTTTTGTTTAGTTTGTTCTGATGTGTGGGGCCTTGCACCAATCATTCATGTTTCTAGATTTATTTATTTAATTTTGTTTATTTAGGTTCTCTGGTGTTTTTGAGGTATCGTTTGAGAGAAAGATAACATCTAGAAAAATGAATTTTTAGGGTTTCATATATGTGAATGTGATGCAGGACAACCCTAAATATGATGCATGCTCATGAACACAATTATTCAGCGGAAATAAAAGCAATAATAATAATGAAATCTAGCATCAATCATCGTAAACTAAGAAAATCATAAAGGAAACATGCAATGGAATGGGCCATCATCACAACCAGGGAGTATGGGATTCAATTAGTGTATAGGTTGGATCCGGCGAGGGATGGAACCTCCCGATCTTGCATGGCTATTCCCAATCGATCAATGAGGATCACTAGTCCGAAGAATCAGGAAGTTTCTCGGATTAGGGATTTGAGAATTTGGGGTTTTAGGGTTTAGTTTGACTCCCAAGGTTTGGTCGAGGAAGGATTAACAATATAGAATATAGAAAGAGGAAAAATGATTACCTTGAAGAATTTGGAGGGGCATAAGAAGAAATTAGAAGAAGAAGATCAAAGAAGAGGAAGAATCATCACCATGAGAGAGAGAGAGAAGAGAGAGGCCATCAAAGAGGTTTGCTTTTCATTCATAATCAACTAAATTCGAGTTTATGGCTTAGCCCTTTTAAATAAACATTAAAAACAAGTAAAAAGACTAAACTACCCTCAAATATTAAGTAAAACGCGCAAATAACATAAGTGTGGGAAAGTTCGGGCGTTCGGTCGGGCGCCCGAGGTCCCGCCCGAAGTCGTCCGAAAACCTCCAGAGAGGTTCGGGCGCCCGATAGGGCGCCTGAAGGCAGTGGTCGGGCGCCCGAA
The DNA here is from genome assembly GCA_003013855.2 of Liriodendron chinense. Lineage (NCBI taxonomy): Eukaryota > Viridiplantae > Streptophyta > Magnoliopsida > Magnoliales > Magnoliaceae > Liriodendron > Liriodendron chinense. Next base: position 1,172,559 of record ML058479.1, read on the forward strand.
GTCTTCAGTTTCCTCGCTTCTTTCTCCTTTCTTCCTTCACATGTGTCTTCCCTGAGTGGGGTCTTCTATGTGTCTGATCAAATGTGGAGGGTCTTCAGCTCCTCAATAGTCGCCTATCCACAAGGATGGTACTTGTGGTTGGCGCTTTCTTCGTTGGTACACCTTCAATGCTTTTGTTCCGCATCAGAATGGGAAGTAACTTCCTTTTCCAGGGCTTTTGCTTTCAGGCTTTATAGATTTCTATTGACTTACCTAAGCCTCCCCTTAGATCAACAAGTTGACAAAACACTTGTGGGACAGAGTGGTGGAAATCTGGATAGAGGCTCAGTTGACTTGTACCAATTCTTTCAGGCCTGAGTCGAGTCAGAACTTGCCCGAGTTGGGGCTGAATTGGCCTGATTTGCATGTAGGGAGGATGACACTTTGTGGTTGGTCCATTTAGCAACCCTCATAGTATGGGTCCTCTAGTAGGTTTGTCAATTGCTCGCATCCTAGAGTACCCATATTGAGTGCTTTGGGCTAGGTCTGGGTCCTTTTGAGTCCATGTCTTTTTTTTTTTTTTTTTTGAGGGACCCAGACCCAGATCCTGATCTGGTCTAGGTATACCCTCCGTGTACTTGGCTTCAAGTCGGATCAGCTAAATAAGGGCATTTTACATGGTTAGGCCCACTCTTTGGATGGATTAGATTGCACACACATGCGCCACTTTGACACATGCAATTGCACACACACGCTGCATCATCCTTGTATTGTATTTTATTCTCCAAACAGGCATAGACCTGGTAAAAATCAAAGTCTATTGTTCCTCCTAGTTTAAGATAAAGAAATAAGAGGAAAGTGGAAAAATGTGAAAAAGAAACAGAAAGAAGAAGATTCATTGATGTGTCTTGACCTGTTGCAGCTTGCATGGGGGTTTAATGGAGCTGATATGGGTTGTTACGTCTGCACACACCTGAGATAGTGGTACACCCCCATGTTATGTCTAGGCAGACTGGATACAGTGTCGGTTTAGATGCTTGCACTGGATTTTACTTATTTTTAATTTTTTCTAATCTTGGTTGGGAATTTTCAAATGCGAAGGATTTTGGTGCATAAGGCATCACTGTGAACCCATAATATCATCATCTTGAAGACTATACAATGGCCCCACTTGTGCAAATTGAAAGCCTGAAAGGGTATTGTGCAAACATCCAGCCCAAGCATTCCATAATACCTTTATTCATATGTGCTTTATTATTTTCTTTTCTTTTCTTTGGTATTTCGAATTTATTTGTTATATGTTTATGCCAAGCAGTAGTATTTAGTATTGTGATGTGGATTTGGACTTGTATTTGGCATGGGTTTTGTTCACATCTATGGAAGGTTGTAATATGATGCATGGTTGTAGTTTTTTTTTTTGGGTGCAATCTTGACTGTTTGTTAGGCTTTCAATTTTTGTAGTTTATCTCTAAAAATTGTTCAGGAAATGTAGATACTATTGAGGATTGTGATAAGCCTAGACCCTACACTAGCTTTGGTGATGAGACTTCAGGAACCTCTTTAAGACTAGATAAGCCTGAAATTTGTGAATACTTTAGCATGATCTGGACTATCTAATAGTTCTGATGTATGTAGTGACTCATACGAAGTTATGTTGATGCATATAAAAAGGTTATGGTAGAAAACTATTTTACTTTCCCCTTCTTTTTTTTTTTTTTGTCTACGTTAGATCATATTTATCAAAGTGATTTTTTATATTGATAGTGAAATTTTTGTTTAAAAAGCAAACATGGAATATCCAACCTTAGTTGCATGGTCCTTCTAACCAGTTGATGCTTCCTCTTCAAATCACACTTTGTACTCATGCTGTAGCTCCTGCTTCCTAGGTGTTTATACTTTCTAATTTTTTAAAGTTGATGATCTGTGTCCCTCCACCTGAATCTTTTGCCTCTTCGCTTCACACTTTGTGCAGCTACGGATCCAATGATCCATTAAGGTAATTGTTGCACTTGCACATTACAAACAACAAATACGTGCCTGGAAACTTGTTTCTTAGCCCGGACATCTGCTAAGGATTTACTTCTCTAAAGACGTGCTTAAAGGCAACTTCAGTAGATGAGGCTAGCGCCTTAAACTCACTGATGATAAAGCACTGTTTCTAAGGGACAACATGTGCTGGAAACAACCACTGACATTCAACTTCAACAACCTGTGTGGGGGAGCAGACCATCTATTTAGGCTTCTTATTTTTGCCCTTGGGGACAAGGCACCAATCCCTCGAAAGGTCCAACAGAGTGATGCCTTTGAACTCTTTGGAAACAAGACCCCAACCATTCAGGACTAACTTAAAATTTACCTATTGTGACCATTATAGTGCAACGGATTATCAAAGATTATCCTTTTGCACACCCTTTAGATGTCCTTTCAGATGAGGCTAGCGTCTTAACCTCATTGATGATAAAGCACTGTTTCTAAGGGACGTGTCGGAAGCAACCACTGACATTCAACTTCAACCACCTGTATGCGGTAGAAGACCATCTATTTAATGTTTTTAGGCTTCTTATTTTTGCCCTTGAGGACAAGGCACCAATCCCTCAAAAGGTCCAACAGAGTGCCTTTGAACTCTTTGGAAAGAAGACCTGAACCATTCAGGACCAACTTAATATTTACCTATTGTGACCATTACAGTGCAACGGATTATCAAAGATTATCATTTTGCACACCCCTTTAGATGCTCTTTGTAATTACATGGGGAGCATCCTTAAAAAGAGTTGTCCCTACCATCCCTGGAGTAACTCTGCAATATTCCATATGATCACCCGATTGTCGACTCCAAGCTCCAATGTTAGGAAAAGATTATCAACTGTCTCTGCTATTCTCTAGCATAAGAAGCCAGTGTTATGTATCGATATGTTCCTTTCTTGGGATAGTCCTTTACCTTATTTTGCTGTTGCTGTCAGGTCCTGCAAAGAGCCTCCACCTTAGGAGGGAGGGAAGGAACCCCATACTTTTAGAGCAGGCCAATCTCGCAAGGCTAATGGTACAAAGATCCTTTTGGAAGCCTTTTGTCTCTTGGTGAAAGAGAATACAACCATGGGAAATTGTTGGAAGGGGATACCCACTCACTGAAATACCCTTGCAAAAGCCTTCTCGCCATTTCCAATTTGGAATGTTACTTTTTTGTTACAAGCTTTCGCCACCCCTCTGGTGACATCTTCAAATTTGGATATGGCCTTCCAAACAAAAGGGCTTCCCACGTCTCTTCAGCCCCTCTGAACCCTCCCTCCTTTCCTTTTGGCCTTGTTTTCGAGTAATGACTTTCTCGATAAAGCCCCTTGTTCCCTTTTGAAGCACGACCATCATTCAGAAGAAAAGAACTTAATTCGTTTTAAGAGTTATACCAATTTCAATGCCTCCTTCCAATTTGGGTTTTGGAATGCGTTTTCAGTTAATCATGAAAATTTTGGCCGCCTCACACAAGAAATACTGCTGAAGCCCTTGGTCGGAACTTGAAACAAGACAAGTAATACCTAGGGAGGTTGGGGTGCATGAGAATGAACCTTTGAGAGATTTTAAGCTGCTAATCTCTTGTCAAATCTTTAAGACCTTGTAGTTAGCTTTGATGCATCTGGGCCACACATCTGTCAAGTGGGTCCTTCCCAAGGTGCTAACCTCTTCTCAAAACCTTAAGGCTCTCCTCTTCTCAAATCTTTAACTCTTGGCTTAGCTCCATGGTTTTAAATATCATCTGATACAACTTGGTATGATCTGATTTGTATTGGTTTTAATTCGAAAGGAAGATAATCACCAGACTGATATGTGAAGGAAACGGGATTGTAATTGACTTGTGTGGGACTGAAATGAATGAATTGGGGCGAGACATGTCAGTTCCCAGTCATTAAGCGAGTCACACTCTGAAATTGGCCACATGTCAGATGGATCCCACAAGGTGGACGATTGAAGATCAACCCATCAATTTTATACCATGCACATATTAGGCCCGAGGGTCATGGTCAAAGATATAATAAATCCAACCATACATAATTAAGATTTGGACCATTCTACTGTCTAAATTGGTTTGAGTTAGGATTTGCATAAGATCAAGGTTCTGATGATACATCTGGACCTAAATCAGTGTTCTGATTGTACTCTGGGTCCATGGTCCATAGACTTTATTGTTTAATTAGTTGTTAGAGTTAGCTGTCACATGTTGAGCCAGTTGCCCATAGTATTGCATCACTTATTCATAGGCCACTTTTTTGAGAATTAAAAACTATCGAAATGACATGAAATTGGTCCCTTTTCATTCTGTTGTCTTCAGGGAAAAAAAAGAAAAAGATGAAAGAAAAAAAATTGTAGACTATAGAAGCAAAAAAGAGTAGGGTAGAAATGATTTGCTCAATACAACAGAAACCCCTCTTGCAATGAACTGTTAAAAGCCCTCTTGGGCATGTGAACAAAAGAATTGCATGACTACATCTAATTGACGACTTGCCACATAGCTTTCAGAAACATCTTGGCCGATGGACTCCATGCAATATGAGCCCCATTTTTCTTTTCCAATCAAGAGCTTTTTTCTACCCTCTCAACTTCCAATGGATATTATCATAACACCCGTAAAAAAAAAACCCGAATATTATCATCCCTCAATTGCAAACTCAAGTAAAACAGACAAATTCAAAGAGTCTACCATACTATGAATCAAACAAACCAGAATAACCCAGCTAGCCTTTTTTGGTTTTAGTGACTAACCCAGCTAACATTGTCACATTAAAACCACATATTGATAAAAAAAACTTCTTATTTGATAAATTACAATTAGATAGAGAAACTAGTATGCAAGCTGATTTTTGATCAATTTTGCATTTTTTAAGTTGTTTTTCGAATAATCTTGTTATTGAGAGCTTTAGTACACCAATACATCTATACAAGGCAGCTCATCTATATGCCAGTACCTGTGCCAACATGGCCTACATGTGCAATACACAAGCCATCAATCTGGTGGATTTGTTAGTTTAGATGTTGTTGCCCAAAATAAATTTGGTCCATTCAACAGGTGGGCCCTGATGCTAGAGAAAGTTGGACCGCCTTATAAATCAGCCAAGTTTTTTGAACCCTACATTAGCTTTGCAAATGGCGGGCCACCTTACTAGTGGATCAACCTGATTCTTGGGTGAGAGCATGTATGTGGTGTTTTACCTTTGATGTAAGCATTGGATATTGTATCAGTGTGCCATGCTAGCATGTGTTTCTCACACATGAGTTGCCTTATACATGCACATAGGTGTAACAAAACTCTATAAATGATGCTATTAAATAGATTGACGATTCCGCCAATGGGACTTTTGTAGAGATGATTAAAAAAGGAGCTGCCACTAGCTAAAAACCTTGGAATCTATGACAAGCTAGAAATTACGGAACCAAAATGGACCAAGGGTCAAGTTGAACAATTTTGATTGAATAACTCCACTTGATTTAACATTCATAGATTTCGAACAAGGGCCTTAGAAGGAAGGTACGACGCACCTTCTCTGCCTGTATATGCGTACAATTATTATTCATGTGATTTATATTTTTTGAGATTTTAGCTCTACATTATAACTTGTAGCTCAAGACAAATAAAATAAAATGATGTAAAGTAGTGGATGTATGAGAAGAGAATGTAGCAATGCAATAATGTAAAGAACTTTACAACGAAAGTCATCTGATCGACTGAGGGTTTAAAGATTTGAGTGAAGAAAGAACTTCGACATTCCTCTACGCGAGAGGAGATGATTAGAGCTCTTAGATCTCATACCTTACTTCATAAAGACATTATGAACAATTAACTAAGGACCTTGATTGCGATGTGAGAATAGAAGGGAGAATCTCTACCCTACCATTGGTCCTTCTCACTAGTGTGTATGGAATGTTGAGGGCCTGATTAGGCTAAAGATGGGTGTGGCTATTATGTACGAGAAAAGGGTAATGAGTATAACCTAGTGGGAGACCTAAGAGAGGAAGCGGAGGCCTCTCACTAAAATTTCAAAGTTTGGTTTAAATGAGGAAGAGGTTGTTTTAATTATTGGGTTAGATGGTGATTTAGTTATTAGGTGTTAGCGGGGTAAAAATGCACATGTCACATTCCTATTGACTCTTGAATGCTCTTGGACGCATGACATTCTTTCATGGGGTGGTTAGTGTAGCACGTCGGATAATTTTGGAGACTTTCATGTATAAAGGTGTAGAAAATTAATATTTAGGATTTTTTAAAGGAAAAAAACAACGAGGGCTTGATAATTTTGAAGACTTTCATGGATAAAGGTATAAAAAATTGATGTTTAGGATTTTTTTAAGTAATAAAGCAATGAGAAGGATATATAAGGGTGGGTGAATGATAAGGAAAATGAAAAAAAATGAAAAAAAAGAATATTTTAAAGATTTTTTAAGAAATTGTAAGGAAGAGGGTTTGATAGGTAGGGGAATGATAAATGAAAATGGAAAATAGAAAAAATAATGTCATAATGATGTTGTAATGAAAAGCGGAAATCTTATTTTCGCTCCTTCCACAACCTCATTGTCGACACATGGGATGTCTTAATAATATGCAGGGGAAATGTGATGGCTTTTGATGTTGGATGTTGTCTTTGTTAGGGGATCTAATTTAAGTGAGTTAGATGTCCTAAAGGTCAACGATGTTTGTGAGGAATCCTTCTTAATTTGGTTCCATCCAACTGTCTTGGTGGGTTGGTTGCTAGGTGGATTTTATATAGTTGCCCCTCTTTGGCAACCAAATGCTAAAGCATTAGACACCCACTGTTCCTTTCTTGCCTTGAGGGGAAATGTGATGCCTTTTGATGTCGGATGTTGTCTTGGTCAAGAGATCTAATTTAAGTGGGTTAGATGCCCTAAAAGCCAAGGATGTTTGTGAGGAATCCTATTTAATTTGGTTCCATCCAACCGTCTTGGTGGGTTGTTTACTAGGTGGATTTTATATAGTTGCCCCTCTTTGGCAATGGCCGTGTTCAACCAAATGCTAAAGCATTAGACACAAACTATTCCTTTCTTGCCTTGAAGTAAATAGATAAAGTCTGTTCTAAGCATTTGCGTCGGTATTATATTTAATGAAATGTGACTCATGGACTTTTTTGTGGATTGAATGAGTGAGGTAGATGCCTTGTGGATCTCGTGACCCTGCAGAGATTCATCTAACATTTATTGGGTATAAAAGGGCTTAGTAAATGCTCATTCATTCTATGGTCATGCGGGGATTCATCTACGAGCCCAAGCAGGCAATGATTAGCTACAACGTGAGTCTTCTTTCGTCATCAGAACTTTTGATTCGAACACTTTGCCAGCATGAATCGTCCATTGGGAGATGTGAATTATTGGATTAGATTGAAGTATTTGAACTGCTTGAATACAAAATTTCTAAACATTGTGAGGTGTGATTTGATGCACACTGCTAATTCAAATAGATTGCACTCGCTTGCTTGAAAATTTAGAAAAATTGAAGTTGGAAAACCAAATTCGGGCCGATGTTGTGCCATTGCCCATTGAGTATCGAAGAATCCTTGGAGCCTCGGACAACGATCAAAGGCCTCCACGTGTCCCCAGCATACTCGTAGGCCATCCTAAGTGTCAATAATAGGGTAGTAATAGGGGCAGAAATGGGATTTTTCGTTTTTTGTTACAACATCATTAAGCTATTATTTTTCCTTTTTTCCATTTTCCATATCATTATCTTATCACGACTTTAAAAATCTGTTTCCCTTTTTTAGTTTCTTTTTCATTTACCTACCCTCATACATCATTCACATTGTTTTTCCTTAAAAGTATACCTTAAATATCATTTTTATACCTTCACCCATGAAAGTCCTTAAAATTATCGAGCCTGCCATCCTAACCACCCAATGAGAGAATGCTATGTGTCCAAGAGCATTTAAGATCTAATAGGGGTGTGACATGTGCATTTTTACCATCTCACAAATAACCAAAATGGCATCAAGAGTTTGAGGTGAGTTATCACCCATTCTTCGTTGTACTAAGAACCCGCTCTTTTGCCCCATTCAGCTTAAGGCTCACCTCGGTAGTTGTTGGGCTTATGCACTCCACTTGCTAGAGAAGATTGCCTCTACAGGGGTCTCTACTCACATGGAAGCGGGGCAGAGATGGAAGAGATCGAACACGGGAATAAGAAGCAAGCTCGCCTTCCTTTTTGATCATTTTGATAGAGGGGGATGGAGAAAGTGGACAAAATAGACTCCAATTTCCTAGTTGAAAAGATGGGTTCCCTTTTCGTCAGGATATAGACTGAAGAGTTAAAATCTTCTTTCATCTTGTAGAGGAAGTGTTGAGATTCTTCCTTCTTCGTTTGCATTTCAAATGGAAGCCCTTTATTGATTGTATAAGATATCTTAACGGAGTGAGGTAGGAGATCTAGGAGCTCCAATCATCTTTTCTTGCATGGAGAAGTGTTGAAGCTCTTTCTCCATTTACAGACAAAACCCTCGGTTGATCCGGTGGCTTGCTTGATGAATTTTCTTTGCATTTCTTTGTTATATTGCTACTTTTTTTTTTCCCCCCTCATACATTCATTTTCACGTTATTTTATTTTATTTATTTATTTGTCTTGAACTATAAATTATAATATTGAGCTAAAATCGTAACAAATGTAAATCCTGTAAGTAGTGATTGTACATTTATATGGGCAGAGGTTCCTCATGCCTTCCTTCTTTGTAATCGAGGCCCTTGTTGGAATCTGTGGACATTAGACCAAGTGGATTTTTTTTTAAAATAAAAATTCTTAATCTTGTTGCTTGGGTTACTTTGGTTATAAGGATTTTAGCTTCTTGTAGGCTTTAATATTTGTGGCCGGAAGAGATTCCCTTTTCCTATATCATCTCTATCAATGTTTTACTGGCGGATCTGTCGGTTTGTTTTATGGAATGGAATCTTAACTCCATTGGGGATGGGGGCGGAAATTGAATTTTTACCCACTATGCTCTACTTAAAAACATAAGATTTAGGACTTCTTGGGAAATATTGCTCTAGATTGCACCTCTCTTTAAATGTTTTTACCGTATGTTGTACAATTGATTTTTCATTGTTAATCGAGGGCAACCATCAGGCACCATCATTCCTCTATCATTGTGATTCTTGCATATCATGTTGGGCCATGTAGGAACATATGGGCTCGTTAGGGAGCACCTCTCTGGTCTTGCTGATAGGAAGGCCTCTTGGAAGCCATCGCCCTATGCCTGCACCAAATATTGGTCTGTTTGGGCCAGAAGATGTATCGCTTGGGGAATTTGTTGAAGTTGAGAATCCTTAGTTGCATGCATACTCACATGCCCCTTGGTATTTTCAATTGGAGGCAATAAATTAAATTATTGGCGAAATAAAAGTTTTAAAGTGCGTATCACCACCATTGGGTCTAAAGGTTGTCCGCATATTCATTGTTTTCAAAGGACCAATACCACCACATGAAGTCCAATACTCACGCCCTCATGACCTTCCATGTCAAATCAAGAGAATGCACTAATGTTGAACTTGGCTCACAATACCACATTGCCAAATCATGCCTTAGCAGCCCCCTTCGTTGTTGACATTAGCCAAAATATCAAGAGGCTAGAGGATACAACAACGATTCTTTCAAGTCGTGACCACACCTCTTAGCAGTAGCATGCAAATCCAATCATTGAGTGCTCCTCCTGTTCACTTCCACCCAAATGTCCAACCTTCCTAGTTTAGGAGCCATAGGGGTCACGAGGAGGTAGATCACTATGAAGAAGAAGAGATTCAAATGGCGATTTATGGGGTGAAGAGACCCCAATCCTCTTCTTCTGAAATTGAGCAACTTTGAGAGTAATATCAAGAGCAAGTTTAGGAGATGGAAATAAGTTGCAAAAGCAAAAAGCGGCGAATCTCCCACCCACAAAGTTTTGTAACTTATGTCCTTTTCTAGACTCCATACTACCCAAAAATTGCGAGGTACCTAATAGAAATATGATGGTGAGGTTGGCCAACAACTCACCTCAAAGCCTTTCGTGGTGAACTGCACATGTTAGTAGTTGATGAAAGGGGCGTTGATTCGCCTTTTCCAAAAGAGTTTAGAAGAACACTTACCGAATGGTACCCTTTTTTCTTTTATGATGACCAGGTGCCCTCGCCCCCTTTTAAGGTGAGACTATTCCCTAGGGATGCACACAATCACCCGCAAATCACGTGCATCGGGTAAAGCTTGGGGAAGGGAATCAAACTCGTGTTTGTGGGAGCAAACTCATGACGTTAGCCATTCGTCGAAACCCTGGGTGGGCATTGAATGGTACCCATTGTTTGACTATCACAAAATTAAGACTTGGGAACGATTATCTCGAGCCTTTGTTGACCAATATTCAAACCACTTGAATAGGCACCTAAAAGAGTTGATTTTGATTATGAGTCTTTTCCAGCATACATTAGACATTAGTAGGCCATGGCTGTTCGGATGAAAACACTGATAGAGGTGGAGCAAATCTCCATGGTAGTGCAGCTCACAATTCCCAACATTGCCGGGTGCCTCATCTCCCATCCCTATGGGAATTTTGTTCTACTCATTTGCACTGGAGCCCAAGTCGAAATAGGAATCAAGGCTGGCATTGTAGCCCCATAGCCACACTATGACTAGGTATGAGAAAGGGTTGAGTTGATGGAAAACCCATTAAAAATGGGTACGAGACCTCCCAACATTTGATTGAGGTCAATACTATAATCTCGACTCAACCCAAGGTGGCTTTGCCCCACAATAAGGTTAGTAGCATGCAGGAACAAAACAATATTGCCAAAATCAAACAAGGCAAGCGAGGAGAGCCTAGGGTGTTGAGTTATTGATGCTGCACTGCCCAACCCTATAGCGAGTTCTTAGCCATGTTGATCCAAAGACAAACCATTACCCTGTTTTAGCTTAGGCCTTCGGTGGATCCCCTACTAAAAAATTGTGGGAGAGAATTTTGCACCTACCATCAATCTCGTGAACAGACAACGGAACGGTGTTTTAGCTTGAAACACAATCCCGTATCTAATTAATGAGAAAAAAAGTATGATCATCCATCTTACAGCTAACAGCATGCTGCAGAACCCCTTGCTGCAACATTGTGGAGGTTCGAGCTGTTTGGGCAACCCTGCTATCAATGCGATCGCTAAGCCTGTCCGCTTTAATCCATCTAAATTCATTTTTTCACCCGGTCTGTCCATAAACACCATCTCTTCTAGTTCCACTCGGTATTGCCCATGCCCATCTTCTTGCAAGGGGCATCTTGGGTTGCTGTGATGCTTAGCTTAATCAGCACATCACTCTCCAAGGAAGAAGTGCATCATCTCTCCCCAGGCCACATGCCCTAGATTCGTTTGGGCTCTCTCCCAAGTAGCCCATTATCCTTCAAGGGAGAGACACTTCATCTCCTCTCATGCTGGATACCTTATCTTCATTTGGCTAGGCTCATCACCCATTGTGCTTCGGGGGGCTAGGCTCATTGCTCATGCCCTAAAGCCATGATTGTCCAACTTTGCATTTGCATATGAAGACATATTGAGAAGGATGAGACTAAAGTTGATGCTAAAAATTTATGAAGAGGTCATCAAATAATACAATGAGGCCTTCACGACCTCATCAAAGCTGTTTGCATCCTATCGAACATAATGTTAATCTTTCAGTTACCACTACTGATATTAAGTCTCTATAAGTAATTCTATCATAAGGTATGTTACCAAAATTATAATATTTTTTAAAGTTTTAACTCTTTCCGCAAATAATTTAGGTAATCTTGCTATAAATCTTTCTTTCCAATATGCTACATTGCAATCTGTTCTAAGCATAACCAAGATGCATGGATTTACACATTTTTTAAACAAAACAAAACTTTGAGCCACTCATGGTTTTTTCATTTTGTAGCTAAAAACAATTTAGAATTTCCTCATTGGTTTATCAAATTTTGGAAGTATTTTAGACCAAATATTTTAATTATTCCCAAAAAGATACAAGAAGGTTATTCTTATTTTCTCAACAACTACAAGTTTTACCACTCATCAAACTCACAATCCTCTTCTTACGTTTTTCACTTTTTTCTCACTCCAATGGATTCTTATGTGGGAATACCATATTACTCCAATAGAACCACTTCCCCAACCAGAGTATTTAGTTCGTAAGTTCAAAATTAAATGGTGGCATGCGACCAAAGAAGACAAAGTTACTTTAGCAACAATTCAGAAGCTTTTTCAACATCTACACATTAGCAAAAATTCGGTACAAGATCAGCACTTCTTAAGTTCAAAGAGCAGTATATAAGCAAGATTAGCAGCAGCAAAGACAAGACATGAATATAAACAAATTCTTAGTGAAGCCAGTTCAGAATTAGGAGATAACGATGAAGATGATTTAATAGAAGTTTTAAGCCAACCACAAGAGCCACAAATTTTCAGTCATTTACAACAGCCATAAGAGCTATCAAATTACGATCAATTCTCTTTCATGCAATGACAACTTAATGAACAAATAGTGTATCAGATCCGATTTGCCTGAAGATACTCGATAAAGAAGCACCAGATCCGATTACCGACATCAAAATCCTATGGCCGACAAATACTGTATCACTTTTACTGTAGTAAGAAGAAGACAAAAGTCACTGTAGCAACAATTATTCAAAATACTGTAGCAAGTCACTGTAACAATCATTCAAAGTACTGTAGCAAAAGTCAGCTCACAACTTCTCGGTTCTTCCAGATAAGAACAGAATCGCCAGCGCAGCTAGTCTTGGACCGTCTACATGATCCAGCGCAGCACCCCTAAGCATCAAGACAAATCTCTCCACCAGTAGAAAAAGACCACTTCGGACTCCAACAAAGAAAGCTCAATTTGAAGCTCTTTTCTTTTACCAATTTCTTCCCTTCTGCTACTAACCCAAGCCTTTACTAACCGTAGAATCCTTGTTTAGGAAATCCCTAAGAAGATCTTAACCTTGTAATTTTGAAGCCTAGCTTTTATTGTAAGTATTTGTTTTTTCAGCTGTAATAATTTTCAGTTATCAGTAAAGATTTAGTTGTTTCTTATTTTAGTGGTTTATTTATTTTGTGGAATAATTCTCTTGCTTTATTTATAACTTATGGAATTTATTTTTATTTTAAATATTTTTCGAAATAGATTTTAAATAATAATTTTATTTTTGAAAAATTTGCAAATTGAAAATATTTTTTAAAAATGCCTCGATTTAAATATAGAAAATTAAAAAAGAAAACTCGCAATGAAATGGTAGAATTTATTTTTCAAATAGTGATTCAAACCATAGCAATAATCATATTCACTTTTTTATTAATATTTTTAAAATCACAAATATTCTTTTGGAATCTACTTTGAATAATAAGAGGAATGTACCATTATAAAAATCAAAATAGAAGAAATAATAAAAGAAAAGATTAATCTTAATTGTATCAAATAAGCTTAAATGTCATTATCAACCAATAGTAATAGAAATGTCATTATCGAAGTAATAGTAGTAGTAAGATTCATTTTTAAAATTCGTAAGATAAGAAACAAAGTCATAATCAATGAATAGTATAAAATTGACTACTAGTCATTATCAGTGAATAGTTAGATTTTATCTCATATAAATCTCGATTTATAAAAGCTCTTATAAAATGATTAATATGCTAATTAACTTTATCTTAGCATTAATATATGTAGGAATAATGTTTATATTAATAATATTAATATGTTGTAATAATTTAGAAATAACAATTATTAGAGAAAGACGGGAGTATAGAGATTAATTTATTACTTTACAGTAGAAAATTTGTTAAATTAAACTATTAAAATATTCATCCAGTGAATAGTATAAAATTGACTACTAGTCATTATCAGTGAATAGTTAGATTTTATCTCACATAAATCTCGATTTATAAAAGCTATCTTATAAAATGATTAATATGCTAATTAACTTTATCTTAGCATTAATATATGTAGGAATAATGTTTATATTAATAATATTAATATGTTGTAATAATTTAGAAATAACAATTATTAGAGAAAGACGGGAATATAGAGATTAATTTATTACTTTACAGTAGAAAATTTGTTAAATTAAACTAATAAAATATTCATCCACTATTACTAAGCACCATCTATAAATGATAATTGTAAAAAATAACCATGTAATAATTATAATTATAAACTCAATAATATTAGCACAATATAATAATGTGTTGTAGAACCAAATAATACTAAACATTTTTGAATTTGGATAAGTTTTTAATTTAAACGTAAAGTGGTTTAACTTGGCTCTGATACCATTTCGTGCCCCGGGTGTGCTGTTTAAGTGTCAGGATGCTGATGATGTTAATTTTTCTAAATTTTCTACTGTAAAGTAATAAATTAATCTCTATATTCTCATTTTTCTCTTATAATTGTTATTTCTAAGTTATTACAACATATTAATATTATTAATATAAACATTATTCCTACATATATTAGTGGTAAGATAAAATTAATTAGCATATTAATCATTTTATAAGAGAGCTTTTATAAATCGAGATTTATATGAGATAGAATCTGACTATTCACTGATAATGATTAGTAGTCAATTTTATACTACTTATTGATTATGATTTTGTTTCTTATCTTACGAATTTTAAAAAGGAATCCTACTACTATTATTTCGATAATGACATTTCTATTACTATTGGTTGATAATGACATTTAAGTTTCTTTGATACAATTAAGATTAATCTTTTCTTTTATTATTTCTTCTATTTTGATTTTTATAATGGTACATTCATCTTATTATTCAACGTAAATTCCAAAAGAATATTTGTGATTTTAAAAATATTAATAAAAAAGTGAATAGAATTATTACTATGGTTTGGATCACTATTTGAAAAATAAATTTTACCATTTCATTATGGCTTTTCTTTTTTAATTTTCTATATTTAAATCGAGGCATTTTTAGAGAATATTTTCATTTGCAAATTTTTCAAAAATAAAATTATTATTTTAATATCTATTTAGAAAAATATTTAAAACAAAAATAAATTTCATTAGTTATAAATAAAGAAAACAAGAGAACTATTTCACAAAATAAATAAACCATTAAAATAAGAAACAACTAGATTTTTACTGATAACTGAAAATTATTACAGCTGAAAAAACAGATACTTACAATAAAAGCTAGGCTTCAAAATTACAAGGTTAAGATCTTCTAAGGGATTTTCTAAACAAGGATTCTACGGTTAGTAGAGGCTTGGGTTAGTAACAGAAGGGAAGAAAATTAATAAAAAAAAAGAGCTTCTAATTGAGCTTGCTTTGTTGGAGTCCGGAGTGGTCTTTTTATTGTTGTTGAGAAAATAAGAATAACCTTCTTGTATCTTTTTGGAAATAATCGAAATATCTGGTACAAAATACTTCCAAAATTTGATAAACCAATGAGGAAATTCTAAATTGTTTTTAGTTACAAAATGAAAAAACCATGAGTGGCTTAAAGATTTGTTTTGTTACTATGAATATTTTTAATAGTACTATAATTCTTTTGTGAATTATTTCAAATTCCTGAAGTATATCTAACTAATTTTTCTTATGACTTTATTCTTTGTTTAAGAAATCCACCATATCCTATTTTAGAGGCATCTGTTTCTAATATTTTATATGCTAAAGGATCTGGTATATGTAGTAATAGTAATGCTTTAGTCCTGAGTTTTACTTTTTTAACTACATTTGTGTGTTCTTGTGTCCAAGGGCCTGGATTCTTTTTTAATTTATCATAACGAGGTTAACATATTCTATGTAAATCTTTGTAAAATTCTCCAATGTAATTTAGGCTTCCTAAAAACTTTTGTAATTGGTGTGTTCTTGTGTCCAAGGGCCTGGAATATTTTTTAATTTATTATAACGAGGTTTACATATTATATGTAAATCTTTGTAAAATTTTTCTATGTAATTTCGGCTTCCTAAAAACTTTTGAAATTGGGTTTTGTCCTTTATTTCATCTGAAAATTTACTAGCAAACTCTAAACATCTTTATATGGGTTCAATTGTTTCTTTATAAATATAATGTCCTAAAATCTTACTTTTGTCTGAAATTATTTTATTTTAGGTGCTGATAAGCCATTTTCAATTATTACTTGTGAGAATTTTTTAAAATGTTTCCAATGTTGGTCTATACTTGTAGAAAATATTAGCACATCGTCTATATATACTATAGAGAAGTGTGAATATGGATTAAATATGTCATTCATTACATTTTGAAATTCAGAAGGTGCGTTCTTTAATCAGAACGGCATAACATTCCATTCGAATTGTCCAAAAGGAACGTTAAATGCTGTCTTGTGTCTATCTTTACCATCTATCTGTATTTGCCAGAATCTTGACTTCATATCGAATTTAGAGAATAAAGTAGCATTGTATAATCTGGATAATAAGTCTTTCTTGTTAGGGATAGGATATCTAATCCAGTGTAATACTTTATTTAATGGTTTGTAATTAATGATTAATTTAGGAGTTTCTCTTTCTATTTCTGATTGTTTATTGACATAAAAGGCCGAATAACTCCATGGTGATTTACTTGGTCGTAGTAATTTCGTATCTAATAATTCTTATATTTTCGTTTTACAGTATTATAACATTTCTTGATTCATTTGTATAGGTCTAGCTTTAGTTGGAATCTTCCTTTTATTAAAGTATTTTTCATAAGGTAGTTGTATTATGTGTCTTTTCCTATTCTAGAATGCATGAGGAAGGTCTGAACATACTTCATGTTCTAATTTGCTTTTAAATGCTTCTATTTCTTTTATTAATTGAGGATTCTTTAATTGCTGTTCTATTTTAATATGATTAACTTGTCTTTTTAGATATTTCACATGTTCTTGTTTTTTAGTGATTAAGTTGATTGACTTTGTTATTAAGAATGATTTAATCTGATTAATATCTCTAACCTGTGGTGGATTGATAAATTCAAATATTGAGTCTTTTTCTAATATCGTCGTATGTATCCCTATATGATCTACACTGAATGGTTTTATTAATTCTAGAAATGGTGTTTCTAAAATAACTGGTTTAGTTAGGTATTTAATTAATAAGAAATTTATTTTAATACAGATCTTCTCATTGTAGACTTGAGCTTTAGGTAGTTTATATTTAATCTTTAATTTGGATCCACTAGCCGTTCCTAATTATTCTGTTGTTGGTTTAAAGTATTGTGTTGGAACTAATCTTTCTTGTATACAATTCATATCGGCTCCTGAGTCTATCAGAGCTACTGTTTTTATATGGAATTCATTATTTATTACTATAGTTAAGTAAACATGCAATTTTTGATAATCTATATTAGTATAAAGTTTAAAGCTTCTATTTGGTTTTCTACTGGTACTATGGGTGTATCTGTTTCTGTTTATATAGTAATTTGTTTTCCTCTATTAGCTTGAAGTTTAGATACTTGTTCTTGAAGAATTTCATATTTATATTCAATATATTTATTTGTTTTTTAAAATCCAGAATTTCATTTTTACTATCCTTAATTTCTTTTTGTAATTCTTGCAACGTAGGTATTCTTTCATTTGGTGCTTGAAACTTATCTAATATTTCTGTTATATTATGATGTTTTATTTTATTTAATTCATATGATTCTCTGATGTATTAGTAATGGTATTTTGTAGTTGGTTTAAATATTGTGTTCTGAGTAGAGGATCTTGTATGTGTTCTGCATAATCTATTAAATCTTGTTGTTCTTTAGTTAATACACATATATTTTTACCTTTATCTTTGCATCCTAAGCATACTCCATATTTGGATTTATTTTTTAAAGATCTTATATTACTATCATCAGAATCTGATGTGTCTGAATCTATTTGATCTATTTCATTATCTGATACAAAATATTTATTATCTTTTTCTGACTCTGAACTTGAATTTTCTTTTAGTATGTTATATAAACTTTTCTTTAAATTCTCATCTAAGTCTAAATTATTTATTTTATTTTTAAGGGGGCAATTATTTTTATAGTGTCCTACCTTACCGCATTTGTAGCTGACTGGTTATTTATTAAACTTATTGTATTTTTTATATGGTTTATCGAGGTTTTTATTTTTCCTATATTTCTAATTGCTTTTGAGCTTATTTGTTCTTTGGAATGTTGGATATTTTCTTTTCCATGAATATAATTTATTGAAATTTCTTTTAAATTTTCTTTTAGGATACTTTCTTTTATGAAATCTTTTCCTCTGGTCTGAGGGAGCTGTAATTGGTGTGTATCCAAATTGTTCATAGAATTTACCTATTTCTATTCTTTTCAAATTTTTTTCTTTTTTAATTTTAGATTGTAATTTTAATTCTGAACATAATATTAATCCTTCAGTTACCGCTACTGATATTAAGTCTCAATAAGTAATTTTATCATAAGGAATGTTAGTGAAGTTATAATATTTTTTTAAGTTTAATTTAATTCTTTTCGCAAATAATTTAGGTAATCTTGAAATAAACCTTTCTTTCCAATATGCTACATTGCAATTTGTTCTAAGCATAACTTTACTAATAAATACATCTTTATATCATCTAAAGTCTGATAAGGTTGGGCATCGTAGGTTGTTAAGTATGTCACTAACACGTTGTCTTATGTTTATAGGGTCGCTTAAAAAGTGTCTAAGTATGGTAAAAATGAGAGGATTAACAGCACGCACACACACACATACACACACACACAATGAAGTTGGCTTGGGCATCATTTGGGCAGTTTTGTGTTCGGTTTATCATTCATAATTTATTATGCTGAAGTTGCAAATACACCAAACATTTAGAGAGGAATGTAAGCTAACATCACTTAGCTAAGGTTGTGGAGGCTATTCATGTTTTCATTGTGCAGGATGTTTTTCTAAAGGCATAGTGAGGTCTGCACATGCATGCCAAACTGTTCAACTGCTCCCGGTGTTCGTCTAGGAAGGGTAGCATCTTAGGCGGCCTGCACATTTACCCTTGGCTCCATCAAATAGCCCCCAATCCTTTTGCATCCAATAGCTTTCTCTTCCTCAAAGGTTTACTTGCTAGCTTGCATTTCACTGTACATTTTTTTTCTTTTCTTTTCTTTCATTTCTTCTTCTTCTTCCTCAAATTTTTTTTTTCTTCTAGTTAACATCTTCAGCGTTATCATCATCAAGAAGAAAATCAACATTGTTCGCATCCATTCTTTCCATTCTTGTATTCATCTTCTTTTCTTCTATTCTTCTTTTCTTTTAGCATGTTGACTGCACTATTTGACTCTGACGTCAGTACAAACATTTTCTCATTCAATCTCATCATTGCTAGAATAAACATCCCACAATAGTTACACTCCCCCTTGCGTCTATAATCCCCAACTTTCTCCCCATGCTGCCACCCAATGTCTTCTGGGCACTGTTTGATAGGCGATAGTTTTGTAAACAACCAAAGGCTTCGCTAAGTCAATCATGGATTAACACATGTAAAATTAGCATGGTAACGATCTTCTTAGATTACAGCTCAGAAGACAACATATCATTAAAAAAAATGCTACTGATTTTTTATACTGGTATTGGTATGCATGATGAACTGATACATTTCCAGATTTGACCCGATTTATTAGGTAAACCATGGAGGATTGACCCATCTTGAATGGTCGATGTGTATCTGGGATCTGGGACATGTTAGTTCATCATATTATGAGATCTAAATCTAACAAGTCTTCAAAAAGAAAAAATAAAAAACAGTGTTCACCACTATTCAATACACGTGTCAGTTTTCACGATCATCATATACAATAATAGGACCATTAGATTACAAATCACAGGATAATACAGTGCCAACTTGAAGTCTCGTAAGCGTGGCAAACTGATTCATTTTGAGACTTGAACTGATTTATTAGGCATCCATAAGTGGATGGGGTCGACTTGGATGATCTATTCTGACTCAGGATCTGCACATGTATGAATTGTAAGTATAAATGTCTAATAATTTTTTTAACCAAATAACTACTTACATTCGAAAGAAGTAATTAGAGAAAAAATATATAACATGAAAAGAAGCAAATAAATGTTTTCATTTTTATTTTTAAGTGTTTTTATAGAAATGCTGGTAGATCCTTGTTTGGGCCAAATACATGATTTACCATCTTTTATCGCCAAAGAATCGAGAAAAAGAAACAAAATGAGGGTTCTGAAGAAAAGAAAGGAATAAAAAAAAAACCACACCATTCTGGTCAGTGTGGCTCGTTGGGACTTGTATAATGACCAGTGATGCTTAAAATGGAAAGTTGTCAGCTATTCAAATTCAACCAACAAATGCCTACTAATAGGAGGTTAGGATTGTTCAATCAATCTGATTTTGGGAATGAATTAACAACAGAGCAGATCATTTGGTTGCTTTAATTTCAGTTCCACGTATGCCAAGAGGACAATAATTGAGTGAATGTGTGAACCATCTCACTCTGCTACTCCCCAGTTTCAATAACATGATACATGCATGAATCACACAGAGGAATTATACGACATGTGGTATGTCTGCATCTTTGCACAGATGCATGAGTTTTCAGTTGTCAAAAGTGGAGCCATGGTTCGTTAACCCAGGCCATTGCTCTGTTGTGAATCCACAATGGTGGGCTATTTCTCAAAAATATCCTTGACAGGACAACCTTAACCCTTAGATTTGTGGCCTACAGATGGGCAGTTCAGAAGAGATGCAACAAATGTCCACGTTCAGGTGAAAAAAGTCCTAATAGAGTGGTTGCTTGGATTTTCCGATCTTGGAGATTTTTGGGCATCCTCAATCAATGGCGGGAATCAATGAATCAATGGCGGCCATGGACCCCACTTGCTAGAACTGAAAACCCATGTATATTGTGCAAATATGGGCCACTTTAGCGTATAATTCTTCTACCACATGAGCCAACATTCAAACTCTTTGATTACAAATATACAGGTGGCTGAACCTATACGAAGATTTGAATTTGTCTATGGTAATTTAGAAAATGTCAATGGTTGTCCAAACTTTCTTTGGTTTCATTGCATAGATAACAGAGGAGCTAATTAGTAAGAGATGATCCCAAATCTTATGCCCTCTCTTTTCTTTCACTTTTGCTGTTATGTCATCCAACCAGCGTTACTTGTCCCATCGATATTGCATCTGCCAGTTGAATGTATCCTCCATCACACAGCATAGTACCCTTCCATTCAGACCCATATCTGAATTCCATTGCAGTTAAAAATACAGTTGTGGAGAGCCTTCCGACTCCAAAAACAATTTTTATAAACACAGTTACAGCTATGATATCACAACATGCAACTGACTAAGCTTTGTCAATTTCCTGAACCTACAGAACTCGCATTTCACTACAAGTCCAGTATAGAGCTGCCATTGAGAAAAGTGTTGGCGGAAGTGGGGAAAGGACAGGAAAGATGAAGGTGAATTTAGACTCCGTTTCCCAGCTTCGGAAGCAAAGATGTTCAATACCAGACAGGCGGATTCCTCGCTTACCACATTATAATGGCAGCCATTGAAAGCAAAACCATGTCCATTCACTGATGAAAATAACCAAGGTCAAGGGAGCAACACGGCCGGATTGGATAACAAAAAGCTGCACATCCATTCATGTGCACGAATCAGGAATCTACCAGTAATTTTCTAGTGAGGTGAGGGAGTTGCTGACAGCAAAGGATCATATAGATCACAGATGGAATGACCGATGTTCCCAGCATCAGTTGGTTTGTAATATAAATGGGTGTGATGGGAGACCAGACGACCTGACATGACGTTTACCACGATGTCTTCACACCAGTCAGTTTCATCCATCTAATGCGGAAAGACAATTTGTGCTTCTATTCTAACCAAAATGCTTGCGGATGTGGTTTTTCCGCATGTTCATTACAAACTACCACAATGGGAGATGACAATATCTGGGCAGTTGTGTATGACAGGTACGAAAAAGTTCCTATTCGCAGCAAACTGCCACAATGGGAGATGACAATATCTGGGCAATAGTGTATGACAGTTAACGCAAAAAGTTCCTTTCATGCAAATACTGTAATCTGTGATGAGAAAATGGTTTGTGTAAGATGTTACGATTATCTTATTTTAACTGAAGAGAACTTAGGGTCAGTTGACTGGTGACTTGCTGAGCTGGAGTGTTTTTTAGGTCTACTGGTCATGCTTGGGCCAATAATCTAGGCTCATGGTCCTGCTATGGGTCTGGTTTTGTGGCGCGGTCGATAAATTGGCCGCACCTGGGTGAAGGTTTTGCATAAGTTTGATTGAAGCCTGAAAATGGTGTTTATTGGGCTGTCTTAGTCCTGAATTTGAGGTCTGATTACCAAATTACATGAAATATTCGTCTCAACTTGCCAAGTGGGCCATGCATGTTTAAACAGTCAAACAGCTTGAAGATAACGGATTGAGTGGGTACACGCCTCATCTTTGGATGGGGTCAACTAAACTGTCACATTGTCAATGGGCCAACCAGGTCGTGTTGAGCAGAAAGCTTATAGCCCTTGGGATGGTTTAAACGATGTTGGATCATGGGCCCTCGTGGCCTATGGATTGTTAGTTTTCACTGATCAATGTCATTTCTAATTTAGGTATGCATTTGGATGTAGTTTAATTATAAAATGGATACATCATTATGGTAACTAGGATGCAATACTTAGTTTTCTGTTCTTTCTAAAATGCGTGGATGTTGCATCCAACACTATTGCAGCTCACCCACTGCACTCAGTAGAGAATGCTGAGAGGGGATTTAAGGGGTAATTTCTTCAGTTGGAAGCCTCTGTGAAGGGGGCTACTTGTGAATATAGACTGTTGGGAACTCTTCTTCTTCTTATTGCTCATTTTCCCAAGCTTGCAAAACCCATTTTTTCCAATGTAACAGGCACCATTAATTAGGGCAGATCTGGAAATAGAAAGAGAATATATCAGATTCTTCTTTTATTTTCCCCTATGAAAAGAGGAACCTCAGCTTAACAAACAGATGTAAGTGCCTCCTCGAACAAGGGAAAAATGGAAGATCCAGGCATACCAGGGCTTACTCAAAACCTCTTTTAACCAAATCTAGCTAACATGCATTGGAATTTTAGCAGAATATCAGCCAATATGGGTGTATAGTATCTCTATCGGCTTGATATGATGACCAATACGGGTTGTATCGACCTTAGTTAAAAATGAGCAATATCGGCAGGCCCGAATTTAAAAAATCTTCTAAGACTCAGTTGAGATGGTGTTAGGTTAATATCATGTTATGACTCAGTTTTCAGCATTGCACTTTTTTCTAGATATCTTGATAAATGAATGAATTACATACGACTGTTTTCTCGAGGGTACATGTGGGACCCAGAGTGAAGAAGTTATAAAGGGCCCGTTTGGATTGTAAGTTACTTAAGATAAGCTACTTCTGCCATAAGTAGCTTAGCTTGGTTTCTACTTATTCAGCAGAAAAACATGCTTATCAGCCAAAAAGTAGAAAAGCATGTTTGGTAACTCTGGTTTCAAACATCATAAGTAATTATCCTTCGAGTCTGTTTGATTCCCCTTACATCCGCCGTCGATCATGCGGGGCCAACCTTTGATGTGGACCATTTATTGTGTGGGCCCCACCTTGAACGTGGTTTGTGAGTGTTTGTGTATGTGTTGGCAGGATCTAAAACTCAATGGCCAACTAAAAGTGAGACCCACTGTGATGCTTGTGAGAAAATTACCCAGCCCATCCATTTTGCTCAATCATTTAAGGACAGCCCAAAAATGAGCAGATCTAAATATCAGGTGGACCCCACTATAAGGACATGTTGCTGGTTGATCAACCGCCATTAAAACTCCGGGGGATGGGGCTCACTGTGCTGTATCCTAGCAGCCCACCTAATGGCCATCTTACCTATTGATAATGATGTATAGACCTGGAGAGGGGAAGCACCAAATCAGATTGATCATAGACCTCTATGGGCCCAGAAAGTGGGGTCCAACATGATGTCATTTGTTGTCCAACATGCTGGTTGGGTCCCACAAGCCTGGCCGAAGGTAAAACACAAATGGCAGCTTGCTTTAAAACGCTGTGGGCCCCAACACAGCAAACAATTGGTTTATGACACCCACCATTGAAACCTAGACCGACCTTTAATGTGCATCATTCATTATGCAGGGCTTACCTTTGATGTTGGTCATCCATCATGTGGGGCCCACCATCAATGTTATTGTCCATTATGTGCCGCCCACCTTTGATGTGGACCGTCCATCATGTGGGCCCGACCTCTGATGTGGGCCATTATTCATGCAGGGCCCACCTTGGATATTGGCCACTCATCACTAGGGTCAACCTTTGATGTGGATCGTCCATCATGGTGGGCCTACCTTGATGTGGATCATCCATCACGTGGAGCCCACCTTTGATGTGGACTGTCCATCATGTGGGCCCCTCCTTCAATGCGGGTTGCCCATCCCATAGGGCTCGCCTTGGATGGGGGTCATTCATCAATAGGGGCTGCTGACCTTTGAAGTGGATTGTCCATCATGTGGGGCACCTCAATATGGGCTATCCATTATGTGGGCCCAGCTTCAATGTCTACTGTCCAGCATGTGGAGCCTACCTTTGAAGTGGGTCGTCCATCATACCAGCCCACTTGCTTTGGATGTGTACTTTTTATCATTATGGGCTGACCTTTGATGTGGACTATCTATATGCAATCCCACATTAATATGAGGTCATCCAACATGTGGGACCCACCTTCTATGTGGACCGTCCACTGTGTGAGCCCCACCTTCAGCGTGGACAGTCCACCAAGTAGGGCCTCCTTTGACATGGAGGGTGAAAGAGAAGTAGAAAAGTCACATGTTAAAAAGCTAAAAAAAAAAATTACTTGTTAAGATCAGTAACTTTTGGCACATAAATTACTTTTATAACTATGCTTGCCAAACTAACTCGCTTGAAAAAAGTAACTTAAATTATTTAACATAAGTTAAAAAGTAACTTATTTAGTGGTATCGGAATGGGCCCTAACCGTCCATTTTTTACCTCCCATGGTCAATTGAACATGTACCAGTACCAGTACTGCCTTTTATTTTCTCAAATGTCTATTTCGCTAGGCATAGAGAAGATTTTTGGTGCAAGGAGGTCCACGGTGGAGCCCATCAGATTAGCAATCCGAATCACTATGCCATGGCCCCCACTAACACAAACTTGAAACTCCACCAGGGATACTGTGGCCACAAGCCATGGAAGTCTTCTAGCTAAGCAGTTCATCTTTTCCAATTAAATCAATCACATCAATGCTTCAACAATAGATGTTAGATCCAACTCTACCCTCAGATGTCACACAATGGAATCGCCATTATAGATTTAATTATCTATACTATTATATAACTCGGTAGCATTTTGCTAATTTTACCCCTTCGATTAGTTGTGGGGAGATGAATTAACCAGTTCTTGGATGTGGCTGGCCCTTCAACTGAGGGGTATGTTTGCCTTTTCAACTCATTGTGTGCCCGGCATATCAGTGTGGTATGAGGAGACTATGCAACAAAGGCTTTATGGGGCCCACTGTGATGACTGTGTAATATCCAGATCATACATCTCATTGCACCAGCTTATGTTAGGACGTCAGCCCAAAAATTTAGAACTTGTGTGGGGCACAGCACTAGAAAAGGTGGGCGTGGGTCACCTGCTATTGGAAACCCTTCTTTCCCTCTGTGTAGCCCACAGTGCATGTAGCTGCATCATTGCCTTCAGTATCTTTATTCATCTCTCCCTCTCATACTCTCTCCATGTGTGTTTCCTGTGCCATACCCATAGTGCTAATAAAAAAAAAAAAACCCAACAGCAGAAAATTGAAGGAGAAGCTAAGTTTCCATCAAGAATGAAACACAATCATATATTTCAAAGCTGAAGTTGCATATGCACATAGTACCTTCAGGGAAAGAGTCTGAGAAGAGATTTTCGGTGCAAAATGTGAAAGTTATCTGCCCAAAATCTTCCTATGAAATTACTCTTAGTCTAAACTGTTCTAAATTAGATAGACTAGTGTTCTAACATCCATAACATGGAACTTTCCCCAAGAAACTGGCATGGAACCCATTTCCTCCACAATACAACCTGCATGTCATATTTAAGAAAGGTTAAGGATGTGCAACCGAAGACGCATGTCCCACCTGCCTAACCCTCTTGCACCACCACACCACGATCCACAACGTTCGTCAATAAGCTCCCACTGCAGACAAGCTAGTTTCAATTGAAAGAAAAAAAAAAATCTTATTTGTCAGATGTCGCACCAACCATGCAAAGGTGAATTTTTTTATTTTTTTATGCAAAGCTGTGTTTGAAAAACATCAGTATTAAAAAACAGTGTCCAACTCCCCTTCGTACGAAAGATGAGGATATCTGTCCATGAGAGTTTTTCTAGGTGACCTGTATGGTGTTGCCCTGTTTGGTAGATAGATAAAATAAGTTCATCCGTTTTAGTTAACAGTCATTATGTATTAGATATCAGAATCTCTAATACATAACTACCGTTAATTAAAATGAGATTAACTCAATTTTATGTGTTGACCAAACAAAGCCTAAGATTCCCAGTGGAAGGTTTTGCAGACTTCAGTGTAGTTTTGACCCAGGTTTGGTTTGAGATAGGCCCAACTAATTTTTACAAAAATTGGATATGCATTGAGTATGAAAGTCTCTTGATCCAATCCACACTTGTCTTAATTTTAATGGTTCTATTGGCAAGAGATTCAGATATAGAATTTGCTTAATTGGAGTAATGATTTGCCTTCCAATCTTCAGCATTGTTTGGAGACACCAATGGTTTGGAAGTCTCATCACAAATGCAATCCCTTCCCTAACCACACAAACATCACCAGCATGGCAGGTATGTAGGTTTAAATCGCTGCAGAAGCCAGCCATAGAGCCACTGGAAATGAGCAAGGCTGCAAAAAATCAGTCTCATACATGACAGAATTTCAAAATCATCACATCCACATAGAATCGCCTCTACTAGAAATAAAATTTCAGTCTATTTAAGTATAGATGCTAGACTGCAAGTGAACTAGAAAACTTGAGAAAATAACTTACAAAATTACCAGTAGTAAATAAAAAGTATAAATAAACTACACAAACATTTTCTCAGTTTTAGGCTGCATCTGGATAGTATACTATTGAACTGAATTGGGATAAATTATCAAATGGAATGCAAATGGGCAAGCTGCAGTTACCTCTCATGACATAAAACCTGCTGTGGGTTCTTTGATTGTGAGTCCTCTGTTGATCTCATTCCTTCTTCCCTTTTGTTTTCATAGCATCCTTCATATGGGGATTAAACAACTTTTCTTTACCCTCTATCAATGTGCTTGCTATGGTGAATGGTAACTCAACCAGGCTATATAAGAATGGGTAGATGTCCCAAATAATGCCATTTTGGTCTCCTTCACAAACCTCCTTCAACATTCCGCTTGCAAGATTGTAAGACAAAATACATCCACAGAACATTAAATACACGATCCCAAAGTCATCGTTAAAAGCATGAGGTGAAAAAAAATTGAGATGCTTTCCGCGCATTATCTTCAACATTGGAGGTTTAAGGATGACACTATGCTTCAGCTGCCACTCGAAGTTACGTTGATCGCGATTGTAGTTCCGATCTTCCATGTGGAGAACCCATATGTGAATTCCATTTTTATCACCTAAACAATAGTGCAAAAACCCTTCCGAGTCCCAAATGCAGTCGCCATGTATGTATCTATACTTGTCATGCCTTGGCAGTTTGATGAGCTTACAGTACTCATCCTCTAAATGGTAGATGAGTAGGTAATTCTCCCATATCAAATGAATAGCTCCTTTCAAAGAAACAGATTGGCGCAAATTGCGTAAATGCCGCGTGGAATACAAGGGTGAAACTTGCAGATGTATTTGTCTCCATTGGCAGGTTTGAGAAGAAAAGATCTCGAAATCAAAACTGTGATTATGTTGACTGTAAAAGACGCGTATTACTTTGTAATTCTTCCCATCAGAAGCCAAGCTGGAATGGGTCTTGAATGGGCCAAAGCTAAAAAGGGGGAAATCAACTGAATGCTTGGTAACAGGATTATATACATATAATCTCCGTTCCCATCCCTTTCTATAGAGAACAAAGCCATTGCATGTATCGAGGATAAAACACCCATGTTCTAAAGAGAAGCCAAGGGAGTGATCTGTAGAGGCATTTCCTTCACTATCAACACTGAATAAACTAATTTGGCCAGACGGATGGAGACAAGACATGCTGTGGCAAAGAAACCCTACATCAGTTGTTTTGGGCAATACTCGATTGCCGTCGGAAATTAGAGCGAACCATCCCTTTGATACACACTTGAATCTGGAAAGAGACTTCTTTGGCAATCGTAAGAGAATGTCCACCAAAATGTCTTCACAGAAAATGCCATCTTCCATCTCTCTATCTATCTAGTAAAGACGAGTGTTTACAGATGGAAAAAACGACGATTTATTACGAAGAGGAGAAGTAAAAGCCCTGAAATCGAAATCTCAGATCGAATGAAGAAATGTGAATCAAAAGCTCCTTGTCTATGCTTTCGTGTTTTTTTTTTTTTTTCAAGGAATTGGTTGCGGTTATTAGGGTTTGAACGAGAAAAATGAAAGAGACTGAAAGTCGCATAAGAGAAAAACAGCTAGGAATTTTATTATTAATATGGTATTTATATCCCGGTATCTTTTTAAATTCAAATTTCATTAATCAAGTTATTGTGAAGGGCCTTCAGTTAGTTTAAACTATGTTTTTTTCCTAAAATGACAAAAATGCCCACTAATTAATGTATTATTTGGGAAAAATCAAATAAATATTGGTAAATTTGAGTAATGAGAAAAAAAAAAAAAAATCAAGAGTTTCTCTCAAATTGCATACTAGCAGCAACCGTTGCACTTGGTTGGTGCCATGTAAGCCCCACCATGATGTGTGCTTTTTTATCCACGCCGTCTATCTATTTTGCCAAATCGTTTTAGGGCATGAGCCCAAAAATGAGGTAGATCCGATCTCAAGTGGACCACACTGTAAGAACAGTGGTGATTGATAGCAAACCATTAAAAAACTTCCTATGGCCCACTGTAATGTTTATTTTCCATCCAGCCTATTGAGTAGGTCACAAAGACCTAGGTGAAGGAAAAACATAAATATCAACTTGATCCAAAACTTTTGCAGCCCTTAAGAAGTTTTTAACCGTGGGCCTTCGGTGCAAGCGATGCTATACACGATATATACATATGTCTCATCTTTTATACGATATATACACGATATATACACGATGCTATACACGATATATACATACTTTTATGATCTTTTTCCTATGAGAGGAAGACCTTGTAGTCTCATCTCAATCCCCAATATAATATATAAAAAAAAGAAGAGAAAAAAGCCCATGTTTCTCGGGGGAGGCAGCCTTCTCCCAGGCTGGCAGTCTTCTATTTGCAGTCGACTGCTCTATGACGAGCTTCTCTGTTTCCTAGGCTCTGCTCGCTCGTCTACGCTCCGACCAAGTAAGTCATAAATCAAAAACGATGTTTCCTTGCCATCGTTAAGATTTAAAACGTCATCTTGAAAAAAACCGTTGTTTCCTGCGGTGTGGTCTACCTGAGATTTGGATCTGCCTCAATTTTGAATCATTCCTAAAATGAGCTGCAAAAATGCTTGGACGCCTAAATAAAACACATATACATAGAGCTGTACATGATTCGAGTCAAGCTTTGCCTGCTTGTTGCTCGAAGAGCAGAGACCTATTCGATTAGCAGACCGAGTGGGTTCGAGTCGATTTTGAGTTCAAGCCGAATTTGAGTTTGATTCTTTCAAGCTGAGTTCGAGTTTATTATCTATGTATTATATTATATAGATTATATTTATATAATATGTAATTATATATATATAAACCCAAGGAGGGGCGGGCCTTGAATTGTTGGACAGCACCCGGTCGGTCACCCCTAAAAAAATCACTAGTCAGTGGTTAGGCAAGGTTGGCCGGTAGTCTAAAAAACTAAAATGAAAGGAGGATAGATATTACCGAACAAGAAAAATGGCAATGTAGGCTAGCAGCGGGAAGGTCAGGCGATAGATCAGCTCGAGGGTGGCCTGTGGGTGAGCGGACAAGCAACGAGCAGTGGGTCAGGTTTCAACGACCAGTGGGCGAGTGAATAGGAAGCTTCGCAGTATGATTGCAGGAGAGAGCGGACAGGCGTGGCCGATTGTCGAGCTAAGAGAGAGAGGGAGGGAGGGAGGGAGGGAGGGAGGGAGGAATGGGGCAGCTTTGGTTGGCCATCGAGCTCAGAGAGAGAGAGAGAGAGAGAGAAAGGGAGGGTTAGGGTGTTGAGTAGGAGTTGAATCGAGCCAAAGTTTGAGTCAAGTCAAGTCAAGCGTGGCCCTGCTCGGTGCTCACCTCAAATTCATTTGACCACTCAAAATATAACTCAACTCGGCTTAAACCCATTTCTGATCCGAGCCAAGTGGAGCATTTTCGAACGAGTCGAGCAAGCCTTTTCAAGCTTGCTCTACTCGTGTACATCTCTACATACACATCATGGTGGGGCCCACATGGACGATTCCATATTTCGTAGCAGTGACGTTGCAAACACAGCTTTCTCGAGATTTTCTAATTCCACATGCCCGTGGGGTCAAGTGGCATACCAATCCACATGCAGGTACACGTGCAATACATGGAACACATATTTAAGATCTGAACTTTTTATCTGCTTGGAAACCATTCTTAGTTATCCATGCTGCAATACCATGTTGTTTCACTGCTCAGGTTGGCCACAGTGAGCTATATAAACTAACGGTTAAAATATTTTTTTTTACTGACTGTCCATTTGTTTTGGTATTCTCTGTCACAAGATGTGAAATGTACCTTATATTTATGAGAGAATATCTAAAAGGGTGCATAGAAAGCGTAGATCTTGTACGTGTTTTACATTGTCACGTTTTACCAGGTGCGGTGGACCGAGACCCGGGTAACAGCTTAGTGGGTGTTACCTTTATCGTGTGGGGCCCACCTTGATGTATTTTTTTGTATATCCACTCCGTCCATCTGTTTTAACAAAACGGTTTAGTACGCGACCCCAAACGTCAAGAAGAACCAGATCTTAGGTGGACCATACCACTAGAAACGGTATTGAACGACAATTAAAAACTTTTTATGGGCCACAAAAGTTTTGGATCAACCTGATCTTTGTGTTTTCCCATCATCCAGGTCTTCTTGACATTATCAACAGGTTAGATGGTAAATAAACATTACTGAAACCTTACGATGAGCCATTTAAAATTTTTAATGGTGAGGCACTCAATCACCACTGTTACCTCTGGTGTGGTCCACCTGAGATTTAGATCTCCTTAATTTTTGGAATCAAGAACTAAAATGGGCTGTAAAAACTGATGGACTGCGTGAATATAAAAAAAAGAGAAGAAAACACCAAGGCGAGCCCCATGGTAAGGGTAACACCCACTATGCTGTTACCTGAGTAATACCTAATCCGCTCCCCCGCGCTCATGGGATTATGATGAGTACTTAATTTTGTATAATTAACGTTAGTTGTTAATGATATTATCATTGTTTTTCTGATTAATTATCCCTTATCAAGAAAATTTTCAATGTTCAAGTGATCAGGAGAGGTTGGCCAAAATTCGAGCCCATCAGAGAGTTTAAAGGTATAAAAGAGAGCTAATCAAGCATGGAGACAATTCTGAAAAAAACAGGGCTGTAAAGATTGAAGGTTAGATCATATCACACGGTTGAGATTGAAGAAGATGACCCAAAAGACCTCACTAAAGCCACACATCTTATAGGTCCAGAATGGACATGTTGTGATGATTGTGATCAAGGCATTCACACAAGAATGAATGGTCAAGATTGAAAGATCCACATATGGGACCATCCATCGTCCATTAATCAAGTGAGCGAGCAACTACGGTACGTTTCAGATCACACACATGTGCTGCCTTCCACTCCAATTCCAGCCATTGATCTCAACACTTCATCACCACCGTCCAAAGCAGATCTCAGCCCTCCATCAGGCCACACGTTTCACGTAGAGAATGTCCAGATCTTCAATCCAGCTGTCCATACTCAGCCGACCATCCACCAGGTGGACCCCATCCTTGCATCTACAATCAGCAACGCAACGGTCAGGAGATCTCCACCGTTCAGCAAGAACCAACGAACGGTGGGGATATGTTTCATACATGACAACCATCCATGGTGGAGAGCATCCGAACCATTCATTACAGCAACAATCAGTAGCTGGAGTTTTCATCAGCTCCTCGTGTGCAACTCCACCATCCAAGAAATCCGTCAATCAACTGACCATCTAATGCATGAAGCAGCTCCACCTTCCATGTCCCACACCACCTTCAAGTACAAGCAGCTGGACATCAATCCTCCTCTGACCAACGTTCCAGCAGCCATCCATCACAGCTGCTCCTTCAAGTGCAGCATCAATGGTGGAAGCCATCATCCAATCCTCTTTTCACACGTACAAGCAAGCAGCAATGAAAGTCTCCTCCACCCGACCAGCAATGGAGAACCACTCTCACGTGTGGAACTTAGACTCTCTCTTCTCTCTCTCTCTCTCTCTCTCTCCCTTTTCTCACACATGTGTAAGGCTATCTTGACACCTCACCACTCCAAGCCAAACTCTATTACCAAACTTAGAGAAAAATTTGCTTTAGGCTTAGAGTGACACATAGGCTTGAAGTACTTTCCATTACACCTTATCATCGAAGCCTAACTCCAAACCTAACTCCAAGCCCGGCTCATATCCTTCAAGCTAAGACCGAACCAATGCTGCGCCAACAATGTAGAACCCAAACCGACTCGTACTTTTTTTTTTTTTTTTTTTTATATCAAATACCAGGCATTAAATTTTGGAGTTTTTGCAATACAGGTGGCCTATAGATAGGTAGATTGGTACCTACTTTTAAACTTATACCCAATTAATATCTAAGGATTGGAAACATTAGTTACATTAGTACCCACTGCCTATCATGCTAAGTATAGGATACAAAGCTACATAGTATTTCTAAAAAGACAATACTATCTTGTTGGGGTTTCGCCTTCAATTTTGGACATCAAAGGGTGTCGGGCGCCTGATGGGTTTGGGTTGGGCGCCCACCCAAGGATACTCGGGTTTGGCTTCTGGAAGTTTGTTTTTGTTATTCTGTTTTTTGGTCTGTAAGGGGCCCTACCATTGTTGGTAGGGCGCCCGATAGATAGGCAGGCGTCTGAAATTGGTTTAATTATTGCTGGAACTCTTTGGACAGATTTGGAATCTGTTGAACGCCCAACGAGTTTGGGCCGGGCCCCCGACCATGCATGAACTGCAAATTCGGTGGCGTAGTTTTTGTGTGCTTTTATGCGCTTTCTTGCGTAAGAGGTTTCTAATTTAGGTTTCTTCCTATTTAAGGAAGTTTAATACATAATTATGGTATCCTAGATGTGCAAGGGTTGAGAGAGAGGGTTTTAGGGTTAGAGAAAGAGCTTTAGATAAAGGGTAATGTTGGTTTTCCTCTTGGAGAGCTTGTGATTTCTCTTGTGGGCTTAAGTTCAGTGTAGGAGGTAGATCGAAATTTGAGACGAGATTTTTTTAATGGTATCTTTAAGCATGAGATTCGACATAGATAAGTATTTAGGGAAAAACAATTTTGAACTATGGAAGGTGAAGATGAAAGGCCTACTAGTTCAGCAAGGGTTGCAAGATGCCCTCCTTGGAAAGTAACCAGAAGCTATGAAATAAGAAGAGTGGCAGGAGATCGATGAAAAAGTCAATGTCTCAATCCAGTTGTGTCTGACAAATAAGGTCCTATATAGCGTCATGAAATTGAAAACTGCGGCTGAAACATGGGCGAAGTTGGAGAATATTTACGCGAAGAAATATCTGAGAAAATCTCATATATTTGAAGCTTCAGTTGTATAATTTGATGATGGCAGAGGGAGCGATATTAAGAGCCATATCAACAATTTTAATAGGCTTATTTGCAAGTTGATGGATGTAGATGAATCGATGAAGGACAATGATCAAGCATTTATCCTGTTGAATTCTCTTCCAGAATCATATGAGTCGCTTAAGGACTTGTTGTACGCATGTAGGGAGACCATTGGTGTGAAAATCGTTATCTCAGCCCTTTAGGCGAAGGCGATGAGAAGTTAAAGTGGCGGTGTGGGTCCCTCTATGGATGAGGCACTCGTTATGAGGGGGAGGAATTCTGAGCGTGGTAGAGAATCTTTGTCATCGAAATCTAAATAAAAAACAAGTAGAAGAGTAAGGTGAGATGCTGGAATTGTGGGGAAGAAGGGCACGTGAAGAGGGATTGTATGAATCCCGAAAAAAGATAGGAAAAATCTGGAGATTCTTCTATGGAGGGGGCCAATACCGTAGAGGACGGTAGTGATGTTTGTGTTATATTGACTGCATTCGGCATAAGGTCTCTCGGTGGAGAGTGGAGAGTGGATTCAAGTGCATTATGTTATGTATATCCTGACCGGAGTTCATTTATGACATACAGAGCGTATGATGGTGGATCGGTCGTTGTGGGTGATGGCTACGCCTGCAAGGTGGTGAGTGTTGATTCGGTGCGCGTTGAGATGTTTGACGGAGTCGAACGAATCCTTGAAAGTGTGAAGCATGTCCCTGAGATGAAGGAGAATGTGATATCTCTTTACAAGGTGATCGAGAGCACTATTCATGGTGGAGCTGCGGGATCGACAGCAGGATCTAAGGCTCTCAATGGAGCGGGTCAGATCCAAGATCCGATTTACTCCGAATCCGTATAATGCGGAGTTGGATATTAAAATAGGTCCGATTAGTTAAATGGACCGGATTTGGATCTTAAAATAGGTCCGATTGCTTAAATGGACCGGATATGAATTCAGAAGAATATATCCGAGTTCGATCCGAATCCGATTAAGATCCGACTCATTGTCACCTTACTGTATATGTTATATTCATGCTGACCATCCGTTTTACAAATTATTTTAGGCCATGTCGACCATACTATAGTAAATAGTGGGATTTGCATCATTTTTCTACTAAATTAAATATATTATATTATATATTTTACATCATATCTTTTTTTAGATTTGTAATGGGGGTGGATTCGGACCAAGATTTGACCCGGATCCGATGATTATATGGATTTTGGATCAAAAATGGATCTAACAATTTATAAATGGATAGGATATGGATATCACCTTTTGGATCCGAATCCGATCCGAATCCGTCTACAGATATATGGACTTGGAGCCAGATCCAACTGGATTTGATCCAGATCTGACCCATTGAGAGCCTTAGCGGGATCCACGGTTGCTCGTGTGTGGCGTGTGTGCAAGGGCCACATGAGTGAGTGGGAGGTGAAGGTGCGATAGGGCACGAGAAGTGATGGTACTATGAAGGATACGAAATGGAGATTGAGAATGGAGCTTTGGAGCAGTAGAGCAATCGCATATTGAAGTCACGGTGGAGACTGTTGGGGTTTTGCCTTCAATCTTGGATACCAAAGGGTGTCGGGTGCCCGATGGGTTCGGGTCAAGCACCCGCCCAAGGATACCTGGGTTTGATTTCTGGAAGTCTGTTTTTGTTGTTCTGTTTTTTGGCCTGTAGGGGGTCCGACTACTGTTGGTAGGGCACCCGGTGGATGGGCGGGCGCCCGATGAGGTCTGGGCGGGTGCCCGAAATTGGTTGAATTATTGCTGGAACTCTCTAGATAGATTTGGAATCTATTGGGCGCCCGACCATGTGTGGACTGCAAAGTCGGTGGCACGGTTTTTACGCGGTTTCTTGCGTAAGAGGTTTCTAATTTGGGTTTCTTCCTATTTAAGGAAGTGTAATACATAATTAGGGTATCCTAGATGTGCAAGGGTTGAGAAAGAAGGTTCTAGGGTTAGAGAAAGAGTTTTAGAGGAAGAGCTACGTTGGTTTTCCTCTTGGAGAGCTTGTGATTTCTCTTGTGGGCTTGAGTTCAGTGTAAGTTTCTTCACGACTCTTGTAACTTTTGATTCATAGTGGATTATTGTGGCTTTGTGCCGTGATTTTTTTACCCGTGAGGGGTTTTTCCATATTAAATTCGGATTGCCTCTTATGTGTGTTTATTTGCTTTTGTGATTGTTATTGTGGTTTGTTCCTCGTTTCATTACTTTGCTCCCGCTTCCGCTGCGAAGCCGATCGCCTATATCCCAACATATTCCTCCTTTTAGTTGCAAACAAATGAGTACATGTGTGTGATCGGAAGCTCTGTGGGGCTCATAGAGATGACCTAGACAAATCCACTCTATCTATCCATTTCTATTTATCAAAAGATTCTAATAAATGGAAAAACTATATCAAGTGAGTCACACCTCATGAACAGTAAGATCCAAAATGCACACCGTTTAAACCTTCATTGAGCCAATCACCGTTATTTCGTATATCGTGGTCCATTGCATATTTGGATTTGCTTCATTTTTAAGCTCATCCCTTAAGTTTAATATAGAAAAAATGATAGACGATGTGGATATACGACACATCGGCAAGGTGGCCCCCACAAATTTGATTCATAGCGGCGGGCTTCTCTTGATTGACACAAGAAACGAGTTTTAGTTCAGCATGGATTAGGAAGGCGAGACCCTCAACATTAAGCTCGAGCCTGCTGTTTAGCACTGCCAAAGGCCGCAATAGGACAGTCGCTCGAGCTAACATCATGAAAGATCCATCCAAATTATTCTTATTGAGTTCCACCACACTTTTCAGTTTTATTAACAGGTTGGATTAAAGACAAGCATCCTGGTGGCCCACATAATGTTTTGAACGGTGACCGTTAATCATCACTATTTCTTTTAGATGTGGGAGGTGTGGCTCACTATAGTATCCACACCGTCCATCCATTTTGGTGTGATCAATTTAAGTCACAAACGGTGTGGATACAACACTTACATCATGGTGAGGCCCACAGTAAAGCAACGACGTCACTCACTCAAGCCATCATTATTTAATCCGTGTTTGCCTTGGGCTGAAAATCATAGAGTGACAAAATTGTCATTGCATATAAGCAAGGGTAAATGCTTCCTTTTTTTACAAAAGCAATGTCAACGTTACTCATCCACCGGTCAGTGTCTACGAAGTAGTAAAATTTTCTTATATTGCAATCTTTAAATACTGATTTGGAATAAGTTTAAAAGAAGGTACTAATCCAACTATGGCTCAAAAGATAGGTACTTGTATGGAAAAAAAACTCTAAATTTTGGATAGGGAAGCACACCTTTGATTTTTTGTGTATGAGATTTACACCAACTATTAGATGTGTGATCCCATTAGAAGCCAAGAACGAAACCATGAGGCTTCCATGTGATTTAGGTGTGTCATACCAAAGGAAACAGTTGTTGGAGAGAATTGGACCCTAGATTATTCAGGGGCCCACCATGATGATTAAATAAAATGCACTCCAACTATTAGATGCCGCACCAATATTTAGTATGGGTCTTGAAAATGAGTCCAAGCTGAGGTATAGGTGGGCCGTATTAAGGGAAATATTGCAGAGGGTAAGGCAACTGTTGCTAATCTTGTGGGCCACCTGAATTGTGAATGAGGTGTTTTTTTTTTGCCATAGACTTAACATTGTGTGATACAGCTGATGGACGGGATAGATTTCATATCAACACCAAGGTGAGGCCCACCTCATTTGATTAACTAAGTAGATTTAATATCCTAAATTAGTGTACACGTGATATTTGTATAATAAGCCCATATATATATATATATATATATATATATATATATATATATATATAGAGAGAGAGAGAGAGAGAGAGAGAGAGAGAGAGAGAGAGAGAGAGAGAGGAATGCTCACTTGTGCATCCGTTCTCACAAAAACTAGTGAGTACTCTTTTAGAGCTCATCACAGGTGATGTGAGCCCTGAATTTGAAGTGTCTACATGATGAGCACCATAAAAAACCTCATGGCCCAACTTTCATCCTAATTCAAAGCTCTAGTGGGTCATGTCACAGAGAGAGAGAGAGAGAGAGAGAGAGAGATGTAAATCAAATGAGGAAATGGTTTCCTTTTTTCCATGGCCTGCAAAAGTTCTGGATCATGGTAAAAGTTGGGCCCCTAAGAATTTTTGGGGTGCTGCATCATGTGAACGGTTTAGATTTAGGCCTCATGTCACCTGTGATGAGCTCTCGAAAAGTGCTCATGAGTTCTCGTGAGAACCGTGTAGGTGAGCATTCCTCTCTCTCTCTCTCTCTCTCTCTCTCTCTCTCTCTCTATATATATATATATATATATATATATATATATATATATATATATATATATATATATATAGCCTCAGGTGGGCTACAAACATATGGATCACAAATGATCGACTCACAAATAACCTCAGGTGGGCTACAAACATATGGATCACAAATGATCAACTCACTAATATTTTTTATTTGTCAATTTACCGGATCAATGTTTGGATGGTTCAGATCATTGTATTGACATGGCTAGTTTTATTGATGCAACCCATGATTACATTATTTTGGGATATCATCAGCATGCCATGATCTACAATGGATCAATAGCCTTGCTACACTCTTGTTACACCTGCGACACTCCTACCTTTAAAAAGGAGCAAAAACCTCATTTAACTAAAATAAAAGAGATTTCAAACACATAAAAAGTATATTTACCATTTTATTTACCTTTTAATACATTTGTGCCAAGCTCAAAAAGTACCAATGAGTAATTCTAATGTAGGGAGAGGACCCCCTTAAAAATGGGAGAGAATCATGCACATTCCTAGCGCAAAAGGACCAAAAAAATCAAGAAAAAAAATAGGAAAAACTGCCAAAATACGGCAGATTTTGAATTTTCGATGACTTTCTGACGAATTCCCGACGGTTTCGAGCCATTGTGAATTGCGATCGGTCGGTTTCCACTTGTGACTGGTCAGATTTTGCCCTGAAGCTGCTGGATTGTTTTGCTAATTGCGATCGGATGACCCCCATTTGCGACCGGTCGACGACCCCTTATGACTGGTTGACTGAATGCGCAGATTTATGTGGATTTTCATATTTTGCTTCCATTTTTTTAGACCTTTTTCTATTTACGTCATTAGGGTTTGCTTTCCATAATTAGGGTTAGTTTTTCTCTATTTAAGGTTGCTTAAGCTCGTTTATTATTTTTCATTATTCATCTCTTTCAATAAAAACTTGAGCTTTTCTCTGTTTTTTTTTTTTGTGGATTCAAGTTTTTCCTTCGTGGATTTAAAGAAGTCCGGTTGAGGATTCCCGAAAGCTCCGTGGATTCAGAGTAGTTATCCCTATGAGAGAGATGATGATTGATCTCACTTCGTCTACGCTGCACCAAGTTGGTATCAGAGCGAGGAAAACTCTCGGGAATATGGCTTATAGCGACGACCGCGACAATAACCTCTCTGACGTTGCTTAATGGTTTCATTATCTTTTGGAGAGAATGGAAACTCTCCACCGGGAGAGACTGGAGACTAAGTAAGGGCTATAGGCTTCCCTCTACTGTTCCGCGAATTGCCAATTCCACCACGTGTTCAAGGCAACGTTCAACCTCCTGTAGCTGCGGGACAGTACAGATGCCTTGGTCATAGTACGATGCCGAAGGTTGATCAAGCCACGCAAGAGTTGCTGGATGAATTCGATCGTATAAACAAGAAATTAGATCGAATTATCCCTCGTGGTGACAATCCATTTCCAAGATCCGTTGGATTCTCTAATCGGGTTGATTAGAGAGATCGATCCTATAGGAAGATGATATCTCTTCCCAACTTCAATGGCCAGGATTGTATCGATGAACGACTCTCCAAAGTAGAGTACCTCTTCGACTACATGCAGATTCCTGAAGAGAGAAAATTTTCAATCGTGACTTGTCACTTGTATGATGACGCTTGAGATTGGTGAGAACACTTTCATTACTGTCGGAAGCAAGAGAGGAAACCACTGATTCGTTCATGGATGCAGATGAAACGATGATTGTTAGAACAATTTGGATGCTACGATTATGAAGATCAGGTACTATAACAGCAACACCTAAAATTACAGCAAACTATGCAGGATTCTATAGAGAGAGCCTACTATTTTCCGACGAAGGACAACCTGCTTGAGACAAGATCGCAACATATCCCCAGGTTCATCAGTGGTGTACGTGTAGCTCCTATGGAGAAGGAAGACCCACCTAAAACTTTCAAAAGTGGAGGGGTAGTCTTCCGTAACCATACATGATTTCACCAGGATATCTGAAGATGATGCGAATGGTGGTAATGAAATTTCAGATGGAGTTCTTGAATTGAAACCTAAAGCTAATGAGGGTGATTAATTGACTAATGAGGGCTTCAAAAATTTCTGATGAAGTGGCATCACATGTTCCACAGCCTAGCATGCATCATAAAGAACAAGCGTGTTTCGTCTTAAATGATGCAAAGTTGTCTCTTGTTGAGACACCTCTTTCATTAGTACATGACGAGTCTGTTGGGGAGAGTGAACAGGTGGTCACTCAAATCTCTTCCGCAGATTTGATGCTGCCACTAGTTGATGACGACATCGTTAACATGAATATTGTTGCTACGATTTGTGGGAAGGTTTACCATGAACCTGGAAATATAAAAGCAAAGGATGCTCCAAGTTCTGTAAATTCTGCTCTTGAAAACTCTCCACCGCCAACAATTGGAGTTGATGATATCATGACGGGTGTTTCAGGAGTTTTTCGGCAAGCCTGAGGATGGTGCTTTAGACGCTTTTGAAATTTCAGTCATTGGCCAGGATTAAGCAATGGGCCAAAGTATCTGAGATTTTGTGTCACTTTTATACACAAAAGGTGATCTTATAAGCCTAGAGTATGCTTTGATAATTTATGTTGTGGAAGGTTGGAAGGTGTTGCAGGACGATGTAGAAAAGGGTAAATAAGGGGAAAGCAGTTCAGTTGATGAACCTTATCTCTTATATGAGGTACAGCAGAAGTCGAGAAATAATGGAAAATGTTGACCCCCGAAGTCATGAACGTGTTTTAGATCAAGACTGAAGCATAGCTCGAGGGCAAGTTATTTTGAAATGGAGGGGACTGATGTAGAGAGATGAGCCCCTAATAAAGGGAGATGATCATGCACATTACTAGCGCAAATGGACTCAAAAAAGATTAAGAAAAAAATTCAGGAAAAACTGCTAAGATACAGCAGATTTCGAATTGCTGACAGCTTTCCAGCAGATTCATGACTGGTTTTAGGCCGTTGCAAATTGTGATTGGTTGATTTCCACTTGTGACTGGTCAAATTTTGCCCTGAAGCTGCTAGACTGTTTTTGCTAATTGTGACCGGTCGACGCTCAACTAGAGACCGGTTGACGATCCCTTGAAACTGGTTGACAGAATACTGCAGATTTGTGCATATTTTCATATTTTACTTCCGTTTTTGTTTAGAACTCTTTCTATTTGTATAATTAAGATTTGTTTTGTGTAAGTAGGGTTTTAGGGTTTTTTTTTTTCTCTATTTAAAGTAACTTAAACTCATTTATTATTATTATTCATATCTTTCAATAAAAATTGAGTTTTTCTCTGTTTTGCTCATGGATTCAAGTTTTTTCTTTGTAAATTTGAAAAAGTCTGGTTGAAGATTATCAAAATCTCCGTAGATTCAGAGTAGTTATCCATGTGAGAGAGACATTGATTGATGTCACTTCGTCTACTCTCTCTCTCTCTCTCTCTCTCTCTCTCTCTCTCTATATATATATATATATATATATATATAGACACTCTCAAGTCTAACCGGTTGGACCACAATTTGCAGTCCACCCAATGGATTTCTTCCAACCGGTTAAGTACTTGTGAAATCCAATCCTCCTATTAGGTTGGCCCCACCATGAGGATCCCCTGGTGCAAATATCTGCTCGATCCAATCATTAAGTGAGCTACAATATAGAAAACAGTGTACAACCATTGATTAATAGCAAAATACAAGTGTGGTATGCTGGGTTAGTGGATGCAGCTGATTTTTGTATGAATTGTTCCTTGTGGTGGGGCCAACTTATTAGGAGGATTGGATTTCACATGCCCTTAACAAGTTGGAAGCAATCCACTGAGTGGACCGGTGGATTGCAAATTGTGGTCCAACCGATTGGACTTGAGAGTGCCTCATATATATATATATATATATATATAGAGAGAGAGAGAGAGAGAGAGGTTGTAAAAGCACGAGTTAGAGTTGGGTAGGACGTATTTTTAAAATAGCTTCGATTTTTAGTATTTCAGGAGAAGGCCTAACTTTTGCAGAGGATTGCCTACTAGCGCTTTATGGGCTCCACCATGATATATACATGTGTTTTATCCAGGTCATCCATCCATTTTTCTGGATCATTTTAGGGCATGAGCTAAAAAATGAGCCAGATCCAAATCTCACGTGAACCACACCACGCGAAACAGTGGTAACTGAATACCAACCATTAAAAACCTCTTGAGGCCACAAAAGTTTTGGATGAAGCTGATATTTGTGTTTTCCCTTCATCAAGGTCTCTGTGCTAATCAACAAGTTGGATGGCAAATAAACATTATAGTAAGCCTAGGAAGCTTTTAACGGTGGGCATTCAATCACCACTACTGTTTTCTTGTAGTGTGGTCCACTTGAGATTTGAATCCTCTGTAAAAATAAATAGACAGCGTGAATAAAACATATACATCATCATGGTGGGGCCTACAAAGCATGTCCAGTAGATACCTCGCTACTGGCAGTGTCAATAGGCGATCCACATTCAACTTTAGACGCTGACCCAACTAAACCCTGACATGACACCAATCGTCACACCCTGCTTTCGTACTCTCATATCTGGTCCACTCTCTTACTCCTGCAACTTTTCTCAGGCTCTCTTCTCATGTGGTCTCGCCCCCCCTATCTCTCTCCCATCCAATGGAGCAAATTGTGTTACAGTTAAATCACTTCATCTATGGTCAGGGTCCATCAAATTAACAGTTAAATCGTTCCATCGTGCGTCTACCACCAGTGGTTAGGGACCCATGAAATTAAAGGTCTTGATACTAAATCCGGTGAATTCCTTGGGGCATCTCCCATCTAAGATCAGGGCCCATAAAAGTAACGCGATGGATGGCTTAAATCGGGTGAAAATTTGGGTTCTTTTCAGGCATCATCCAACCATTGTTTGAATGATGAAATTGATGGTGGCGATCTTAAATCGGGCATCATCCATCCATTTGTTTGAATCAATTGTTTAGACCCATGGTTCTCTGATCCATTAGATCTTGCGTTTATGGGCCTACTGTACACGCAGCACCCACTGCACACGTGGGGCCTGTTGAATACTCTGGCCTACTGCACGCATGGAGTGATCTTGCATGTATGGCCCACTGTACATGTAGGGCCCACTGAACATGCATGATCCCAAAAATGAAGCTGATTCAATTCTTAGGTGGACGACACCACAGGAAACAGCCGTGATTGAATCCCCACCATTAAAAAAATTCATGAATTCCACCGGAATGTTTATTTTCCATCCAACCTGTTGATAAGGTCACAAACACCTAGATCCAAAGCTTTTGTGGCCCACAAGAAGTTTTTAATGGTCAAGCACCACTGTTTCTTGTACCATGGTCCATTTGGGATTTGGAACTGCTTCATTTTTTTTTTTTGGGATCATGCCCTAAAATGAGCTTTCAATACAGATGGACGGCGTGGATGTAGTCACATACATCACAGTGGGCCCCACAGTCAGGGTTCCGACCCACCTCGGTGGTTCCAGGGCCTCACCTAATCCGTTCCCCCTTTCATGTGAGTAGACTGTAATCTTGGAGGAGGCCGATCGACGGTGATGAGAAATTGGTTTGTGTAAGATGATATGATCATCTTATTTTAACTGAAGAGAACTTGAGCTGAGCTGGCCTGTTGATTTTTGGCTCACCGGTCATGCATGGGCCAGTAATCAAGGCTCATGGTCCTGATATGGGTCTAGTTTTGTAGCCTGGTTTAAATTGGCTGTGTGCCGGGACGTAGGTTTTGCAAAATTTTGATTGAAGCCTGAAAACGGTGTTGATGGGCTTTCTTGGGGCTGAAATTGAGGCTTGATTACCAAATTTCATGAAATATTCCTCTCAACTTGCCAGGTGGGCCACAGACATGGAAACAGTCGAACGGTTTGAAGATAATCAGCTGACAGTATATATTCTGTGTATACTACTGGCCAGCCTGATTGAGAGACCGTACGCGCCTGATATTTGGATGGGGTCATCTAGAGGAGAGCGGCTGGCATGTTGCATGGCTCAGATGTGCCACACACATTGCCATGTATTGAGGTTGTAGAGATGCGTGTGGGCTTAGCAAAAACTGTCACACTGTCAGTGAGCCAACTAGGTCTCGTTGAGGAGAAAGCTTAAAGACCGAAGGATGGTTTAAGCGACGTTGGATCATGGGCCCTTTGTGGCCCATATCAGTAGTTTTCACATATCAATGTCATTTGTAGATTAGGCATGCGTTTGGATGCACCATAAATTTGGATTGCAAAATAATGGCTACTTATTATGATAACTAGGATGCAATACTAATTTTCTGTTC
Source organism: Liriodendron chinense (assembly GCA_003013855.2). Classification (NCBI taxonomy): domain Eukaryota; kingdom Viridiplantae; phylum Streptophyta; class Magnoliopsida; order Magnoliales; family Magnoliaceae; genus Liriodendron; species Liriodendron chinense. The sequence goes on from ML058479.1 coordinate 1,217,071, forward strand.
TTTTCTTTTTATTAAATTGACTGTTAGCAAGTCAATTCCCTTCTACATCCAAATACAGTGTGGACGTCGGATCCAACACCATTGCTGAGCGATATTTCATTTAACAAGCGATTCTTCAGTTGGGAGACTCCATGAAGATGCCCTGGCCTGAAAATGGACCACAAATTTCATGGGCTCTCTCTCTCTCTCTCTCTCTCTCTCTCTCTCTCTTCGCAGTACATGAATAGCTCAGCTGACGAGTGGACCAGCCTCAATTTTGGGCATTACGGGCTGTTTGGTATGTGGGATTAGGTGGTCTGGAATTGTATTGGGTCCTTGCAAATTCCATCCAACATTTGAAAACAACGGAAAAGACTAGATTAACCCTGGTATCATATTATCTAGAGCCAACAGTAGATACTGTAGGATTTCTGGCTGTTGGCCCCAAATCAATGCATGTGTTTTATCCACATCATTCATCCATTTGTGCCCTTCACACATGACATTCAAATTGCATGTGTATAGGTGACCAACATCAGTTGTGACATGAGATCCGTTGATTACAATTCCATAATACAGTTTATTTCTCAAGAGAAGAATTTGATCCCAAGCGTTGGATTGGACGGTCAAAATACCATGGTATTTCTAGACTTGTAATCATCATAGAAAAAGAGAAATTTACCTCTGTAGACCTCAGGTTTGACCAATTAGTCAAAATAGACCTCCAAAAAACTTACTTTCCCATTCTAAACTTCGGTGTTTTTTCGGACGAAACTACCCTTGCGAATTCAAGGAGTACTCGTTGAGTTTCAACGAGTACTCATTGACTTCGCAAGGGTACTTTTGTCCAAAAAAAATATATCCGTACAACTGGAGTTTAGAATGGGAAAGTATAGTTTTCAGAGATCAATTTTGGCTGGTCAGTCAACACTGAGGTCTACAGAGGTAAATTCTCATATAATAATGGTATTAATTCCATCTAATGCAACTACATACCATTTAATCCCATGGTCCAAACAGGCCCTGCAAAATCCATTTCCTCCACAATGTAACCAACATCAGTAATTAGGGCAGATTCGGACGTGCAGTTAGAAAGAGAATGCTATACACGAATATATCACATTCCTCTTTTATCTTCCTGGAAAAAAATAGCAACCACAGTTTACCAAACAAATGCAAGTGCCTCCTCTTGGCGAGACCATTGGTGGCCTGATTAGCATACCTCTGCACATGGATAATTTTGATATTATAGAAGCCCTTCAACTCCTCGAGCAAGGGAGATACGGAGGATTCGGACATTCCAAGGCTACTCAAAAACATCTTCTAACCAAATCTTGCTAATATGGATTGGAATATCCGTAGTATATCAGCTGATATTGTACATAGTATCTATATCGGCTCGATATGATAAGCAACATCGGGTTGTATCAACCCTTGTTTAAAAATGGACAACATCGGCAGCCCAAATTTGGAAAAAAAAAAAATCCAAAAATTTCTCCATTTGTTCTAGTCTTCTTCTTCTTCTTCTTCTTCTTTTTTTTCATTGAAATCGTGGAGGAAGCTTAGAAAATCATTTTAGACCAAACTTAGCCTATTTTTAGGATCAAAATGAAAAAACTGATTGCGATTTGGTGAATGGTAGTCCACCATGGGAGAATTTACCAAAAGGGTAAACCATCACCTTTTTCTTGTTTTCATTTTTAATTTTTTTTTTTTTTTTATCCTTCCGTATATTTCAATATAGTGGTCCTTAGTTCACCAAATCCTATAGGCTTTGTGTTTAGCTAGAACCCATTTCGTTGACCTAAAATAGGTCAAACTAATAGAGAGCATTCTCATCAAGATAGGTTTGTTCAAACATTATATACTGTTGTGTAGGATGTCTTGGATTCTCCGGCCGGTGCAGTTCGATTGACCAAGATCTTCTTGGTCAAACTAATAGAGAGCATTCTCATCAAGATAGGTTTGATAAAACATTATATACTGTTGTGTAGGATGTCTTGGATTCTCCAGCAGGTGCAGTTTGGTTGACCGAGATCTTCTTGGGTCGAATGAAGCACGTTGTGTTGTTCTCAGTCAATTGAGACTAGTTTTGATTGACTAAGAGTCTTTATTGATATCTCGATTGACCGAATGCGCAATTGACGGGCTTGCTTTAGTTATACGGTTTTGAGTAATGGGCATTTAAGCCTAATTACAATTAAGGCTTTGTACCGATGATTGTTTTCTCTTAAGGGGCAAGGGTTTTGCTAAGGGAGAGGGTTTCTACACTTGTAAAGGTTTGAGAATGAATTTTCTCAAGGGATCTAGGGTTTCGTAGTTTAGTCATACGGTTTTGCATCAGGGGCATTTAAGCCTAATTACAATTAAGGCTTTGTACCAATTAATGTTTTCTCTCAAGGTGCAAGGGTTTTGCTAAGGGAGATGATTTCTACACTTGCAAGGGCTTGAGAAGAAATTTTTTCAAGGTATTTAGGGTTTTCTAGAAGTGTGCATCACACGCGGAGATAGGGTGATCCTGTAATCGAAAAAGGTAAGTGGTGTACTCTTAAGGTTTTGATTATAGTGGATATTTCTGTCGCTTTGTGATGTGGTCTTTTCCTGCAAGAATTTTCCACGTTAAATATCTTGTGTTCTGTGGTTGTTTGCTTGATTGTGTTGATTATTTTAATTAGTTATTGAGATTGTTCTATCTTCGTTGAACATACTTACGCAAAATGCACGGATTGGCCGTGATGTTAGATCCGAATTTCTAACATCGAGGATTGATCTAGGTTTATTGTTGGCTTGGGAATAGAGCCAATTCACTCACAACGTATACATGTGCACAATACAATAAAAATGGCAAATTCTTGAATATCTCTTCATTGCTCTGTTTCTGGTATTTTTATTAATTCTTTGGCTTTAAATAAAGCAACTAATACAGACCCATACAATCCGATAAAAGCCAGTATAATTCACGATGATGCTGGTATCTTATTGTTTTTCAATCGGGCCAATACAACCCTCAATATTGATATCAGAACCTTGCTAACTCGAGGGCTTTAGCCTACCCTAATACCACAGTGAATCACCTCCACTTCTAGTAAGAATATTGAACAAATCGGCTCTAGTGAGAAGATTGGTCCCAGAGGCTCACCAAGACATCTTGTAGTAATGCAACCAAACATGAACTGTGTGATAAATGGGACCATCAATCTTGTCAATATCGATATCGTATCGCAATTTGTAATAAGAGTTCAAATTATATTTGGGACGATCATTCATCTGCTTTTTCTATTAATTCATAGAGAATGGTAGAATAAAAAAATGAAAAAAATACAAACAAATATGGAAAAAAGAACAAATATGGTATAATTCATATGGTGATTCATAGGACCACAAATGTATATACACTAACAAGAGAAAGAGAGAAGAGAGAGAACTCTCCTCCCTTCCATCACATGTGTGAACGTGTGGAGTTCACTTTATGGACAGCTCCTAGGACATGCACCAACCCTATAATGGGTGCATGACATACCTTTCAGTTCTCATTTCCTGTCCATATAGATCAGGAAGAGATCCGATACTTCGGAAAAGTGGCATCAAGAAAAATATCACGTGATAAAAGATCGTGCTCTCTCTCTCTCTCTCTCTCTCTCTCTCTCTCTCTCTGCATTGCCATAGTATTTTAGAACTACAAAGGGGGCGATTGGATATATGATCCGGACCTTTGATCTGGTGAGTCCCATCTCATATGGAAATGTGGGTGATCCAAACAGTTGATGTGGTTGGATCTCATCTAGTAGTGACCTGTAAATTAACCATCTTATATGTGCGTGGGGCTTAGCAAATGTTTTCGCTTCTTTTGTTTGTTTTTGTTTGTTTGTTTTGTTTGCTTGTTTCTGTTTTTTTAAGTGGAGGTTAGCTAGCTCCACGAGCCACTTCCAAGCAGTTCATGTGCTAACCTAGACAGGAATGAAACTCTTGGAGTCGACTGAATTTTTAATTTTTATTCTTTTTATGCCTTTGTAACCAATGACTCTTAGCAAATGTGCAGAGCCCACAAACTAGTCCCAGCATACGAAGATGGTGGGACCGACATGATGAACTGCTTGGATCTCATTAAGGAGTGCCATAGTGGTGCACATCAAATGAACAGTAATCTCCATCATGTATAAAAATGGATAAATAAGTTTGGGCTCGAGCTAGGGCTTGGTTGGGGTTAGACTTGTTATTAACTTAACAGGGCAGGGCTTGGGGCTGTCTATTTTGGCTCGTTATCAGCCTAGGCCAGGCTAGGACAGACTTAGACAAGATCAAACACAGCATATTAATTGCCTTAGTTCTATGGTGGAACATACTCCAAGTCCTCAATTATAATAAAGGTAAAAACAAGTACACTCAAATATGCAAATGATGCATGTCATTAGTGCCATGTGTGCATTTTGTGACAGACTGACATTAGAATAGCTAAGATGTGCATCAGCTACAGCAATGAGGCTGCTAGAGTCTACTTCTTGAGCCAATGAGCATTGAAAATCTATTTAGGTGAGCCATTAGATGTTTTGTCTCTTGCAAGGGAATCAGGTGTCTCGTATAGGTAGGCAGGCGTCATGGGCTTTATCTAGAGAGGCAAAGGCTTTGGTTAGCTGGTGTAGCCATCAGCTTAAAATTTTAATTATTTAAGGTACTGAAATGGCTACCCAAAGCTAATAGACAAAGTGAACCACCCACACAATAGTTGACAGACATCAGGCACTAGACAAAACAATACCTGGCCTCCAGCAGCAGATACGCCAATTGGAAGCCTCCACAACCCTCGCTCCTGCCAATTCCACAGAGAGGTACACACCTCCCAGCTTCACCTCACAGCAGCCACACCAAAAATCTGAGCTAGAGCCAAAGCAGCCATGACGCAGGAAGGACGTGGTAGGTCGATCACCGTCTTCCTAACCAAGTGTTTCTCAAGTCCACGAGAAGAAAATAAAAAGATAAAAAGAGAAAATTAATTTCGAATAATTGTTGTTTGATAATTGAATGAATAATAAACAGAATTACAATGCATATAAATAGGAAACTAAACCCTAGGTAAAGTATCAGACTCCAACTCAAACTAAAACTCATAGAAAACGCAACTTATTATAAATAGTAAACTTACTATTTATAGAAGTCGTTCAATCTTACTAGAACTCTTGGTTTTCGGCCAAAAATAGAAAGTTATCAAACGGCTTCAACCATGTTGTTCTACTAAATATTCTAAACACTTTTCATGTTGGGCACTAAATCTAAAGCCCTACAGATCCAAAGTTATGATCGAAGTAAAACTTACTATAAATAGTAAAACTGAAAATAAACTAGCCTAATGACCGTCGATACGGTCGAATCTCGCGATTCCGGCATGGGCAACCCGGCGTAGCGGGGTTGATTGGCTAAAGTAGCTTGAGCTATCCTAAATTGATATATTATATGTCCCGAAACTCATTCCGGATTGTGAGATACGGCCGGTTTACGGTCCTGATGGTCCGGATCACTTTCGACTCCGACCGGTCTTCTTTTGCTCCATCTGGGCCATGAAATAATCAGCGACCCGTTCTACATCAAGCCACCCACGGAATACTCAATGCTTGCAACTTTTTTTTTTCCCCTGCAACCACAGCAGCTACCGTGCTCTTTTATTCTTATCAACAAGAAACCATTAACAAGTTTCGGGCGGGCGCCAAACAAAAAGACGAGGTCCCACCTATCATATAGCCATATGCTGAGCACAATAGAAAAAACACAAACAAACTAAACCCAACCACCCCCCAAAAATAACCAATAACCGGGCCAGGCTCCAACCAAAAAATCAACACAAAAACCAACTAAAACTAAAAAGGGGCAGCTCTCTTTCTATCCGACCCCAAACCAGACTGTCCAAAGTTACCAGGTCCTGGATCTCTCTTGGAAATTCTTTTCTACTTCTGAAAAGACAGTTCGGCGCCCCCCTACTCCCCAGTCTTGACAGGCCACCCGTTACCATATAAAGACCTATTTTGCAACGAGAAAGGAATCCATTTTTTTGAGTTATAAAAGACAAATTATTTCCTGCAAATTTAAAGCAGAAGAAAGAGTTGAGTGATTCCTCTTTGGTTGTGAGTGAGTTCAACCCATAATGGTTGAGTGATTCCTAGTTCATCGGCACCAACTTTACAATTGCAGAAATTTTCGGTTTTGATGGGTTTGTTGCTTGCAACGTTTTTTATACGTCTAGTTAATGAATGATTTTTATAATATTTTTGGTAATTTATCATCAAGTCTATTTTCATTCTGCACAATTTCATTTCATTCTGAGTTCCAGAAAAATTATTAAAATTCATTAAGTACCAATTGCCTAAATCCAATGATTTTCTGAACAATTTTGAAAACATCCTAAAATTAGTCACATTAGATTTTTTTTTTATATTTTAGGTAGACTCATCAAGGTTTATTTTAACTTTTGAATCACCTCAATCGGAGTTGTATTCAAGAAGATACAAAATTTTGAATTAAGTGTATTTAAGTTATACATTACGACCACATCAGATTGCATCGCGGACATACCACGAGCCCTTAATTATAATCCTTAGAAAGCACTCATTAAAAGGTAAAAAGAACCTATACTATCATGTATGCAAATGAAACGTGGCACTAAGCAGATGACATTAGAATAACTAAATGTGTGTCAGCTGTAGCAGTGAGGCTGCTAGTCTTCTTGAGTCAATGAGCACTGAGGATCTATTTAACTGTGTCATTACATGTTTTGTAGCTTGCTACGGAATCAGGTGTTTCGTGTAGGTAGGCTGCCTTTTATCTAAAGGGGCAAAGGCTTCAAATAGGCAGTATAGCCATTAGCTTAATTTTTCTTCTTAATTTTTTAAGGCACTGATTGTATTCATTTCTAAGGGCCCGTTTGGATCGTAAGTTGCTTAAGATAAGTTACTTTTGCCATAAGTGGCTTATCTTAGTTTCTACTTGTTAAGAAAATAAGAATGTTTGGTAAACAACATACTTATCAGCTTTTCCTCCCTTTCATCTCTCCAAAAAAGTTAAAAAGCTAAAAAAATTAGCTGAAGGGATTATGTACTTTTAAGTAAAAAAGTTACTTATCACTAATCGTAAACCAAACTTCCTTATATGAAATAAGTTACTTATCTACTGCTGTAAGTAGAAAAAGTAACTTATTTGGTAGTATCCAAACGAGCCCTAAATGGCATTTTCGATGTGTTTCCAACCATTTGGATGGTTGGATGCACCTCACAAAACAAAAGATAAGCTTACAAGTGTTATTAGCTTTGTGTCTAATGCTTTGAAAGTCGTCAATTAGGTAACATGTTCACCACATATATATAGAAATATAAGATATTTGGTGAATTCATTGCTCATGGGCATCCAACATGGGTCCGACAGGTCCCACTAGTTAAACTCATGGGCCCTGTCATAGATTGGTTTTGTACATGAGGCTGGATTCAGTACAAAGCTTTTGTAGCTTGAGCTGAACCTAAAAAACAATTTGTGAGGCCCACCGTAATATGTGCATGACATACAAAATCCATCCATCCAACATATGTGCCCCCTCATCTTCTCCTTGATTCTTAAATATAGGTTGATCCAAAACGCAGGTAAGAACAGTTGGGATGGGAAGCCCACTATTAAAAACCTTTCAGACTCTGTGTGTGTGGCCAGTCTGGCCCGTCAGATGAGTGGACTGCCTAATTTGGGGCCAAGTAATCAATGTACTAGGGCCCATCTGATACCTGGGTTGTACATCAAACATACAAGCACAGTGGATGCTTGCGGGCTTAGAAAACTCCATGTCATCAGAAGCCAACAAGGTCGTATTGAGCAGTAATTTCAAGACTCAGTTGAGACGGTGTGAGCAAGGTTTAACATCTTGTTATGACGTGCAATTGTTAGTTTTAAGCACTGCGCTGGATCTCTTGATAGATGGATAAATTATATACGGCCATTGCCTTGAGGGCATTCATAGTGTCCTCTGGTTTTTAGTTTGAACAAGCGGGGTCCAGGGCTCAAAAGATCTTAGGCGTCCAATTTTTTGTCCCATTGTCAATTGAATAAGTACCCGTAATATTTGTCCTCTCTTAAATGTCTATTTCACTTGTTGCATAGGGAAGATTTTTTTGTGCAATGGCATCCACGGTGGAGCCCATCAGATTAGCATTCTGAATAACTATGTCATGGGCCCCACTAACAGAAACTTGAAATTTCACCATGGAGACCATGGCCACAAGCCATGGAAGTTCTCTACTTAATACAGGCACTAAATCAAGATTTTAAGTTATGTTGGATAGCTTGAGGGTGCTAAGCAGTTGATCTTTTCCAATTAAATCAATCACATCAAAGCTACAACAATAGATGTTAGATCCAACCATATAGCAGATCAACTCTACACTCAGTCACATAATGGAATCGCCATCATAGGTTTAATTATCTATACTATTATATAACACCAATTTGGCAATTTTACCCTTTCAATTAGTTATGGGGAGAGGCATCAACCAGTGTTTGAATGTGGCTGGCCCTTCAAGCGAGGGGTATTTTTGCCTTTTAAATTCTGTGTGTAACCTGCACAGAACTTTGGTATGAGGGGGCCATGCAACAAAGGCTCTATGGGGCCTGTGATGACTGTAATATCCACATCATACATTTAATTGCACCAGCTTCTGTTAGGACATCAGCCCAAAAATCTAAAGCTTAAGTGGGACAGCATCGGAAAGGTGGGCATAGGGTCACCTGCTGTTGAAACCCATCTTGCTTTGCATGTACCCACAGTGCATGTAGCTGTGCATACTTTCTTTCAGTCTCCTAATCCATTTTTCTTTCTCTCCCAGCCTCTCCAGGTGTGTTGCATCGTGCCATACCCCTAGTGTTAATATTAAAAAAAAGAAAGAAAAAAAAGACGAATTCCAACAACAGATAATTGGAGAATCTGAGTTTCCATCCATAACAAAACACAATCATATATTTCAAAACGGAAGATGTCGATAAAGGTGGCTGGCTGCGGAGATTTTTAGAAATATATCTTTTTCAGTGGGTAACAGTGCAGATTGAGATTCTGGTGTGATCCCTAGTATGGGTCTCCTCCCTTGAGAACCTCCTTCCCAACCCTAGCTAGATTGTGCCCTAACATAGACATCCTAGTTTCCAATTGTTATTCCCTCTTGGGTTCATCTGGAGTGTGGTCTCCCACTTTTAGGGGAGGTCTTAAAGATGAGGAATTTGATCAGTTACTAGGTCTCCTTTCTCATATGTAGGAATTCGCGCTGAAATTTGATGCGACTCTGACACAGGACATCCGACCAACTCGCAAAAAGCTCCAGAGCTGATGGGGAAGGCACAGAATATCCTTTTATCGCATACCCCATGCTAGGCCAGGCCCCGGTCGAACCCTCCGTAAGTTGCCCCACTTCGCACCGTGCAGCCACTTCACACGATCTACCCCACCCCGAGTGTGCTTGCACTTCGCACGGGCCGCCGCACTTGAGCCCGGTGTGAAAATGCTCATGTATTAATCACCCCCGGTGAGGAGTCTCGAACACAAAACCTCCTGCTCTGATACTAATTTGACGCAGGACATCTGACCAACTCACTAAAAGCTCCAGAGCTGATGGGGGAGGGACAGAATATCCTTTTATCTCATAGCCCAGGCTAGGCTAGGCCCTGGTCGAAACCTCATTTGTGAGCCGCCCCACTTCAAACAGTGCAGCCGCTTCGCATGGTCTACCCCACCCCAAATGTGCTTCCGCTTCCCATGTGCCGCCTCACTTGAGCATGGTGTGAAAATGCCCCCGCATTAGGCTGGCTTTGTTACTTGGGTCCTATGGAGAAATGGAGCTTTCACTGTGAAATCCTTCCACAATGTGCTTACCTCTCTGGGGGACACCCCTTCCTTAAGTTGCACTGGTCCTCTCTAGTTCTATGGGGCTCCCCCTAAGGTTTTAGCCTTCGCCTAGCTTACTGGCAGAAGCCGTATTCTCACTCTGGACAATCCCCTAAAAAAGGGCCTCATCCCCCTGACTGTTTGTCTACTCTACATGCACGAGGCAGAATCTGTGTCTCACCTCCTTATGCACTGCCCGTTTTTAACAGTAGTCTGGAATGGGATCTTTCTCAGAGCAAAAGTCACCTGGGTAATCCCTCATTCGATCGAGGCTCATGTGAGGTCTTGGGACGTAGGAGGTGGTGGGAAACTTAGGAAGAAGAGATGGAAGCTTTGTCCGCTTGCGTATTTGTGGTTCATTTGGCTGGTTACGAATGATTGCTGTTTCAATAATGCTAAAAGTTCAACCGATACGGTTCTCTCTAAGGTTCTCCACTCCTCTAGGGAGTGGGGGTAGGATTTTAGTTGTGGCTTGGGTTTGGGTGTGAGCTTTCAGCTCCTGTATAGTTTCTTCGGGGTTCTCTTTTGTTTGGCTGATTTCTTTTTCTCCTTTTTCCTCTTTTTCCTTTTCTTCCTTTTCTTCCCTTTTTTCTTCCTTTTTTTTTATTCTTTTATTTTCCTTTCTCTCTTCCTTTTGTTTTCTTGCTCTCTAGGCCTTTCGGCTTCTTTAACAAATTATTCATCGTTCAAAAAAAAAAGAAATAAAAAAAAAGTTGCATGCACATAGTATCTTCAGGCAAAGAGTTTGAGAAGAGATTTTTGGTGCAAAATGCGAGTTATCTGCTCAAAATCTTCCTCTGAAATTATTCAAGTCAATACTGTTCTAAATTACATAGAAAGTGTTCTAGCATCAATAACATGGTACTTTTCCCAAGAAACTTGCATGGAACCCATTCCTCCACAAGATAACCTGCATGGCATGTTTAAGAAAGGCTAAGGATGTGTACCTGAAGATGTATGTCCGAGCTGCCTACCCTTCTTGCCGCACCACATGACGATCCAGACTGTTCATTGATAAGCTCCCACTGCAGACAAGCTAGTTTCATGAAAAAAAAAAAAAAACAATAAATAATCATATTCATCAGATGCCTCATGAACCATGCAAAGCCGAGTGTTTCTTTTCTTTTCTTTTTTTCTTTTTTAGAAATTATGCAAAGCTGAGTTTGAAACATCAGTATAGAAAAACAGTATCCGACTCTGCTTTTTATGAAAGGTGAGGATATCCATCAATGAGAGTTTTGCCAAGTGACTCGTATGGTGTAACCCTGCTTGTTAGATGCATAAAATGAGTTCATCCCGTTTTAGTTTACAGTAATTATGTAGTACAGATTCACATCTCTGATACATAACTACCGTTAATTAAAATGAGATGAACTCATTTTTACGCGTTGACCAAACAAAGCCTAAGATTTCTAGTGGAAGGTTTTGCAGTCTTCAGTATAAGTTTGACCCAGGTTAGGTTTGAGATAGGCCCAACTAATGTTTACAAAAAATGGATACGCATCAAGTATGAAGGCCTCTTGATCCAATCCACACATCTCTTAATTTTAATGGCTCTATTGGCAAGAGATTTAGGTACGGAATTTGTTTAACTGGAGTTATGATTTGCCTTCCAATCTTCAGCATTGTTTAGAGACACTAATGATTTGGATATCTCCTCACAAATGCAATTCCTTCCCTAACCACACAAATATCACCAGATGGCAGGTATGTAGGTTTAAATCGCTGCAGAAACCAGCCATAATAGAGCCACTGGAAATGAGCAAAGCTGCTAAAAATCAGCCTCATACATGACAGAATTTCAAAACCGTCACATCCACATAGAATTACCTCTACTAGAAATAAAATTTCAGCCTCATTAAGTAGATGCTAGACTGCAAGCAAACTAGAAAACTTGAGATTACAAAACTACCAGTAGTAAATAAAATGCATAAATAAACTACAAAAACATATTCTCAGTTTTAGGCTGCATCTGGATATACTGTTGAATTGAATTCACGGAGTGCAAATGAGCAATGTCACTTACCTCTCACAACATAAAATCCGCTGTGGATTCTTTGGTTGTGTGTATTCTGTTGATCTCATTCCCTCTTCTTTTTTTCATAGCATCCTTCATATGGCAATTAAACAACTTTTCTTTATCCTTTATCACTGTGCTTGCTATGGTGGATGGTGACTCGACCATGCTATATGAGAATTTGAGGATGTCCCAAATAAAGTCATTTGGGTCTCCAAATGGATGTGCACAGACCTCCTTCAACATTCCGGTTGCAAGATTGTAAGACAAAATACATCCGTAGTATGTTAAATACACGATCCCAAAGTCATCGTTAAAAACACGAGGAAAAAAAGATTCGAGTTGGTCCCTGTGCATCTCCTTCGACATTGGAGGCGTAAGGATGGCACTATGCTTCAGCTGCCAATCAAAGATATGTTGATCGGGATTGTAGTTTCGATCTTCCATGTGGAGGACCCATATGTGAATTCCATTTTCATCACCAAAACAATAGTGCAAAAAACCTTCCGAGTCCCAAATGCAGTTGTCAAAGATGTATCTATTCTTCTTATGCTCTGGCAGTTTGATGAGCTTACAGTACTCATCCTCTAAATGGTAGATGAGTAGGTAATCCCCCCATATCCAATGAATAGCTCCTTTCAAAGAAACCGAATGGGCCGAATCGGAAAAATCAAAGATAAAAGAATAAGTTGAAACTTTCCACTGTATTTCTCTCCATTGGCCGGTTAGAGAAGAAAATATCTCGAAATCAAAGACGTTAATGTAGTCTCGATAAAAGAAGCGTATTACTTTGAAATGTTCCCCATCAGAAGCCAAACCGATGCCTGCCGTCCATCGGCCAGTGGAAGGAAGGGGGAGATTCACTGAAAGATTGGTAACAGGATTATATACATATAAGCATCTCTGTCCCTTTTGAAGGAGAAGCAACCCATTGCACGAATCGAGGATTGAACATCCCCTCTCTCTAGAGAAGCCGAGGGAATCATTGAGAGAGGCACTGCCCTCGTTATCAACACGAAAGAATGTCGTTTGTTTAGTGTTATCGATGTCAGAAACGCTCTCGCAAAAAAACCCTACGTCGGTTGTTGTTGGTAAGACTCGATTGCGGTCGGAAATTAGAGCATACCATTCCTTGGATACACACTTGAATCTGGAAAGAGATTTCTTTGGCAAGCGTGAGAGAATGCCCACCAAAATGTCTTCACAGAAAATACCATCGCCCATCTCTCTCCTTCTATCTATCTGTCTAGTAAAGACACGAGGGGCTTCTTACAGTAGCAAAAACGACAATCTATTAAAAAGAAAGAGAAGGAAAAACCTGGAAATCCAAATCACAGACTAGAGAAATAGGAATAAAAAGCCTCTTTATAATGCTCCGATCTAGATGGAGGCAGGGCCGTAGCAGGTGTCTGGCATGGTTAGGGCCAGGCCAAACTCTATCCAAGCCCAGCCCATAACTTTCAAGCTAAGACCCAAAAACGCCCATTAAATTTTGTAAAGGGATGCATGTGATTTAGGTGGGCCACAGTAAAGGAAAAAGTTGCTAGAGAGATTTCATCCCTTGATTATTATAGGGCCCACCATGATGATTAAACAAAATCCACTCTAACCATTAGATGCAGCACCAATATTTAGCACGGGTTCCAAAAATCAGTCCAATCCGAAGTATAGGTGGGCCGTATTAAGGGAAAGAGTTCAGAGGGTAAGCCTTGAGCAATATACTGTAGCTAATCTTGTGTGGCACTTGAATTGCGAACGGGGTTGTTTTTTTGCCGTGGACCTAAAATTGTCTGAAACACCTGACTAGGGTTGTACAACGAGCCGGGCCGAGTCGAGGTGGGCCAAGCTTGGCTTGACTTGTCCGTGCTCTCCTCGAGTTCGAGCTTGAGCTCACCCTCGAACTAACCATTAGAGCTTGCCTTGTTTGCTAAACCTTTCAAGGCGATCTAGTGGATTGAATCAAGTTAAGCTTACTCCCACCTCAATTTATTATATTTTTTGCTACAAAATACAAATTAAAAGTCAACAACATTAAGTTCAAGAAGTTACACATATATTAGGGGAGTATATAGTATTTCTACAGGTGAGACCCCACCATTTAAATGGTCTAGATTTGATTAGTTTTTTTATTGGCTAGGTTAGACACACATTGAAAGCAGACCACTAGTAACATTTTCTGAACCATAGATTAACACAGCACATGCACAGCTCACCACATGAATAAATTGCCCTTATTATTGTGCGGATCATCTTCATGATGAGGCCCAGCTAATTCATGCATCAGATGCACCGCCTCCCTCGTAAAATTACAATCAATAGTTACATATAGTGTTTGGAGATAACGAAGAAATAAGAACATTATGGTATTTTTTTTAACAAATATTTATATGAAACAAGTCAAGTCGAGGTCGAGTCGAGCCGAGCTTGAATTAAGTCGAATGACCCAGTGCTCGAACTTGACTCAATTTTTGACTCGAGCTCCTAAACGAAGCTTGGCTTGACTGTCTCACTAAGTCGAGGCGAGTTTTTTCGAGTCAAGTTTCTTGAGTTGACTCGGCTCATGACCAGCCCTATGCCTGACCGACAGGGTGGATTTCATATAAACACCAAGGTGGGCCTAACTAACTACTCAATTAAAAAAAAAAAAAGAAAAAAAAGTGTCCTCTATCCATGATGCCTAAGATGTGAATGTAACAGGGCGCTTCCACCCTTTATTTTTAGAAAGGCCACTTCATTTGTACGTGAGATCCACTATGATCATTCGGTGTGTAATCCCAAATTAAGCCTATAAACAAAAGAAAGAAAAAAAAAAAAAAAAAAGGCTGACTAGTAATTCAGGTGGGCCCCACCAAGTGAAATAGTTGGGAGAATGACATCTGCCCTTGATATTTAAAGGGTCCACTGTGGTGATTACAGAAAGTCCCTTCCAACCATTAGATACCACAAGAAATTGGGGCCCAAACATTATTTGCATTGGTTATTCAGGTGGGCCACATGAAGGAAAATTTATTTGAAGAGTGAGTCTTGCCATATACACTTTCGAATAGTGTGGTCCACTTGAAACATCCGATGGGCTGATTTTTGGTGCATGGGACTAACATTGGGTGGCACGCTAGGTGGTTTGTGCATTTTACATAAACACTATTCATTTCTCTCCTTATTTAATTATTATTGTTAATTAATGCATTGGAAGTCGAACGTTGGAAGCTGATTAGGTGCCTAATGAAAGTGGATTGCGTCTTGCCCTGCGTGGACGATAATTTGTCCAGGCAGCGCTCTGTGGGGTCCACCGTAATGCACAGATTTTATCTATACCGTCTGTCCATTTTTTTCAGATAATTGTAGGATAAGAACCTAAAAATGAGGTATATCCAAGGCTCAAGAGGACTCCATAGTGGGGACTGAACTCTCACCATTAAAAACTTCTCTTGAGCTGCAGAAGTTTTGGATCAATATGATATTTGTGTTTCCCTTCAACCAGGTTTACATGACCTTATGAACAGGTTGGATGGAAAATAAACATTATGGTGGGCCCTAGGAAGGTTTCAATGGTGAGGTTCCTGTGGTGCGGTTCACTTGAGCATTGGACCTGCCTGATTTTTAAACTTGCTACCTAAAATGATCTGAAAAAAATGGACGGACGGCATGGATAAAACCCATACATTAGGGTGGCCCACACAGAGACCCTGCCTGGTGCATTAAGCACTTAAGGCGTCTAGGCTACAGGACGCAACCCGCTTTGGTGCCAGATTAGGTTATGCAGGGTAACAGCTTATTGGTGAGGCCCTGACCGTGAGGTCCACTTCGATGTATGTGTTGTATATCCACGCCTTCCATTCATTTTGCCATCTCATTTCAGCACACGGTCTTAGAGATGAGATAGATAAATCTCAGGTGGACGACACAGTGGGGGTTGAACTCCCACTGTTAAAAACTTCCCAAGGGTTATAAATTTTTTGGATCAAGCTTCTATTTATATTTTCTCTTCATCCAGGTCTATGTGACCTTATCAACAGATTGAATGGCAAATTAACATTACAGTGGGCCATAAGTAGTTTTTAATGGTGGGTGTTCATTCTCCATTATTTTCCTTTGGTGTGGTCTACCTGAGATTTGGATCCACCTCATTTTTGGGGCCATATCTTAAAATGAGCAGTGAAAAACGGATGGACGGTGCCGAAGTACGACACATACATCTAGGTGTACCCACCCTCACCAAATTCACCCTGCGGAGGGATTCTGTAAACGTTGGGGGCCGGCGGGGCAACGAGCTTAATGAAATCCTAGTCCAAGCACCATTTACAGGTGGGCTCCAAAATTTAAACCAAAGTCTGGCCCTAGTGCCTAATTTTTCAACCCAAACCCGGCCCGAGACAGATAGGCTCAGCAGCCCAACAGGTCAACCTGGCCCATTGACACCCTAGTGTGGCACTTACCATGGGGCCGACCTTGATGTATGTATTCTATATGCATATGTCCATCCGTTTTTTAAAATAACTTTAGGAGACAAGCCTAAAATCGAAGCAGATCCAATTCTAAGGTGAACCATACCATAGGAAACAGTGGTGATTGACCATTACATTAGTTTTGGACCAAGCTACTATTTATCTTCTTCTTCTTTTTTCTTCTCTTATATGACCTAGTTGATGGGTTGGGTGGCAAATAAAAGTTACAAAAACATTATGGTTGCGCCCCAGAAGTTTTTTAATGGTAGGGTGTTCAATCACCAATTTCCTCTAGTATGGTCCACATGAGATTTGGATCTTCTTCATTTTATGGCTCATGCTTAAAATGATCTGGAAAAATGAATGGACAATGTGGATATATAACAAATACATCAAGGTGGGCCTCACAGTAAGGGCTTCACGGTCTTGGGTGAGGTCGGAGCCATTTTCCATCAAACACAGCAACCGATTGCCGATAGGATTTATATGATGATAGTGTTGCGTAGCACGCCAACAACGCCTGTGAACTGAGATCCAATCTTCGGTCTCACCCATAAAACGATAAACAAGAAGAAATAATAATTAGAAGCGGAATTGAAACAAACCAACAAACCACAAGACATAATTTACGTGGAAAAAACTCCAATAAGGGTAAAAAATCACAAGTGCAAAGTTCTACTACGAAGAAAACGAGGTTACAATAAATCTACTTACCTTCTCCGATGCTCCCATGTACAGAGATGACCCTTTTTGCTAACCTAATCACTATAAATATGGTGTAGTTTTAGGAGTGTGATTTTTTATTTAGCTCTAAATAAAGTAAGTAGTCATTATTTACCATTTGAATTATTGATAACGGTCTCTACTATGGGCTACCCAACTAGGTTCTCGAATTCCCCCTCCCCCTCCCCCTCCCCCTTGGGGTCACTCCACCCAGGTTAACCCATTAGGTAGAGTGACCACAGAGTATATAAAGCTACTTTGCATCATCCCCCAGCAGATGTGGGACTAACCCAACACCAAGCTCTATACAAGCTCGACTGTAATTTTCAACCTAATTCCAAACTCGGCTAATGTCTATGATTGGCAAAAATAGTCCGGCCCAAGCCGGGCTCGGATTGTTTATACTAGGCTTTGGTTGAGCAAGTCTAGATTACCAATCCACGGGTCCCACATCTACAGATTTATGCCCCACATATATACCGCACAAATGCACCACTTGAGTATCACACAAAATCTCGTCCTCGATCGCAATCATTTCCCATACTGAAGAAGTTCAAAAAAAAAAAAAAAAAAAAACTCAAATCCCACAAAACATATACCAGAAATCAAAGGGTGAGAGTGGTAGAGATCTAAATAGTAAGAAGAGGAAGGAGCAGAAATGACTTGAATTCTTAGGTCTCGAGCATGGAAGTGAGAGAGTGTAGGATGTTAGGGTGGGGGTTTGTGGGGGAAGAGATGATCTTGGCCATCAGCTTCTGGGCCGTAGATAACAAAGGCATCGTCCTCCGTCTCAGTGTTCTATCCGTTTGAGTGGTGTTGCGACCTGAGATTCCATGGCGGGTTCCCTATCAAGAAGCAAAGAAGTGAAAGTGTTTATCTTCGATTTTTACCTCCTTTTCTGGTTTGGGGGAAGGGAAATTTTGGTTAAATTTTTTAATTTCGAAAATGGTAATGGAGTTTAGTTAGGCCGGGCTGGTAGGCCTTTAGATAAGTCCAAGCTCGGATTGCTCGAGAAATGAGCTTTGGTTTTAAACTCGAGCTCAGCCCTTGGGCCTGATACTCTAGCCCAAGCCCGGTCCGAGACGGGCTAGGCCGTGAAGCCCATTAGTTCACCCATTGACAGCCCTACGTTTGATTGACTTGCTTCATGCTTATATTGAAGAGGGGCTTCTAAAAATTTGTGGGGCTCACCATGATGTATGTGTCTAATCCAGGCCATTCATCTGTTGTAACAACTCATTTGTGGGATGGACCCAAAATTGAGGTAGATCCAAAGTGCAAGTGGACCACACCACAAGAAATAGGGGGAGTTGAACGCCTACCGTTGAAAATTTCTTGCGACACAAAATTTTTAGATCAAGCTGATATATGTATTTTCCCTTCATCCATGTCCATGTGACCAAATGAATAGAGGTGTACACGATTCGAGTTAGCTCAAAAAACTCACTCGAACAGACTCAGTTGAGCTTGATCTGACTCGACTCGACAATTGGATCGGGTCAATCTATGCAGGCTAAACTAATAGCTCAAAAAAAAAAAAAAAAAAAAAAAAAAAAAGAGTCGAGATTCGAGCTCTGTCAACCTCGAATCGACTCGACTCAACTCGATTTCCAGCTCGAACTCGGCTTGAACCCGACTCGCTCAAATTAATATATATATATATATAAAATAATAATAATAATAATAATAATAATAATAAAATTTTAAAACTTAAGACTTAAAAATTAAAACTCTACTCGACCCTCCTTTCCTTCTACCCTACTCGCCCCCCCCTTTCCTTCCTTCGTTTTACCCTACCCGGGCAACAACCATATAACATTTTGTTTTTATCTTCCTTTTACCCAAAAAATGAACAATCTTTATTTTATCATTTTAATGATTTTATTACAATTTTTAAAATATTTAAAAAAAATCATATAACTCGAACTCAACCCAAATAACTAGCTCGACCTGATTCGATTCCAGCTCGACTTGGCTCGAACCAGCAAGCTGAGGCAAGCTTGATGGTGAGCTCGAAGATCGAGTCGAGCTAAGCTCGAGCTTGGGTCATTGTAGGGTCGAGTTGAGCTGACCTTAGCCTAGCTTGACTCGAACTCGACTCGTGTTCAGCTCTACAAATGAATGGGTTGGATCACATCAATGTGGGA
Organism: Liriodendron chinense; assembly: GCA_003013855.2. Classification (NCBI taxonomy): domain Eukaryota; kingdom Viridiplantae; phylum Streptophyta; class Magnoliopsida; order Magnoliales; family Magnoliaceae; genus Liriodendron; species Liriodendron chinense. The sequence continues at coordinate 1,236,280 of ML058479.1, forward strand.
TCCATGGTTGGTTTCACCTTTTAACGGTGGACACCAATATCCCTCGTATATTCTCATGGTGTGGTCCACTTGAGCTTATAATCTGCTTGATTTTTGGGCTCATGCCCTAAAATGATCTAGTAAAGTGGATGGACGACATGGATCAGACAACATACATTATGATGGGATCTACTGATTTCTCATTTCTCTCCTGTATTCTCATCCCTTTCCACAAAGGTAATCTAAAAAATTCAAGATGCAACTCTCTTCTAAACAACAGCAAGTGGTTAATGTTATTTATTTACCACCATTTTATCACCATTTTACCACCATTTATGGTGGTAAATAGGAAAATAAATTAAAACATAGTGATTGTAATTTACTTCACTTTCTTTACAAGTGTTTTTTTGACTCTCAATTATTTATGAGCTATAATTCCTTCGTAAACAAGCACATGGAAATATTGATAATGATGACTCATTTATTTTGCATAATCATGATGAGTCATTTGATTAACTAAATAACTTTAATATCCTAAATTAGTGCACAGGTGTGATATTTGACGAATTATAATAAGCTCATTTGACTTAACTATATAGTTTTAATATCCTAAATTAGTGTACACATGTGATATTTGACGGAATAATTATAATAAGCTCATTTGATTAACTATATAGTTTTAATATCCTAAATTAGTGCAGACATGTGATATTTGGCAGGATGATTATAATAAGCTCATTTAATTAACTATATAGTTTTAATATCCTAAATTAGCATACACATGTGATATTTGACTGAAGGATTATAATAAGCCCATTGAAATATAAATGGTAGTAAAAATGTTGAAATTCTAGTCTCAAGTGGGCTTCAAACATATGGATCACAAATGATGGACTCACTAATATTTTATAATTGCCAATTTACAAGATCAATTTTTGAATAGTTCAGATCATTGTACTGACATGATTTTAGTGATGTAACCCATAATTACATTATTTTGAGATATCATCAGGTATGCTATGATCTACAATGGATTAATAGCCCTGCGAAACTCTTGTCACACGCGTGGCACTCATACAAGGAGCTGAAAGCTTATTTAACTAAAAATATGGGAGATTTCAAACACACCAAAAAATATATTTAAATACATACCCCCATCAAAGGCCTCATCACTAATAATTCAGGTTTTGGATGATTTGACTGCCAAAAAAATAAATCATCTAATTTATGCCGGGTCATTTTCTCCTTTTTGTTTTTTCTGACTTTCGGGACATTTGAGTAGGTGATGCAACGGGGTGTGTGTGTGTGTGTGTTTTTTGTGGTGCCCAGCCGAATTTGTAAATTAGTCCTTGGAGGAATAAATATAGATGGGGGTTTAAAAAATTAATGGTTTGAGTGGATTTAACATAATCCTTCTTAAAAATTAATCATTATACGTTCCTTTCCCAACATTTTCTTTCAATAGAGCCCACCGAGCCAGGCGTTAGCTTATTTTTTGGACCTGAGCCTAACACGGGATGACACATGTAAACAGTTAGAGTGGATTTCATGTACGGTGGAGCCATAAAAAATCAAGGGGAGTGTTTAGAGGCTAGACCACCCCTTTATTTATGAAAGTTTAGGTAAATTTAACATTAGTTACTTAGGTGGGAGAGGCCTATGCTTGCAATATCAGCTCCCACAGGTTTTTCCAAAATCCTCTCTGACCATTAGGTGCATGAACCAACAGTAGACGTAAGGCTAAAAAATAGGCCCTATCTATGATTAACGTGAACACCCACATGATTGAAAATAGTGTACAGGCAACACCCACTATCCAAATTATCTCACCTGGTGTGGCCCACCTTAATCACAGGTGGGCTTGGGTTTTGGACCTTAGGCCAAATATTTGTGTAGGTTTGACTGGATTTCACATAATCATCACAGTGGACTTCGTAAAATAAAAATAAAAAAATCAATGGTGCACATCATTGTTCAAACAGTTTCCTTTGGAGTGGCCCACCTAAATCACAAGTCAGCGTGATTGTTGAGCCCTCTATCTAATAGTGAATGGATCAACTATTGGTCGAAGTTGATTGTGCAAACACATCGCGGTGGGACCACCTAGCTAAGAGATGAGATAGATTAATCTCAGGTGGTTCGTACTTCGTAGGGGAGCATTACCAGCTTCTCATGAGGTCGATCGAGCACTATAAGCCCCACCGTGACGTGTGATGGACAGCCTTCCCATTAATCAGATACACCTTTGGTGAACTGTGGGCATAAAAATCAGGCCAATATATGCCTTAGATGGACCACACCATAGACTGGAGAGTGGATGCCCACCCATCGAAACCTTCTTAATCGCGTATATAGCGGCACAGTGAGATGTGGTCTAGATATCCAGCCCATTATGTGTCCTTCTTGAATGGGGGCCGGTCACACCAAATTTTAGGCCATTCCAAAACTCAAGTAGAACCAGCTAAGTGCTTTTAGATGTGTAAGACACGATTTTCCATGATTTCAGATGAGGTTGACCTCACAGTATCATTTCCACCACACACATGGACACACCTCCACCCACCCGGGAGCGGATTGATGGAGTTTTCCTCCTCAGCATGGAGGAGAGAGAGTGCAATCTGGGATGGTTGGGCGTCCGGACCAAACCTGATCAGGCGACCGAAATTCCACCAGATGGACAGCTTTGTTGCTGGACTATTTTCAGAACAGTCGGGCGCCTGGCAGTCTAGTGACCGGGCGCCCGGTGCCCTGGTCGGGCGCCCGAAATTGACATTTTTCTCAAGTCTTCATGCTGGACCCTTTTTGGGTTGGCCGGGCGCCCAACGGTTTGGTGACCGGGCGCCCGACCCGGCGCGGACTGCTTATACGCAGTTTCTTTATTGGACTCTAATTCCTCCGTTTTCTTACTTAAGGAGTTCCAAAACGGGATTAGGGCATCCCATTAGAGTGTTTGCACGTCCAAGGTGAGAAAGAGAGAAAAAGAGGAAGAGAGAAAGAGAAGAGAAGAGAGAGAGAGAGAGAGAGAGAGAGAGAGAGAGAGAGAGAGCTTGTAGAAGGGAGAAGTTGCTTGAAAAGGGATTCTTCTGCGCAACCGTCGTCTCAGCGCTTCTACGTCCTCGGAATTGATGAGATCGCTCTACTTTTGCTATTCTCTTATTATTTATCCACTCCTATGTGAGTGAGGAAGGTTTGATCCAAGCGGTGTGTGCTTGAGATCGGTTGTAACAGTTCCTCGAGATAGTGGATTGTTGATTTGGATTAGGTCCCGTGGTTTTTTACCTCTTTTGAGGGTTTTTCACGTAAAAACTCATTGTATTGTGTGGTTGATGTTTATTCTTAATTATTACATTATCATAGTCCATAATTCTAGTATATTGGGGGGCGAGATCCTGAAGGTTTGTGTGAAACGCGCCCAACAAAGTGGTATCAGAGAGTTCAGGTTGTTTGAACGGAGTGGGATCGGTCCTGAATTATGGAAGGTGGCTCATCAAGGATAATCAGCCTCAATAGTTTTAACTGGACCTATATGGAAGGCTAAGATGGAGGACTTGCTTTATTGCAAGGACTTATATACTCCAATTCTAGGCGTATCGACGAAGACAAAGGATATGTCAGATGATGATTGGAAGAAAGTGGACTGGAAGGCGGTGGGGTTCATTAGACAATGGTTGGATGATTCGGTTTTTCACCATGTGTCTACAGAGACCTCAGCCGTTAGCCTATAGTAGAAATTGCAAGGGTTGTATGAGAGGAAGACAGTCGGCAATAAGATATTCCTGATAAGACAACTTGTGAATCTCAACTTCAAAGATGGTGGTTCTGTGGCTGAACACATGAATGAGGTCAGCAACATTGGGAACCAGCTCTCCGCCATGAAGATGGTCTTGGATGATGAACTTCAGACTTTGCTACTGCTTAGCTCATTGCCTGACAGTTGGGAGACATTGGTATTGTCTCTAAGTAACTCCGCGTCAGACGGAAAGGTATCCATGGATCAGGTAACAAGTTGTCTCTTCAATGAGGAGACAAGGAGGAGGTCTCTAGGGCCTGCTCAACAAGAGGCCCTTGTGACACAAGATAGGGGGAGAAGAAAGAATAGAAATGGCGGAAAGGCCCGAGATAAATCAAGATGTAAGTTAGTTGCCAGGAAAGATGTTGAATGCTGGAACTGTGGCAAGAATGACAACTATAAGCATGAATGTCACAAGAAGAAGAGTGACAAGAAGGGTAAAGAAAAGGAGAAGGAAGATGAATCGGATTCTGCTGCGGTCGCCTCAGATGGTGACATTGTTGTTATTCTTTTGGCAGATCACGATATTTGTCTCACGGCTTCGAGTCAGGACACTGACTGGGTGATAGACCTCGTTTCATGCGACTCCACGCAGAGATTTCTTCACAAGCTACAAGTCAAGTGACTATGGGACAGTGAAGATGGAAAATTCTGGTGTTTCGAATATCGTAAGGGGTCGGTGATATTTGTTTGAAGACTGATGTGGGCTGCACATTGGTTCTCAGGGATGTGAGACACATTCCAGACCTTCACCTCAACTTGATGTCGACGGGAAGGCTGGATGATGATGGCTATGAAAGTCGGTTTGTTGGTGGGCGCCGGAAGCTCATCAAGGGTTCGTTGATTACTGCCAGACGAAAGAAGTGTTGCACCCTTTACAAGGCAAGTGTTCGTGTATGCAAGGGTGGATTGAACGCAGCGGAAGACTTAGCTACTGACGTGTGGCACAGGCGTCTAGGCCACATGAGTGCAAAAGGGCTTCAGCTACTAGCGAAGAAGCGGCTCCTTCCAGACGTGATAGGTATACCTCTCAAAACCTGTATTGACTGTTTATCTGGGAAACAACATAGAGTTTCTTTTGTTAAAACTGCTTTTCATACTAATAAAGTACATGCATTAGATTTGGTTTATTCTGATGTTTGTGGTCCTATGATGACAAAAATTAACCTTGGGTGGGGCATAATATTTTGTCACTTTTATAAATGATGCATCTAGGAGGGTTTGGGTGTATGCTTTGAAATCCAAGGACGAGGTCTTTGGTGTGTTTAAATTGTTTCATGCTATGGTCGAGAGAGAGACAGGCAGATCATTAAAGTGCATCCGCACTGACAATGGTGGTGAATACGTAGGTAACTTCCACGAGTATTGCAAGTCACTGGGTATACGGCATGAACAGTCAGTTCCCAAGACCCCCCAGCATAATGGTGTGGCTAGAGCAAATGAATCACACCATTGTAGAGAGAATCAGATGCATGTTATCCCATGCAAAGTTACCCAAGATGTTCCGGGGAGAAGCAATGCATACGACGGTGTACTTGATAAACAGGTCTCCATCAAGCCCCGTTGAATAGAGAAGTACCTGAGAAGGTGTGGACTGGACGTGATCCATCGTACCGTCATCCCAGGGTGTTTGGATGCAGGGCATCCGTTCACGTACCTAAAGGACGAGAGGTCCAAGCTCGATATGAAGATCAGGCAGTATGTGTTCTTAGGGTACAGTGATGAGAAGTTCGGTTACAGGTTGTGGGATCCAATCGAGAAGAAACTCGTCAAGAGCAGAGATGTTGTTTTCATTGAAGATCAGTGTTGATAGAAGACATTGAAAAGCCAGAGAAGACCCAACCCAGTTCAGGTGAACTGGAGAACATGGATCCAGTTACTTCCTCCCATGGTGCCTGATGACGGGGGATGACAGCAAGGTGCAGAGGATGAGGGAGTCCCTACAGAAGATGGATCGGGGGAGCAGATCCTACTTGATCCACCCTGTTGAGCCACAGGTGAGGAGGACATCAAGGGACAGACATCCATCCAAGAAGTACTCGCCGCATGAGTACATTATGCTCACTGATGGGGGAGAGCCAGAAGACTATTTTGAGGCCCTAGCCGACGAGCATAAGAAGGAGTGATTGAAAGCTATGCAAGAGGAGATGGAATCCTTGCATAAGAACCACACCAATGACATGGTGAAATTGCCTAAGGGCAAGAAAGTTCTGAGCAACAAGTGGGTGTTCATAAAGAAGAATGGGCAGAAGAATTCACAGACAAGGTACAAGGCCAGACTTGTGGTGAAAGGGTTTAGTCAGAGGAAATTAATAGACTTCGAGGAGATATTCTCACCAGTGCTGAAGATGACATCCATATGGGTGTTGCTTGGATTAGCGGCTAGCATGGATCTGGAGATAGAGCAATTAAATGTCAAAACTGCCTTTCTCCATGGTGACTTGGAAGAAGAGATCTACATACGTCAACCAGAAGGGTTCGAAGTCAAGGGCAAAGAGCATATGGTGTGTAGGCTTAGGAAGAGCTTGTATGGGCTGAAGCAAGCTCCTAAGCAATGGTACAAGAAATTCGACTCGTTCATGTTGAAGCATGGATATGACAGAACGGAGTCGGACCACTGTGTGTTCACTCGCAGGTTCTCAGATGGTGATTTCTTAGTTCTGCTACTGTACGTTGATGACATGCTCATCATGGGAAAATACATCAAGAAGATCGACAGGCTGAAACAGGGGTTGGGCAAGTCGTTTGCGATGAAAGACTTGGGCCCGGCAAAATAGATCCTAGAAATGGAGATAACCCGTGACAGAAGCAGCAGGAAGCTTTGGTTGTCACAAGAGCGATACATTGAGAAAGTCCTAGAGCGGTTCAATATGAATGCAGCGAAGTCGGTCAGTACTCCACTGAATGGTCACTTCAAATTGAGTGACAAATAGTGTCCCAAGACGAAGGCAGAAGTGGAAGAGATGCGGAAGATACCCTACGCATCAGGGGTAGGAAATTTAATGTATGCTATGGTGTGTACACGCCCAGACATAGCATATGCGGTTGGTGTTGTTAGCTGATATCTTGTCAATCCTGGCAAAGAACATTGGGCAGCGGTGAAGTGGATACTGCGGTATCTGAGAGACTCATCCAGGTTGAGCCTATGCTATGGTGACAGAAAACCTATGTTAGAAGGCTACACAGATGCAAATATGGCAGGATGACATAGACTTTAGGAAGTCTACATCGGGGTTCATGTTCACGTTTGCAGGGGGAGCGGTCTCTTGGCAGAGCAAGCTACAGAAGGTCGTAGCATTGTCGACGATAGAGGCCGAGTACATTGCGGTCACAGAAGCATGCAAAGAGATGCTATGGATGAAGAGGTTCCTATAGGAACTCAGCCTGAAGCAGGAGGAGCACGTGGTCTATTGTGATAGCTTAAAGTGCTATACACTTGAGTAAGAATCCAAGTCAGCATTGCAAGTCGAAGCACATAGAGATTCTGGTATCACTGGATCAGGGATACTTTGGAACAAAAGGTGTTACAGCTTGAGAAGGTCCACACGGACGATAACGGGTCAGACATGATAACTAAGGCTTTGCTCAAGGGCAAGTTTGATGTTTGTAGAAACCTGGCTAGCTTGAAGAAGGTGAATTTCTCCTAAGTCGGAAATGGAGGAGATTTGATGGAGTTTTCCTCCTCATCATGGAGGAGAGAGAGTGCAATCTGGGATGGTCGGGTGCCCGAACCAAACTTGGCCGAGCGACCGAAATTCCACCAGATGGACAGCTTTATTGCTGGACTATTTTCAGAACAGTCGGGCGCCCGGCGGTTTAGTGACCAGGCGCCCGACCATGTTGGTCCGGGCACCTGAAATTGGCATTTTTCTCAAGTCTTCACGATGGACCGTTTTTGGGTTGGCCGGGCCCTCTGACGGTCTGGTGACCGGGCGCCCGACCTGGCGCGGACTACTTATACGTAGTTTCCTTATTGGGCTCTAATTCCTCCGTTTTCTTACTTAAGGAGTTCCAAAACGGGATTAGAGCATCCCATTAGAGTGTTTGCTTGTCCAAGGTGAGAAAGAGAGAAAAAGAGGAAGAGAGAAAGAGGAGGGAGGGAGAGAGGAGAGAGAGAGAGAGAGAGAGAGAGAGAGGAAGTTTGTAGAAGTGAGAAGTTGCTTGAAGAGGGATTTTTTTGCGCAACCGTCGTCTCAGTGCTTCTACGTCCTCGTGATCGGTGAGATCACTCTACTTTTGCTATTCTCTTATTGTTTATCCACTCCTACGTGAGTGAGGAAGGTTTGATCCAAGCGGTGTGTGCTTGAGATCGGTTGTAACAGTTCCCTGAGATAGTGGATTGTTGATCTAGACTAGGTCTCATGGTTTTTTTACCTCATTTGAGGATTTTCCACGTAAAAACTTCTTGTGTCGTGTGGTTGATGTTTATTCTTAATTATTGCATTATCATAGTCCATAATTCTAGTGTATTGGGGGGCGAGATCCGAAGGTTTGTGTGAAACGCACCTAACACGGATTGCAGGGATATCACTATGGCCGGGGCTGTGTGGGATCCATAAGGATGTCCGTGACAAAATCCACTAGGCATATATGTTTTTAAAGACTAAAATAGGACATGATTATAAAAATAAGGCACATTCAAAATTCATGTGAGCCACACCAACAAAACAGTGGGAACACCAAGGTAAACAGTTAGAAACCTTCCTGGAGTTGGCCATGCTATGTTTATATGCTATCCAAACCGTTCAAAGAATTATTAACACTATGATAAACTATAATGCAAAACTTTTATCGCGGCTAAATGTTCAATACCCACTGTTTCGTATGGTTTGACCCATCTGAGTTTTGTATCTGCCTAACGTGGTCTTACAAAACAGATGGACGTAGTGGATTTGTCACGGACATCCCTGTCAGGGTCACAGGCAATCTGCTCCCCATCTACTCAGCCACATGTGATTCAGGTGGTGCATATGATTCAAAACAGTGTACAGGTAATGCCCACTCTCCAACTATTTCTCATCGTGTGGCCCACCTGAATCAAGGATGGGCTTGAGGTTTGAGGCTTGAGCCTAAATATTTGTGTATCATCTAATGGTTTGCTTGGATTTCACATAATCATCACAATGGACCCTGTGCCAAATCGTATGTGCACATCATTGTTCCAACAACTTTTTTTGGTGTGGCCCATCTAAATCACGAGTCAGTTTGATTTTTCAGCCTCTCTGCCTAACAGTGGATGGATCAATTGTTAGTCGAAATAGATTGGACAAACACATCACGGTGGGACCCACACTAGCTAAGAGCAACCTCAAACGGCTTTTATTGTGTTTTCGGAGAGCGGCTGAAACACGAGCAAGAGTCATTGCGCACCAGGAAACATGGAATCAAATGCTCGCCCGAGGAGCTGGGTGTGTGGTTTAGATTTAAGAGTACACATGGGCGCTGTTTAGGTGTATCCCGGATCCCCAAGTGTGATGTATGTGCCTTACATGGGGTCCACTGGAATGTTTGTTTTCCATCCAACCTGTTGACAAGGTCACAAAGACCTGGATGAAGAGACCACACAAATATCATCTTGATCCAAAACTTTTGTGGCCCACAAGAAGTTTTTAATGATTGAGTACTACTGTTTCCTGTATTATAGTCCACCTAAGATTTGAATCTACTTCATTTTTCAGATCATGCTCTAAAATAAGTTTTCAAAATAGATGGACGGCGTGGCTGTAAGACACATACATCCGCACAGTGGACGCCATGGTCAGGGATCCACCAAAGCCGTGCGCCCCTCTTTTGCACGGGAGCAGTACTCTCTCGTGAGTCGTGAGCACTGAGTAGCTTTTTTTGTGAGGTCGAGCACTGACGTTGAAGGCGTGATTTTCACATGGTGTGTCCCACCTGAGTTCCTCGTGACGTTTCCGTCGTATTATCATTTACTCCGTATATATGTACGACACACTCACGGCCTCACCCCCACCCACCACCCTACCGGACGCGGATTGTGTCATTCCTCGGTATGGACGCAAAGTGTCCAGGCTGATCTGTGGAGAGGTCCACCGTGATATATTCATTTATCCATGCCGTCCATCCCCTTTCCAAGATCATTTCAAAGGATGAGATAAAGAATGAGGAATATCCAACGCTCAGGTGGACCACACCAGAGATCACTCTGTCATTGCTAAGCTCATTATTTGGTGTGGTTCACATGAGCGTTGGATCTCATGCCTGTCTTAAATCGATCTTATAAAATGGTGGACGGGATGGATAAAGATATACGGGCGCGAATTAGGTGTTACCCCGTGAACAGCTTAGTGGTTGTTACCCCTACCGTATGGCCCACATGGATGATATTTTGTATATCCACTCCGTCCATCCGTTTATACAGCCCATTTTAAGATAAAATTCCAAAAATTATGCAGATCCAAATCTCAAGTGGACCATACCACTGGAAACAGTGTGATTGAGTGCCCCACCATTAAAAATTCCAAAGAGCCCATGGTAAGGTTTTGGTAATGTTTATTTGCAATCCAAGCTCTTGATAATGTCAATAAGGTCTTGATGAAGGGAAATTATAAATATAAGATTGATCCAAAACTTTTGTGGCCCACAAAAACGTTTCTAATGGTTATTAATCACAGTTTCTAGTGGTATGGTCCACCTGAGATTTAGATCTTCTTAAGGTTTTGTATCATGTCCTAAAATTATACGAGAAAACAGATAGACGACATAAATATGTAGAAAATACATCAAGATGGGGCCCACACGGTAGGGGTAACACCCACTAAGGTGTTACCAGGGAAACATCTAATTCGCTCCCAAGAGATACATGATAGTGTACGCAATCCGCGTCCCCACCCACACTGACACCACACCTTCCGATGCCCTATCTGATGATGATGGGACAGATATGATTGAAAGGTTACTCAGTAGCCTCCTTTCGGGTTGCGGATTTCGTGCGAAAGCCTTGCGCAGTGAGTTCCTGCGCTGGGAACCAAGGTGGGGCCCACAGTGATGTTTTTCATAAATCCACCCCGTCCATCCGTTTTGGGAGAACATTTTAGGACAAGAAATAAAAATGAACCGGATCCAAGATTCAAGTGGGCCGAACTAAAGGAAAAGTTGGGTAGGTAAATTACTACCGTTGAAACCTCCCTAGGGTCCACAGTGATATTTATATGACATACATACCGTTCATAACGTCACTACTACTGGGATGAACAGGAAACACAAATATTATCCTGATTCGAAACTCCTTTGGCTCCACTAATATTTCAACTGTGGAAGTTTAATCCTCACGTTTTCGGCCCACTCGAGTCTTTAATCCGGTTCATTTTTGTTCTCATGTCCTAAAATGAGCTCCCAAAACCGGAGGGACAGGGTAGATTCATAAAAAACATCACTGTGGGCCCCACCTTGGTTCCCATAGCAGGAACTACCTGCGCAAGGCTTTCGCAGGAAATCCGCGCCCTCTTTCGTACTGAGTAAACTCATTTTAGCCCACCGAAATATCCGCTTTTGATCATTTAAGGGTTGAAACCAAAATTGAACCATATCCAAAACTCAAGTCAACCATACCACAAGTAACAGTAGGTATAATGATTTCCACGTTGAAACCTTTCTAAGGCCCGCGGTGATGTTTATTTGTCATCAAACTTGTTCACAAGATCACACCACATTGATGATGGGATAAAACAAATATTAGCTTGATCCAAAACTTCCACAGCCCTCGGGAAAATTTCAATGGTACAGATTCAATTCACACTGTTTCCCTGCGGTGTAGGTCCTCTTAAGCTTTTTATAAGCTTTTTTTTTTTTTTTTTTGTCTCAAGGTATAAATTATCGGTTGAAATGTATGAATCAAGTGGATGAAAATTTCAGAGAAAATCTTTGAGTGTTGGGATCCAAAATTACACAAACTAAATTAGAAACTCAAATTCCATTGGAACTCATTGTTTGGTTGAAAACTATGCAATTCAGATTCTGTTTGGTTGAAAACTATGCAATCCAACTGTTGCTTGCGGCATGGCCAACTTGAGCTTCGGATCCGCCTAAGAACTTGAACCCTGGCCCTATAGTAGTCCCGCAAGACAGATGGCCGGGTTGGATGGCAAATAAACATTATAGTCGGGCCTTAGGAAGTTTTGAATGGTGGACGTTCAATCAACACTGTTTTCCTGTGGTGTGGTCCACTTGAGATTTAGATCTACCTCTGTTTTTTGTCTAATGCTCTTAATTAAGCTCTAAAAATGAATGGACCACATGGATATGAAATGCATACGCCATAGATGTATAATGCATGCATGGGGGCACCACCCTAGTGATGCTCCCTTCCACCTCTTTTACTTTTTGCAGAAACGGTCCTCTACACGGTTTCCACTAATTTCGATTTCAGGACCATTTAGATTTCCAAATGACATCTTGTTTAGCTGAAATTTGCCGCCAAACACACCAGTTAAAATTAGATTCCATTGGAATCTTGATTTTTGGCTGGAAACGTGTTTCCAACGTCAACCAAACGGCCCCTAATGGGTGTTACCTCGGATTCCCTACTAAAGGTTCGTGTAGTTGGGAACATGGTTCCTACGTGGAACCTAGGTGGGGCCCACCGTGATGTTTGTGAAAAATCCACCCAGTCCATCCATTTTGTGAACTCAAGTTAGGACATGCAAACAAAAATTAGCTGGACCCAAGACCCGAGTGAGCTGCAATAAAGGAAAAGGTGGATAGGGAAATTCCAACCGTTGAAACCTCCCTAGATCCACAACAATGTTTATAGGCCATCCATACCGTTAATAGCATCATTCTTACTGGGATGAAATGAAAACACAAATATTAGCATGATTTAAAACTTATGCAGCCCCACTAATGGTTCAACTGTGGACATTCAATCCTCACTTTTTCGGCCCACTTGAGTCTTGAATTCAGCTCATTTTTTGGATCATGGCCTAAAATGAGTTCACAAAATGGATGAATGGAGTGGATTTCTCACAAACATCACAATAGGCCCCACCTATGTTCGGAAGTTCGTGTGAAATTTCGCAAGAAATATGTGTCCGTGTTACCCCTACGTTGTGGCCCACATGGATGATATTTTGTATATCCACCCGTCCATCTGTTCTGCTAGCCCATTTGAGGATGGGGTTACAAAAATTATGTAGATCCAAATCTCAAGTGCACCATACCACTAGAAGTAGTGGTGATCGAGTGCCCCACTGTTAAAAATTTAGAGCCCATTGTAAGGTTTTAGTAATGTTTATTTGAAATTCAAGCTGTTGATAATGTCGATAAGATCGGGATGAAGGGAAAATATAAAGATCCAATTGATGCGTAACTTCTGTAGCCTACAAAAAGTTTTTAACGGTCATTAATCATTATTTCTAGTGGTATGGTCCACTCGAGATTTTGATCATTTTAGGGTTTTGTATCATGCGGAAGAACCGGTGGATGGTGTGGATATAAAAAAAAAAAAAAAAAACATCAAGACGAACCCCACACGGCTAGGGTAAAACCCACTAAGTTGTTCCCCGAATAATCCGCTCTCCCTGATTGTGAGGCCATCATCAATGTGGAAGCGCCAACATGGTGCCAGCTTGGACATCGAACATAGGTGCACAGTGGATGCGTGTGGTTTTAGAAAGCTCCATGTTGATTTTAGTAGCCAACAAGGTCCATGCATTGAGCAAAAATTTCAAGACTCAGGTGAGATGGTGTGAGCAAGGTTTGATATTTTGTTATTGTTGCTCGTTGCTCTTCAGCTGGGCTTGCGAGGGATTAAGCTCCATGTAGGGCTGCACATATGTCAGTTTAACCTGATCGACTTGCCCGATCTGACTTAGCAGAAACTCGATCTGCCTCGACGTGACAAAGAAAATGGTCCAGTCACAGGGTGAATGCAGCTGGACTGTTTTTTAATCCAGGTATGGTTTAGGATACATGCTAAACCCGACCCCAACTCATGTATGCCCGACCCGTTTTGCTTGACTCGAACCACCCCGAGTTCTATTAAAGTATTCTTAAAAAAAAAAAAAGAAGCATTCGAGCATGCCTTCTTTCGATATGTTTAGAAATTAGAACTTTGGATGATAAGGTGGTAAACACATCTAGCGGGGTAGTTTTTTCATAAGGCTCAATAGGGAACTCCAGTTCATACTCCATCCCTCCAAAAACATCTCAAATTGGAAGATTGTAAGCCCTTGACTTAAGCCTTCTTGTACTCTTCATTTAATGTGAACCATATATTTGGTTACGATTGGTGGGTTAAGGAGATTTTTTGGGCATGGTCCATCGATGATTGGAACCACAATCTCAATGGTTTGGATCACCAATCGATGCATTCCCACTGATGCATCTGTATGAATTATGGAATGTTAGGGAAAGGGATGTTCTGCATGCAATTGAATAATTTATATCCATTCAAATCAAATGTAGATTTCCTGCCAAAGCCTTTCGTAGAAAGTTACTGCATTGGGAACCTAGGTAGGGCTCATTGTGATGTTTGTGATAAATCCAACCCGTCCATTCGAATAAGCAGGACTCAGTCTTAACCTAACCGAAGCCAATTCAACATATAGGGTTGGGTAGGGTTAGGGTATAGGGTTGGGTAGGGTTAGGGTTGGGTCAGCCCAACCCGGTCACAACCTGGACCAAAACTTGAACCTTTAAAATATGTCTATGTTTGGTCTAGGATTAGGCCCAACTCGACCCTAACCTGACCCGTGTGCAGGCCTAGCTCCATGCAAATTCCATCATATGTTTGGAGAGCACGTGAAGGAATGTGATTGGGTGGAATGGAATTGCATTTGGGTCATGTGGAATTTCTGATGGATTTTGAAATCCACTACATCTATAGGCCCCAGATTGATGCATGTGTTTTATCCATGCAGTCCATCGATATGCATCTTTTACCGGTGACTTTTGAGTTGTATACATGTGTAAGTGACCAACATCAGTTGTGAATTTAGTCGGTGGATTACAATTCCATGGTCCACCAAACAGAAGTTTTGCTTAATACCGTGTTTTTGCCTGGGGAAGATTATGATCCCAAACATATGGGGATTGGATTGTCAAAATACCATGGTATTTCTGGACATGCAATCACCATATAATAATGGTTCTAATCTTGTCCAATGCAATTCTATACCATTCAATCTGGCGGACCAAACAGGCCCAATGATTTGTAAGTGTCTCCTCACAAATGCAATCCCTACTCGCCTGTTTGGAGCGTGGATTTGGAACCCCCTCGATTCAAAGCCCCCTGGATTTGGAACCCCCTGGTTGTGTTTGGCACCCTAGATTTGGAATCCCCTCTAGTCCAAAAGTATGATATTTACAAGGGTTTGAATTTAATTACTAAATCAACTTTAATATCCCTAATTAGTATAAGCATGTAATGTTCGACACAATGGTTGTAATAAGCCCGTTGAAATATATACTTTGGCCAAAAATGATGAAATTCCAAGTCTCGGATGGGCCACAAGCACAGGATCACATCCAAGTGACTAACCTACAAATTTTAATCGTTGATTTCCTTAGACAATGTTATTAAAGTAAGTTTAGTGATGCAGTTGACAATCTAACTGTTTTGGGTATCATCAGTGGCCCATGTGTTCAATAGATTAGTAGCCTAGTGACACACATGTTACATATGTGACTTTTTGGAAGGATTTTAGATGTAATTCAAGCTTCTACCTTGGATAGCAAACCCGCTTATGGAGGGGATTTGAAACCCCCGGTTGCTTTGTGTGCCAAACACACCAAGGGATTTGAAACCCCCTCAAATCTCCCAATATCCATGGTGGCAAACGGGCCAGCCATACAAATATCACCAGCATGGCAGCCATGGAGTATGGCTGCAGAAACCAGCCATAGAGCCACTGGATATGAGCAAGGCGGCAAAAAATCAGCCTCATACATGACAAAATTTCAGAACCATCACCCATCCACATACTATCACCTCTAGCTAGAAATATAATTTCAGTTTCTTTGAGCAGATGCTAGACTGCAAGCGAACTAGAAAACTTGAGAAAGTAACTTACAAAACTAGAGTAGTAAATAAAAAGCATAAATAAACTACATAAACATTTTCACAGTTTTAAGCTTCGTCTGGATGTTCTATTGAATTGAATAGGGACAAATTCATCAAATGGAATGCAAATGAGCAAATTGCCGTTACCTCTGATAACAACATGAAATCTGTTGTGGGTTCTTTGATTGCGAGTCTTCTTTCTGCTTTCTGGATCAAACTACTAATTTTCTTTATCCTTAATCATTATAGTCGCTATGGTGACTCTAGGAGTCTATATGAGTAAGGGTAGATGTTCCAAATAACACCATTTGGGTCTTCAGATGGATATGCACAGACCTCCTTCAACATTCCAGTCGCAAGATTGTAAGAAAAAATACTTGCACCATACATTAAATACAAGATCCCAAAGTCATCGTTAAAAGCACGAGGTGAAAAGATTTTGTATGAAATGATTTTGGGATGCTCCATGCACATCGTCAACATTGGAGGTGTAAGGATGGTACTATATTTCATCTGCCAATCAAAGATCTGTTGATCGTGACTGTAATTCCGATCTTCCATATGGAAGACCCATATGTCAATTCCATTTTCATCGCCAGCACAAAGGTGTAAAAACCCTTCCGAGTCCCAAATGCATTTCTTGACAGTGTACCTACACTTGTTATGCCTTGGCAGTTCGATGAGCTTACAGTACTCATCCTCTGAATGATATATGAGTAGGTAATCCTCCCATATCCAATGAATAGTTCCTTTCAAATAAACCGATTGGGCTAAATGTGGTACATGATAGATGGAAGAAGAAGGTGAAACTTTCAGTTGTATTTCTCTCCATTCGCCGGTTTGAGAAGAAAAGATATCGAAATAAAAACTGCTAATATAGTGACCGTAAAAGATACGTATTACCTTGAAATTCTTCCCATCAGAAGCCAACCTGGCATGGGCTGTCGACAGGAATAAGCGAGAAAGGGGAAGATGTACTGAATTCTTGGTAGTGGGATTATATACATAGAAGCATCTCTGTTTCCATCCCTTTTGAAGAAGAAGCAAGCCATGGCACGAATCGAGGATTAAACACCCCTCATCTAAAGATAAGCCGAGGGAGTGATCGGGAGAGGCATTTCCCTCACTATCAACACGGAAGAAAGTGATTTGGACTGTGTCATCAAGGCGAGAAATGCTTTTGCAAATAAACCCTACATCGGTTGTTTTCGGTAAGACGCGGTTGCGGTTGGAAATGAGAGCGCACCATCCCTTGGATACACACTTGAATCTGGAAAGAGATTTCTTCGGCAAGCGTGAGAGTATGTCCACCAAAATGTCTTCACAGAAAATGCCATCTTCCATCTCCATTTCTCTATAGCTAAGTAAGAAAGAGGATATCTAGAAAGAGAACGTGTTTGTTTGGAAATAGAAATTATGCCGGAAATAGAAATGTGAATGAAAAGCTCCTCTTCTATGTGTACTATCTGGATGGAGAGAATCTACTGATTTTTTTAATTAATTAATTAATTTTTTTCATGTCGCATAAAAGAAACACCATACAATGGGTAGAGCTGGAAAAATTCAACCCGACCTGCTAACCCGACCCGGCCCGGCCCGGCCCGGCCCGGTTTTTTCTAGTTTAAGGTTAAAAAATTTGACCCGAATTCAATTTTTGGGTTGACTCAACCCGACTTGTATTTTTATGGGTCGAGTTAGGGTTAAAGGTGACCCGACCCAACCAGACCCGACCCGACCCGACCCGAATCGAATCATATAAGGGTTAAGTAGACTATTATATATTAATTTTCTTATTAGTTAAATAATACATAGTTGTTTTTCTCATACACCCTGTTGGGAACGGTCCACATGTCTATCAATTTAATAAACATGTGCACAACAATGATCACACTTTATGACATGTAGAACTAAAATATCATGAGTTTTTTTGTAACACCCTAAAAAATTATTTGTGATATTGCATGTACAGGGTGCTTACACACATGTACATCCCAAATCTTGAAACCCATATTTTAGCAATACTTAGAATGTGCACCCACATATACACATTTAGACTCATACACCTTGTAATAATCACCTAATTAACCATGGATCTTAGAGGAAATCATCCAGTTGTCCACCTCACCTTCAAATGAGTTGATCTTTATAAACCAATTTCGTGTGTGAACATGTTCATGTATTACCCTTTAATGCATCTCGGGTCCACACAACTCATCTGTTAAAATTAGAAAAATGCTTCGTATGGTAATTTTTCCCGTGTTTCATTATTCTGGGGGAATTCTGAGTATAGAGACATTCTTAGACAATCATAAGCAATCACCAAGTATACATAAGAGAGATATCGCAAGGCGAATTTTATTCCAAAGATTCTGATATCTTTTACATTCAGGCTGTGATACTGGTCACGAGTCTTTAATTACATCAATGGATGATCACCCTTGATTAAAAGGCAAACGTAAATGAATGCATGCATCATAGATAAGTTAAATAAAACATTAAGAAAGCATGAATGTTAATGAAACAAATCACAAACAACACAAAGATTTTTACGTGGAAACCCTTACGGGAGAAAACCACGGCACAAAGTGATAAGATTCCACTATGAATGTAATTATACAATAGATGGAATATTAGAGAGAAAGCCCGGGTCGATCGAGTAAGTAATTTAAATCGTCAGGGATTATGGTCTTGAGTTCATGGTTGTATAGACCTATTTGTTTTCTTGTTATGGACTGAGACATGTTTCTGGACAAGTCGAATGTCTATGTCCTATTTTCTTTCGGATTGTCTGGGTTGAGAGACTGTCAGGATTTTATCGAGTGATGCAACTCTTGGCCGTTGGCCTCTGGAATACACGATCATCGAATATTGGTCGGCACGACCCAAGGCCTGCGCCCGTTTATAACGGGTGACCTTAGGAAGGCACTCCGCAACTTCCTAAGCGATGTTTTTAATCGAGTGGTGCAACTTTAGACCATTGGCCTCTGGAATACACGAGTATCGAAATGTTAGTCGGCATGACCTAAAGCCCACGCCCGTTTTTTTATAACAGGTGACCTTAGGAAAGCACTCCACAACTGCCTCATCAGCTCAACCGATGGACCCGTTGTCGATGGGTAGGGCATCGACTGTCTTTTTCATAGTGGCAATCCATAGCAGGGTATTTCAAGCTTTGTTAGAACTCTTTTTTTTTGTGATTTCTTGTAATAACCATAATCCCTTAGGTTTAGCCTTGGACCTTTATCCGGGATGAATGAGCTTTGTACAGTAAAGTAAATGTGTTTCTCCTTGGAGTCGGGCAACTTGTCTTCGAAAACACTCCTTCTTCTGAGTACTTTCCGATGATCTATTTGAGATTGAATGGGCTTTATCGAGCTAAGATCCTTTAAGGATTCAAGTTCAATGGGCTGGATCAGCTATTTTCAATGCCTGCAAGTGGCTAAATATCGAGTCCGATGAGTGCTCGTATATGCCAATTTCTGATGAATGATGGGGATTGGTGCCCCATAAATGTTTAACTCGCCTATTTCATGGCCTGAGGGCTTTAACTTTGCCTCAATGTCTTTGAGATCGCGATTGATTTCGTTTGGTATTGTCGATTTTCGGGTCATCAGGGCACTTCCTAGGGCTGAAAATGACTAAGTAGTGGACCTGTTTGCGGTCTGATCAGGGCATTAGGTGAATATCATCGATGACCATCTTTGAACAAGGGTGGATTATGTCCACGAGGGTCGTAGTGTGATCGCATTTCGATTCGCTTAGCATAGGTCGATTTCCGAGCCGACAGGGCATTTCCTAAAGCTGAAAATGACTAAGTACTGGGCCTGCTAACCGATTGTTGGGGTCCCAAAAGTAAAAGTCTTCGAAACAGTGATTACGAGCGTCCAAATCATCACTTGATTGGATTTAGGACCAGTGCATCGGGGATCGCACCAAAGATCGCAACACGCATCAGACTTGACCAAAAGAGGGAAAATTGGGCCAGTAGTGGACCCCACCGGTCATCATGATCAAAACCCTCCAAATTTAGGAGGGGTACCTCAATTATGAAGAAATAGGAGCAGTGCATTGACATTCATCGCAAGGCGGACCCCACAAACCCTCCGTTTTGAAAAACCCAACTTTGTGAAGCACGAATACGTCCAGCGCATCAAGGAAATCCACGGCCGGCGCATCATGAAATTCAATCATTTTCAGAAAGTGAATTTCAGGACGCACTACCCTCAGCGCGTCCAGAAATCCTCTAGCGCAGCAAGAAATTCAGACAGCTTTTATGAATTGAATTTTAGGACGCACTGCCCCCAGCGCACCCAGAAATTCACCCGGCGCATCATGTAATTCAATCATTTTCAGAAAATGAATTTCAGGATGCGCTGCAAAAATTCATCCAGCGCGTCAAAAAATTCAGGCATTTTGGGGACGCACTGACAGCTAGCGCGTCCTGAAAATTAGCTTTCGAACTCAGCCATTTTCTAGACGCGCCGAATGATTTTATCGACGCGCCGACCCATTTTCTCGACGCGCTACATATGTCGACCTCCTATTGGACGACTTCACCTATAAATACCCCCTCCCACCACCTCATTTGCAAGATTCAGAGAGAGAGAGAGAGCCGAACCTCGTCGCCGGAAAACCTTTTTCCGACCGCCGGAACCCTCTTCCGATCACCGGAACCCCTCGCCGAAAATCGCACCTCCGACCATAATAGGTCTGGAGATGAAATAACTTAAGTCATCTTTTTGGACGCACTGGCCCTAGCGCATTGCAAAAATAGGCCAGCGGATCAGAAAAATGAACCTTCTTAAACGAAGTTATTTTTGGACGCACTGGCCTAGCGCATCGCAAAAATAGGCCAGTGGATCAGAAAAATGAACCTTCTTAAACGAAGTTATTTTTTAACGCACTAGCCCCAGCGCATTACAAAAATAGGCCAGCGGATCAGAAAAATGAACCTTCTTAAACGAAGTTATTTTTTGACGCACTGGCCCCAGCGCATCAGAAAAATAGTCCAGCACATCATGAAAATAGACCACTTTTAACAATCATTTTTGGATGCGCTGGCCCTAGCGAATCAGTAAAATCAGGCCAGTGGATCGCAAAAATCAGCACTTTGAGCGCTCATTCCGGTACCCTTAAATCCTCATTTTATAACGTTTTTAGCCCCGTTTGGGCCTATTTTGGGTATTTCGAGCATTTCGGACGTAATGGAGCAGTCAAATGACCCATTCGGGCCACCCAGTGAGCAGAATGCAAGCCTTCGGAGTCTGATCCGATCCAACGAGCTGAATGGAGCAATTCTCCTGAAAAGAGGCCTGCCAGTGCCAGAACCATACTGATGCATCATCATTACATGTACTATCTTAATATGACCCGGATTCAGGCCCGGACTAAGCAAAGGAGACTATGGTTAACACGGTAAACCATATCAAGAGGGTTCTAAACTATCACACACAATTTGTTAAAGACTGACACTTCAAGAACAGTCGATGCCCTACCCATCCAAACGGCATCCGCTGGTTGAGCTGCACAGGTACACACAACTGTGGAATGGACTTCCCGAGGTCACCTGTCCATACATTGACAGGCGCGGGCCCAGAGTCGTCCTTTCCGGCCATAAACCCTGACAGTCTCAGCCCAGATCTCCGGTCAAAACATGGGACATAGACATCCGACTCGTACAAAGATGGGTCAGTCTATAACAGAACACAACAAATACAGGTCTCCGCGACTATATAAATTCAGGTTCCCGTGACCATACAAACACAGGTCTCCGCGACCATACAAATACAGGTCCCCGTGACCATACAACCATACAAATACAGGTCTCTGTAACCATATAAATACAGGTCTCCACGACCATACAAATACAGGTCTCCGCGACCATACAAATACAGGTCTCCGTGACCATACAAATACAGGTCTCTACGACCACACAATACAGGTCTTTACGACCACGAACTCTGAGACCATAGTCCCTGCTGACTAGTCTTCTGCCTTTTAATCAAGGGTCATCGATCATTCGATGTAATTAAGGGCTCGTGCCAGACCACGGCCTGGAATGTACATGATCTCAGGATCTCTGGAATAAAATTCGCCTTGCAATATCTCATCTCTTGCGTACTTTTGTGAATGCTTGTGATTGTCTGCGAATGTTTCTATTACTCAGAACCCCAGAGCAACAAAACACCACATCTCAGAGGATGTTGTTATGATCCATTCTCTAGTTCTAACACCGATTAATTAGGGTATTCGAGGGTCCTAGGATTGAATAACCTATCACGGTGCATGATTATGGTGTATCGTGTCATAAAGAAGAAAAGTTTTCCTCTCAGGCTCGGTCTAATTCCGCCCGATTCGCCTCTATTTCGGCCATTTCCGGCTCTTTCGGGAAGATTTCAAGAGTTGTCAAATTGGCTAAGTGTTGGCCTTTTTTAGTTAAAACATGGATTTGGGCCATTTATCATTTACCGTTGGAGAATACGATCCAGGGGATGGAAAGATCTCGTCGGTGTGTATCTAGGAGAGGTGGTTTGATCGAAAACCGATCCCGATCGAAGGCAGGCCACACGATGGAAGGCCCATCCCTCCAACCAGTGTCCAGGCGCATGAAGGGGAGTGTGTGGGCGCATGTGGCATTTTCCATGGGCTAGTGGGCACATGTGCCCTCCTCCCGGGCGCATATGGCCAACTTAGTGAAGAGAGAGAGAGAGAGAGAGAGAGAGAGAGAGAGAGTTTTGAAACTTCGGGCGCATGGGACATTGCACATGCGCCCAACCCCAAATAGTGGGTGCATGTAGCCCCGGCACTTAGTGGATTTTCTACATTTTTGGCCTCCCAAAGAGTGGGCGCATGTGGGATTTACACTTAGTGTATTTTTTCATTTTTCGGCGAGAGAAAGTCGGCGCATGTGCCTCTGCAAAGTGGGGAAAGTCCCAGCACTTACAGTTTTTTTCAAGATTTCTCTCCTCTCTCTCCCTCTGCACTTGGTTTCGGTGGGGGAAATCCCTTTTCAGTGAGGGATTCTGGTGAGGGAAACCTATCCGACGGTAGTGCAATTTTGGGTTTCCAGCGGAGAAATCCCTTTCCGTCGAGGAAATCCATTCTGGCCAAGGCATCCGGTGAGGTATAACGGAGAGGGCGCATGTCATTTTTTACGTCGCTCTAAGGTTAAAGGGGATGATGTCGCCCTATGTCATCAGGAGGGCCTGCTATTTATAGCAGTCTAATCAAGTTCGAGTCCGACCCGGCGGGTATTTCCCGGCGCATGTGTTTTTGGAGCATTCACCAGCGCATGTGCTGGGCGAAAGTGTTGAGTGCAAGGGTCCGAGCGCATGTCATTTTAGGCCAGCGCATGTATTTTCAGGCTGGGTGCATGTCATTTCGGCGGATTTTCTGGGCTGTTTCCAGGAAGTGTTCGGATCGGTTTCTTTCGGATATGGGGTGCGGGCACATGTGGTAGAAGGTCGGGCGCATGTCCCTCTTGAAAATTTCCACTACTTAGCCAATTTTTTGGATTTTTGCACTTTTGTGAGAGAGAAAATTCCAGACTTAAAATATTTCAGGATTTCAGGTTCTGACGGGAGACCTCCAGAGGACAGCTACCTTTTCTAGGACTGTGGTCACTGTCACCAAGCCACTTCTAGGCTGGGGTGGACCTCTTGAATGAACGGGATGGGATGTGGAAGTCCAGATGTTACAAATTTTGGTACTTCCTTCCTAACTTAGAGCCTCCGGGTCAGCTCGTCATATAGGAACGTTGTTCCGAGGAGCGCGCACTTAGAAATACGCACCGCAGGGACTTCAAACTTACTATTTAAGGGTTTTGGGGTGCTCCAGATCATTTGGCGGTGGTGCGGACGTTCGGTTCTGCTCTGAAATTATAGTTGTAGGCTTACAGACCCTTTTTTGTTAGCTCCCGACAGGGATGAAATGCATTTCGAGGTGCACAGGTAAAGATATGCGCCGCATGACTTCAAAACTTCCAGGGTAAGGGTCTAGGACATTCTTGATCATTTGGTGGTGACCCGCACGTCCAGTTCTGCTCTAAAGTGCCGCTTACAGATTTTGGTCGCTACCGAGTGGTTAGGGTTGCACTGGCGTTTTCCTAGTTTTTTCGATCTTGAAATTGATTCACATCGTTGCAGATAGACCGCGGGATGTTGTTTTACAATGGGTACGAATTTGAGCCCCAACATCATCAAAGCTGTTTTATCAAGAATCTTAACCATTGAAATCACTCATTCTAACCCATTAAACCTGTCCAACCAGTAAATTTCGATCTAGACCCCATCACTATTTCAATCTCTGTTATTAACTCAAACCATTCTTTTAGCATGTGGTCATTTAAACTTCGAACCTCTACCTCATTTTTGAGCTTGCAACTGTAAGATATTCATCAAACCAAATGGGTGGTGTGATTTCTCAAATTCATCATCGGTGGATCCAATGCACTACCTTTTCTAAAAGAAAAAAAAAGAAATAAAATATTATATAAATACAATTATGGCCAGCATTGAAACGCTAACCAAAAACCAAGCCGTGCCCGCTTACATGTCTCTCCATCATCCCTTCTTCTTCGCCCAACCACTGCCGCACCTCGACCTCACTATCGATCCTAACCATCCACCATTTAAGATCCATTTTAAAGATGCAGATCATCCAATATGCTGCCTGGAAGATTTCGACAGCAGACATCCAATCCTCATTGTTCCCAATCATGTGGCCCACCTGAAATTTTAGATCTGACTCACGTTTTGGCTCATGGTCTGTTCTAACCTGGTGAATCTGATGGACGGATTGAATTTCTCTCAAACCATTCAAGTTGACCCCACTTAATCCCGTTTCCAATTGCACATCTGCATGCAACCCATGACCTACGTCCGTACGTGAAACCAAGATCCCTAAACCCTACGTCTCCCTCCTTCTGTGCAAACACAACTCACTGTAACCATTTGTCCAAACAGCCGCCCACTATGCTGTGACCCACCATTCCATAGGAACCATCCATATGCACTAGATGATCGTCAAACCCCAGCCGTTGATACTACTCACTCTGATACCTCTTATGTGGTCCGCACTGTTCACCGACCAACTTCATTTTCGAGCTCCTATTCTAACTCGACTTACCGAAATTGGTGAACAGCTTTGATTTCCTCTCATATTAGCCTTGTGGACCCCACTTCATCACAAAAAAAACTGACTGTTACATCTCCCGCCCGTGAACAACGTGTTCAACCCAATTTTCGTTTTCTTTCCAATCTTAGAGAGATTCTGTCTCACAATCCGTGTGAGTTTACTCCGCATGATCTTAACTATCTAAACCTCTCATCCAACAGTAGACAACTCACCAGCACTTTTCGTTAAAGGCTCCTCCAGCGCTAGAAACCGGGGATACCAATAGCAAGAGATAAAGAAGATAATCGAAACCTAAAAACGTAATATGGAAAGAAAAAGAAGCAAAAGAAAAAAAGATTAAAAGGAAAAAGAAAAAGAAAAGAAGATCGGAGAAAGAGGAGTGGAGAAGAAATAGGAAGAGGCCCTAAGGACCATTTCGCTAAGCTGGGATAGCTAGGATTGATCGCGATTCATAGAAGCTCCACCTAAGGAGCCAAACCTTCATCAGTTCGTTCACAGCGTCAACAGGTAGGTGATCTCCTAGTTGAACCCTACGTTAACCTTTAGATTGCTTCTATTTGAATATTTGTTATATATTGTGGATTTAATGTATTAATGTTGTTATGAGTTATGAATTGAATGCTAGTGTTATATGCATCTAGTTTAATCTACAAATTGGTTAGTTGATCATTAAAATGTGGGTCAACCTAACCCCACCTGGTTTAATTTGGGTTAGGTAAGGGTTGGGAAAATCCAACCCAAATTCAATTTGGGTCGGGTTAGGGTTGAGGTGGAAACGATCTGACCCAAACTTAACCCGACCCGACCCATTGTCACCTCTAACAATGGGGAGAGGATTAGGTGACGGTGCAGCCCTTACCATGGGGCCTACCTTGATGAATGTATTATGTATCCATGCTGTCCATCCTTTTTTTCCATTATAAAAGAAAAAAGAAAAAGGTGAAGCACATCCAATCATCAGGAGGAGCATACCATAGAAAAGGTGATCAAGCACTAATGGGCGACAAAAGTTTTGGATCAAGCTGAGGTTTCCTTCATTTAGGCTTACATGACCTTATCAACATTAGATTGGATGACAAATAAACACTACAGGAAACATTGAGGTGCTTGTTATAGGTAAAATTAGAGCTGACCTCAGGTCGAACCTGACTGACCTGAAGACAGGTCGGAATCATCCGATCTGACCTGGAGACCGACTCTCAAACTTCGTTAAAGAACTGACTTCGGCCATGAGACGACCTGAGCCTTATCATTACAATCACGTAATCTTAGGCTTACACCAAGATAATAGGAGAGAAATTAGGAGAATCGTCAACTGGTGCGTAAATGCCTCTAACAACTAAGAAACGGCCCAAAGATCTCGGGGATCCGAGATCTCCTCCACGAGAATTATGTTTCCTTATAGGAATACAATTCTGGGACCTAAGTCTATAAATGGATACCTCCTCTTTATCGAAAAGGTATGAATACTCTTACCCACAAAAGAGATTACTCATTCTAAAAGCTTGGACTAACTTAAGCATCGAAGGACTAACGGTCAGGTCCCTAGGCCTCTCCCTTAGCTGTTGTTTATCCTTATAGGTTTCAAAGAGAGATCGGTGTCTCTCTACATCTCAGGAGATTGATCATCGACCTCACCTCGTTCGTTGCTAAAATCTCAGCAACAACATTGCTCTCTAATAAGTTTTTAATGGCAGGGAGTCCAATCACCAAAGTATCCTTTGGCATAGTCCAGTCTGACAATTAGATTGGCATAATTTTTTGAATAGTTCCCTAAAATGATATGGAAAAATGGATGGACGGCATGGATACAGGATATATACATCAAGGTGGGCCCCAAGGTTAAGGGCCGCATGATCTTCGGAGATCCTACGATCTCACTTGATCGGCTCCCATTATGTGCCACACGTCTAGGGTGAGTACCTAATCTGCTCCCAGTCTCACCTTGATGTATGTATTATGTATGGTGGGGCCCACCTTGATGTATGTATTATGTATCCACGTTGTCCATTCATTTTTCCATATCATTCTAGGGCATTATCCAAAAATCGAAGCATATCTAATTATCAGGTGGATCATGCCATAGATAACAGTGGTGATCGATCATTAATGACCCACAAAAGTTTTGGACCAAGCTGATGGTACGGTCCACCTTATAATTAGATCTAAATTATTTTTTGGATAATGCCTGAAAATGAACAGCATGCATATAGAATACATACATTAAAGTAGGCCCTACAGTTAGGGCGGCACATCTTCGGAGAGTTCGGGGTCTCACCTAATCCGCTCCCACTCTACACATATCATCACATGGTTGAGTGGCCTCAACCTGCCTTATCCATAACATAGTTAAGTAGCCGCGCATTCTATCACATTTCCTCCATAGATGAGTGGCCATGTCCCAACCCATTCGTACAAGGTTAGTAGCTACGCTTTTCACAAATACATCTTATGGTTAGGTGCTCATACTTCACTCATCTACTTTATAGTTAAGCCACATTTCCACACTTGGCATCAATGCGACATTTTCACGTGTATATCTCACACTTGGATGGTTACATTTCCGTATACGGTGTAAGGACTTTTTTTTTTGTTAGTCATGCAACGCACACACCCTTTTAGTTGTGAAATACACCGACATGGTTAGTCACACGATGAACCCACCCACCGTGGGGTTAGTGTGTCTCCTTAGCACTCAAATTTAGACCCACTGTTGAAATGCCTGGGCGTCTTCTAGCTGGACTAGCACGCTAGACACATAGTACAAGGGCTAATTACTTTGTATTAAGTCTACAACTATATAGGTGACCTCTCATGCCACCGTATAACATCCCATTACAATCCGGACGTGGATTGCCTGGGAAAGGACCTTTCGCAGGCATCTCCTGCTCTCTGAATCTAGGTGGGGCCCACTGTGATGTTTGTGAGAAATCTACGTCGTCCAAATGTTTTGCAAGATCATTTTAGGCATTGCAACAAAAAATGAATCGGATCCAAGAGTCGAGTGGGCCGAAAATGTGACCATTGAACTTCCACAGTTGAAATATTCGTGGGGCCACGGAAGTTTCAAATTAGGATAATATTTGTGTTTTCAGTTCATCTCAGTAGGAATGACATTATGAACTGTATGGATAGCACATAAACATCACTCTGGACCCCACAAAGGTTTCAACGTAGGAATTCCCCTACCCACCTTTTGCTTTAGTGCGGCCCACTTGAGTCTTTGATCCCAGTCGCAACACCTAAAATGATCTCACAAAACGGTTGGACGGTGTAGATTTCTCACAAACATCACAGTGGGCCCTACATAGATTCCGAGAGCAGGATATGCCTGCGAAAGGCTTTACTTTCGCAGGCAATCCGCGTCCTTACAAACCCAAGGTCACAAGGTTAAGTGGGCCACACATTGATTATAAATCTTGCAGTTTAAAGGGTCACAAATGCATTACATGATCATCATATCATTTAAGGGGCATCTGTATATCAGTGTTGTTACCTGATTGGCAACCTACTACTACGCTTTGCTCACACACACAATGAGCCATACGCACATAAGATCGAACCATGCATCCACACACACATATATATAGACAGCGACCTGAATTAAGCGTCACACAATCAAGAATTTAGAGTGATGGTGTCATTGCAAATTAATGGCTACAGTTTAGGTCCCCACATATAATACTTCATGACTCACCAAATCAAGGGCCGTCATTTCAAAAGTCATTGGTCCATCACACATCACAATTCATTAGTCTAAGCGAGCGGCTGCACGAATTCCACATGGTGTGCCATACATCACAATTAACTAGTGGCTGCACGAATGCCACCTGATCGCATTACTGGTGAGCCTCACGTACAACACAACTCATATGGCTTGAGGGCTATCCGTTCATCACGGAATATGATTTCGGAGAACAGCATATATGACATGAATTTCAAGAATTAGGTGTTAGACCGTGCATTGCATAACCACATGATTGCGGGCCGTGGGGTACATCGCATTTCATAAGGTTTTGGGGGGCTACTACACACCACATGATCACATAGTTACAGACTGACATAGCCACCGTTTCAATATCCAGTTGGGTCCCCTTCACTAGAATAAACCCCTAAACATCAAGATGAGTCTACTGTCTACATGGACAACATCGATCCCACGCTCGGTGGTATGGACCACACAAGTTTTTAATCAAGTTTATAGTTATGCACTTCCTTCATCCAGGTTTATGTGGCTTTATGAACAGGTTGCGTGGCAAATAAGTATCACTGTGGGTCCCCATGTGGGACCCGTATGCTATTAGAGGAGGAAATCAGATTGCATACTGAGATATCGTATTGAGTGAACTCAATTGGGCCCACCATGAATGTATGTGGTTTATCCACGCTATTCATCCATTTTTCCATATCATTTTAGGGGTTGAGACCAAAACTGAAGCAAATCCAAAGTTCAAGTGGAGCACACCACATGAAACAACATGGGAATAATGATTTCCATTGTTGAAACCTTCCTAGTGCCCACAGTTATGTTTATTAATTTGTCATCCAACCTCTTCATAAGATCACACAGACATGGATGAAGGGAAAACAAAAATATCAGCTCGATCCAAAACTTCTGTCGCCCCCAAAAAATTTTCAACGATGGACATTCAATTCACACTGTTTGTTGTGGTGTGGTCCACTTGAGCTTTGGACATGCTTTTCTTTTGGGCTCAGGCCCTAAAATTATCTGGTAAAATGGATGGACATAGTGGATATAAAATACATAGATCGCAGTAGGCCCCACAAAGTTTACTTAGTATGCAATTTGCTTCCCTTGAGGGCCCATGTACTGGGAAATAGTGGGCCCACGCACTGCTGGACAACATACACTATCCAGCAAGGTGCGACCCACACAGTTAGGCCCAGGACCCTAGTAAAAATAACCTCATTTGTGATTGAGATGGACCACACAAATAGAACTCCTTTCAATTTAGTTCTAGATAAGCTTTTAGGAAACTTAGTTTGTAAGATCCCCGAGCATCCAACATATCATGATGGATCTAAGATTTCTACAACCCAAAATCCTATCAATCAACACTCCATTATGTAATCTCAGTAATAAAAACATCCCATATAGGAAAAATCACAAGAGATAGAAAATTAACTAAAAATACTAACTTTATTTCAAACTCGAACTAGAAGTGTTTTTCATTAAACAAAAAATACTTGAATTAATTCGAATTAAGCATTGTAACCAACTAAAAGCTTCACCTCTTAGCCCTAGCTAAGAGGTTTAGTCAACTATTAAGAATGTTGAACTAAAACTCAAAAGAAAAACTACTAAAAGCATAGAGAAATCATAAAAATCTTAGTTGGAAGAGTTGTGAATGCTCCACGACGCTCCTCTCCACCTCTCACAAGCTTCCAAGCCTTCTATGATGCCTTATGAATGAATCCTAGGTGTCCTTTTTATAATAATAAAGCTCCGCCGGCTTATAAACTTTTAGAATTCGCGTATTACTTATACAACTGTAAATAGTTTCGATTGATGTTCCGATCGATCGAAAATTCTGCCTAGAGAGTGCAGAAGTTTTTAGTCCTAAATTCTGATTTTTCGATTGATCGGAACTAATTTTCAATCGATCAGAATTAATTTTCGATCGATCGGAACTAATTCCGATTGATTTTTCTGAACTTTCTGCGTTTTACTTTTCTGGCCCTACAGTTCTGCATTATGATTTTTCTGGCCATTTCAGGTTGTTAACTCAATTTCTCTAGGGCTTTTTCTTCACTTCTTTGGCTCATCAAAACTTGGTCTTCTAATCACTCCAAATCCTTTAAGTTAACAATAAATCCATGACACCTTTCTCTTTTACCTACAAACAAAAAACAAGCATAAATCCTTAACTTTAACAACTTAAAGTATGCAATTGTGTTATGAATTGAAGTTTAGATATGCACAATTCATGGCTTAACGCACCCCCAAACCAGCATTTTGCTAGTCCCAAGTATAACATGCACACAAATGTGGTATGAGGGGAACCATGCAACAAAGGTTCTATGAGGCCTACAATGATGGCTATGTAATATCCGCATCATACAACTAATTGCACCAGCTTATGTTGGGATGTCAATCCAAAAATCTAAAGCTTGAATGGGACAGCAACCGAAATGGTGGGCATGTGTGACCTTTTATCAAAACATTTCTCTCTTTGTATGTAGCCACAGTGCACATAGCAACATCTTTTCTTTTATTCTCTTTATCCATTCTCCCCCCCCCCCCCCCCCCCCCCCCCCCCCCTCTCTCCATGTGCATTGAACTCGCCATACCCCTAGTCTTAATAAAAACGAAAGAAAGAAAACTATTCCCAACAACAGATAACTGAAGGAGAAGCTGAGTTTCCAAAAGAACAAAACACAATCATATATTTTAAAACTGAAGTTGCATCCACGCAGTATCTTCTAGCAAAGAGTTTGAGAAGAGATTTTCGATGCAAAATCTTAGTTATTTGCTCAAAATCTTGATATGAAATTATTCAAGTCAATATTGATCTAAACTAGATAGACTAGTGTTCTACTATCCATAACATGAAGCTTTCTCTAAGAAGCTATAATGTAGGGGCATATTCACATTGGGCTTGAGTGGGATAGCCTATGTGAGGTAGGGCACACTCAGGGTAGGCGATCCATGTGAGGTGGATGGCCTGTGTGAGGCGAGCCCCATATGAAGGGGGGCCATGAAGGAAGGTTCGATTGAGGCCTAGCCTATGTGACGTAGGAGCCTGGGCTTACTGAATGCTTGGTGACTGGATTATATAAAAATAAGTATCTCTGTAAGATTCCCTTTTGAAGGAGAAGCAAGCCATTGTAAGAATCAAGAAGTAAATTCTCCTGCTCAGGAGAGAAGACAAGGGAGTGATCGAGAGAGGAACTTCCCTCGTTAATTGTGAAAAAAAATTCGTCGTATGGACAGCGGCATCGAGGCGAGAAACGCTTTGGCGAAGAAACCCTACATCAGTTGTTTTGGGCAATACGCGATTGCACCATCCCTTGGATACACGCTTGAATCTAGAAAGAGATATCTTTGGCAATCGTGAGAGTATGCCCACCAAAATGTCTTCACAGAAAATGTCATCTTCCATTTCTCCCTCTATCTAGCAAAATAGAATAGAGTTTGTGTTACATATGCTAAAAAAACCATAATCTATCACAGAGAGGAGAAGGAGAAGTAAAAACCCGTAAATCAAAATCCCAAATCGAGATTTCCTGAAGCCTGGAGAAATGTGAATCAAAAGCACCTTTTCTAAGCATCCGATCTGGATGGAGAGAAATACAATAGAGTGAATCCAGCATGGCGTTTCACGCCTAACTCGCTTCGTTACATGCAGCGAATCTTCAAGACGGCACGACATTTTGGAATTTCCAGCGAATCTCATGTCCAACCGGTTGGACCATTTACTGAGGTACATAAGCATAAAAACTCGCAATTAATCATTGTATTTAATTTAAGTAAAAGCCAAGGTGAGAAGCAAAAGGTCCCCAGCTTAAGCTACTCCGACCACCATACACGTCACCCCCTATTAAGCCCAAGACCCCAAAAAAAAAAAAAAACAACCTCATTTGTGATTGAAGTGGATCACTTAATTAGAAATAATATATATAGCAAAGCTCACTCCCCTCCGAATTGTCTTTCTTGGTGTGACCCGCTTGAATCACCAACGAGCATGATCTTTGAGCCCAATGCTATGTTTTAGTTTCACATCAAATGGTTAGAGTGGATTTAATATAATAATCATGATGGACCTTTTATAAATCAAGGGTTTATGTTTCTCTCCCAGCCGTTTTTATTGTTGTGGTGCACTTGGATCACAGGTTGGCTTGATTTTTTTGGCTCTAAGGCTAACATGGGATTATACAACTAATAGTTGGGGTGGATCTCGCATACGCATCATGGTGGGCTCATAAAAAATCAAGGGAGTGCATCAGTAAAACTCACTTTGAAGGTCTCATATGTAACTAGGTGGAGTACAGGTTAAGGTCCAACTAGAGGTAACTTCTAACCTAATATGTATATGTGACATCTAACCTATGCAATGGGTGGACCCCATCATGAACATCATCTTTTGAATAATTCAGTAACAACCATTCATTGAGTGGACCACATTTGGATTTCACCACTTACCGATATTTGGACAACTTTTTATATGGTGTGGCCTAGTTGATGTGTAGATAGAATTGAACATTGCACTAGGTGTTCCTCTTGGTAGGCCAGCTTGTTGGAAGGGTTGGATTTCATATGCACTTTATATTTTGGAAGTCATCATATGTATGTACATACCATAGTTTGTGGTCCAACAAGTTGGAATAAAGAATTCCTTTTTGAGGTAATAAATAATTGTTGCTTAAAAAAATCAGGCTAACCTGTCGTTCAAGTGGTCACAACGATGAAAATGGTTGGGAGAGAAACGTCCTTTCTTAAATGTGGAAAAGGGATGTGTTTGTCATTCTCACAAGAGAATAAGCTTTGGGTAAGCGAAACCTGGGGCGTACAACAAACATGCATGGTATCCTCTCCCGCTACTCTCGCTCTCGTGGGTCCGAGGCATGGACCGGGCGGATAACCTAGCTTTGATACCACTGTTGTGTCACATCCAAAAGGCTAACCTGCTAGGTGGAGGAACCCTAGTATATTTAAAGACAAAACCTGCCCCCTCCCAACTGATGTGGGACAAACCAACGACCTGTATACTCTACATGTGTGACCAACTTTTGATAGTAATGATGATGAGACAATCGTAACCATTCAACTGTTCCTATCCAAAAATGTTTCAATAAATGGCCACTAGCATCTATGACCATATTTGGGCAGCTGTCGATGGCAGGTACGAAGAGGTTCCTTTCATATGAGTATACTGTAATCTCATGGTCCTGCACGCCATGTGGTCTAGTTTTGTAGCGTGGTTAATAAATTGGCTGCGCCTGGACCTAGGTTTTGCAAAGTTTTGATTAGAGCCTGACCTGAAACCTGAAAACGGTGTTAATGGGCTGTCTGGGGCTTGAAATTGAGGCCTGATTATCAAATTTCATGAAGTATTCTCTCTCAACTTGCCAGGTGGGCCACGCATATGAAAGCAATTAAACGGCTTCAAGACAATCAGCTGAAAGCATATATTGTGTGTACACTACTGGCCTGCCTGATTGAGTGGATGACATGTACCCACAGAGTGGCCTACTGGTTACACGGCTCAGATGTGCCACACACACCCATTTGGATTGCAATAATCAGTCTAATTATAAAATGGCTACTTCATCATGATAAATAAGATGCAATACTTAGTTTTCTGTTCTTTCTTCTTGATTAAATTGGCTGTTTGCAAGTCAATTCCTTTCTGCATCCAAACACAGGATGGATCACTTCGCATCCAACACTATTGTGGCTTACCCATGCACTGGTAGAGAGATGCTAAGAGGGATTTAAGTGGTGGTTCTTCAGCTGGGAGCCTCCATAAAGATTCTATTTTCTTTTTTCAGGTACATGAGTAGTTCAGCAGACAAGTGGATCCGCCTAAATTTTGGGAAATTCCTAAGCTGCAAAACCCATTTCCTCCACAATGTAACCAGCACCACTAATTCCGGATTTGCAATTAGAAACAGAATGCTATGCAAGAATATATCAGATTCCGCTTTTATAGTGCACAAACAGATGAAAGTGGGTCCCCATCCTTTTTGTGGGGTTCCGCCCGAATGTATGATGTCTTTTTGAAATAAAATTTTCTTTAGAAAAAAAAAGATGCAAGTGTCACCTCTGGGCAAGACCATTGATGGCTTGATTAGCTTACCTCCAAGCATGGATAATTTTGACATTCTAACAAAATCTAGCTAATGTGGATTGGACTATCTAGCAGATATGGGCATATAGTATCTGTATCGGCTCAATACGATAAGCAATTTGGGGACCTTTGTTAAAAAATGTGCAATGTCGGATGACCTAAATTTGAAAAAGCTTCTAAAATTTTTCTATATTTGTTCTTACTCCTTTTTTCCCATTTAAATCATGGAGGAACCTTGGAAAATGATTTTGGGCTAAATCACCTTTCAGGATAAAAAAATAAATAAAATTTGAGTGCAATTGGATGAATGGAAGCAGAGTGGTTGACTATGGGAAATACAAAAAGGGTAAACCATCACTTCTTTCATGTTTTCATCTTCTTCCTTTTTTCTTTTTCTTTTTCACTATAATGGGTCTTAATTCACGAAATACCATTGGATTTGTGTTCAATTAAAGCCCATTTGATTTGCTTTAAACAAGTCAAAATAATAGAGAGCTCATCAAAGATTGGTTTGATAAAACATTATATACATGTGCAAAATACAATAAAATGATAAATTCTTGAATATCTCTTCACTGCCTCCTTTTTATTTAAGTATTTTTCGTAATTCTTTAGCTTAAAACAATGCAACTAATATGGGCCCAGACAATCTAATGCAAGCCAGTACTATTACATGATGCCCGTATGGTCTAGCCCTATTTGGTAGACACCTAAAATGAGTTCATCCCATTTTTGTTAACAGTAATCATGCATGTATTAGAGATCAGCATCTCTAATACATAACTACCGTTAATTAAAACAAGATCAACTCATTTTTATGAGTTGACTAAACAAAGCTTAAGATTTTCGGTGGAAGGTTATGCAGAATTCAGTATAGGTTTGACCCAGGTTAGGTTAGAATAGGCCCAAATGAATATTCATCGAGTATGAAGACCTCTTGATCCAATCCACACTATTCTTAATTTTAATGACTCTAGCAAGAGATTCAGATACGGATTTTGCTAAATTGGAGTTATGATTTGCCTTCCAATCTTCAGCACTGTTTAGAGACACTAATGGCTTGGAATTCTCCTCACAAATGCAATTAAGTCATACTCACAGGACATACAAATAGTCCGACCTCTCGAATGAATGGCTTGGATCTTTACTACGCATGTCACACGTGTGGGAGGAACGTGTCCGTCCATTTCGCATCCATGTAACCTATCTGGTGCGTCCATTAGATTTAATTTTCTTTTTCATTTAACCTTATGCAAAAGAAAAAAAAAAAATTGTAATAATAAAATTTTCCTAAATAGCAATTACTTGACCTTTCCTTTATGCATAACATTGTCCATCCATTTTTAAATGCCACCACTCACATTAAGATTTGAATCATGTTATCAGCATGATTTTTTTTTTTTTTTTTTTTTTTTAAATGAGACAGGATTTAAAAATGGGGTGGGCTTAAGGACGGTTGAGATATGTAGATGACAGATACATTTATATATGGTGAGATCAAGAAGTTCCACCTCTTCTATATATTTTTCTCATTCTTAATGAAATAGAACACAATACAATTTCCACAATATAGCATGGTACCTTCATCTTATTACATACATTACACATGAAAAGAAAAATAAAAACAACACACAGCTAATTAATTAAAAAAGAAAGAAAAAAAAAGGAAAAAAAAAACAAATGCACAAACACACAGCTCAATAACCAAGGCATGGCTCTGGAAAAAGAAAAGAGAGAATGAAGAAAGAGATTCATGTGGTGCCATCAAATCCATAGTTTGAAAAGAAATGGAAGATAAAAGAGGGTTTTTTTATTTTTTAATTTTATCCATAAATTATATGGCAAGTATATAGTTCCAAACTCTAATGTCTAAGTTATCAGTCACTGATGTGGTGCACATACTTGAATTGTGTCATTCATCCATTGGCCTTATGCCAGATCCATGTTGCACGAGTAATCCTAGCCACTATTGTGTTAGTAAATGTTG
Source organism: Liriodendron chinense (assembly GCA_003013855.2). NCBI lineage: Eukaryota > Viridiplantae > Streptophyta > Magnoliopsida > Magnoliales > Magnoliaceae > Liriodendron > Liriodendron chinense. The sequence continues at coordinate 1,273,005 of ML058479.1, forward strand.
TACTTTTCTAAATTATTTATGAATTACAGGTTTACAGGACGTATTGGGGCACAACCCTCGTTAAATCAAGTTATTTCTTTTCATGCAGACATAAATTCGATTGGTTGATGGTATATTGTAAGTTGATTGTACTCTTCGGTACTTGTGGAGAATGTAGTTGTGGATTGTTTGTACTTGAGGAGGATTGTGGGTGTGGAAGATTGTGGTTGCGAAGGTTTGTAGTTGTGGAGGATTGTGGTTGTATTGTGTTGGTTATGTAATGTGATTGTGGAGGATTGTGGTTATATTGTGTTGGTTATGTAATGTGATTGTGGAGGATTATGGTTGTGTTGTGTTGGTTGTGTAATGTGATTGTGGAGGATAGTGGTTGTCTTGTGTTGGTTATGTAACGTGATTGTGGAGGATTATGGTTGTATTGTGTTATGTATGTGGAGGATTGTACTCATATATTGTGTTAGTAAATGTTGTAGTTTTCTAAATTATTTACGAATTACAGGGTTTACAGGATGTATTGGGGCACAACCCCTACCAAAATACAGGTTTTTTTAGTGCAGACATAAATTCGACGGTTTTGAACCGTCGTATTTATTTCTCGACTGTGCAGGACCGTCGAAATTTCCAATAATTATTACACGGTTAGGACCGTCGAATTGTTTGCGACGGCTAGTAGCCGTCGAAATATCTTATGATATTCGACCAAAGACCGTCAAATTATTTTCGACGGTTCATAACCGTCGATTATGTAAATACGATTTCGACGAGTGTCGACCGTCGAAATATTTTGAGCGTCACCGACCATCGAATATTAACCGACGGTTACAAACCGTCGAATTTTAACTGACGGTTAACGACCGTCGAACATTAACCGACGGTTATGGACCGTCGAATGTTTTTTCTAGACTGGCTGATCTACGACGGTTTTTTCAACGGCATGGACCGTCGAGTTTTTAAAAATTCGACGGTTTTGGACCGTCGAATATAGCGCTTTTTCACGTAGTGCTCATCAAAGATTGGTTTGATAAAACATTATATACGTGCAAAATACAATAAAATGATAAATTCTTGAATATCTCTTCACTGCGTCCTTTTTATTTTGGTATTTTTCTTAATTCTTTAGCTTAAAACAATGCAACTAATATGGGCCCAGACAATCAGATGTATGCCAGTACTATTACATGATGCCTGTATGGTCTAGACCTGTTTGGTAGACACCTAAAATGAGTTCATCCCATTTTTTTTAAGAGTAATCATGCATGTCTTAGAGATCAACATCTCTAATACATAACTACCATTAATTAAAACAAGATCAACTCATTTTTATGTGTTGACTAAACAAAGCTTAAGATTTCCGGTGGAAGGTTATGCAGAATTCAGTATAGGTTTGACCCTGGTTAGGTTTGAGATAGACCAAAATGAATATTCATCGAGTATGAAGACCTCTTGATCCGATCCACACTATTCTTAATTTTAATGACTCTATTGGCAAGAGATTCAGATACGGATTTTGCTAAACTGGAGTTATGATTTGCCTTCCAATTTTCAGCACTGTTTAGAGACACTAATGGTTTGGAAGTCTCCTCAAAAATGCAATCCCTTTCCTACACAAATATCACCAGCATGGTAGGTATACACAAATATCACCAGCATGGTAGGTATGTAGGTTTAAATCACTGCAGAAACCAGCCATAGAGCCACTGGAAAATGAGCAAGGCTGAAAAAACTGAGCCTCATATGTATAACTTATTTTTTGCCATATGCACCATGTCCTTATCCTTCTCCCAAGTAACTTGCATTTGGAATCTATTTTCTCCACATATAACTTGCATGACATACTCCCAGATGTTCACCGAAGGATTCATTGATAAGGTCTCACTGTGGATGAATTGGTTACTTAAAAAAAAAATCCTATATCTCACCATGCATACAAAGCTGAGTTAGAAACAGTGGTTGAGAAGAAAATAATAATCAGGTTTTAAGATGATTTCAGCCACACAACAGATTTACAATGTCATGATAGATTAACAGTCTGTATCATCACATGGTAGGGTAGAAGGAGCGAACAGCTTGGGGTGCATTAAGTGGATGAGCCATATGTTGGAATTCCCTTTTCTCATTGGAGAATTAGCTGCTAATGTTGCAGGTTTTTTTGAGAAAATATTAAAATTTCCAATGGAAGATTAAATAGAGAGGCGCCTTGATTCAATCCACATGCACTGATGTTGATTTCAATGGATTTATTAGTAACATTGCAAACCACACCAACATAGGCAGAAATGAGCCAAAGCTTTTGGGCATGTGCAAGGATGCAAAAAGCAGCCTCATGCATTACTAGAATTTCAACAATATCATATAAGCATTAAACCAATCTACCAACTTCAAATAAAATTTCAATTAGTTCTTTGAATAAACAAATGTAGTGCATTCACAAGTGATCTAATGAACTTCAATAAATAGCTTATGATGCTACAAGTACTAGTAGATTAAAAGCATAACTAATTCTATATCTACATTCTTTTCTCAGTTTTAGGCTGCATTTGATATACCATTGAATGGAATTTTGATAATTCATCAAAAGGAGTGGACGCGGGCAAAGTTGCAGTTACCTTCTCACAACATAAAATCCACTGTCACTCCTTCTGTTGAGACTCCTCTTCGGTTGTGACTCCTCTGTTGATCTCACTCCCCTTTTTTCCCTACAGCATCCAATGTAGGCAGATTAAAGAACTTTTCTCTATACTTCTAATCATTGTGTTTGCCATGACGAATCAACCACACCATAAAAGAAAGGGAAGATGTTGCCAATGTTCATAAACTTATGTCTACATAACTTCAACATCTCGGTTGCAAGATTGTAAGATGCAATAATTTCCGCATGATGTAGATACAAGATCTCAAAATCGTCATTGAAAGCAACAGCTGAAACAAATAAAAGGCGTTGTTGAAACATATGTATATCAAGATGATCTGGGATCAAATTCCTAGGCACGATGCTATGCTTCAACTGCCACTCAATCATATCTTGATTGCCACTGGAGAACCAATCTTCAGTGGAGGACCCAAATGATAATTATTATTATTATTATTTTTTTTTAACATTGTTGCTCATATTATTGATAGATAACGGATGTACAACCCCAAGATTTTGGTAGGCCCCTCAAAAAAATATGGGGCCTACATGTTGGAGGAGCCTTCAAACATGTGTGGGTTGAGTGCTCAGACTGGTCGGGCGATCAGTCTGGCACCGTGACCCAGATGCACAGCAGGCCACCCCCGGACAACTCTATGTTGCCCGGACCAGTCGGCCAACCGGTCTGCAATGGGTTCTGACAAGTCAAGCGACCGGTTGGTGGTGAGGCAGTGACGGGTCTGCGTGTTGGTTTCTTCCTTGGACTGTTTCTGTGCATAGTGCGACCGGTCGGCTGTGCGCACGGATTTCTTGCATAGTCCGCAGTACTGCACAAGGTGTTTCTAATTTCAGAATATTGCTTATTTAAAGAGTTGTAATCTGACTTAGATGTGAATCCTAAGGTGTCTAAGGTTTCCTATTTGTACTAGGAAGAGGGGAGAGGTGTGTGTGTGAGAGAGAACTTGGAGTTTTCTCTGTTTTTCTTTGCTAGTGGGCTGTCAATCTCTGTAATCTTCTGATATTCATAGTGGATTGCTTTGTGCCGTAGTTTTTTACCTGTTGAGGGGTTTTTCCACGTAAAATTCAGAGTCTCTTGTGGTGAGTGCTTGTGTGTGATTGATTGCATCTTGTTTACTTGTTTGATCTCGCATTGCTTCACGTGTTCGGCGTTCCGCTTCCGCTGTCGGCTTTCCCAACACTACATACCTATCATATCCCACTACACCACCGCACAAAAAAGAAACAACACACCCAAACGGCCCTAAGACTTTAAAGGCCTGATAGCACCCACCCCAGCTAATTTTTTTTTTTCAACCAGTCAACCAAACCAACTACATGACAGCCCTAAGCAACCCCAACCACCTAACTTTCGAGAAGCTGAAACTGAAAACCTGCCCTGATAGGAGGCCCGTAGCCCCCTCTAATATTCCCTAGACCCACCCGGTCCAGGAAAAGGACCCCTCGCACCAAAAGGGGGAGGCTAGATGCCCTGTTGAAAACAAAGTCCCCTTGCGATCTACTTCCTAACCGAGCCAATCCATCAGCCACAGAATTGGCTTCTCTAAGGGCATGAACAATTTGCACCTCGCCTTTCCGCTTGAGACTCACAACCCTATTCCACCAGTACCATATGCTCAACTTGCCTTGGATCTCTTTGCTAGCAAATCTACCACTACTTTTGGAGTTGCTTTCCACCACTATCTTCAGGAAACCTCGAGAGACGCGAAGGGATAAACCTTGCACAATAGCCCTTGCTTCTGCTCTTAGGCTTGACCCAACTCCATAGCCTTTAGCAAATGCAAAGATAAAGCCCCCGTCCCTTCCTGTGCAACCCCCCCCCCCCCCCCCCCCCCCCCCCACAAATAAACCCGAGTTGCCTCTAGCTGAGCCATCCACATTGATTTTAACCCACCCTTCCTCAGGCTTTCCCCACCTCACGACCGATACGAGGCTGATGGCCAGGCTGGCAGACTCAATACCCAGCTCACCAAGGGCGATCTTCTTGGACAGGCTAAAGGACTTGGAACTGGGGAAGACACTGCTTAGGCGAACACACCATCTCTTAATTCGCGCGATAGTCCTGCATGCACTCATCTCCACCCCTTCAAACCTACACATTTCTTTCTGCCCAAATCTCCCAAAACACAATACACGGCAAACAGCCCCTTAGCTCTGCAAACAGGTCCCCCATCGAGGCCCCGCACCACCATTGGGTAGCTCTACCCGCCACTGATTGGTTACTCATGAAGGAGACATCAAGAATGGAACTAAAATAAGCCCAAACCTGGGATGCATGCTGACCCGAGGAGAAAAGATGATTGATCATCTCAACCTCTTGGTGCCGCCCACTCCCCAAAATACAGCAGTTGCACTTGGACGCCAAGCTAATCCCTTTTCTCTGCACTCTAGCATCTACTTGGACCCAAATGATAATTCGATTGAGGCCAACAATGCAAAAGTGCAGGCACCCTTTTGATTCCTAGAAGTAGCCTTTGGATGAGCCAATCGGCAATTAGACGATCTTACAACACTCAAACTTCAAATGGTAGACGAATAAGAAATCCATCCATATCAAATGGATAACTCCTTTAAAAAGAAGCATCTGCCTTGTAGGGCATCCCCAATAAAGGAAGCGATCGGAAGGTGGAATTTTCACTTCTTGTCATTTCCATTTGTCAGTTTGAGAGGAAAAGATCTCAAACTCCAATTCCAAAACTCTACTATCATCTCCGTAAGATAAGAATATCACTTGTTAATGGTGACCGTAAAAAGAAAACCCGAGCGGTAATGTGCTGATTAAGCATTTGTGAGGACGAGAAAGAGCTACTAAATGATTAGTAGTGGGGTTATGTGTATAAAGACTTCAGCTCTCTACATTCCATTTCAAGAAGTAAGCCATTGCAAGAACTGACGATTGCAGGTAGCTGGTGAAAGAACTTGTAGCGACCGGCAATGGAAACTTCTTTTACTTTGCTGGAATGGACAGATAAAGAATTCTCCTCAGAGGCGAAGATGAGAGAGTGATCATCGGCGATGCCACCTCCATTTTCATCGACGTGGAAAAATGCACACGAAGGCAATCGTCATCAATAAAGTCCCGGCCAGGAAATTAGGAACCTTGAATCTGTTGTTTATCGTGTTACCCAATTGGGATCAGAAATCGAACTGTGCCTTCTCTTGGATACACATTTGATGGATGTCAAAATTCACATGGGTGGTGGCTATTTTCTTTAATGCATAAATACAGGCCTTAAAAAGGTAAGGCCACATTGGTATTTTTGTACCGTCACAATTGTGAATGGCTACTTGAGGAGCAATCCGGATTGTAGAAAGACGTGCTAAATTTCTAGAATTCTATGGAATTTCGTCATTTGGTGATCTAGATCGGTCATCTGGTTGGCTCCTGGTTGATGGACCAAAATCACGAATTCAGAAGCTCTCGAATGAGCTTTGAATATCAGTGGAAGTGGGCACAATTGAATATCTGTAACGCCGTTCTTTAACCTGAATGTGATCCACTTAATTAAAACAGCCTTAACCTTTTGTCCATATAATTTACACATTGCGTGTCACACCATCTTGCATTCAAGTAGGTCCCAACTCACTCTGTGGCTGGGGTTCATCCGTACCCATTGGCATTTTTTTTTCCGGGACAATCCTCGTGGATCTACTTCACATATTGCAACATAGACACAAAATTAATTTTCCTGGGGTCTGTACCCATTGGCTATTGCAACATATCAGCTCGGAACTACCTCAAGAAATCCGGGGTCTGATTTTCTTGGACAAGGTGGGACGGGGAACATTTCAGAGGCTTCTGTTTATAGTGCAGGTATTGGATAGGGGTGGTTTTTGGTAATCCCTATCCAACACTTGTGTAGGGTGCGTCAATTGGGTAGAGGGTTTTTTTTTTTTTTTTTTTGTTCCCTTCTTTGAATTTGGATCTTTTAGTTCGTTTTAATTGTCTATTGGCCATTAATGGGTCCCACAAATGACTCAGTGGTAGACTCTGTGAGTTGCACATGTAGTGTGTGTGAAAAAAAAAAAAAAACTGTAGCTTGAGCTTATAGTACAAAAATTTATGGGGCCCACTATGATGTGGGCATGACATACAATCCATCCATCCATCCATCATGTGCGCCCTTTCATATTCTCCTTGGCTCTTAAATACAGGTTGATCCAAAACTCAGGTGGGCCGCACCACATGGAACAGCCAACAGGGTCCCAAGGAGCAGAAAATTAAAGGTAGTTGAGAAGGTGCGAGCAAGGTTTGACATCTTGTTACTGTCTCTAGATCTCTTGATAAATGGTTCATGAATTATATACTTCCATTGCCTTGAGGCTATGCGTAGCGTTCTCAAGGATTTTAGTATGTACAAATGGTGGCCCGGGCTCGGAAGATCTTAGGTGTCCAATTTTTCATCCCATTGTTAATTGAATATGTGTTAGTACTTTTTTTTTTTCTTTCTCAAATATCTATTTCATGTGTTATCTAGAGAAGACTTTTGGTGCAATTGCAAGCACAGGTGGAACCCATCAGATTAGCAATCTGAATCACTATGCCATGGGCCCCACTAACAGAAACTTGAAACTTCGCCAAGGATACTGTGGCCACAAACAATGGAAGTCCTTTAGTTAATGCAGGCCCTAAATCAAGATTTAAAGTTACGTTGGATAGCTAGAGAGAGCTAAGCAGGTGATATTTTCCAATTAAATCAATCACATCAACGCTTCAGCTCAACTCTACTCTCACACAATGGAATCACCATCAGATAGTAGCATTTGGCCAATTTTAACCCAGCAACTAATTATCGGGAGGAGCGCTAACCAGTTTCTTGGATGTGGCTGGCCCTTCAACCAAGGGGTTTTTTGTCTTTTCAATTCACTGTGTGGGAGTAATTGCCAATAACCTGCACAAAGGCCAGTGTGGTATAAGAGGACCATGCAACAATGGCCCTAAGGCCCTCATCGTGATGACTATTATTCACAAAACAGGGGAGATACAGCCAGCAAACACATTCGGCCCCGGGAGGCCCAAAAACTACCCCCGAGGGGCCTATCATATACGGATCCACTGACCCCTAACCTCTCTCAACTGGCTCAAGCCCGCTCTATTAGACAAAGGGCCCCACGAACCTGTTTCGGTAGGTCCGACTCTAACTGGAAAAACTTAAACAACTGGGACTCACTGCCTATTCTAGCCAATGCATCCACTACCCCATTTACCTCCTGCGGGCCATATGTTATCCGAATCTTGGCTCTTCTCCTAAAAGATGCACAATGGGCCCACAGTGCCAAATGCTCTAGTTAGCCAGCTCACTCTTGTTGAGCATATCGACCACAACCTTCAAGTCACCCTCAATCCAAATGTTTTCAATACCAAGGTCGACACACATCTTCAGCCCCTCACAAAGCGCTCGGGCTTCCGCTCGAACGTTAGTACCCAAGCCAAATCCAAAATGAAATGCAAAGACAACCTCACCTTTACTCCCTCTACAAATTCCTCCACCGGCCAAGGGTCCTGGGTTGCCACAAGATGATCCGTCTACATTCAGCTTGATGCAGCCGGCCTCAAGCTTCAACCACTTCACCAGCTCCATCTTCTTGTTACGACTTTCAGATTCAGCCCAAGGTCCAGAAATGTCCTCCTTCTAGCAGCCAGACTATCTTTAATTTGAGGAAAGCTTAAGCTAAGCTTCGCCAGCCAACTATTAATGTGATCCACTGTCCTTCTACCGAGAGCCTACGATCGTCAAAACGACGACCATTTCTTTCGTTCCAAACTTCCCACATAATGAGGCCGGGAATAAAACTACGGATGGTAGATATATAATCCACCATCGAAGCTAGCCGCCACCACTGCATGGCCCGCACTTGCGCCGATTGCCCAGGGATGACTATTCAACATCGTGATGACTATTCAACATACACATCATACATCTAATTGCACCAGTATGTTAGGACGTCAGCCTAAAAATGAGGTAGATTTAAAGCTTGAGTGGGCACCAGAAAAGTTAATACAAAAACTAACCCCAACAACAGATAATTGAAGGAGAAGTTTGTTGGGTTTGTCCCACATCGGTTAGAAGCTAGGAAGATTACTGGGCTATATATTGGGAAGAGGCCCCTTAACAATGACTAGTCATTTTGAGGTGGAATCGGCCCAACAAGTGGTATCAGAGCTGGCCCAGCCAAGCTGGTATGTGGTGGCGCCCGTGAGCGAGGGGGGGCATTGCTCGAGAGTCCAAGGAGGGCAGTGCTCGAGAGCCCCTATCCGCCCACACCCAGAGCCCACGAACGAGGGGGGGCAGTACCCGAGAGCCCAGTGCCCGAGAAACCTGGGAGGGCAGTGCTCGGGAGCCCCTATCCGCTGTGGAGGGGGGAATTGTTGGGTTTGTCCCACATCGGTTAAAGGCTAGGAAGATTACTGGGCTATATATTGGGAAGAAGCCCCTTAACAATGACTAGTCATTTTGAGGTGGAACCGGCCCAACAAAGTTGGGTTTCCATCAAGAAGAAGTTGCATGAACATATTATCTTCAGGCAAACAGTCTTGGAAGAGATTTTCAATTCAAAATGTGAAAGTTATTTACTGAAAATTTTCCTATGAAATTATTCAAGTATATACTGTTCTAAATTAGATGGACTTAGTGTTGTAGTATCAGTAACATGGAACTTTCTCCAAGAAACTTGCATGGAACCCATTTCCTCCACAATATAACCTGCATGACATATCACCTCCACAAGCTGCACGCCTATTCCTTTGCCCCACCAGATGACGAACTAGACCATTCATTGATAAGCTCCTGCTGTAGACAAGAATGTGTCATGAACAAAATCTTATTCATCAGATGCCTCACCAACCCTGCAAAGCTGAGTTTGAAACATCAGTGTAGAAAAAAAATGTCCAACTCTGTTTGTGTGGAAGGTGAGGATATCTGTCAACGAGAGCTTTGCCATGTGATCCATAAGGCGTGGCCCTGTTTGGTAGAGGCATAAAAATGAGTTCATACCGTTTTATTTTAGTTAACGATAATTATGTATTAGAGATCCTAATGTCTATTACATTATGAGTTCAAGTTAATAGTAATTTATGCATTAGAGATAAGCATCTCTTATACATAACTACTGTTAATTAAAATGAGAAGAACTCAATTTTATGCATTGACCAAACAAAGACTAAGATTTCTAGTGGAAGGTTTTGCAGACTTCAGTATATGTTTGTTTGACCCAGGTTAGGTTTGGATACGCCCAACTAATTTTTACTAAAAATGGATATGCATTGAGGGCCTGTTTGGTTGTCTGTAATGATTATATGATCCTTTTGGTATGCAAAAATACAATGATTTTTTTTTTTTTTTAAAAGAAGAGGTTATATTATAAAAGGGAGAAAGCTATACAAAGCTCATTCGAGCGACCCCGGCTAAAAAACAATGTTGGGGCTCACCTATCATACATTCAAACACAGCACACTTAGCCCAGACGAAGGCTCCCCAACCCAACTTTGTCAAGGAAAAGGTGTCCCCTAATAGGGGAGGAAGCCCGGGAGAGCTTGAGAGGAACTCCCCCACCTCACTAAACCCTCCGCAGCAAAGTTTGCCTCCCTTGGCATGTAATCATTGTAAAAATACAACGATTACAATTTCCTTTACCTTTTTAGATTACATATGTAATTTACTCGTGTTTTTTATGTCGCAATTCTCTAAAGAACAATAAAAACTCATTTACTATGAATTACACCGAAAATTGGAAAACCAAACACGCCTTGAGTTTGAAGGCCTCTTGATCCAATCCACACTTCTCTTGATTTTAATGGCTCTATTGGCAAGAGATTCAGATATGGAATTTTCTTAACTGGAGCTATGATTTGCCCTTCAATCTTCAGCATCGTTTGGAAGTCTCCTCCCAAATGCAATCCCTTCCTAATCACACAAATATCACCAGCATGGCAAGTCTGTAGGTTTAAATGGCTGCAGAAACCAGCCATAGAGCCACTGGAAATGCACAATGCTGCAAAAAACCACCCTATACATGACTAGAATTTCAAAAACATCACATCCACATAGAACTACCTCTACTAGAAATAAATTTTCAGTATCTTTGAGGAGACAATAGACTGCAAGTAAACAAGAAAACTTGAAAAAATAACTTAAAAAATTACCAGTAATAAATAAAAAGCATAAATAAACTAAATTTCTCAGTTTTAGGCTGCATCTGGATTATTGAATTGAATTAGGATAAATACATCAAATGGAATGCAAACGTGCAAATTGCAGTTACCTCTCCGACATACAATCCTCTGTGGGTTCTTTGGTTGTGAGTCTTCTGCTGATCTCATTTCTTTTTTTCTTTTTTTCTTTTCTTCTCATAGCATCCTTGGTATGGGGATTATCATTTTGCTTGCTATGGTGACTCGACCAAGCCAAATGAGAAAGGTTGAGTGTGGTATCTAAATAACTTAGCAGCTTCCAATGGATATGCACAGGACAACATTCTGGTAGCAAGATTGTAAGAAAGAATACTGCTGTCGTACATTAAATACAGGATCCCGAAGTCATCATTAAAAGCTAAAGGTTCAAAATATTTGTAATTCCACATTCCCTTCCCCAACATTAGAGCATTAAGGATGATACTATGCTTCAGCTTCCATTCAATGTGGAGGACCCATATGCGAATTCCAAATTCATCGCCTTCGCAATAGTGAAGACGCTCTTCTGAGTCCCAAATGCTTTTCTTGACTGTGTCTCGATTCAAGCTTTGCATTGGCAATCTGATGAGCTCACCATACTCAGCCTCTAAATGGTAGATGACTAGGAAATTCCCCCATATCCAATGAATAGCTCCTTTAAAAGAAAGCGAGTGGGATAAATAGGAAGGCGGTGGTAGCAGATCACTGGAAGGAAAAGGTGAAGCTTTCAGCTGTATTTCTCTCCATTGGCCGGTTTGAGAAGAAAAGATCTTCAAATAAAAACTTTTACTAAGGTGACCGTCCGAGATGCGTATTACTTTGAAATGTTTACCATCAAAAGCCAAACTGGCCTTTTTGACGACCGTGGGTTGAAACTGAGGAAGAGGAAGACGGAAGGAATTCTTGGTAGAAGGATTATATACATATAAGCATCTCTCTTCCGATACCTTTTGAAAGAGAAGCAAGCCATTGCACGAATCGAGGATTAAAAACTCTTTCTCTGAAGAGAAGCTGAGGGAGTGATCGGGAGAAGCATTTCCCTCTCTATCAACGCGAAAGAAAGTAATTTCGGCAGTGCCATTGATGGAAGAAATTTTATTGCAAAGAAACCCTGCATCGGTTGCTTTTGGTAATACGCGATTGCGGTCAGAAATTAGAGCGCACCATCCTTTCGATACACATTTCAATCTGTAAAGACATTTTTTTGGCAATCTTGAGAATATGCACACCAAAATGTCTTCACAGAAAACGCCTTCTTCCATATCTCTCTCTACCAAAGTTGAACACTCTTTTCTCTATTCAACCAATTTCAAAGGATTACAGATATTTAACGACTTCTCTCTATCTGACGCGGATTTCCCGCTAAAGCCTCTTGTATAGTTGCACTGGAAAGCCTTTCGCAGGCATCTCATGCGCTCGGAATCTAAGTGGGGCCCACCGTGATGTTTTTAAGAAATCTACACAGTCCAACCATTTTGTGAGATCATTTAGGCGTTGCGACAAAAAATGAACGGGATCCAAGACTCGATTGAGCCGAAAACGTGACGATTGAACTTTCACAGTTGAAATATTCGTGGGGCCACAGAAGTTTCGAATCAGGATAGTATTTGTGTTTTCAGTTCATCTCAGTAGGGATGACATTATGGACAGTATGGATGGCATAGATACATCACTGTGGACCCATAGAGGTTTCAACGGTAGGAATTTTCCAACCCACCTTTTACTTTAATGTGACCCACTTGAATCTCGGATCCCGTTAAATTTTGGTCGCAACACCTAAAATGATCGCAAAAGATGGTTGGATGGCATAGATTTCTCACAAATATCACCATGGGCCCACCTAGATTCCGAGTGCATTAGGCTTTGGGCAATCAGCGTCCGAAGAATTTCCTGCCAAAGCCGGGCTCGGATTAGGTACTACCCCACCACGACCAGGAAGAGACGGACGGGTACGGCGTGTCGCCATTGGTTGATGCAGTGGCCGTACCTCAGGTATGATGCAGACCTGCCAAACTTTCACATCACACCAAAATTGAGGTGCGAGGCCCGCTGCTGATGTAGAACGGGTCGTTGATTATTTTATGGCTTAGATGAAGCAAAAGAAGACCAGTCGGAGTCGAAAGTGATCCGAACTGTCGGGATCGTAAACTGGCCGTATCTCATAATCCGAAATGAGTTTCAAGAAATATAATATATCAATTTGGGGTAGCTTGAGCTACTTTAGCCAACCAACCCTACTACGCCGGGTTGCATATGCCGGAATCGCGAGATTCGACCGTATCGACGGTCATTAGGCTAGTTTATTTTTAGTTTTACTATTTATAGTAAGTTTTAATTGGATCATAACTTTGGACCTATAAGGTTTTAGAGTTAGTGCCCAACATGAAAAGGGCTTAGAATATTTAGTAGAACAACATGATTGGGCTCCTTTGATAACTTTCTATTTTTAACCAAAAACCAAGAGTTCTAGTAGGACTGAACGACTTCTATAAATAGTAAGTTTACTATTTATAATAAGTTGCGTTTTCTAGAAATTTTAGTTTGAGTTGGAGTCCAATACTTTATCTAGGATTTAGTTTCTTATTTATATGCATTGTAATTCTATTTATTATTCATTCAATTATCAAAAATATTATTCGAAATTAATTTACTTTTTTATCATCCTTTTCTTTATTATCGTAGATTTTAGAAACTCTCATTAGGGAGACGTGATTAGGGAGACGTGATCGACGTACCATGTCCTACGTCAGCTGCACAGGCTAATAGCAGCAACGCACCACGATCCTCTCCTCGTGCGTCCTGATGGGTGGTTCCGGATAACAGCCCGCCAAAGCCCTCTATATGGAGGCGGATTGTGTGTCAAAGCTTTTCGTAGGCATTTCCTGTGCTCGGAATTTATCTGGCCCACTGTAATGTTTTTAAGAAATCTATGCCGACCAACCGATTTGTGAGATCATTTTAAGCGTTGAAATAAAAATGAACGGTATGCAAGACTCAAGTGGGCCGTAATAAAGAAAAAGGTGGGTAGGAAAATTCCCATCATTGAAACCTCTGTGAGGTCTACAGTGATGTTTATATGCCATCCATACCGTTCATAATGTCATTCCTACTGAGATGAACTGAAAACATAAATATTACACTGATTCGAAACTTCAGTGGCCCCATGAATATTTTAATTATAGAAGTTCAACCATCACATTTTCGGCCCTCTTGAGTCTTGGATGCCGTTCATTTTTTGTCACAATGCCTAAAATGATCTCACAAATGGTTGGACAGCGTAGACTTTTCACAAACACCACAGTGGACCCCACCTAGATTCCGAGCACTGGAGATGTCTGCGAAAGGCTTTGGCAGGCAATCCGCATCCCCTCTATCCCATCACGCACGCGGATTTACTCTGTACGGGTGGATGCTTGGTCTTGGTACCCGGATTAGCTACCGAACATCATAGTAGCCAGTTTCGCTATTGAAGTGACGTCACCATGCTATTTGGGCCCTACCATCATGTATGTGTTATATCCACACCATCCATCCATTTGGAGATAGCATTTTAGGGTATGAGCCAAAGAATGAGGCAGATCCAAAGTTCAAGTGGTCCCCACAGGAGAAAACAACGGGGACAGTGACATCCACTGTTGAAACCTTCGTAGGGCCCACCATGATGTTTATTTGAGATCTAAACCTGTTTTTAAGTTAACACAGACATAGAATGAGGGAAAACAAAAATATCAGCTTGATCAAAAACTTATGTGGCTCAAAGAAGTTTTTAATGGAAGGCATTCAATCCCCACTGTTTTCTCTGGTGGGGTCGGCTTGAACTTTGGATCTGCCTTATTCATTGAAGATTCATTCCCTAAAATGCTCTCTCCAAATGGATGGATGGTGTGGATAAAAGAAAAAAGAAAAAATGATAATGTTTTATCACATTACATGGGGCCCAAGTGAATTTCTTTGTAACGTGTGAATTGGGAGTCCACTAATTTCATACCCACTACAGACTTTTTAAGTAACTCCACAAAGTTGTGATTTCAATCTTAATGGGCTTGGGTGGGCCCGTTGTGATGTTTATGTGAAATTTAACCTGATTGCTAGGTCTATCACCTTATGCCAAGCCCATGGACAAAAAATCAGCCCATTTTATGATTCAAGTGGGCCATACCAAGGAAACAATTGAAGGAGGGACACCTAATGTTGATTTTTATATGACCTATTGTAATGTTTAGGTAAAATCCACTCCAACCATTAGATTTGTTGTCCCAAGTTAGGTGTCCGGCCAAAATAATCAAGTTGGCTTATGATTATGATGAAACTCACCAAAGAAAATAGTTTAGTAGAGGGAGGTTCACCCTTGATTTTTGTAGAGCCAACGATGATAATTTTGTGAAATCCACTCCAACCATTAGATGGCACACTAAATTTTGGCAATAGGCCTAAAAATAGGCCCGTCTGTGATTTAGGTGGGCCACATGAAGAGAAATGGTTTGGAGGGTGAGTGTTGCCCCATATGCTATTTTCAATTGTGTGTCTCATCTGCTAGCACCAATTGGAAGACACTTAGGCATTTCAACAGCAGGTCTCAAGTTCGAGTGCTAAGGAGACAGTAACCCCACCGGTGGGTGGGTGCATCTTGTAACTAATTGTGTGGGTGCGTGCACACATTTAAGAATTAGTGGGTCTCACATTCATGTTTACGTTGAATTCCACCCCGACCACCAAGTGTGTTATAGTTAGTCTCATGGCATAGTTAGTCTCATGGCGCAAAAATCAACACATACATTAATTCAAATAGAAGGGAAACAGTTGGAGAGGGATGCCCACCCTTGATTTTTAGATGACCCACTATGATGTTTACGTCAAATCCACTCCAACCATTTGATGCATCATCCCATTTAAGGTCCAAGGTCAAAAAATCAAGCTAACTTACCACACCAAATGAAACAATTAAGAGAGAGACGTCCACACTTGATCTTTTCAAGACCTACGTAATTATTATATGAAATCCACTTCAACCATTAAATGCCAAATTAAAATTGATGACTGGGGACAAAAGATAAAACCTATCCATAATTCAGATGGGCCACATGAAAGGAAATAATTTTGAGGGTGAGCATTGCTTAGTACGCTATTTTCAATCATGTGGTCCACCAGAGTCACATGTGACTGAAGTTTGGCCCCTAGCTGAACTTAAGGTGACACACATGGTGGTCAAGGTAGATTTTACATAAACATCATGGTGAGCCCATGTGAAAATTCATAAAATCCAATTGGTTGGAAACAACGTCAGCTTTAGAAGTCGCATGCATGTTTCACTCCTGCCAAACACAATTTTTGAATTCCAGCAAATTCCAATTACATGGTGCCAAACATGACTGAAGATTCCAATTCATATAAACAATATGGTAATTGCGATTGGATTTTAATTCATATTAAATATAAGCTACCAAATAACCCTAGGTTGGAAGAGAAAAACTAAGGAAAGAAGTCGCATAGAGAATAAACACAATCATATAAAGTGAGACCAGCATCCTGACTTCATGCCTAGACTTGTGTCTCACGAAAATGTGGGTTTTGACATACAAGGGCCTGTCGTTTGGTGGAATTTCAAGCACCCATTGTTTTGATAATTTCATATGATAGCTAACTTTTACCATGGGAAGTGTCCTTTGGCATCTCTACGAATAAAAGCTTATTTGCTTACATTTAAAAAAATAAAAATAAAAGCTTATTAAAAAACTTTAAGGCTTCAATCACAGTTCTTGCAACCAGCGTTTGGATAAATGTCAATCCATCGAACCGAATCCATTTCTCTTGTATGATCCCTTCCCTTACATCGACACTCAGGTCCTTGTTGGGTGCATTTCACACAAACTTTAGGATCTCCCCCCAATGCATTAGAATTATGAACTATGATAATGTAATAATCAAAAGTAAATCAACACAACACAACACAACACAACACAACACAACACAACGGAAGTATTCCAAATCCAAGGTATTCCAAATATGAGGTTTTCCCATAAAAAGTAATCCAAATGCAAGCTACCAAACGAGGCATAAAAAGAATCTCTCGCTTAAACAGCGGTCACTTTGATACACGGTATCCTAGCAAGATGGACGCGAGGGGATGGAAGGAGGTGAAAGGGTGAAGATCGAAGACGGAAAGATTCATCATTTTCGTCGGAAATCTGCCCTTCAGCCATTCCTTGGAGGAGATTGGAGCACTCTTCTCCAAGTTTGGGGACATCGCTGACATTTTCATCCCTAAGTTCGCCAAATCAGGCAGAAATAGGGGATTTGCGTTTGTGAAATTTCGAAATATGGATCATGCGTTGAAGGCTATTGCAGAGCTTGACGGAAAATCGGTAAATGGAAGAAAGATTGTGGTGAATGCGGTCAACTGTTGTCCAGAGCCAGAAGAAGATTGCGAAGAATGTGGCAAACACAAATCAACAAACAGTTTGTCTCCAACCTCCAGGTGGCGTGATCCTGGTAGGTGCTTTGGAACAAGGAATTGCTGGGGGCCTTACCAACACGAACAGGAGCTTTCATCAGTGGTTTATCCAGGAGTGGGCCCTCACTCGGACGAGAAACCAATCAAAGTACCCCAAGAGTTTATCAGACAGGAGGATTATGGAGCTGGCGAAGGCAATGGTGGGGGAGACCAGGAATGCTCGTACTTCGATGCTTGAGCTTGTAGACGTACTTAGAGAATCATGGCTTGTTTCAGCGACGGTGGATATCTCCCGTACGTCGCAAAGCACCTTCTTATTGGTATTTCACTCAAGGCCTCAAGGGAGGAATCGATAGCCTTGGAACAAGGTAAGGAACTGCAAAGGAAGATGTCCCTGATTAACGTCGAGAAGTGGAGCCCGTTAACAGACTTTAAAAATAGAGGTTTTTGGATTCGCATGACTGGGATTCCAGTCCATGCCTGGTGCGAGTCAGTTATCAGGCAGCTGGCGTCCAAGCTAGGAGACGTTGTAGATATCTGCAGTGAAACGAGAAACGGGTCCTTGTTGTATGCACGAGTCAAGATCATCCCACATCCTGCGGCAGTACTTAATCAACTGTTTGATCTCAAAGTGGATGGGCAGTCCTTCACAATTCTAACGATGGTGGAAACTGCGACAGTGAACGAAGCCGGAACGTACTCGGGAGTTTGGCAACCTTTGCCGGAGGGCAAGAAGGCAGGTCAGGTGCACGGTGATGATAACCTTTCGGGTCAAAAGAGTCTGCAACAGGGGATTAAATCTCCAGGAACCTGAAGAAAGAGTCTGCTGCCTGACAAAGAACGCCTGCAAGATGTTCGAGGAAATGCCAAGGAGAAGGCCAGTTGCCCTGGGGTACCATTCCGCTAGATGTTATTTGGAGCTGCATCATGCCTCTATTCTAACTAGGGCGTTTAGCTTGGATTGCAGGCAATTTTGTAATCTGTTGGTGTTTGGCCTTATGAAAGGTTGCATTGGAGATAGGGGGCTGCTTTGTGGATCTGCTTTTGCATATGGCAGTTTAGCTTGGATTGTAGGCAATTTTGTGTTGTGTGTTGAAGTGGAGGATCTGTTGGTGTTTGGCCTTATGAAATGATATATTGGAGGAAAAAAAAAAAAAAAAAAAAGCTTGGTCACTTGAGACTTTTAACATGGCTAAGATTGAGGTTGTAAGACTTAGGATGCTATGGAAGGGTCAAGGAGATGGCGTCCTACCTCCAGCAGGACGGACTTGGTCCTCACGGAGGGCTCCGTGGGGCCATTTGGCCCGTCTGATGAGTGGACTGACCTTTTTTTTTTTTTTTGAGAGGTGATGGACTGGCCTAATTTTGGGGCTAGGTCATCAATGTTAGGGCCCATCTGATACCTGTCTTGGACATGGAACATAGTACGTGCACAGTGGATGTGTGTGGGCTTAGCAAAGTCCATGTCGATTTTAGAAGCCAAGGTCCCATTGAGCAGGAAGTTTCAAGACTCAGTTGAGATGGTGTGAGCAAGGTTTGATATCTTGTTAGTGTCTCTAGATCTTTTGATAAATAATGGATGAATCGTATACTTCTCTTGCTTCGATGGCATGTAGTGTCCTCATGTTTTTAGTTTGGACAACGTGGAGCTGAGGGCTCATAGGATCTTAAGCGTCAAAATTTTCATCCCATTGATTATGTACCAGTACTGTTTTTCCTTTATCAATTGTCTACTTCACTTGCTGTATAGAGAAGATTTTTGGTGCAAGGGCATGCCCGGTGGAGCCCATCAGATTAGCAATCTGAATCACTATGCCATGGGCCCACTAACAGAAACTTGAAACTTCGCCAAGGATACTGTGGCCACAAACCATGTTAAGTCCTCTAGTTAATTCAGGCTCTAAATCAAGATTTTATGTTGGATAGCTTGAGACTGCTAAGCAGTTGATCTTTTTCAATTAGATCAATCACATCAATGCTACATATCAACTATACACTCAGTCACACAATGGAATCGCCATCATACATGAATATTTAACTATCTACACTATATAGAATGCCGGTAACATGTAGCCAATTTTACCCCTGCAATTAGTTATCAAGAGGAGCATTAACCAGTTTTTGGATCGTGGCTGGCCCTTCAACCAAGGAGTATTTTGTCCCTTCAAATCACAGTGTGAAATTAATTGGGCACATAAGTGTGGTGTGAGGGAACAGGCAACAAAGGCTCTAGCGGCCTTATCGTGATGACTATTTAAAATCCACATCTTGATGACTATTCAACATCCACATCGTACATCTAATTGCACCAGCTTATGTTAGAGCGTCGGCCTAAAAATGGGGTAAGATTTAAAGCTTGAGTGGGATAGCACCAAAAAATTTTGGATCACCAACACCAAGCTAAATCTCCATCAAGAACCGAACACAATCATATATTTCAAAACGGAAGTTGGATGCGTATATTACCTACAGGCAAATAGTCTGAGAAGAGATTTTCATTTCAAAATGTGAAAGTTATCTGCTCAAAATCTTCCTATGAAATTATTCAAGTCTATACTGTTCTGAATTAAATGGACCAAGTGTTCTAGCATCAATAACATGGACATTCCCCAAGAAACTTGCATGGAACCCATTCCTCCACAATATATCCTGCATGACATATTTAAGAAACAGTAAGGATGTGCACCGAAGATGCATGGCCAAGCTGCCTACCTCATCTGCCTGCCCCGCCACATGATGATCCATACCATTCATCCATAAGCCCTCACTGCAGACAAGCACCTTTAATTAACAAAATCTTATTCATCAGATGCTTCATCAACCATGGAAATCTGAGTTTGAAACATCAGTATAGAAAAACAGTGTCCAACTCCGTTTGTGTGGAAGCTGAGGATATCTGTCACTGAAAGTTTTGCCACCTGACTCAGAAGCTGTAGCCCTGTTTGGTAGCGGCATAAAAATGAGTTCATCCCATTTTAGTTAACAATAATTAAGTACTAGAGATCATGATCTCTAATACACAATGATTTCATGTTAATAGTAATTATGTATTAGAAATCGGCATCTCTAATACATAACTACTGTTAATTAATATGAGATAAACTCATTTTTATGCATTGACCAAACAAAGCCTAAGATTTTCAGTGGAAGGTTTTGCAGACTTCCGGCCGCATAGGTTTTGACCCAGGTTAGTTCAAGATAGGTCCCAACTAATTTTTTTTTTTAAAATGGATATGCATCGAGTATGAAGGAATTTGCCTTGTTGATCCAGTCCACACTTATCTTGATTTTAATGGCCCTATTGGCAAGAGATTCAGATATGGAATTTGCTTAATTGGAGTTATGATTTGCCTTCCAATCTTCAGCATTGTTTGGAAGTCTCCTCACAAATGCAATCCCTTCCTAACCACACAAATATCACCAGCATGGCTAGTCTGCAAGTTTAAATGGCTGCAGAAACTAGATAATGGGCTTGGGTGAGCCTACCATGATGTTTAAGTGAAACTCAGCCTGACCAATAAGTTCTTCACCCTATGTTAGGCCCATGGACCAAAATTCAGCATTACCGTGTCAGGTGGGCAATACCAAGGGAAACAGTTGTCAGAGGGAGACACAGCCTTGATTTTTACATTTCCTTTAACCTTTACATAAAATCCACTCTGACCATTACATGCGTCATCCCAATCTAAATGCAGGGACAAAAAAAATAGGCCAGCCAATGCTGCCTAATGAGATGTCCAAAAGTAAATAGTTTAAGAAAGAGACATTCACCCTGAAATTTTTTTTAGGGCCTGTGATGATAATTTTATGTAATCCATTCCAACCATTATATGACACATTAAAATTCCATAGTCTTAAAAATTAGGCCCATCCACATTCTAGGTGGCCACATGAAGGGAAACAATTTGGAGGGTAAGCATTGCCCCATATATTGTTTTCAATTGTATTGTCCACCTGAATTATGAATGGGGCTAAATTTTAGACCTCGCATAATACACCGTGATGTAGCTTCTGGTTAGAGTGAATTTTACATAAATAAGATGGTGGGCTCTTACAGATGTAGCTTATGGTTAGGGTGAATTTATGTAAATAGGACGGTGGGCCCTTGTAAGAATTTTGAGCTTTCAATCTTGTTCCTGCCCCTGCTTTTAGCCTCATCCAAAATCAGGTTGTTCCACATTTAAGAATTAGTGGGGCCTATTATGATATTTCAGTGAAATTCACCCTGACCACGAGGTTTGTCACCCCATGTTAGCCCCATGGCTTAAAAAACCATGCATGCCATACTTCAGGTGGAAGGGAAATGGTTGGGAGAGTGATGCCCGCCCTTGATTTTTACATTGTCAACTGTGATATTTACGTCATCCTAAGCTTGGTCCAAGGCCAAGACTAACCTTGGCTTTAGGTGAGCCATACTAAATGAAATGGTTGGAAAAGAGATGTCCACCCTTGATTTTTTTTTCAGGGCCCACCATAGTGATTTATGAAATCCACTCCAACCATCAAATACCAAACTAAAATTTATAACAAGGGACAAAAGATCAAACCCAACCATAATTTAGATGGGAGACGTAAAGGGAAACAGTTTTGAGTGCGAGCATTGCCATGTACAGTGTTTCCAATCGTGTGGCCCACTGGAGCCACAGATGTGGCTGAAGTTCGGGCCCTGGCCTAAATTAGGGTGACACACCTGATGGTCACGGTGGATTTCTCATAAATATTTATAAGCCGCGATTGCAATCTGTACGAAGGCACAGTGGCAGTTTTAATGAAGCTGTGATCGTGGTTAGTATGAGTTCGTGATTGTGATTCGTACGAACATCAATCGCGGTCTATACGAGCCCATGACCATGGTCTCGTAGCAGTGTGATCTCTGTTACTGATCAAGAAAAATTCACACCAACTAAGAAGCAACGTAGTTGGTTGTGATTTTTAAGCGAGGGTTGATGATTCAAGCATTAGGTTGTTATGAAAGGGCTGAAAGAAAGCCGCAATCACGGTTTGTACGAAGCTATGATCGAATTACTATGTTGTTGGATTTGTTGCCCTCAGTTCAACGAGTTAGGGCAGCTTGTGTTACCTTTAATTCAGCGAGTCTGGGTTGCTTGTGTGATCAAGGGACTAGATTGAATGTATGTATACGAGTATGATTGCACAGGCATGCCAATCTGCCTGACTCAAGGGTTTTGACTAAACTGTTAGTGCCCCACACAAAGATAGATTGGAGACTGGACCAAGATCCAGGGTCCTTTCGACCACTGATTAATGCGCTCCATGCTCAAGCAATTTGTGCAAAGGTAGGGATCAGCCCTCACGAATGAGTTTTTTTTTTTTTTTTCTTTTTTTTGCCTTATGCCGTCAATTACATAATCAACCGGCTTAAGAACTTTTTATTACACTAGAAATAAAGATTAGAGTAAACACAATTGATTTTATCAATGCACTGATTCTATTACAATCGTCCTGCTTTATAACTATATATAAATAAAAATGAGAAACAAAATAAGCACCTGATATGTATATCGAAACAAACGATCGAGATAGATGGTTAGTAGAGAATGACCAGAGTATGAACAACTAAATTAGAACTTAGATAAACATGGTGATTTGACAACTTAAGGTTACAGATTATTTTGAAATGAATATCATATACACAGTAGATGGTTCCATCAAATAAATGGTTAGGTGTCCTCTAAAATTTGAATTTTTAGAACTCCGATTACCTAGCGTAGCACACAGCACAAATGTTGGTATTATATGCTGCTAGAAGAGCGATGTGAGCCACACCATGATTTATGTCTTTTTGTCCGTTGTCTATCCATTTTTTCAGCCAACTTCCGGGCATGAGCCTAAAATTGAGGCAGATCCAAATCTTAAAGGACCACATAGTAGGAATATGGTCATTGAACACCCACAATTAAAAACTTCCTAGGCTGACTGTAATGTTCATTTGCCATCCAATCCATTGATTAGGTCACAAGGACCTAGATGAAGGAAAAACACAAATATCAGCTTGATCTAAAACTTTTGTAGCCCCAAGAAGATTTTAATGGTGGGCATTAAATCACCATTGTTTCTTATGGTCTGGTCCACTTAAGATTTGGATTCCCTCATTTATGGCCTCATGCTGACAAAACGAATAGATAGCATGGATAAAACACATACATCATGGTGGGGCCACAAAGCTTTATCAAGAAGCGCACACTAGTGGTGCTGTGTGCTGTACACTATGCAGTCTGAATCTTAACAGTTGAATTCCATGGGGTCCATCATGTTGTATATGTAAATCTATTTCATCCATCAGGTGAGAACTTTTATTTCAATCATACATTAAAAATAATAATAATAAATAAAAAAAATAAATAAATAAATAAATAAATAAATCAGCCCAATAGAAAACTCTTTTAGATTAAACCAATGGGGAAAATGCGCATGAACTATCACAATGCCATAGTATCAATGCCTCCTCGTAAGAAAGAAAGGAATCCCAGCTGCTTTGATGGAAAAGATCTCCCGAAAGGGCCTTGCTTTGTCATTCATGATAAAGAGGGAAAGAAAGAATCAAAAGGAAGACTGACCAATTAGTTATCAATTAGTGGGTTATTGATTTGATCAATAAGGGCCTTGCTTCTAACTTAAGCATACGTTGCAATACACACTGCACTGAACAATACAGGTAGTACATGCGTGTTGAAGCAAGGAAGGGTCTCCCAAATCTGAATACGATTCGGTAGTGACCTCAGAAAAGCTTTGTGGGCCCACCATCATCATGTGTTTTCATCCATTTTTCCAGCTCATTTTAGAATTACCAGGGTATTTATGTGATAAGGATGCTAGCATACATCACATCCGCATAAAACTTCCATGCAGAATTCCCTCCACGAAATACATGTGGTGATCATAACTGTTTTCTCGTGTGCCATCACTTTGGATAGGCCATATACCAAAAATAATGGGGAATAGATATTCATAGCCATTCATTTAGTGACCTGCAAAAAGGGCCGGTTAGTTAGAGCAGCAGTCCACAGGGAACCATCAAACCTCACCTCAACTGGATGGTCACTCACCATATCAACGGTGCAGATCATCACATGCTTGCCATCTACACGTCTTCCTGGGTGGCCCATGTGTTGGCTCTTGATACAGCCTCAGTTGTGTGCGCCGTGGCTAAGAAGTAAGTGAGCTCCCACACCGTACACATGGCATTTAAGTCGAATCCCAACTGGCCAAGTACTGGGACTCGCTTTGGATTGGCCATCTACTCAAAATCAGAATGGTTAGACAAATTCTGACCTCTGATTAATACACATTATTTTTGCATTTTTACCGTCCATCAGATCTCCACCAATCGACTGGTTATGATCGTACTTCCAATTTGATTTTTTATTACGATCATTCTACATTGTGTCCCACCATAATTGGGCAGTTTGAATGTGAGGCGCATGCCACCGGAGCTCACCCATCTCTTCCTGGGGAAGGAATTAGGTGTAGTGGGTGTTACTCCTATCGTGCGACCCACATGGATGATATTTTGTATATCCATGCCATGCATCCGTTTCTCTAGCCCTTTCGAGGATGGGGTTCCAAAAATTATGCAGATCCAAATCTCATGTGGACCATACCATTGGAAAGAGTGGTGATTGAGTAACCCAGCATTAAAAAACCTAGAGAGCCCGTAGTAAGGTTTTGGTAATTTTTATTTCCAATCCAACCTGTTGTTAATGTAAAGAAGCTCTGGATGAAGGGAAAATATAAATATCAGCTTGATCCAAAACTATTTGAGCCCACAAAAAGTTTTTAATGGCCATTCATGTCTGTTTCTAGTGGCATGGTCAGCCTAACATTTGGATCTTCTTAGGATTTGGGATAAGTCCTAAAATGAGATCTAGAAAAAGATAGACGTGTGGATATATATAAAATGCATCAAGATGGGCTACACAAAGGTAACACCCACTAAGTTGTTTCCCAGAGTGGTAGACTCTCAGGAATTTCAACACGAGGTCTCTGGAGTTGGAGTTGGGAGTCTCCTGGGTGGTGAAATCCCACTGCGGCTTGAGTGCGGAAGGAACAAAAAAAAAAAAAGTCATCTAATTCACACAACACACGTGAAATATTGAAGCCAGCCGGCCATCATTTCGACCTCAAAGGATGACAAATGTGAACCACTCAATAGCTGTGTCATGATAGATATAAGTGGACAGGTTTAGAAAACTTGGGCTGATTTTTTACAACAATACATTTGCTCAAGTAATTGCGGCCTACCTGATTAGTGATCAACCTGACTATTAACGTGGGAATCTGCATTAAAAAAATGTCAACGCATAGGATATTATTTCCAAGTCATGAAATAACTCATTTTACTCTTTAATATTTATTAGCATTGACCTGAGGTGGGTTATATAATATATAGGGATTTTTTCCTAAAAATTCCTCCCATGAGAAAATGCCTCAAGGTGTGATATTTATCAAAACATTCCTATACTATACCTATGAGAGGGGAAAAGTCTAATATAACCTTGTGAGAGAATCCATACGTAAACGGAAGAGTATAGATCATCTGTGTTAATGTCATACTTGTCACTGGACCCGATCGACATCATCACGAAGCAGGCCTATCTTCTCTCTCCTAGATTGACTTACTGTGTATTACACAACACAACTTTTATCATGTGAAACTTCCATAGGCCCCACCATGATTAATGTGTTAGATCTACACCATACATCACTTTTTTCAGATCATTCTAGAGCATAAATCCAAAAATGAGGCACATCCAAAGCTCAAGTGGACCACACTGCAAAAAGAAGTGGGAATTGAACAAACTACTATTGAAGATCGTGAGGTTTATTTACCACTCTGGTGGGCTGTAGATAAGAGAGGCAAATCAAAGGAGGAAATTGTTTCCTTTTGCCATGGCCCACCAAAGTTTTAGATCAAGGTAAAGCTGAGTCCGAGGGGAAGGGGGGTTCACGGGGTATTGCATCATGTGCACCGTTTAGATTTTGGGCTCATATCACGTGAGTTCTCACAAGTTCTCATGAGATCTGGTGCATAGGTCACCTTTGTACACATGTCATGGGCCCAAAATCCAAACGGTGCGGCACCCTGTGAAATGCACCCTGTGAAATGGTCTCCTGTGAACCAGTGCGCACCCAAGAGAAGTTCCGGGAGAGACGCTTGGGAGTATCCATCCTAGTAACCAAGGTTTTTGAGGCGTGAAACTTCTTTGGGCCCCACCATCATGATCTTTGTTAGATCCACACTGTCCATCCAAAAACGAGGCAGATATAAAGCTCAAGTGTACCACACAATAGGAAACATATGATAGAGCCCATTTAGACTCCAAGCACATGTGCGAGTGCCATTGGTTAGGATCCGGTGGATACCTGACAGATATCCGAATCCCCTCAAATATAGGGTCAAAGCTTTGAAGAGCTAGACCTGGTCCCAGACCTAGCCAATTTCGAACCGGTTAGACAGGGTACGGGTACTAGAGTCCTAATCCTAGTCCGGATTTTAATTCTTATACATGTGAATCCATAGACCGTGGATCTGATGTGACCCATCAGAATGATTCAGATTTGAGGATTCTAACCAAGGTTCAAAGCCCAGTGGGAAATTGTCATGTATCCCCCAATGAATTAGTTTTCCGTGCCCCTTGCCTTTCATGATTAAACAATGTTCAAGGGTCTGTTGTGTTTTTTCTAAGGAAAATAAATTTCAAAACTAAAATATTGTCTTTTTTAAAGTGCAAGGAATATATCATTTTATAGATTTTTTATTATTATTATTATTATTTAAATCCTAATGGATTCACAGTAAGAGGAAAGGTTTATGCCGTAGAAAACTTAGATTCAAATCTTCACAAGGAAGCACCGTCCGAGTGCGGTGAACTTTGCATGTGCGCATCTACACTTAAAGAGCTTTCTTTAAAGGCATTAGTACTCATGACTTTTTAGTACAGACTTCAAAGTTGAAAATCTTTAACCCTACCTTTTCTCATGAATCGATAAAAATAGATTTCATTAAAAAACTTTTTCTATTCAAAGGAATTCGATGTTCCCAAACACCCATTGCAGGCAAAAGGTTATCATTCGTTGGGGGGAAAACGAGAAGAAGAATCCAACAATCTGAACCGTTCATCTAATGTCCTCATATTCGTTCTAAAGTCATTTGCAGGTCATCAATGGAAGATTATCAAATATTTGAGAAATTTTGAGCCCTTGCCATCCCCCATTTGGTCCGCCAAATGGTACCTATATAAACGCCATCCAAGTCCCGCGCAGGCATGACAGATGGCATCCCAAGAAACCCAAATAGGCAGAAGTTCCCAGTATAGGGAAACACACACACACACACACACACTCACACACATTTCTAAGAGAATTTAAAACACTTGCTGAATTCATTTTTGAGTAAAACATCAAAAGTATGAATACACAAGGTCATAGAAACCTGGGCTCATGGTCAGGAATATCAGGGTCTCTTCCTTCTGTTCACATCACAGAGCACACACACATCTGCAGCTGTTTTCATCTGCAAATAATCAACAAAATCAAAAACTCCAATTAAAGCCGTAAAACCATTTGGTATCACTCATCCCCTAAGTATGAGAAATTCAACAATGCAATTTCTTCAGTATTATGTTACAATTGAAAAGCCTTCTGGCCAAGATTAGATATTAAGTTAAAACTAAATGTGAGATTATTTTGAGTGTCAAAACACAAAATTTGAGTGGGATTCGATGAACTGAAGTGGAGTGGACTATTTTGGAAAATATTGGAAGGGATAAGCTATCACTCTTTCGTTTTCTTTTTCATTTTATCATCTTCGTTTTGTTGTACTTGTATGTAACGGGCCCTAATCCACCAAAACATGCTTAGACTTTTGGTCAACTTTCAGTAGATCAAGTTGAGACTGCACAACAGACATCATTCTTATCAAAGAATGGCTCGTTACATCACCAAATACATGTCTAGAACCAAAATAATAATATTAATAATAAAGAATAGATATTTGGGATCCTTGAATTTTTTTAGAGTTTTAATAATAACGTTTTTTATTTTTTTCCCAAAGGAAAATTGTTCAGCCATTGTAGCCTTATAGAGCCATATCAGCCAATACGAGGGTGTAAAAGCCGATGCAGCCCGTAATTCACCCAGCAAATGTAATACCTTGCTTCTGGCTGCATTCCTTATGGCCCTAGTGCTTTGGTTGATACAAGTTTAAATAAATATCATGATAGAAACTGCGGCAGAAATAGAAGAAGAAAGGATCACAAGTTCACAACTGAAAAAGTAGGTGTAAATGATGCATTGTTTAAAAGAGGCATGCTTCTTGCTGCTGCATGTCATCGAGCGCCCACCAGTGCCCTACAAAACACGTGCCTAAGTTGCACGTGTGAGAGAGATTGGTGGTTCATGAGCATGTCCTCAGCCCAAAAGTCATGCAGATCCACTTGTCAAGTGTATGAGAAATGGTCAGATAAAACATATCATTATCCACATTCAACATGAATATGTGGCCCTCCTGATCAGCTGACAGGCACACGTCTCACTTTGCTGCTAACAATGCATAGGCACAAGAAAGCATTCCTCCTGCTTAAAATATCACCTATATAAGCAAATGCATTTTCATTTTTTTTCTCTCTGATGTTAATCAGCAGATTTCTCACATCCACATACACATGCATGTACATACTATTCATGCAGTGAGGAAACATTGAAGTACTCAACATATGCATGAATGCCTCAAGGACAACTAGATACTAATGCCTATGTCAAATGCTACGAATCATTGTCACTCATGACATTAATTATCATCGGCATAGCCTTTTCCCAACTTTGGGATAGGCTTGAAAAATCCCATCCCATTTTGCCATTCATTCATACGGGCCCTATCCTCTGTAAGTTTACAAGCATCCATATCCATTATCACCACCTCAATATGATTGCTTTTAGATTTTTCCCTCATGCACTTTTCAGGCCATTCAACCTTAATCAAAGTTAGCGACCTTCTCGGCCGTTTTCAGCTTTTGTAGCACATGGCTGAATTATTTCAATAGACACTCCATTTTATCACCTACAGGGCCTACTCTTTGGTTGCTTTGCAATGTCTCCATTCTTGATTTTATCTTCTAGGCCTTTTCCTGATCCTACAATTTGGCATTCACTCTCTTTTTGGTCTTTAACCATGCATTTGCATACAACATACACCGAAGACCTCTACTTGGATCCGGTGACTAAAACTCATCTATAGTGGGTGAAAAAAAGTAATTAATTCATGCTAACCCTTGATGAAGATTCATAGCACAATCAACTCATCAACCTCACCACAACCCATTCTCACTCTCAAACATGTCTTTTTATGATCTCTCCCCCTGATACCTTTCCTCACCATCAACCACATAACCTTCCTATGTACTCTATCACATGATTTCTCCATACCTATTAAATAGCTTTCAGATTCTTCCTCCTCTTTATAATTTTTCAGTAATTACATAAGAAAATAACCTTGACTATTGATATCCTTGTGAAGCCAAACTGATTCTCTGATATTCTTGTTTCTTTTCTTAACCTTTGCTCCACCACCCTATGTGATCATCATCATCATCTAAGCCTTCTCCCAATTAATTGGGGTCAGCTGCGTGAATCCCGTTCCATCATTCCACTCTTTCAAGGACTGGATTAGACCATACATCCAAGTCTTTTCTTACTACCTCCATCCACGTCCTTCTATGCCTTACCCTTTGCGCTTTTAGAACCTTCAATTTGAACCAACTCACGGGGGTGAGATTGGTGAAAAGGAAGGGTCGTTGGGAAATTAGCCATGTTGGCGGTCATTTGAGCTCTTTGGAGGAAAAGGAATAAATGACGTTTATGGAATTAAAGTGGGTCAGCACCAGAGGTCTTTCAAATGGCAAAGCTAGATGTTTTGGGATGGGCTTCTTGTTCAAAGGGCTTTTTGATAAGTGTACTTTTTCCTCCTTGTTCGGGCTTTAGCTGTTGAATTTTCTGTTGAGGCCTTTTTGGCACTCGTTTTCTAATAGTCTCACCTTAAAGGAGAGGGGACACCCTGTCGTTATAAATAAATTAAATTAAAAAAAATCATTACCTCTCCCAAAAAATAATAAAAATAATAAAAACACCACTCACCAGTGCAGTTCTTAGTTTCTGTTGCACATGACCAAACCATGTAAGTCTACTTTCCCTCATCTTATTACCTATTGGTACTGCTCCTAAGTTCCCTCAAATGTATTCATTTAATTCTATCCTTCCTCAGCTTGCCACTCATCCATCTTAACATCATCATTTCAGCTACATCCATCCTATGAACATGTTATTCTTTAACTGTCCAACATTCTGTCCCATAAATAGCTATCCAACAAAATTTCCCTTTCAGTTTGAGTGGTAAAATTTCCAAAGGACACAACTATCCATCATGGCAATAGGTCACCATCACCATCAACTAAGCCTTATCCCAACTAAGTGTGATCAGCTACGTGAATCATCTTCCACCATTCCACTCTATAAAGGACTGACAAACCAAAACATAACAAGCTCTCAATACCCTCCTTGGCATGAGTGTCACCCAACCCATTAGCTTCGGGATGAACAATGCTATGATTTCCACTACAATAGATGAGAGGTTACAAAGCTCTCCCTGAGGCCCAAGAGATGGTATTACCTTAGTAGCATGAACCTTATTTCTAGACATCAATGTCACTTTCGATCGTGGTTGGGACATGCACTCCTACTTAGGGGGCGTTTGGTAAAACTTAATTTCACGACTTATCACTTAAAAATCATATTTTCAGTGATTTTAGTAATTCAGACCGTTTGGTAATTAAAAAAATTTAAGTGCTTAATTGGAAAAATCACTTAAATTAAGTGGATTATTTTCAGCCATGATAACTTGACTTAAAACTTATAGCTGAATGCGGTAAGTGGTTCCTTTAAAATTTTAGATAAAAATTGACAAAAGTATCCTTATTAACATTTAGTAATAACAAGGATTACCTTTCTTTGTTTACTTTCCTATCTATGACACCATCCCCCGCAAGTACTTGAAGTCACCAAATTCTATAAGCCCCAACATAATGCATGTATTATCTCTACATAGTTTATCCATTTGGAGAGATCATTTTAAGGCATGAGCCCAAAAATGAGACGGGTTCAAACCTCAGGTGGACCACACCACTGAAAGCAATGGGGACAATGATGCCCACCATTGAAACCTTCCTAGGGCCCACCATGATGTTTATTTACCATCAACCCTGTTCATAAGAACACAAAGACCTGCATTAAGGGAAAACATAAATATTAGCTTGATTTGAAACTTTTGTGGCCGCAATAAGTTTTTAATGGTAGTTTTCAGACAAATTACCAAATAGATTTTTTAGTTCTTATAAGTACTTAAATTCAGCACTTTAAGTTCTCAGTACTTAAATTAATTTTCAGGCTTAATTTTTCAGTTTACCAAACAACACCTTAGTCATTTATGCTTGCTAACAATTTTAAACAGACACTTCCCCACTCCAGCACCTGAATACAACTTCCTCTCATGCCTCATGCAACTAAAGGATTTCTTAGATTTGTCTTCCACATGATATTATCCTCACCACCATCATCATCATAAAAAAAACATCATCATAATCAGTGATGGCGATATCGATACTATCGACCGATATATCTAATACAATAAACTACCCAGTATCGAACGATATATCGCAATTTTGATCGTAATGTATCGCAATATCGACTGTAATGTATCACAATACTGATCGTAATGTATCGCAATGTATAGACAACACCTTGAGTGTGTTGGTCCCCTTTACAAAAATATTGAAAAAAAAAATCGCCAAAAAAAAAAAACTCTTTTTTTTTCTGAAATTTTTTTCTTTCATTACATTGTTAAGGAAATTTCGACCACTCTTTTTTTACTGCTTGGAGAGGAAAGGGGATTTGGGGGCGGAAATCGGGATCAAAGAACATGCGGTACCAAAACCCAAATTGGTGAGTTTTTGCGAATTTAAACAGTTTTTTCTTGTTTAAATCCCTTGGAATCCGTGAATTGAAGTTCACAATCCATTATTTGTATGTTATGCATGTTCAACCAAGGGTTTGACCTCCAATTGTCGAATTTTGAGAAATGGGGGAAATATGTAAGTTACTCCATTTCACCCATTCAACTTGCAATTAGAGGTTGAAAAAATCACATTAGAGTGCTTGGAGGTCGATCTACAGATCGACAACACTTTTTGAAATAAAAAATAAAAGTACAAAAAAAAATCTTAATTAAAAAATATTGAAAATTAATTAAAAATAATTTTATTTGAAAACAATTAGAATGTCCAGATGTTATGTACGCCTAATGTTTCATATTTATGAGCGTATACAAACCCTAACATCAGCCACATTTTTTGATTTATTTTAAAAAATTAATTTAATTTTTAAAATAATTAAAAATATATATTTTTAAATAAATGCACCATATATTGTAGGACATATTTAATGTGGGTATTTATGACATTAAACGTGCTAAGATGTGATATGAATTGTAGAAATATTAGTGATTTCTTTATTTACTATTTTATATGAATTGATTTTTAATAGAGTTGCATCACTTCTATTTGACAGCACATAGTTTAGTACCCTATACAAAGAAAACTTATTGTGTGTACTTGATTTTTCTAATCTTTTGAGTTCCAAGTGTGTAATGATGTCTTTTTTAACATCCCCTAAAGTTTCATTGAGAAATTCAACGAATCTCTCAACGCTTGCCAGTGTTTCCCAAAAAAAGCAACATTATGCAATAAATCCAATATTTCCCATGCGATACCCAATATGTTTCCATATCCCAAGGGTGCAATACATCCATCGATATCAATATTGAAAACATTGATCATAATCATCATCTTAGACCTTCTCCTTGCAATTTGAGACTGGCTTTCAAATGGAAAATTGGCAAAAGTTTTACTACCAGGTGCCCACCAGACCAGTACTACCTAAATAGCCAACCCCTCGTGTGGTCCAGATTATGGGTCCTCTGTGATCCAGATCAGGACTTTCACCAATCCAGAATTAAGGTTCTATACTGTAGTGTTGATCAAATTGTAATGTAATTTTTATTTAGAATGTAGAGAAAATAATTTGATTTATGCAGCACCATGCATATAATATAACAGTATTCATGCAAGATCTATATTAGTAATATTTATCATTTCATATATAAATTGCATATCAATTTGTATATAAGTTATAATGGCTTTATTTAGTGTATAGTTGGACACTACATGCAAGTTGTTCGACACATAGCTTTTAAGTCAAATTCACCAACAAATGCTTACAAATATTTTAACTAACAAAATATTATATTTTCTATTATATAATAATTATTGAGAAGGTCTCGAGTCCAACCAATTGGACCACAGTTTATGGTCCATTCAGTGAATAACTTCCATTCTATCACACACATGTGACATCCAACCATTCAAATAGGTTGGGCTGACCATGAGGATCACCTTGTGCAAAAATCAGTCCAATCCACTCATCAGGTGGACCATACCAAAGAAAACAACATCTACCTATCCACTCGATGAGTTAATGTGGCTGATTTTTGCAAAAGGTCATCCTCATGATGTGGTGGACAACCCGTTGGGTGGGTTGGATCTGACATGCACACAATAGAATTGAAGTTATTTTCTGCATGGGCTGTAAATTGTGGTCCAACCAGTTGGACTTGAGACCTCATAATTATTTATGCATAGAACTAACAAAAATATAAAACTAATAATAATAACAACAACAACAATAGTAGTAGTAGTAGTAGTAGTAGTAGCAGTAGTAATCGTAATGATGATGATGATGATGATGATGATGATAACCTAAAGTATTTGTGTATAAGTATCGCAGAAATAAAATATAATGCTAGCTAAACATAAAAGAAATTAGTCTTTTATGTGAGCCATGCCTGGGAGTGTTAGAAAAATTAAGTACGGAACAATTTCATAAGTGTAGCTTGCCTTATTACATAGAAAACTACATTTCAAAAAAACTCTTTTACAGCCTGTGAGAATGGGAAGGCAGAGATTTCTTTTGAAGATTTTGAAGAGATACCTGTATGACGTTGACTGCTTGTTTGATTGCCCACCCAAACAGCGCCAATGTGACTGGAAATAAGAGCAAAGAGCTTGATTTCACAGACTTCACCAAAACCTGCCATAGGATAAACAATAAAATTAAAATTAAAAACAATGAAAAAGATAAGGAAAAAAAAAAAGAAATGAAAATGATGAGCTAGCAAAGTTTCATCATAGATTCACATGCAAACGTAACAAAGCTACTGACGAGAAAGGCTTACATCGAAAAGACTTTCAGAATGGTTCTCAGCAAGGAGGAAAAGGATGATGTAAAGAACCTGCATCATTAGAGTGCACCCTGTTTAACAGAAAGTAGCAAGTAAAAGAACCAAAACTGTAAAGAGAAGATTGGAAGAATTAATTGCCTCAGTTCCCACACAGCAGTAAGCCATGAATAAACGGTGTCCGTAGTATGTCTTCAAAAGCCAGTTAGTGCTGTCTTTAACATCTTTGTGACTAGCCTTGCCTGCAAGGAAAGTACTGCAGAACAGTAAAGCAGAGAAAATTAGATTCATGCATGGACAATCACAAGAGAGGGTTCGAGACATACTAACTGCACCAGTAGGAGCATTGTGTGACTGATCAGGTGGGTGCATTGCATGACTAACAGAATAAAGATTCACCTTTCAAAAAAAAAAATCACAAGATAGGGTTGAAGATTCATGAGAAGTTCGTTATAAGATGGACTCGTTCCCAGCCAAATATATTTTTAATTTAGAGTGAAAGCTCTTTGATCTATTCATGCAGTCTACGCTTCAGGAGAAGGAACCAATAAGAATATTTATTTTATGGAGTTGGGACAGAATAAGGACTTGCACACAGCTCGATCTTCTTGACTGCAAAGATGTATTAGATCAGTTTCTCTAAAAAATTCTCCTAACTATCTACCTATTAAATGATTGAAAGGACTTCTCTACAGAAAACAAAGAATTGCAGTTACTATCGGTGCACTGATGAACCACAACCGAGTTTTAAAGTAGAACTCAATGCCGAGGTTGGATACTATAAAAATAACCATCAGAAAAGTGAAATTGCACCTCTTTTCTGTATGCCAGAATATGTTCATGCATGTGGTGCACAGGACGTGATGGACAACCTAAACTGCACATTTCGTGTTCTCTGTCTACTAGCTTTCTGTGCTTTTCAAATCACACAACAGGCAGGACTTCTATCATTCGCAACTTCCTACGTAGATTACAATCCAGTGCAATCAAGTAAGTCAATGGGATCAATAGCACATGCATCCTGATATGCAAAACAGAGATGAAGACTGCAATAGAAAGGAAATTACCTGTACATTTGGAACCAATGGCTGGAAATGTCCAAGGCAAGCAATGCCAAGAAAAGCATGGCAGGCCTGCAAAGAAGGCAAGATAAATTCAAGGAATGCACAAACGGTTAGGTAACGGCTGTTACAGCTGTTACATAACATTAATGGTGGGCACCATTACGCATTATGGGGCTAGTAACGGCCGTTGCAGAAAAATGGCCCATAAACAGTTCACTACGGGCTTCTTCTTCTTCTTCTAGGAAATGACATCGAATGAATAATATAAGCGTCAAAATAGATGTACTCAAGAAAATATTTACCTGTAAAAGTGGGCGAGGATTGCCAATAGACAAACGGTGCTGACCCTGGTGAATGAAGGGTACAAGTAAAACAAGATGAGCTCATGGCCATATAGAAATAGAACTCTTGGTTCATGTGCAATATAATAAAATCTGGGTAATTAAAAAAAAGCTAACATTGAAAAATAAAAAATAAAAAATAAAGTAATGTCGGGAGAAATTTGAATCTCTTTCTGTAAAATTATGCAGAAAGTTGTATAGAAGAACACCTGTCTGTTACCATGTCCAAAACGGCTCCAAAAGTCGACACTGAGACATGAAGCAGAGAGATCAGTCAAATGGTATATACCTCGTGCATTTTTTTTAATATCTCAATCTAATTCTGTGTCAGTTTATAAAATGTTGTATATTTTAAGTTGAAACAACTTATTTATGAGCTTGGAATCCATTTCTCAATCGGAAGTCCAGAAACAAAGGACAGCAACATATGGTCCAAAATTGAAATACAATAAGAAGCAAATGCAAGAAATTTCAGGGTTCAATTGTAGGGTTTTCATTGAGATAAGGTCAGCCCAAGCCCAATCCATTCAATAAAAGGGCCAAGAAGCAAGGCATGAGCTGAACCTATGACCCAAAGTAAGATGACCAGCCCCTACCTTTTACCAAATTCTTAAGCCCAAGCACAGCATGAGCCAACCCACTCATTAAAAATAATAATAATAATAAGTATTAGGAAGGCTTGAACCCAAGACTTTTGGCCACATTCCACACCTCTACCACTAAAGTGAATGCACACTTGCTGCATGTATATAAATAAAATATATGAGCCGACAACATTCCACACATTTCCCCGAGCTTTTGTCTCTCGGTGTCAGTGTTGGCCCAACAAATGCTTTCACAATTCATGTTCAGTCCGATCTCTAAGCATTTCACCACTCCGAAAACTTCAACTGCCCCTACCATACTCCAGCTTCTTAGCCCTAGCAGAATGATTAGGTTTAGAGCATAGTAGGTGGCTGAGGCAGATGGAAGTCTGACACACATGGTTTTAAATATAGCTGCCAGGCCCTGTATAGGCACATATCCATTGTATCGTGTATCAAAGCCCTGAACTCTGCAGCTCAGCTTTTAAGCGGGTAAGGTTGGCTGGCCAGTTGGTCAACCCGACCATGACCTGCTGATGCAGGACAACCCTAAATATGATGCATGCTCATGAACACAATTATTCAGCGGAAATAAAAGCAATAATAATAATGAAATCTAGCATCAATCATCATAAACTAAGAAAATCATAAAGGAAACATGCAATGGGACGGGCCATCATCACAACCATGGAGTATGGGATTCAAGTAGCGTATAGGTTGGATCCGGCGAGGGATGGAACCTCCCGATCTTGCATGGTCATACCCAATCGATCAATGATGATCACTAGTCCGAAGAATCAGAAAGTTTCTCGGATTAGGGATTTGAGAATTTGGGGGTTTAGGGTTTAGATCGATTCTCAAGGTTTTGATCGTGGGGAATAAACAAAACAGAAGTTTAGAAGGATAATAATAGAAGATGAAATACCTGGAAGAAGTTAGAGGGGCACAAGAAGAATAGAGAAGAAGGAGATCAAGGAAGAAGAAGAAGCACCATGAGAGAGGGAAAGAGGAAGGAGGCAACCAAAGGTTTGCTTTTTTTCATAAATCAACAACTAATCAAAAAGGTTTAGGGCAACACCCTTATAAAATTCGGAATTAGCATAATTACCAAAATACCCCTACTAACAAAATTTCAAAAAAAAAAAGACATTTGCATGAAAAAAACGTACCCATACTAACCCGAAACTCAAATAAGTAAAAAATGCATAAAATAAACTCAAATCTAAGATGTCCAATGCGCTCCAATGATGGTGTGATGAAAGTGGGCCACAACGAACCAACGGTCCGATCACATCATCATCACGATCCAACGGTCTGATCATCTCTTCAAAGCAACTCACACATGTCTTCCCAAGGTGGGGTCTTTTCATATGTCTCGGACTACATGTGTAAGGTCTTCAATGCTCCTCAATCATCGCCTAACCACAAGGAAGATGCTTGTGGTGGGCGCTTTCTTCGCCGATAGACTTTGAAGGCTAGATGTCCGCATCATTCTCCTCGTCTGAGAAGAACTCGACTCCGACGAGTTAAAACTCTTGTGGCGCTCTAGTAAATTTGGGTTAACGCTCTGTAACTCCACTTCTATCAACCATGTAGATTCTGACGGTGGCTTGTTCTTCCATTTGACAAGGTATCTTTAGAAACCTCCGTCTCTCGTAAACACTATCTCCTCATCCAAGATTTCCTCAATTTCTTCTTTATGGATATTAGGTGGAGGAAGGGGTGAGAGGGGTTGTGAAATAAAATAAAAAAAAGGGCCATAAGAGAGATGATGGATCAACGATGGGATGGTGGGAACGGACTAGATCTTCCACATTAAAAGTTGGGTTAATGCCCATTTCAGATGGAAGGTCGATCCGATATGCGTTGGACCCAATTTTCTGCACAATCTTAAATGGTCCAGCACTACGCGCTTGTAATTTCTTGGCAGAACCTTGTGAGAACCGCTTAGACCTTATCCTCACCATTACATGGTCTCCTTTCTGAAATTCTTGCAATTTACGATGAGAATCAGCTGAGATTTTAGAATCATCATTGCTCTTATTTATCCGCTGTCTAATATGTGTATGCAAATCATGAATATGGCGTGCGAATGCATTGGCTGACTCTGAAGACCTTTGGATGACAGACATGGGTGAAACTAAATGACGCTCTGAAAAATCAATGAACTGGAAATAAACAATCCTATGGAAATAAACAATCCTATGACCTAGAACTTGGAAAACTGAAACAAAAGGACACTTCCCACGGGTGACACACAATTTCTCATTATAAGTATTATAAACAAGGATGATTTTCAGGTATCCCAACACTTGAGAACAAACACTAGTAATACCAAGTCTTAAGCAAATCTTGGCATCAGCCATTATGTCCAAAATGTCACCAAGATACGGAATAAGGACTATGGTCATCATATCCACCATGACGTGAATACGTCGCATGATGGCTTGACGCT
Source organism: Liriodendron chinense (assembly GCA_003013855.2). NCBI lineage: Eukaryota > Viridiplantae > Streptophyta > Magnoliopsida > Magnoliales > Magnoliaceae > Liriodendron > Liriodendron chinense. Next base: position 1,312,076 of record ML058479.1, read on the forward strand.
TGATTGAAGCTTTATGGGCGGTCAGGATATGCCCACATGTGTGCCATATGCCACTGTTCTTGGAAGTGAAAAGAGCAGGCATGACACACAGAACAAAACTCCAACTCAAACTTTCCTTATTGAATTCTTCCCCAAGAAGTTTATCAAATTGACACTGCATTTCTATATTTTCTGCGGGGTTCACCTGGTATGGAGGAAAGCTTGACAGGGCTAACCTAGGGACAAGATCGATTGTGTGTTGAATGTCCCATATGGGTGAAAATTTATCCCCTAAATCATCTGGTGGGATATCACAAGTCATGTGGGTGTCTATCATCATATCCTCACTAGTCTCCTTTTCAAATTTATTCGTGTGTATTATGGTAAGAGACTTAGATTGGGACTCTGCATCACTTAAGTCACACATGACATCTGGAAGTGGTGCAGTCTCAATTTCTTCGACATTTTCATCACTAGCACACACTTCGTCATTCTCAACGATGATGAGCGATGCCTCAATTTCTTCCATTTCCTCACTACTAACATTAGGCATGTACTCTTCCACTTCATAAACAACCTGATTGGATTCTTCCAATTGGCCATTCACCAGGTATTATCTCGCTTCCAAGGAAATATAATTGGTGTTAAACACTCAAATTGTTCATAAGCCGAGATTTCCTTAATGATGGGTTGGACCACTTTACAAGGAGGGGACCATATTGGTTCTGTGTTTGGACGGGAAGGTGAGGCAACTCTCATTTGAACCAAGGGCTTTTGACGATAAGAGATGGGAAGATATTTTTCTTTTAAACGCTCTTTCATCTCGTCCCATTGTGAGATCGGGGCTCTCCCAACTTTATCAAGTCGTCGCTCCAAATCTGTCCAAAACGACTTGGCTTGGCCCTCCAATTTCCACTTGACAAACCTCACTCGACGGTAATTCAACATATCATACCAATCAAAAAAATAGTCCAAGTCTTCAAGCCAATCAAGGAATGTTTGTGGGTCCATGTGACCATTAAAGTAGGCCAACTCATCGAAGTTCGGCTTTCCATTAGGTCTCGACAGCCACACGACAACACTTAATGGCCCTGAAGATCTTAAACGTCTATACTCCATTCATTACAGGGAGACTCTACGGACTGGGTGACTCACAATATGAATGCGATAAATTTAAACTACAATGAACTGACACTAATTAATTCTAGATGATGCGACTCAAATATGGAATTTTTCCAAATTAGGAAACTTTCTAAAATTGGAAAGTTTCTAAAATTGGAAACCTTCTAAATCTGAAAATTTTCCAAATTAGGAAACTTTCTAAAATTGGAAACTTTCTAAATCTGAAAATTTTCTAAATCTGGAAATTCTCCAAATTAGGAAACTTTCTAAAATTGGAAACTTTCTAAATCTGAAAATTTCCTAAAACAGACCTAAAAATCAAAGCCCTAATTTTTTTGATAACTCGATCTAGACAAAACCATGCAGGCCTAATCTCTGATACCAAATTTGATGCAGGACAACCCTAAATATGATGCATGCTCATGAACACAATTATTCAGCGGAAATAAAAGCAATAATAATAATGAAATCTAGCATCAATCATCATAAACTAAGAAAATCATAAAGGAAACATGTAATGGGACGGGCCATCATCACAACCATGGAGTATGGGATTCAAGTAGCGTATAGGTTGGATCCGGCGAGGGATGGAACCTCCCGATCTTGCATGGTCATACCCAATCGATCAATGATGATCACTAGTCCGAAGAATCAGAAAGTTTCTCGGATTAGGGATTTGAGAATTTGGGGGTTTAGGGTTTAGATCGATTCTCAAGGTTTTGATCGTAGGGAATAAACAAAACAGAAGTTTAGAAGGATAATAATAGAAGATGAAATACCTGGAAGAAGTTAGAGGGGCACAAGAAGAATAGAGAAGAAGGAGATCAAGGAAGAAGAAGAAGCACCATGAGAGAGGGAAAGAGGAAGGAGGCAACCAAAGGTTTGCTTTTTTTCATAAATCAACAACTAATCAAAAAGGTTTAGGGCAACACCCTTATAAAATTCGGAATTAGCATAATTACCAAAATACCCCTACTAACAAAATTTCAAAAAAAAAAGACATTTGCATGAAAAAAACGTACCCACACTAACCCGAAACTCAAATAAGTAAAAAATGCATAAAATAAACTCAAATCTAAGATGTCCAATGCGCTCCAATGATGGTGTGATGAAAGTGGGCCACAACGAACCAACGGTCCGATCACATCATCATCACGATCCAACGGTCTGATCATCTCTTCAAAGCAACTAACACATGTCTTCCCAAGGTGGGGTCTTTTCATATGTCTCGGACTACATGTGTAAGGTCTTCAATGCTCCTCAATCATCGCCTAACCACAAGGAAGATGCTTGTGGTGGGCGCTTTCTTCGCCGATAGACTTTGAAGGCTAGATGTCCGCATCACCTGCCCTACCCAAGTAGGTACTTTGGACATGCCAGCCCCAATATCTGCTACCACAGCAAAGAACTCATCTCTGCAAGTTTCTATTCAAATAAATAGTCATAAAAACATAAAACCACGCATATGGCCTGAAGCGCCATCTTTATAGAATCTCATACACATTTCCTTTTAGAGCTCAATCTCAATTCCTAGCCATAGAACTTCCCAAAACAAGGAAACAGTATTCAAGATTCTCAAAAGTCAAACTTCCTACTAAAAATAAAGAAAAAATTGCTAAAGAGGCTCTCTTTAATTGAACTAATAAGAGATGCCAGGAGTATAGTGTCCACATGACACCTTTTCACAAGCATATTGGCCACACATGTGATCATGTGGGGCCCACTTGATCATCTCAGATATGTAGGTAGGGGTTTGACTGCAAAATTCCTCGCTGTCTTCAAAACCTCACCCATGAGTTAAAAAGCAACATTGGCCTTGAACTTGTTAATCCTCCATGGATTTCTTTCTCCCTGGGTAACAGATGATGGTGAAGTCCTCTATATCAACTATGCATAATGAGCAATAAAGACTCTGGCACAGTTGAACAGGAGTCTTCACCTTGGAGGTGTACTTCCTCAACCATGACAGTTGCATCACTTGTTCTGCTTTTTTTCTTTTCTTTTTTTCCTTTTTTCTTTTTTTTTTGAAAATTAACATCAAATTTTATTGAAAAGCGAGCAAGAAACAAAGAAAACAAAACAGATATTTACAAAGGAATCACTGAGTGAAGGTGGTCAATATCTATCATATTTGCAAGACTAGCCCAACCCGATAAGCAGAATTGATCATACGAAGACAATCCAATACTGATAACTCCCTATTGTTAAAACAACAATCATTTCAAGCTCACCAAATAACCCAAAAGATAGCCATGATGAGTAAACGCCATAATGCCTTTGTAGAGTTACCAACACCCCCACCATGCCAAGCCCAAAGGAGATCACAAACTGAATTCGGCATCACCCACTCAAATACAGAGAAGAGCAACATAATGCTCCCAAATTTGTCTTGCATAAGGACAGTGGATGAATAAATGATCAATGGATTCCGCATCCCCCATAAACATCAAACAAACGTTTGGAAGAACAAAAGACCACCATTGTAAATTATCCACTGTTAAAATTCGATTCCTGCCCACTAACCAAACGAAAGCAGCAATGCGAAGTGGAGCACTCCATGTGTCATGGTTTAGTTAGTCTGGCCATCATCCTCGATATTTGTCTAGGTCAAAGATGGCTTTTATCATGCTATCTTCCAGTGGTGATTCCGTTTCCTTCTCTTCCTCCTTTGGTTCAGTAAAACCCTGCCTTGACTCACCCTTCAAGTCACCTGATGCTTAGCAGGATCTATCCGTGAGTCCTTCAGCCAATCCAACAGTGGGCTAATCCTCAATCACAACACTGTCAAGCAAGTCTTTTATTGGATCTTCAGACTCTACAGATAAATACCCAGCATAATCTTCCTTTTGCCACTGGGGATCAACATAGGCATGGGCCAGTTCTTGGAGATTTTTCATTGATTCATCGAGTTCTTCCCATTTGCCTTTTTTCGTAACAAAGAGATGAATGTTGATATGAATCACCATAATAATACAAAGAAGGATTGAACTAGAGCTATAAGAGGATAGATAGAAATTCTTCCGATCAATGTTCGAAGTATCAGCATCGCAATATGTATCACACCCTTGAGATTTGGGCATATCATAGGAAACATCTGGAAATGTCATGCGTCATGTAATTATCCCAATATAATGGAAACACTGAAAAAACTTGAGGGAAATGATGGAATTTTTCTAATGAAATTTAGATGTTTAAAGAGACATGAATACATAGAACTCAAAACATTACAATAGATACATACATACATACATAGGGAAAATGCACTATGAAGTCGATATCATGGGAGCTTCCCATGAGATCAAGCTCTGTAGGCCCCAGCATGATGTGTGCCCGGCATCCACCCCATCAATCAAGTTCAACCTTCCATGGTGAGCCGTGGGCCTAAAAATTAGGTGAATCCATGACACAGGTGGGCCACACCGCAAACAACATTAGAGTGTGGACGCCTATTGAAACTTCCTGACTGTTTGTAAGGTCCACTGAAATGTGGTTTAGACATCCAGCCCATCCATTGTGTGTCCCACTTGGATGAGGGTCACACCAGATTTCAGGCCATTCCAAAATGCAGGTGGGCCCCACCAAGTGCTTTTATATGTTTTAGGCATGATTTCACATGGTTTCAAATGGTGTAGGTCACCTAACTTCCGAATACAGGTGATTTTTCAGACATCTCATAACCTAAAGGGTATGGACCAAATGCACGGTGTGGATGTCCGACACACATCATGGTAGGCCCACAGAGCTCGACCACATGGGAAGCTCCCATGAGGTCTACCTGCAATAAAACACAGAAAAAAAAAAAAAACAAAAACAAAAAAAAATGCAACCAATAACTGAGAAGAACAAAAAAGAAACCTTGGTCTCATATCCACATGGAATTATGAGCCCACTCAAAGTCATCATCCCTATCCGTATAATAGTTTTCTATTGATTAGGGGATAACTATGTGTTGGCAACCATAAGCGATATAATTATATAAAAAATGAGTTCATACCATATAAATATCGTACAAATACAATACAAGCAATAATAAAAAAAAAAAAAAAAGTACAACCAAGAACTGGAAAGAACAAAAAATAAACCTTAATCTCATATCCACATTAAATTATGTGCTGGCTTGAAGTTATCATCCCTATCCATAGCATCCATAATATTGATGCTCCACATAGCCGCATTATTGTGACCCGATCATGAGGTTATGATGCCAGGCTATGTACTCTCTAACACATTGATGTTACCCATCCTTAGAAATGTGCATAAATATGCTCATTGGTGGATACTAGATACTGAACAATCATCGTCGCTCTCACTAGCACTTGTTGTGGTTATGGTTGTGGCTGTGTTTGAACACCTCCATACCCATATCGGTATCCTGGACCAACGTATCCCTAAATGGTTACGATACGGCCATATCGGCCGATACGTAAAGGAAACGGTGGTGGCCGTTACGCGTTACGGGGTCGTAACGGCCGTAACGGCCGTTACGGGACCATTACAGCCCCGTAACGGTCATGTAACTGTTTTTTTTTCAGAAAATAAAAAGGGGTCGTATCGGCCGACACGTGGTCTGTAACGACCGTTGCGGCCCGTATCGTAACGGTAACGGTGGTGGCCGTTACGGCCACCATTACCGTTATGGAACACCTTGTCCTGGACACATCCATACCCATGTCCGTATCTGTAGTGGTGCTTGTGGCCATAGCCAATAGCCAGATGACTACAAATAGTTATTGTATCCCATAGCAATAGGAGCCATAACCGTAAGGTGGCATGGAACTGGCATTCCCTGCCCATCACCAACGTCAATGGACCCAATGCTCTGTGTAATTGCCCCCACATTGTGTATTAGGTGTTCCTTACAACAGAAAAACTCAAACTTGGCTCTCCCACCCGTGGACGAGCAGCCATGGCACAAGCATAGTGATAGGGATCCGCAGTTGCGTGGTCAAAGTTTGTCGCCTTAGTGTATGGGTTAATAGGCCTTTGACTCGAACTCTCCCCATGAACCTCACCAACATTGTCCTTGTTGGCGTCCTCATCATTGCCTCTAGTGAGGCCGCCACCATCTCTACTGTGATCTCTCCCAAATGTGGACAAAATCTGAGCATCACTTTTTTAATCGCTCAAGATCATGCCATGTAACCCACATGTGACCCTAATGCTTCACCCTAGATGCCGCAACCATAGGGCACCTAATCAATGAATCAAACAAGTTGTCCTGAGGCCTACCTCAGTAGCAATAACTTCATCAACATCAATGCCCATACTTGCTGCAGCTCTGGCTATCGTGGGATCAAGGCTTCGACCTGCCTCATCCAAGTCTATCGACTTAACCTTCTCAAAAAATGGGTCTTCCTTGTTGGTACATAGGCCACCAATGCTGGAGGGTTAGGCAATCATTCCCACACAGTTTCAAGATGAGGAACCTAGGGTGTGTGTGTATAAAGTGACTTACAACCCTAACTGCATATGCAATGTCTAACAAAGTAATAGTCAAAGACATTGGCTTCCCAACCAATCTTTGATATGATCGGAAATCTTCCACCCCCTCAAAGCATTAAGTGATTTAGTTCCATAGGAGTAGCAACTGGCTTCGTCCCCAATTTGCATTTTTCCTACAACAAGTCCAGCTCATATTTCCTTTGAGACATAACATACCTTTCTGATGTTGAGCTACCCAATTCTCAGGAATTATTTAATGGGATCCAAGTGATTAATATCAAATACTTTCTGCAAGTAATCCTTTTTATCCCATCGTGATTGTCTCATTTCACCACAATATCATTCACATATAGAATGAGAGTTGGTATCCCCATGCCTTGATTAAGAAACATAGCATGATCAACACTTCTCGTAAACCTAATATGATTATTGTGTGACTGAATTTTCAAAGCATGCACATGGCAATTGTTTCAGAACATGGATATCTTCCTTCGGTCGATAAACAATTTGTCCCCCCGTATTCAAAAGCCAAGATGGATGGCCATACACTTCTTCGTTCAATTCTTCATGCAGGGACGCATTTTTTACATCTAGTTGACATATAAGGCCATGAGTTGTCAGTTGCAAGAGAAAATGATTACAAGTTACGACTGAATCGAGTTCGCAACCAGTGGAAAAGTATATTGGTAATCAAGTGTCTAAGAAAAGCCCTTTGCCACCAGGTAAGCTTCAGGTAACTCTCTAAGTTTCCAAGTACCACTCTTTTTCCAAAGCTCTCACTTGTTGAAACATCATTGCGCTCACTCTTCACGCACACACACATTTACGCCTTACATCAATTTTAGTTCTGTTGGGGCCGAAAACATGGATGATGCAACACAACAAAATACTTTTGGAGAAACAAGAAAACAAGAAAGTAGGAAGACCTAGGGTTAAGGATCTGAAACTGGAATAGAGATTTTCCATGAAGAACAGGAGTTGGAATTCGATTGCTGAGAAATGAGGGGTTAGGACAACTTCAGACTAGTGAGATTTCAGAACCTGCATTCCTAGAAGAAGAGACTTGCTTACCTCCAGAAGATTTATATTTTTCCACTCTCAGCCACTCCATTTTCCTTCTCATGTAATCCTTTGCTTTTGGAGGTGCTATCCGGTGGTACCGAACCACCTTAAGCTTATAGCGGTACTGGGCAGATGTAGGGCCCACATGATTTATGTATCACATCCAACCCGTCCATCAGATGCATCTCAAGTTACCCCCAAAGATCTGAAAATCAGCTTGATCCAAAATTCCAGTGGGTCACAGCACGAGGAACAAGGTGGGAGGGGACGACAACCCTTGATTTCATCAGGACCCACCTAAGTTGCAGAATAGCCTGATTTTTGTCCCGGCTCTTCATTAATGGCAAATAAAGGGTCTAGATGGCCTGGAGTTTGTATACACAACATGGTGAGCCTCCATGCAAATCAAAGGTGGGCATCCCCTCTCAACTTTTTTTTTGTTAGTCATGCAACGCACCCACCCTGTTAGCTGCGCAATGCCCCCACATGGTTAGTCACACAATGCACCCACCCACCGGTGGGGTTAGTGTCTCCTTAGCATTTCGAACCTGAGACCTGCTGTTGAAACGCCTAGGCGTCTTCCAGCTGGGCTAGCAGGCAAGACACCATCCCCTCTCAACTTGTCCCCTATGTTGCCCCGGTCTGATTTTGAGACCTATTGCTAATGTGGGGCTACACATCTAATGGATGGTCAAGATGTCATGAATGCATCAAATGGGCTCCACGTGCCCAATACCACTGTAGTTTACAGTGGTACCGGTACCACTGAAGTGCGCCCCTTGGTTTTGAAGGTAGCCTCAAGGTTCATATTGAAACCTGCTTCCCTTAATTATCAGAATGAAGTATTCTAATATGCATACTATTGATTTCTCATTAGTTGTGAAAATTTGGTAAGATATCTACAACTTAACACCATCCATTCAAAGGAAACAAAGTAATGATACCCAAATGATGAAGTAATTGGGGAAGGTCACACGAAAGTGAACAGAGTGTTGCTCTTACTATTAAAACTTGTTCCAAGGGAAGCTCTACTATATTTGGACAGTTCACAGCTTCACATTGTAGTTTAAGTGAATCTAAGGACACCACGACCAAATGTCTTGATGCAGTCTGAAGGCCCGCCGTGAGACCCAACTTGTGTTGAATTTGTATTGCTTGTTACTGATTTTTGCGCTTAAATTTCAAGGTCTACAATTGTTATTTTTTGGAGGATTTCTAGTTGAAGATTTTTGCTGAGTCTTTGGGGATCTTGGGGGCTGATTCTTTGGGTTTGCAAAAGTTATTTTTTGGCCATTCCATTTTGGCAAAATCTCTGTAGATTCATTTGTTGCTATTTTGTACACATTTGATTGAAATGGAATCAATCAAACAGTTGGAAAATCTTGTTAAAGACTTAATAAGGCTTTTTTAGGATGTCTTTTTAGGGTCTATGAATACGGGTTGTTGTACATTGATGTAGGGCTGAACTTTCTATGAGTTTGTAAAGTTGTTATTCAAGTACTTTGTGCAAGACTTTTACATAATAAGTTGTTTCTCTCTCCCTACTCAAATACTCTGATGCGGTGTGTGTGCTTCGTCCATTCTAGCAATTGGGGTATCGAAGTCTCATTGATTTGATAACCGGACTGCACCAATCATTCGATAAAACTTTATATAGCGGTACTTTTATATTCAGTTTTTCTTTTCAAGGAAGAAGAGATGGTTGTCATTCAAAAAAGGGACTTAAAACCATGTTCATGTGGTAGGAGTGGCAGGGTCAACTCTGCTCCACAATTAAAAAGGTAAGTTGACAGCTGCGGTAGAACCATCAAAGCCACCTCAACTCAGGTCTTCCATTCAAAATTCAAACCTTCTCAATTTCAAGTAAGATTCATCATACTTGGAAGGCTTTGAGCTTTGGAATTTCAGAAATAGACATTTTGAAACTTACCGTTAATTTACATTCAACAGATTATTTATTTATTACTTTTTTTTTTTTTGAAAGATTATACTGAACAGAAATAGCAAAAGAAAATTAAGAAAAGCATTTGGGGGCATTGAATTCATGGCCAATGGAAAGTTGAATTGCAACAATCTCTGAAACCATTTGCATTGCTATGTTCAGAGCATAAAAGACAGTTAGCAAATTCAGTAACAACAGGGCTTCCTATTTATGCACATAGTAGACCAGCTCAATAGATTTAAGTTTGTGATTATCTTGGTTTTTGAAATCCTAAGTGCATAATTAACTTATTTTGTACAAACCATTGAAGATGAATGTATCTACAAGGGCAAATTAGAAACAGGTGAAAGTAGTGTGTTAAGACATTGTTTGAAATAGATTCACTTGTACCTTGGTTAAACTTGCGGGCAAGCCAACCATCTATCCCATCACAAGCAAAGCTGAAAGAACAAATACCATCAATCTATACCGACAGTTTACATGAAGTGAAACCTACAACTTTATGTATTGAAAACCTTATGCTCCTTAACAAGTTACCTGATAAAGTAAAGAACAGCAAAGAGCTTTTTGTCAGAAAAACAACGAGCAAATGCAACACAGTTCATGAGAATTCTTATGTATCCTGCACTCCCATACAACAATAAAATATTAATAAAAGAATTGATGTAGAAAAAGAAGGCACTGAAGCAATACAAAAGTGGTGGTTCGTCAGCTACTGCCACAAAAACTATTTCCATACGAGCGGCAGGACTTGACGTCTATATCTAAAACAAAATGACCAAAGCAAGCATCTCACAGTGGTTTTGGCCTCAACGTTGGACCAAAAAAGTGATTTTCTTTTTTGCTCTTTTTCTTTTTTTTTTTTTTTTAAACATTAACCAAAAAAGTGATATGTTTTGCCTTGAGAGAACATAGAGGCCCAGCCCGAACAGTTCAAAATCTGGGCAGAAGCCAACCCCAGGCCTGGCCCGTTGACAGCCCTAATCTTAAAAGTAAATCAAGAACAATTCCCTAAATGACGTATTCTTCACATGAGCCAAGTCAATGTAAGAATCAGGTAAATCAAGCTAGTGAATCAACTAATGGGATGATCCAATGCAGCTGGTGTGTGCCATACTACAATGCTAGTTGTATTCAACATGTGGAGAATGTATTCATCGATATGGGCTTAGTTGGATTGGAAAAGTGGGTAATCTATTCAACGAGCCAAGTCAATTTAGGAATCAGGCAGGCCAAGTTATAAGTGGAGTGATCCAATACAATTAGTTTGTGGCATATTATGGTGTTCGACATGTCAGTGATCTATTCAATGTTCAGGACTATCAGTCAGTCAGCTCTACCTGGGCTGTGGAGCCAAAGGGGACATTTGGTTACCCACAAAGTTGCACTGGAACAACCCTATCCAAATACATTATTATTGGGGACAAATCCAGTTTTTGTCAATGACTTCTTAGCACATAGCCCAAAAAAAACGAGATGAGGCTCTCAAAACATTTTACCAGTTGAGAGAGGGATTGACATCCATGAAATTTGGCCAGATATCCCAATCCAGACAGCTCTCCTCTGCTCCTCTTCCTTTCTATTTCTTTCACCTTCTCTCTCCCATCTTCACCAAATGGGCCAGCAACAGCTAGTGCTCCTTCATCTTCTCCAGTTCTGCCCTCTTCTTCGGTTCTCTCTCTTATTTTCTCTGATTTTGCTCGCTTTTTTTTGTTGTATTCTTTTTAATGCCTACAGCTTTGAAATCTTTTTCCCTTTTGGCCCACCTCTGTGGCACCCACAGTGTTCTGAATATGAAATCCACTCCGCACATCATGATGTGACACCTCAAAATCACCATCCAGATAAAAAATCAGCCCAAGTCGGAACTCAGGTGGGCCACACCATGGGTAACAATGTCAAATGATGCCTAAAACCTTTTCAGTGTGGTGCAACCTACTCCAATTTCGACTCAGACTCATTTTGTCAATCTCCCTTCATCTTGGTGAGGCACATCTGATGAATGGGTTGGATGCAATGTACACACTGTCATGGGCCCGCCCCATACACAAACCTATGGTTGGTGTTACCTACCCACTGTTCCCTGTGATGTGGCCCCTCTGAGTTGTGGGTTGGGATGATTTTTTGCCCCAAGGCTTAGCATATAGGGAGCCTGATGGCTGATCGATGGAGTGGATGTCACCCACAGCGATATGGTGTTGTAGCCGCTGCCTGCCTCACACCTCCCATCAAATGTATCAGGATTCACGTCTTGATTCACTCAGTTAGGAGTTGGGACCAGGGAGCACAAGTCATTATACTCCTGGTTGCATCAGGAAAATTGATTAATCAATCCGCCCATCATGTCCAACACACATTTCAGGGGCTACTATGAAAAAAAAAAAAAAAAAACAGTAATTGGATTATCTAATCCTTCGATAAGTAGGCCCTGTTTTTCATACCATCAGTTTTCCAGGCCATGAATACAATGGTTAGATTGTCTGATAAAAATTGATGATTTGGAACCATTGATTCATTGTTTTGTGGATTTTACATCGTATCTCAAGCAATGTTTCGTGGAAATCTATGGAAAGTCCTGATTGATTGACTGTAGAAAACAAGTGTTCCAATGTAACTAGGAGCCCTATGACCATCTATTCTCAGCGCATGTGAGCATTGTGTTCTCATGATCTGAATGGTCCTTCCAGTAGGCACCATTTGTAACATACTTGCACATCTGTATTGTAATATGCAGGCCTAATCCAGATTAGCTAATCTGAACAGAACATAGAAGGAAACCAAATAGGCCCTGGGTCATCAATCCAAAATAACACTTATCAGACAATACTAACCAACAAAGCATCAGCCTGGTAAATGGACAGTCACATAAGTTATAAAACAAAAGATACTATCATCAAACTAGAAGGCCCAATTACACAGATCTATGTATCTCGGGTATCACTTTAATCTAATGATTCGGACCATCCAATCACTTTGCTCGGATCAGTCCAGTTTAGCTAAGTGGCCCACAAAGAGTGGAATAGATTATATTTCATAGAAAATGAAGAAAGACGTGGGATGGAAAATGAGAAACGTCGAAAATCTTTAAAAAAACAGAGCATAACATATGTGCATGAATATATTTCCTATGTATGTATACTAGTAATGCATGTGCTTTGCACATGGGGGCACGTCTCTTCGGTAAATCTAAATCACCTAGTTCAGATGATCCAAAGTACATCGCGACATCTCATTTTATGATGACTGTCCGTCATTTGGGACTTGGAAAGTTTAAAATCTGCCAAAATGGCATATTAACGTGCAATCCAATCCGTCCAGTAGATGAGTTGCGTCATGCAAATGGCCATACCTTAAAAAGTGGCCCACTAATAAATTATTATTTCCAGGTGACTTTGAAGAATTGATTAGATTCATTTTCAACAATCCATTTCGGATGGCATTGATCATGATGTGTGCCCATTATTTAGATGGGCTAGATCAACATACATGCATGCCATACATATAAATGGTAAGCGCATGTATATGATCCACTATATTCCACCAACTATGTGAGGTTGGAACGATGGGCCTCATAGTGGTTGGTGGACACCTAAAAGCGTTGTTTGCATTGGCAGCATTTAAATTTCCTAGTATTCTAGTACCTGGGTATGTGAGCAATTACGATTTCTGTGTTTGGCTAGCGCCTTATAGTCAGGCTTTGTGATTATAAGAGATTGTAATGTTTACATTTGACTACTTTATAAATTGGAAATCAGAATTAGTGTTTTAGTCTGAAAGAACAAGTGTGGCCCACCAATGTGATCAATCCCAAATCTTAATTGCAAGTAGTAAAATTGTGTAATTGAAATTATGAGTAGATTGGATACAGGAAATCTGCACATGAAGTGCACGAGTACAAATTAACTAATGGAAAGTGAGGAATCAATGGCGCTAGATGGTTAATTTGGCTATAAATCAATGGTTTATGAATCAATGGTGTTCAATCTGCACAGTTATGAATAGAGCACACCAAATAGACAATTATGAATCAACTGGTTAAGTCTCACTGCATCTGCTTGTGTACATGTCAATGTGGGGCCAAGTGAGTCCACCTGTGATTATAGTAGACCATAAGATTGGTAGGTACAAATACAATATGAATTGCAATTTACCCATATTCAACTTGATCAGATAATCAAAACCATTCAAATACCATTATTGTCCACGTGCCCCTAATTGTATAGCCCTGATTATCCAATCGTGGTTATTGTCACGTGCGATCTATGGTGGTTTCCTCACATCCAAGGTCTTGGCTTTTAATGTGTAGACTCAGATGGCCCCACAAACACATGTTCCATATTTGCATATGCATCTGTGGGTGCAAGAGCAGGGTCCCATGTCCAAATGCAAGCAGCAAACATCCTTTTGAACGGATCCCTAATCATCTAATACACCAGTTTTATGCAGCAACTACAACACCCATGCTCTACGCAGCCCATCATATTGTACGTGTGACATCACTCCGTACATCAAAGGAGAATCCTTATGTTCACCATAAATCCAAAAGATCAGCCTTGTACAAATCTCAGGTGGCCACCAAGAACCATGAGCATGTGACTAAAACCTGTAAGTTTCTGTGGCCTGCCTGTGTCTTCGATTATGATGATTTTTGTATATTCACTTCATCCTGTTGAGTTAGACCTGATTAACATGTTTGATGAAATATACACACCATGGTAGCCCCAGACAAACATATGGTTTGGATACCGTCCCCGTTGCTCTCTGTGGTGTGGCCCATCTGAGTTGTGGATCTATCTGATATTTTGCCCCATGGCCTACAATTGAGGATGCAACATGGTAGGCATCATGAAGCTTGGGTGTTTTACACACTTTATGAAATAGAGCATTGTAGAGGATTCAAGTCCCTGTTAAAGGGAGCGTGTCTAACCAAAAGTTATGTGGGGTCCACCACAATGTCCATGTGACATCCACTCCATCCATTAGGTTCGCCAGCTCTTGTTAACACATGAGCCCAAAATTGAGATAAAAGAACTTCTGTGGGCCCAAGAAGGTTCCCATGATGTGGCCCACTTTTTTGGATATGCCTTGAATTTTGGGCCCACATGCTACAAGACTGCCAAGTGGATAGGGAGAGCGGATTTCATACAGGCATCTCAGTGGACCCCACAGAACATTTGGTTAGACAGACACATTCTAGGAAATTGGCATTCGAATTGTTGCAGGAGGCAGATTGGAGTTCATTTTGCCTCCACCACCACTCAGGATCCAGCATTTGTCGCCACCAATAGGGTCCAAATGTTGAGTGGTCCTATGATGTAAACAGTCCATGTTGTTGACTCTATGCTATGAGGACTACAGTAAGAAAATTCAATGAAAAGATGGTTGTGAGTCTGTGACCATTACAACCTCCAGATGATTTTGAACATTGAAAAGACATTCTCAATGGCTCACATTAAACTCTAAAAATCAAAGGCTAGGATCATCACTAAAGCGCGACTACGGGACAATAGCTTATCTATGGAAGCAAAGATAATATGGATGGTGCAAATCATCATACCATCTCAGAATGTGGGCACCGGTAGGTGGACAGTTTCTCAGTGCCTACCTATCAAGTGTCATACACAGCATGCGTATCATATCTCCCCATGGCACAAAACAGTATGAATTGCTAAGGGCAGTTTTGTCATGCAAAAGTTCTAAAACAAAAGGTTATGTTTTCTTTTATATGGTACTATAGATACACTAGAACTCACAGTATGATCGCTGATGAAGGGATGTGAGGCTCCTAAATTCTTAATTACTTTTTTTTTTTTTTGTCCACATGCCAGAAAGAACAAAGCAATAAATAACCCCCAAAGCTGAGTTATACCGTATGGTCTCAGAAACAGTTTGAAACTTCAACTACAACTACTAACTGCAGCATGTTTACCTATCAGGTGCACTCATTTCATCTCTATTGTAATAAAATGATCAATCACAAAGTAAAGAAAACCTCAATTCAATTCTAAGAAGAAAAATGTACCAATAAACTTACCAACAATATTTGGAATGTAAAGATACACAGACGACATTCTTTGATTTGACATTTTAGCCATTGCCGCAGAAGTTGCAGTTTCTTTCTTTTTCCTTTTGCACAAAACAAACCCAACTTTCACAAAATGTTCATCACTCCCTCTCCTATACGCATTCAATCATAATCAAAATCTCAAAGCTTCATTTGGATGTAACCCAAATCTCAAAGTGATTTATACATTACGGCAGAATGAATTGTTTTCTTCCTACTGTGCATGTGGAATGGGGGCACAAATAGAGAATGACGTTAGCTCGGACTCTGTTTTCCAGACTTCTACCACCCAAACCAATTTCAACACTACCCCAGATGCACAGGGGAAATAGACAGCTAATGTTCTGCCAAAATATTAAACCATTTGCAATTTTTAGAGTGCATCCAAATACACCGAAAATGATATTGAAGATTGGACATTGCATTTGAGAGGATGAAATGAAATCAGTTCAATACTATTTCTTCTTTCACGTATTAAAAAAAAAAAGGAATGATTGTTAAACATTCTATGATGGAACTCATATGAAGCAAATTTGTATCTGGGACCCAAGTGACCCCACTATGATCAACAACGAACGTTGGATAAGAGTAGTTCATAATAGATTGCACATGACCTAAAAATAAACATGACAGGAAAATCACAGCCATACAGGTAATGTAAACAAACAGTAAGTGTAAAACAGTCTTACAATCCATATCGTGGGCCCTTATTTGAATGCCTGTTATTGCCACATCAAGGAGATGCTGGGTCCATGTGCAATCCACATATAAAATTCGCACCATAATATGGTGCAAGCAATTGTTACTGGATCATAGCTCATAATTTAACTATAAAAAAGGCAAACTTTCCCGACTCGACGAATTATATACATTCACACACATACGTACACGCACAAGCACGAGCGTGCAAACACACACAAAAACAATTTTCACTGGATCATAGCTCATAATTTAACCATCAAAAAGGCAAATCTTCCTGAATTGGATCGATGATTATATACATTCACACAAACGAAGAAGAGTTAATATAACTTGCATTCAGAAGACCAAGTGGAAGTGGAGCCAAAACTAGAGAAATTGGTGGATATAAGCATTGGTATATAAGAAAGGACAATAATAAAAATGGAGAAGGGATAGTGGTAAGTAAAGAGTTAAAGAATAAAGTTGCAGATGTTAGGAGAGCAAGTAATAGGATTTTATTAATAAAACTTGTGTGAGGAGAGGAGAGAGTCAATGTTATTAGTGCATATGTGCCACAGGTAGGTAGAATCAAGAGAAAATTCTGGGAGAATATGGATGGACTAATGCAAGGAATTCCAGACAGAGAGAGGATATTTGTATGAGGAAACCTAAATGGTCATGTAGGAAAAGAAAGTAGAGGATAGGAGAGCATAAATGGAGGATGAAGTTTTGGGAGAAGAAATGAGATGGGAGATGCTATCCTTGATTTCGTTATGGCATACAAACACACACTTTAAAAAGAGACATGAACATTTAACTACTTTCAAAAGTAGATCATATACAAGCCAAATAAATTTCTTTATGCTTGGGAAAACAAGACGATCAATATGTAAGGATTGCAAGATTATACCAGGATAGAGTTGACTGCACAACATAGGCTAATGGTTATGGAAGTTTACATTAAAAGATGAAAGAAATGGAGTGAAATAGGTGTCCAAAAAATAGGTGGTAGAATTTAAAAGGAGAGAACAATGTTATTCAAAAATAAATTGATGAAAAAAGGAAAGTGGAATGTCGAGGAAGATGTAAATGTTACATGAAATGAGATGGCTAAATGCATTATAAAAGTAGCGAAAGATGTTTTAGGAGTATCTAGAAGAAAAATCCAATCATAGAAGGAAACTTGGTGGTGGAACAACGATGTATAAAAAGCTATTCACAAGAAATTTTTAACATTTCGAAGCAATGCAAGAACCTAGAAACGATGAAAATTTTGAACAATATAGAAATGCCAAAAAGATTACTAAGAAACTAATAAATGAGGATAAGGCTTATGATGATCTTTACACTAGATTGGGGGCAAAGAAGGTGAGAAAGATGTCTTCAAACTTGTAAACATGAGAGAGAGGAAAGGTGGAGACCTAAATCATATTAGATGCATTAAGAGTGATAAATAGAGGGTACTAGTAAAGAACCATGAGATCAATGAAAGGTGGAGAGGCCACTTTCAGAACTTGTTACATGACAACCACTCTAAGAGCATAAGGAACCATAAACTCAAATGATGTTGGAGACTAGATATTTTCGTAGGATTAGGGTATCTAAACTGAAAGAAGCTTTGAAAAAGATGAAAACAGAGATCAGAAGGTATACCAATAGACGTTTGGAAGTATGTGTGACGTAGGATGCCCTAAATATGATGCATGCTCATGAACACATATAATTTAGCGGAAATAAAAGACGATAGTAATCTAAAAATCTAGCATCAATCATCATAAACTAAGAAAACCACAAGGAGAAATGCAATGGAGCGGGCCATTCATCACAGCCACGAAGTGTAAAGTTCAATTATTGCTAGGGTTGGATTCGGCGAGGGATGGAACCTCCCGATCTTGCATGGTCGTAACCCAATTGATCAATGGGGATCACTAGTCCGAGGAATCAAAAGGTTTCTCGGATTAGGGATTTGAAAATCAGAGGAATTAGGGTTTGGATCAATTCTCAAATTTTGATCGAGGGGAAATAAACAAAACCGGATTTAGAATAATAAAAATGGAAGATAAATTACTTGGAAGAAGTTGGAGGGGCACAAGAAGAAAAGAGAGGAAGAAGATGAAGTTCCATGAGAGAGAGAGAGAGAGAGAGAGAGAGAGGAGAGGAGAGGCAACCAAAGAGGTTTTATTCATTAATCAAAAACTAAATTCGAGTTTAGGGCTTAGCCCTCTTAAATAACCAATAAGAAAACATGAAAACACCAAAATACCCCGAAAAACTAAACAAAAACAAAATAAAAAAATAACTTGTGCGGAAGGTCGAGCGCCCGAAGACGTCCAAAAACGTCTAGTGAGTTTCGGGCGCCAGGCAGTCAATTCTCGGGCGCCCGAAGATAATGTCCTCAGGTTTTCTTCATCCTACACACGTGTCCTCCCAATGTGGGGCCTTCTATGTGTCAACCCACATGTGTAGGGGCTTCAGTGCTCCTCAATGATCGCCTAACCACAAGGAAGATGCTTGTGGTGTGCACTTTCTTCGCTGATATACTTTAAATGATCTTGTGTCCGCATCAAAGTATATGAGAAATACTGGGTTATTTTAGTTGACAAAGTGGAGGAAAAGTACCGCGGTACAATGGTACCTACTTATGAATAAATGAAGTAAACAGAGCTACACAAACTATGGTAGGATTAAACTTATGAACCATACTATGAAACTTTGGGAGAGAGTAATTGAGCAAAGGTTAAAACATGAAATGAATGTATCAGGAAATCAGTTTGGTTTCATGCCTAGGAGGTCTACCAAGCAAGCTATTTCCTACGTACACAATTGATGAAGAAATATAGGGATGTGAGGAAGGATCTCCACATGGTCTTTATTGACTTAGACAAAGCATATGATGAGCTCCCTTGAGAATCAATCTAGCGGGTGTTTGGAAAGAAAAGGAGTTTCAAAGGATATATTGGTGTGATTAAAGATATTTATGAGAGAGTGGTAACAAATGCGAGGACCACTAGTGGAGAGCCAAGTAAGTTCCCAATTATAGTAGGCTTGCAAAGGGCCAACATTGAACCCATACCTTTTCGCATTGGTAATGAATGAGTTAACGAGGCATTTACAGGAAGAGATCCCATGGTGTATTTTGTTTGCAGATGACACGGTTTTGATTGAGAAGAAGGGGAACGACATAAACACAAAGCTAGATTTTGGAGGGATGCTTTAGAACCTTAAGTATTTAAAATTAGTCCAACTAAAATAGAGTTTAGGGAGTGCAATTTTAGCAACAGCAGGAGTGAAAATGAGGAACTAGTTAAGATTATTAACCAAAATGTTTCCCAAGATGACCACTTTCGATATCCTGGATCAATAATTTATGAGGGTGGAAAGATTGAGAAGATCCTTCAAAAAGAAAAAAAAAGATTGAGACGGATGTTGCCCATAGAATTCAAGCTAGGTGGAATAAATGGAGATGTGCCCTTGGAGTTTTATGTGATTATTGTGTACAACTCAAACTAAAAGGGAAATCTCATAAGGTAGCTATAAGAGCAGCCAGGCATTAGGGGCAGAATGTTCGCCAGTTAAGGAACAAAATATTGATATGATGAGTGTAGTTGATATGAGATGAGGAAAAGTAGCCTTACATATTTTGGTCATGTGCAACAAAAACCAAGAACTATGTTAGTTAGGAGTGAGTTGGTGAAAGTTGAAGGCTCTAAAAGGGCAAGGGGAAGGCCCAAAAGGGCATTAGGTAGTAAGAAGAGACTTGATGGCCTATGGTTTAAGAGAAGGTATGGCCCTTGATAGAGTGGAATGGCAAAATGGGTATGTAGCCCACCCCAATTAATTGGGATAAGGCTTAAATGATATGACAATAATGACATAATAATATGGAAGGCCCTACCATAACTTGTGGTAGGATCGAGCAAAGTGGGCCCCATCATGATGTTTATGTGGCATCTGAACCGTGCATCTGGTGAGCCCCCCTCTACAACTATGGGGTTACCAAAAATCATGCCTAAAACCTCCAAAATCAATTTATGTGGCCCACCTGAGTTTTGGAATGGCCTGAAATTTGGTGGAACCTCTCATCCGGGTGAAGCACACACATTGGGCGGGTCGGATGTTTGAAATACATCACAGTGGCACCCACATGCAATCAAGGGTGCACTCTCAATTGTTCCCTGTGGTTTGGCCCACCCAAGTCATTAATTGGTCTAATTTTTGGGTTCACGGCCGACATTGGGAGGGTGCATCTGATGGATAGTTTGGATGTCCAACACACGGCGCCGTGGTCTCCAAATACTCATGCACACACACAGAGCATCTCCCACGCAACCAGTGGGGTGTGTGTGTATGTGTGTGTGAATGGCATCCAAACCATCCATCAGGCTTGCCCCACTAGTTGATCCAAGCCGATCCAACCATCAGGTGGGCCCTCTAAGTAAGGTTTTTGTGTATTGCCCATTGTTTTCTATGGTGTGGTCTACCTGATGATTAGATCAGGCGGATTTTTTAGGAATCGCATTTCATGATCGGGACACCCTATTCGACAAGATGGACTTTCTACGAACACCGTGGTGGGCCCCACTCATAACTAGTTTGCACGTTTTTCTCATCCGTCCCCCATAAACACATGCAACAGTACAAACATTCGTACATGCATCTGTGCATGCATTGCATACCAATTTTCCACGCACAGAGAGAGAGGAAAAGGGGAAGGGATTGATTTATTACCGATGGTGCTTGTGAAGATGGCCACCAACAGAGCTAGGGCTTTTTGAAGGAAAGGATCGACTCAATTCCAAGGAGTTACGTCGTTGCAGCGAAAGGTTGGAGTTTGGAGGAGGAGAGGAAGCGGAATGGAAAAGGGCAAGGCGATTCGCGCGAGGAGAGATTGAAGAGCGAGGAACTATCGGGTCCTGATACATCCGAATACGATGTCTTGCTGCGCCGGTTTGTACATGTTGGCCAATCGATCTGAGGGGACACATCAATTTGTGGCTGATGTCTAAAGAATTCCTAAATTAGATGATTCTGAATATTTGATCAGTGGAGTAGAAAGCATATGGAAAAAATTGGAGAAATGGCCTGTCAATCTCGATAGCGTTTTCTTGTACTCTCCATCAGCAACAAGGAGAACCATATCAACGGTCTCGATGATCCATTCCCCTTCTGTTTTTGATGCATCGTGACCTTTCTCTCATACAGGTGGCAGATGCCAGCGTGGCACGCGGGACGGCAGCTGCAACCCTGGAACAGAATCGGGCTAGCCGGCTAATCATATCGGCTCCGCGTATGCATCGAAATGGAGGGTCCGTCGGTCTTTTTCACACGGTTGTAGCATAAAATATGCGTTTACGTTGATACAAGTAGATCAGTATGGTTTCTGGGTCCGGAAATGATCATCAAGCGGAGTGCGTTGAACGGCTGGGATCTCTGATAAGTGGGACACGTGGGAATATATGCATGAACCTCCTACGAGCTGGGCTCACGCATCTTGATTCACCAACAAGACTCCATTCATCCAGCCCCTCAGGGCTGTAGATTCCAAAGCCAAAATAAGATCCAGCCAAGGCCATAAATTCCAAGGGCAAAATAAGGTAACAACTTCAATGGCCAGGAACTCTAGAGTGTAGTCCAACTTTGAAGTGCTTCCGGAAGATTTCAATTTTAAATGGTAGTGAACTATTTTAGAGGAACTGCATCATACTCAAGCTGAGGATGACGTTTGACATGTGGACACTTACAAATTGTACACTTTGCATAAGTTGCATATATGAGTAGTGGTGTCCGGATGGGATGTGGCACTGTTTTATTGGCCTGTCAGGCAATTCAATGCCTGCTCCACCCAACAATTTTTTGGAAGTTAGTGGATCTTTTCTAACAAAATTCTGGTGGGCCAATGAAATGGCACCAAATCACAGACTACAGAACTTCGTGTCATTCTGACCTGACAGAATCCGCGTATAGTGGCTCAAATAAACCCACTAGTCACAATCACAAGAGTTACAGAATCCTCACCTCCAATTCACCGACACTTGATCATGAAAATAGGATGGTTGGATATTTTCAAACATTAACCATCCAATAACGTCTACCTATTTCCTAAAAAAAATATAATACGCTCAGATAATCTAATAAGCTTTTTTTTTCTTTCATTCTTGACATGTCTGAACTGAGTAATCGTAACTGGACAGTTTGATTTGACTGCCTGCATGCCAGGTGTGCAATTACTAAGTGCCTGCCTATCATCCATGACACCGCCAGAGTATCAGGTTTGAGCGCTAAGAGACACCTAGGTGCCCAGGCGATTCAACAACAAGTCTCACCCTCCCAATCAGTCATGCAACACAACTACTGTGCTGTGAGCAGCGGAAATTTCACCCTGATGGGCTTTGAGAATGATATCTTGTTGAAACTCCGTACCCCTTTTTGAAACTCTGCAAAGTCTACTAACGAGGCAAGGCCCCGAACCCAGCAAGCGGTTCATGTGCTAAGGAGACACACACTAACTCCATCAGTAAGTGGGTGCATATTATGATTAATTGTGTAAGTGCACTGCCCAGCTAACAAGGTGGGTGCGTTGCATTACATGACTAACAAAAAACAACAAAAACACTACCAAAGTACTCTAGGTCAAGATCCAGTAGACGAAGGACCTCCAATCAGCAGCTAAATGACCCATGTGAATTTTGGACATGGACAAATGTTGGTCCCAACAGAGATGCAGCATGGGCCTCGTATATCCAAGATGATTTAGAATAGAATTCAAATACATCAACTGCTTTGCGATCCACAAGATTAATCTAATGGGCCATAGTGCATAGTGGATGACCCTATGAACCGAGATTTACTGCAAAACATATGGTGAAGGCGAAGAAATACCGGCCATTGATCTCCACTGGATGATGGATACCCCATAAAATCTCCATCCCCTTGGTGCCTAACAACTTGAGTTGAAAGGAGGAGGGAAATAGCCATATTCAGGGGGGAAACAGCTAGACATCAGATCCTGAGATCTTACAATCAACAGGTCCCCTATCCACAACAGGGCCCATCAGATCAACGGTCTGGATGAACAAAACATTGGCAGCTTGGCACAAAACACTTGCCCAGGCCGAGACACATCACTTGGCAGGATGGCCTCAGTCCAAATAGCAATTTTTTTTTTTTTTAAAATATTCCAAATGGCAAAACAAATCCACAGCAAAAGCAAGGAAAATAAAAGATTTGTTGACCTTTCCAAAACAATCCAAGGACTGTGTATGTAATAACACAAATAGGACGCTAGAAATTTTACGAAAGCTCGTAGTGTATAAAAAGATTCAGTACACCAAAATAAAGTGTCTGATAAGAAAAAGGATGAGAGATTCGTTAAAAAAGAAAAATACAAACAATGAGAGATTCATTAACCACCATTAGGGCCCGTTTGGTCGGCATCTGGAAACCCGTTTCCAGCTTAAAATCTAGCCTCCAACGGAATCTAATTTTAACGGGTGTGTTTGGCGGCAAATTCCAGCCAAACAAAATTCCAACTGAGAACCTAAATTGGTTGGAATCGAGCTGAGTGGAAACAATGCAGGAACCATTTCTATAGAAGGAAAAAGAGGTGAAAATGAGCGATGCTAGCGTCGTGCCCACCTTAATGTATGCATTGTACATCTATGATATATGCATTTTATATCTATACAGTCCATTTGTTTTGAGAGCTCAATTAAGGGCATTAGACCAAAAACAAGGTAGATCTAAATCCGAAGTGGACCATAGCACTGAAACCAGTGTTGATTAAACGTCCACCATTAAAAACTTAATAGGGCCCACTATAATGTTTATTCGCCATCCAACCTAGCCATCTGTCTTGCAGGACTATTAGAGGGTAGGGTCAAGTTCTTAGGTGGATCCGAAGCCCAAAAACGAATGGATTACACAGTTTTCAATCAAACAAAAGCTGGATTATAGAGTTTTAAACCAAATAGCAAATTCCAGGTGTGATATGAGTTTCCGATCCAATTTCTGCAATTTTGAATTCCAACACTGGATTTTGGATTTTCTCTAGAATTTGGATTCTGCAACCTGTTTAGTTGGCATATGGAAACCTGTTTCCAGCTTGAAATCTAAAAATCTAGATTTTGGCCGCATCCAATTTTAACTAGTGTGTTGGCGACAAATTCTAGCCAAACAGAATTCCATATGGAAACCTAAATTTATTGGAACTAGGATTAGTGGAAATAGTGGAGGAACCGTTTCTATGGGAGAGAAAAGAGGTGGAAGTGAGTGTATGTGGGGGTGGCGCCCACCTCAATATATACGTTGTACATCTATGATGTATGTGTTTTATATCCACGCAGTTCATCCATTTTGAGAACTCAATTAAGGGCATTAGACAAAAAATGAGGCAGATCTAAATCTCAAGTGGACCACATCACAGGAAAGCAGTGTTGATTGAACGTCCACCATTAAAAACTTCTTAGAGCCCACTGCAATGTTTATTTGCCATCCAACTCTGCCATTTGTCTTGTGGGACTACATAGGCTATGGTCAAGTTCTCAGGTAGATCCAAAGCCCAAGTGGGCCATGCCGCAAGCAATGGTTGGCATTACACAATTTTCAACCAAACAGAATCTGAATTACACAATTTTCAACCAAACAGTAAGATCTAGGTCGAATATGAGTTTCCAATCCAATTTCTGCAATTTTGGATCCCAAAACTGGAATCTAGATTTTCTCTAGAATTTGGATTCTGCAACCAAATAAGCCCTTGACATTGCTAATGGCATCATGCGGAGTGGGAGTGACGGTTTCAATGGTGGTGCCCTCCACCATAGAACCGGGCTTGGAGCCCTCTGGCTACCTCTTCGTGCTGATCTTCACCTCAGCCTTCAGCTCGTCGTTCTTGATCTTCCTTGGATAGAACTCCTCCCTGCACTTTTGTGGGTTGGACATGTTCCACTCAGCACATGGATCCTCTTCCTAATGATCCGGTTCACAACAATGCCTTCTAATCCACAATTCGACTCAATCCATTTATCAGGGCCTGTTAACTACTTCACAGGTATTTAAGAATTGCTTTCACCAGAGATAGTATTCCGAACTTAATAGATGGTCTAGATTGTTCAATTGGACTATCCAAGCTCCCATCGCTCCCTCCTTTTGTGAAGCTGGGTCCAAAACTAAAAAAGTATCTGCAACATCAAATACTCGACCATTCGTTTATAGATTGCATTTGGACACAAATGACAATTTAAAAACATAGATTTCATCAGACTAGCAATTGGAAATCGAGGGAGAGGTGGGTGGGACTTTGCTTGTTGATCTTGACACCGATGGCTTGTTTGGTAACATTCCAAACCTTGCCGGTGCAACCATGGCAGAACTTGTGGGGCATGCCCTTATGTACGGTCCCATTCATCTTTAAGTTTGCGTACACCCCTATGTTGTATGTCTGTAGGTACATTGCCAGCACAACGTAACCCTTCTTCTTGAATGTCCCAACAGAGAGAGTCGGCGGACACCTAGCAAGAGTGCTTTGGTTCTTATATTTTGATCGCCAGAGATATGTCAAGGCAGTGTGGATAACAAAGGAAATATCATGCTTTCAATTTTTCCGCATAAAACACTATGAATATTTAATTTCAACATGCTTCATTTTAATTTTAGACTTAAAAAATAGAGTTCATTTTAATTACCATGCAACATTTACTTTATACACTTATTTGTGTTAGCTCATATTTAGATATATGCCCCGCTTGAAAACTTAAATGAACCATAATAAGGAGGATAGTGAAGATGGACCACCCACCATTTCCTTCTTTGAGGAGCCGTTTGGATGTCTGTAAATAGTTTAAATTGTTGTAAATGATTTTACAACTTATCCATTTGACTTTAAGGTATATTACAATGTTTGGATAGCTCATAAATGGTTTATAAGTGAATCATTCAGTTAGGTCAATCTCTACAAATTTAATCATAATTCAGCTAGTTTGGTGACTAAAGCCACAAGTATTCAACCAACTTGAGTTGAATATAACTCTAACATGCCCGACATTAACTTAAAAGCATATTTTATCCAATTAAATTCAAGCCATTTGTAGCACATGTGGTCATGTGTCCTAGTTGAACAACAACAATCATAATCATTCCGCCAACTATCACTCATTAATATTAATTTCAAATATTAAAGTTGATTTAGTAATAAAATTCAAATCCCTAATCAGGTACTAAATTTTAATTTAATGCATTTAAATACTGATGCGCAGGGTTTAAAATCGAACGCATTTTATGTACAAGGAACAAGATAAGCCCTAGGCTGGAATCCTTGTTTCAATCACGCCCTTGAAACCGTTAAAAGCCTGCATTGATGATTTAGATCAACTTACCCTATCTCTAGTGCCGCTGGATAGAGAAAATGGTCGGGAGTACTGAACCAAGCACCCTACCTTGTTAAAAGGGTGCTATAAATGGACGACGCAGATCAACGACCAAACCTCACTAGACACCCACGCGTCCGTCGCGACGAACCGGAGACTCTCCAAAAATTCGCCCTTATCTTCTCTTTTCCACCTCTTTCCCACGACAAAACCAAGCTCACGCAAAAACCCCAGTTGCAGCAGAAGAGGCACGAAAAGGAAGAAAAAGCGGGCAAAAAAGAAAGCATCGTCGAGCAGCGATGGGCAGCAGCACCGATCCGACACACGACGCGTCGGACGAGCAGCAGAAGCGGTCCGAGATCTACACCTACGAAGCCCCCTGGCACATCTACGCCATGAACTGGTCCGTCCGTCGCGACAAGAAGTACCGGCTCGCCATCGCCAGCCTCCTCGAACAGATCCCGAACCGAGTCGACATCGTTCAGCTCGACGATTCCACGGGCGAGATCAGATCCGATCCGAACCTCTCTTTCGAGCACCCTTACCCTCCAACCAAAACCATCTTCATACCCGACAAGGAATGCTCCAAACCCGACCTCCTCGCCACCTCCGGCGATTTCCTCCGAGTCTGGAGAATCGGGGAGGACCGAGTCGAGATGAAGAGCCTTCTCAACGGCAACAAAAACAATGAGTTCTGTGGCCCGCTTACGTCTTTCGACTGGAATGAAGCTGAGCCCAAGCGCATCGGGACGTCCAGCATCGACACGACGTGCACGATCTGGGACATCGAGCGGGAGGCCGTGGACACGCAGCTGATTGCCCACGATAAGGAGGTCTACGACATCGCCTGGGGTGGAGTCGGCGTCTTTGCGTCTGTGTCCTGCTGATGGGTCGGTCCGTGTATTTGATCTGAGGGATAAGGAGCACTCGACGATCATCTATGAGAGCTCGGAGCCGGACACGCCGCTGGTGCGGCTGGGGTGGAACAAGCAGGACCCGCGGTACATGGCCACGATCATCATGGACAGCGCCAAGGTGGTGGTGCTTGACATACGGTTCCCAACTCTGCCTGTGGTTGAGCTGCAGCGGCACCAGTCGAGCGTCAACGCGATCGCGTGGGCCCCACACAGCTCGTGCCACATATGCACGGCGGGGGATGAC
Source organism: Liriodendron chinense (assembly GCA_003013855.2). NCBI lineage: Eukaryota > Viridiplantae > Streptophyta > Magnoliopsida > Magnoliales > Magnoliaceae > Liriodendron > Liriodendron chinense. The sequence continues at coordinate 1,339,890 of ML058479.1, forward strand.
TCCCAGGCGTTGATCTGGGATCTTTCAGTCGATGGGGCAGCCGGTGGAAGGGGGGCTGGACCCGATACTGGCGTACACAGCAGGGGCGGAGATCGAGCAGCTGCAATGGTCATCATCCCAGCCGGATTGGGTGGCGATCGCATTCTCGACCAAGCTTCAGATACTGAGGGTTTGAACTGGATATATAGATAGAAATAGAATATCTGTAGGGCAAGGTAGATGCTGATTTTTGGGAGGGAGGAAGATGGCGATGGAGTGGGATTTCTGGGTTCCTTTGGTTTCTTTCTTCTCTCTGGGTAGTTCTGGCCGTGTTAGAATTGATTAGTTGAATGCTTCTGTTTGTGAATTGTAGACTTCTTCTCATCGTAATTGCTGGTATATATGGCTTCTTCTACGAATTGGGTTGTTCTGCTTATTATTAGTTTCAGGCCACGTTTGGATTTACAAATGAGTTGAAATGCAAACCTAGACTCATCATTTTAATTTAGGGGAAAAGATGACGTTTCCTTTTGAGTGGGGCATATTTCCCTCAAAATGCAGCTTTCATGTCCAACTTGAAAGTAATGTAGTTGCAAATTTGGAGCCGCTTTTCAATGTGAGTTCTAATGAAGGAAATAAAAAAAATTGGTTATTCCCACTTTATTAGACTGAGCATTGGAAGCTTGCAATTCAATTCAATACTGTATCCAAATGCAAACCTCACTGATGTTTTGCTTGCCAATCCTCCCCCCCCCCCCCCCCCCCTATTTTTTTTTTTTGGGTTTGGGAACATGGTGTTGTTTTAATTCTCTCGTGATTTTAACTTAAGTTCAATTGGAGTGGAGGTTGCGGAAATGGAGTTTGAATGGGTATCTTTTGTTCTAAATGGCTCTCTCATTATCTGCACATTGCTAGAAATAGTCAGTTGAGAAGTGTGTGTGTGTGTGTGTGTGTGTGTGTGTGTGTGTGTGTGTGTCTTTTGATATATGTTGGATTTAGGAACTCATGTTATCTTAGTTCTTTTGAGATTTTAGAATAAAAATGCTTTAGTGAGAGAGACGAAGCTGTTATGGTCTGCTGTCTCTTTTTATCTTTCTCACACTCTGCACACAATGCTAAAAATGGCCTATAGAATGTTTTCTCTTTTTATACATACTCAGTACTGTTGGTGGTATCTTTTTCTTCATCAAGTCTGCTATAGATTGCATTTGATTGCAGTTTTCTGCTTCCAGTTTTGTTTTAGTCTTCTGTTTTCATAGAAGCTTCCTCTTCTGTACTTTTGTCTGTCAGGTGATAGAATCTTGCCATGACTCTTTTCAGATCAGCCCTCTATCCCTTTATTGTAATTGTGTTTAAGGTTTAGACAAACTGTCTACGGGCATATTCAAAGACATGCAGTGAAACCTACTTCTCAACATAAATTCTTTTGTCAGAATGTAATTTACTTTGAATGACAGGCTCTTCAGGAATCAGACTTCTTCCTCTGTTGTCGTCCTTTCTAAAGTTATGGGTTCGTTTAGGGATTGGGAGCCCTAGTTTGTATCTTTTTTTTTTTTTTTTTTAGGGTCTAGGTTGTAGCTTTTGGGGGCCCTTGTCCTCCCTCCTAATAATATTTCTTCATCTTTCAAAAAAAAAAAATAAATAAATAAATAGTTTGAATGATATCCACAGTGGTTCTTCTCTATGGGCTATTCTTACTATCTGACCTTTATGAGAAGTTGAGTAGGCAATAGTTAGCATATTCTCTAGATTTTGTAAGTTTCTTGCGTGGATCTGCTATGTTAGCAGGGTGATGATTTAGGTTATATCTGATTTCTAGTTTTCCTACGTTTTGGCACAATGGACATGACTTGCTATTAGTTGCACTTTGAGATGAAATCGTGTTAACAGTCTCAAAGAAAAAAAAAAGGTTACACCTTGAGATAGTCACAGATTTAGAACAAGTTTAGGTATTCGTATTCGTGCAATGAATGGAAAAGGGTGCTATTGTCAACCACCTTATTTAACAGGACTCCCACCTAAAATTGAGAACTGCACTATGAAAAGTTTAGAAATCCATTCAGCATTCAGTGGGCATTGAAAAGTCATCAATCTGTCTCCAAACCATGACCAATTAATAATGGCCATCCTGCCGAATGAAAATTTAGTAACATCCAGATGTGCCCATGCGATGTGCATGTTTCCTATGCCAATACAGATGAGGTGGGGAAGGAAACGATGAAATGCAAATGGAGTATTTGGCTTTGTGCCATTGCCCAGGTTGAGTCTACTTCTAGAACAGATGAGATAAAGATGAGATGAGAATGCTCTGTAATAAGGATCCAGTTGGGTGTCTGGCACTGTACTCCTGAGAAATATCCCATGGCATGCAAACAGGCACTTACAGGTTTAGTAATGGCCATGTCAAAATTCAAGGGACTGTTCATAGTGGCCAGTTCTTGTATTACAGATGGGCATGGATGTGCTGTACTCAGCTTGTGAAATTTAGTACACATTAGGCTATTATTGTCAATTCATCAGTTGAATTACACACTGGGGTTTAGTCCTTGGAGGATCACAGGAGTGTAACTCTGGCCTGGTTAGTCATATGCACTGAAGATTGCCTAGTAAGTAAAGCGCATGGAATCCTTAGCTATCCTGTCAATGCCAACTGATGTTTAAAATCATCTGAGCTCACATGGTTATATTTGAGCTGCCATGACTACCAACTTCATGGCAATGTTAACTTGCTAGTGAGCAAACCAGCTCATTGCTTTTAAATATTTATGTTACAGTTGTTTGTTGGAGTGAGTGGGTTCAAGTCGAGGGCTCTAAAAGGTCAAGGGGAAGGCCCGAAAGGATGTGGGTGTAGGTAAGACAAGACTTGGTGACATAAATTTTAACTGAGGATATGGCCCTTGATAGAGTGGAATGGTGGAACAACATTCGTGTAGCTGACCCCAATTACACACACACACACACACAGTTGTTTGTTTCAATGATCACAGTTGTTTTAGAAAAGAAGAAAGCAGGATACAAACCCGAGCTTAATTAGTTGGGAACTTGGGATAAGGCTTGACGACGACGACGACAAGGACAACGATGATGACAATGATCACAGTTGTTTGTTTCAATGCGTTTTGATGTCAGTTACGATTCTGATCTTTCTTGACTCTTGATATACTCAATGAAGAGGTTCTAGGATCCTCAACACATGGTGTAGCTCATACAGGTCTTCATCAGTTCCATCTACACACTATTTTGATTGGGTGTTATTCCTTTGCGATCATTTGATTGGAAGTTGGTGGCCCCTCCTTAAAGCAAACAGTTTGGGATGGGGATAGGTTTTGAGTTGGGAAATGGGGAAAATATTCAATTTTGGGAAGACAGGTGGTTAGGAGACAGTTTTGAGTGTATCTTTCCCTAGGTTAGCAAGGTTAGCTCCGGAAGCAAATGTAAAGGTTAGTAGCCGTTTCTCATGGCAGGGCGAGGAAGTTATCTGGACTCCCCCGTGCAGGAGTTTGGATGAAGAAGAATTCCAAGAATGTTCTTCGTTACTTTTGTCGTTGGGTAAAGATGTTCCAGTTGCGTCCAATACGGATTGGCTAAGATGGTAAAAATAAATTGGGAAAATTTTCTGTTAAATCGATGTACCGGGCTTTAACCGAAGAGGGGGGAAATGAAGGGATTTTCTTGATGGCATACGTTTGGCAATATGGCGCTCTGTTGAAGGTAGCGGTTTTTGGTTGGCTTGTTGGAAGGAACAAGGTGCTAACTATCGACAATCTTTGTAAGAGGAACATGGTTCTTCTGAACATACGAGAAAAGATTGTGGAGGCTGATCTGCTTAGCGGGTTTGTGGGCTATATGGCTTGAACGAAATGGCCGGTGCTTTAAGAGCAAAAGCGAGAAAGCGGTTTATGTCTTCAGAAGGGCCAAATCTTTTGTTGTAGAATGGGCTTTTGTCTCAAATTCTATGTTTCAGTTTCCGTTGGGCTGGCACTAGTGTTTTTCTTTTTTCTTTGTTTTTGTTTCTATTCTTTTGTATTTTTGGCCTCGGCCTTTTCAATGATATGTTATCACCTTTCAAAAAAAAAGAAAAGAAAAAAAGGTGGGATGTTTTCCCCCTTTGGAATATGGGAAATATCTTATATGAAATTCTTTACATCCCCCTTTGGAATATGGAAAATCTCTTCCATGAGATTCTTTACATTCTTTCGTAGAGCTTTTCTAGCCCTATAAGCAACCGTCCACACGACCTCTATGCATGGGCACAGGTGGCCCAGTCTCACTTTGTAGGATATCTGAGCTGTGTATCAGTTTAGAACCACCATATGAATGATTTGGACAAAAAACTCGTGCTCTATAATTATCAGGTGGGCTAACACATGCTGAAACAGTGGACAGCCTAAAAAAACTTGAAAGCACTTCCAAGTCTTTTTAGGTTGTCCGTAGTTTTTGCACATATGGAGTACCTGATAGTTAAAAGCCTTAGTTTCTTAAAAAAAAAAAAAAAAAGAAAAAAAAAAAATGAAGGAGGAAAACAGCCTTTGTTCTGTGTTGTGGTGGTCTCTGCTGCATGTTCGTTAGAAGGATTATTTGTGGGATGACTTATTGTCTTTCAGATGATATAGAGTCATTCCTTGGATATTTTTAGAGGAGCTTTCTTTATCCTCTGCATTATATTTTGGTTGAATGCTGGGAAGAAAAAAGGAGCAGCATTTGCAAATTCCTGTTCCATCTCACAGGACATTCTATCTTGACATCAACACTTGTTACCACGACGCAATATAGTTCAAATCATCAACTGCAAATAGACATAATTCTGCTCTCTCATCAGAACTTTACCATACAATTCTTGGATGAGAAGTTGAATGGGAAATGTTTTGCTTTCGTCTTTAGAGTGCCTAGGCCTCTTGAGCTGATCTACTACCAAATAAATGGTGAAGGTACGTCCTCCTCCTGCATGCTTCTTAATATCTTCAATTTATTGAACTTCTTGTGCCCATGCCTACATTTGCTTACATTTGCTCGATAATGTTAGACGCTCTGACAAGTTGTGAACACTTCAAGAAGCCATGTGGAGAACTATGGCTGTTTGAAAATGTTATCTCCAGATGCATTTGGAAGGTGCAGGAATAAAATAATTCTTTATGGAGTAGTATGGGTTTTGGAAAGCAAGCATCTTGTAGGGCATATAGAATTATGATGATGAGAGGTGTTCTAAAAATACATTTGGGAGAGATTTGATGATTTAGTTTGCCTTTTTCAGCCACATTGGACATCACATCACTCAGTATTGGATAAACCTTGAGTTTGTAAATTTATAACAGTTCAATGCGATGAACCAAGGCAATGTCTAGGGAGGTTTGGAATAAGGCCTCAGGGTCTGAAGGTTCAAAAATTAGAAGAACCAAGATAGCGTATTTAGAATGCATCTTTACTAGGATTAGGAATGGTTATGGAGAGAGAGGCTTTAGATATGAATGACCTGGAGGTTTCTCAAAGCAATTTGTCTCATTACCTTGGTTCTGGAATTCAAAAGGATTGGCAGATCTGAGGATGTTTCTGGTAGAATCAGGAAGCAGTGTTTGATATGCAACAGAATGCAACATCAAAGGATGTTTCTGGTAGAATTAGAAAGCATTGTTTGATATGCAATGGAATGCAATATCAGTTGGAATATTTATAGGGCCTAAGCAATTGTTTAAAATCGTAGTTTCAGAGATTCGGTAACTCGACTTGGTGATTTCGAACTGAGTCTCTCCCACTGGCAAGTCTGACTCAGTCAGGTCTTGACATGGAGTCGTCTTGAAAATTTGGTTGACTTGATATGACTCAGCATGACTTGACTTAGTCACTCGAGACTTAGTCACTCGATCAAAATAGTGAAGAGCTTGTGAGGGGATCCAAACAGCAGACCTTTTTATGAGGCTAAGTATGTGCCACCAGTGCACTAGACGTTACAACTGTGTTTTCCACTTTTACTATGGCTATTTTATTTACTTCATCTCTGCTCAACAATTTTAAAATTTCTTCTCAGCAAGAAATGCTTTAAATTAGTTATTAAAATATCGAGTCGGGTCACCTAAAGACTAGGTCGAATTTTGGAGTTGATGCAACCGGCTAGACATCGAGTTGAGTCAAGTTTTTGAATTATGGTTGAAATCGATGGCAAGGAGATCCTTCAAAGTGCTTTGTCTTGTCACCTTAGCTCTGTAATTCAGAAATGAGGAAACCAATGAGAATGTGTCTGGCAGAATAAGATTGGGTGGACGAAGTGGAGATGTGCCTTTGGAAGTGCTGTGTGATTGCCGTATGCCTCTGAATGGGGTGTTGCAGACTTGTAGGAGGGAAAATAGTCTGGATGTCTAAATTTAGAAGAAATATCATGGATCATGAAGTTCTAATGGTAGGGCTTCTTTTGACTCTTGAAGAGGTTTTCCTGCCGTCAAACCATTCCCATTGTCTGATCTGGGCTCCTTTTTCTGGATGGAGTTTTCTCTTCAAGAACTTCTGAAATCTCTTTCACCCATCTTATCCTCATCGATTTCTCTTCAAGAACTTCTGAATATCTCTTTCACCCTTCTTATCCTCATCGACTGGGTCTTTTGTGCGTGCGTGCGTGCCTGGCCAGTAAAATTCTTTCCCTTGATAATCTTAAGAAAGAATATAACTCTCCAAACATGATATTCCTTTGTCGGGAAGCTGAAGAATCAGTGGATCACCTCTTCTTCCATATCAAGGTCACCTGGGATTTTTTAATGCATTTTCTTCCTTTCTTTTTCCTTTTTTCTTTTCCTTTAAAAAAAAAAAAAAAATCTGTTTGAGATGTTGGTTTTTCCAAACTCTGGTGGATCTTTTTGAAAGATGGGGGCTAATGGGGGCTAGTCCTTTCAAAGTTTTGGATAGAATTCCTTGGAGAATGTTCGCTTATGATATTTTTTAGAGCATATGGGGAGAGTCAAACGAGAATTTTTGAAAGTGTGGCATTGCCTGTGGGTGTCATCAAGGGCAAACTTAATCTCAGGGGTTACCGGCAAGATAGTTCAAGGGCATCTCTCTATTTGATATGCATGGGAATTGGAAGGAGGTGATCAATGATGCAGGAATCCTACTAGAGCTGCTGTTTGGAGTCCCCCATCAGCTAATTGGTGGAAGCTAAATGCGGATGGCTGCTCTCTTGGCAATCCTAGGCCTCTGGGTGTTGGGATGTTCTTAGGGAAGATCAAGGCAAATTCAAGCTTCCTTTCTTCGGGGCTGTGTGGTGCAGTGGACTCTAATTTGGTGCAATGGGATCTGCTTAAGATGGGTCTGATTTTATTGGAAGTTCTTGGATGTCTGTAGTCTCATTGTGGAAGGAGTCCAAGAGTTCTATTTCCAGTTAAAATTGTTCCGCCATGGCTGCTTGGAAGTGTCGCAATTGTACAAATGAAATTGAAGGACTGGTTATGCTCTTGCATTCTTTCTTGTTAGTTATTAGAGATACTAATGCTATAAGGATGATCTGGCTAAGAGTGGTTCCAGGCATTCCATTCCCTCTTTGTTGGTGCTTATCCATTTACTTAATAGATAGAGCTCTGTTCTTTTGCTTTTAGTAAATTGTTTGCTGCTTAACCAAAAATAAACATAAAATAAAACAAAGATAGAAAAGGTTATCTTATGACTATTCCACGGGCTATGCTATTTAGAGCAGAGCGGTGTGCACCTAGGATGCAACATGAGCAGAGGATAAGCATTATAGAGTTGGGGATGTTGGGATTGATGTGTGGGAGACTAAGAAGGATAAGAAGAGTCAACAACTGAGATCATCTGAAGCACCCTAGAAGTTGCTTTAAAAGGAAGTAAAATGATGGAGAGTTGATTTAGATGGTTTTTCCATATGCTGTGAAAACCAGCAACTGAACCCAGTGAGGAGGGGAACTTTGATCATAGAAGGGTCTGAAAGGAAGATAAGAGAAGACTTAAAAAGGATACGGATTAAGGTGGTGCGATGAAGGCTTGTTCGCTAGGTAAGAATACGGCCTTAGGTTGGAATGTCTTGTGAAATAGGATCCATAAATACGACCCTGAAAGCTGGGCAAGCCCATCATGAACTGGTGGAATTATGGTTGTTTTAGCTTAGTGACAATGACCAAGTCATGTGCTAGAACAAATGAGATGAGAGATGGCTTAGTCACCAAAAATGAACTTGTGAATTGTGACATTTACAGGTCTACAGGTTTTGCAATTTTTATGTCAACGATCCAAGAAACTGTTCAAAGGGATCAATGCTTGTATTACAGATGATCATGGTTTCCCGATATTCAGTATGGTGGAATTGAGCGCAGGCTGAAGCAGGGCCGTTCGTGTGTGATTATAGACAAGGGATCAGTAGGTGAAACATATGGAATCCCAAGCTGTCCTGTAATGCCAGTTTATACGGTTGTTGTTGTTTTTTTTTTTTTTTTTTGTTGGTCCGAGGTAGTACATGATTAAGTTATTTTTAGGGGCTGTTTGGATTTGGGCAAACTCGTGTCTCGATCAATGGTCAGGGACAGCAGGACGATGTCCCTGACCACTTTTGGACAATTAGTCATGGACATGTGACTGTTGAACCATGGATTGGATGTCCCACTGCTTGTCAATGAAACTTTATAATTATGATGCACAGGAAGGTCATATTTATCTTTATTATTACCATGCGTATGAAGATTATATTTATTTGTGTATGTGTGTGACATGCAACCATCCATGTTCAAGGATTCCATTTGTACATGTGTCAGCATCAATCGTCGATCACTAAAGTAAATGTGGCATGGGTGTCAAATGTGCACATGCACGTGTAAGTGTGGCACCAACGAAATTTTAATTTCCCCAGGAGCAACAATCTATCCAATCCAAGATTTAGGGTGTTTGGTAAACAAGCATGCCATGGATTATGAGTTGTGACACAACTTCACCCAACAGGTCGGCTGTCAACCAGCTGGGTTAGGGTCGGCCATGCTCTTTCTAAGCTCAGTGGGTTTATGTTGGGCCAGGTGGTCTGGACTTGGCCTGTGCCGATGGGCTGTTGTAGATGGTCCAAACCCAAACCAATTGAGAAATATGCCTGAATTTTACGCCCAAGCCCTTGGGCGGGACACTCCAGCCCAAGCCCGCCTATTGACAGCCCTACTTGTTAGTGAACAAACTGCTTCCTTTCCCTTTTCCCTTTGCTTTTTCTTCTTCTTCCTTCTTTAAGAGAAAAAACTATTGTTTGCTGCAATAACCATCGATATTAGTTTGTGGAAGCGTAATGCAGCGTAGACTTGATTCTGCCTTGATATACTCAAATCAAGACGGTTCCTGTCTACTGAATATATCAATCGTTCGTTAGTTTCATTAATTGGCGCCTGTTTGGATTGAGAACCAGTCTTTTGCCATCATTTGTAGGGTATAGATGGTTGCTGTTTCCACATCGAATTTCTTATACATCTCTGTAGAAATCTTTGGTTTCTTAACAGAATTCATTATGGAGTTAAAAACATCTATTGAGAGGCAAATCACAGGCTTAGAAGCTGGCCAGAAGTGGCAGAAATCATTCAGTGTTGGAGTCTTTACCTCAGCTTGTTTCATGTTAATCTTTCTTGCAACTTAGCCTCCTACTGGCTTTAAGTTCCCAGTGGAACTGAAAGAGCAAAAAGCTGGGATTGTTTATGAAAATTAATTCTTCGTTCTTGCTTCTTAAGACCCGGTTAATGCATAAGAATAGTTCCACAAAGGCAATGAACAGTGATTTCAAAGATCAGACAGATTAGGTCATTGCAGTCAATTTTATAACATCCATAAATCACTTAATCATCATCTTCATAAAAAGAAAAGGGAAAAAAGAAAAGAAAAGATTGTCGTTCTTTCTTGCCATGCTAAGTAAGAAAAGACGATGATGCAATTGCCCCAGGTTCTAATCTTGAGGTCTGTTTGTTTATGCAATAACTCTGAAATGAAAATGGAATCGGCATGGTGTTTGCAGAAAAAAAGAAAAGAAAAAAAAAAAAGGTGCTGAATCCATTTAGCATTTTCAAGCTTATTCCCAAGAAATGAGAATATTGATGTTGCCTAGAAAAGGGGATGAATCGATTTTTCTTAATTTGGGCAAGGCGCTTCACACACATGAACCTACTGTAGATTGGCCCAGGACAAAAAAATGTACTCTATCGAGCAATCACAACCATCCCATTGATTTTTCTCCACGCATATGTATCCATTGTTTCTTTTTTCTGTCCATCAGCATGTATTGTGGGTGGGACGGGTTGGCGCTGGCTAAAATATAAACACCAGTAGTTCTGGTCAAGTGCTGTGCATTTGAGGGAGATCTAGACCCTGCTCAACCAATGCAACCGACTGCACAGATATGGAAGAACACTAATCTGTAGCAATTTACCAATAGTCCTTGCACGAGCAGCACCCGTCTTGAAAATGGTGGAAACGGTTTGCGTCTCTTACAACAATCTTCCTCTTGTAAACATATGAAATGAACTTGAAAGCTGAATGGCAGTCACTGCAAACTCGAAGGTTCTTTGTGACCTGTATAGGAATCCCCTCATCCATCTTCATGATGCCGAAAGCTACAGCCAGCTTCTCGCTATGATAGTTCAGTATGTGTTCCTTGTCCTCCTCTTCAACATCATGCAACACACACGTAGTGTCTGGCACATGCCCCACCATCTTCATTTCAATGGCTAAGATCTCCACCTTCTTGTAAACTTCCATCCACTCCGGATGAGTCTGATCTGCAGTATGGAAACCATGAACCTCTTTACTGAATTCAATCACACTGAAAGCTGCTGGTTTCTTCAGTCCTCTACTCTTCATCACTTGTCTTAGCTTCCCAACTTCATGCCATTGATTGGATGCCGCATATATATTCGACATCAGGACATAGTATCCCGAATGCTCGGGCTCAAGACGGAACAGATTCTTAGCAGCGAATCGTCCCAATTCGGCATTTCTGTGGATTCTACAAGCACCAAGCAAGGCCCCCCATACCCCATCATTGGCCTCTGAAGGCATTTCTGCAATCAGCGCTTGAGCTTCTTCCAAATGCCCAGCACGGCCCAACAAGTCAACCATGCAGGCATAGTGTTTCACAGTGGGTTTTGGGAAGAACTTTTTTCTCATGTCATCAAAGCATTTCCTTCCTTCGTTGACCAGACCAGCATGACTACATGCTGATAGAAGGCATGTGAATGTGATGTGGTTCGGTTCGACACCTTCTTCTTGCATCCGTGAAAAGAGATGGAGGGCTTCTTTCCCATGGCCATGCATGCCGAAGCCTGAGATCATGACATTCCATGAGCTGACATCCCTTCCACTCTCATGTCCACTGTCAAATACCCGAATTGCAGTTTCTAGATCACCACATTTTGCATACATGTCGATGATTGCATTCCACAAGGTTGTATCGATCTTCATTCTACCACTGATGATGAAGCTATGGACTTTCCTTCCTAAGTGCAGAGAACCCAAGTATGCGCAAACAGAAACGACGATCAGGGCTGTCACTGGATTGGGCTGCACTGTGGAAACCTGCATTTGTTCAAACAGTAAAAGAGCTTCTGTTGCATAGCCATTTTGAGCATAACCAGAAAGCATCGAATTCCACGAAATGCCATCTTTCACCTTCATTCCATCAAATGCTATCCGTGCTGCTTTAACATCACCGCATTTGGCATACATGGCTATGATGGAATTCGCAACAATTAGATCTTCAAGAAACCCATTTCGGATCACATGGGCGTGAACCGATCGAGACTTCTGAACATCTCCTAACTGACCAACTGCCGAAGCAACGCTTACTGCTGTAACCGAATCAGCCACGAGACCCTCTTGTTGCATTTCAGAAAGCAGCACCAATGACTCTGCCGCCCGGTCTGCTTGCTCATAACCAGTAATCATGGCAGTCCAGCACACAAGATCTCTTTTCGACATTCCATCGAAAACTCTGCGCCCATCATCAATCTCGCCACATTTTGCATACATGTCAACCAATGCAGCCTCAACGTATGCATCCGAATCGAACCCATTTCTTATAACATCGAGATGGATCGATTTCCCTTCAAAAACTAGAGATTTGGAAGCGCAGGCCTTGAGAACAAATGGGTATGTATAATTGTTCGATCGAATGCCCATTCGATGCATGACCGAATATAGCTCGAGCGTTTCATTGCAGCAGCCCACATTGGCGTAGGCTCTGATCATTGTATTCCAGAGGAAAGAATTACAACCCTTGATTGCATCGAAGAGCGATCGGGCGGCATTGGTGTCCCCAAATTTGGAGTATTTGATGATTAGTTGGGCACCCAACTGGGGGTTGTTTAGAACGAAACCGGTAGTAGAGAGACATGAGTGGATCTGTTTGAGTGGTTCCAAGCTATTACAGGATTTTAGAAGAAAATCAAAGTAGATGGGATTGTTGGGTGAGAGAGAATTGTAGAAGAAATGGAACGAGGAAAGGAAGAGATTGGGAGGTTTCTTTGGGAGGCCGAATTTTGTTGCATTTCTCGGAGGGAAAAGCCAACGGTTGGGATAGAGACCGTACATTCCTTTCAAATCATCAGTCTCACGTTCTACAACTAACTGCACTTCGATGTGGGGTAGAGAACGAGGCCCGTTGCCTCTATGCCATCCAACCCGCCCATAAGCTTATAACACCTATTCGACTGCGAGTTAAAAGTTAACTCTGCTGCTGCTGAAAATTAGTTAGGGGACGTTTGGCAAATCAAATGTAATCTAATAAGAGCTTTTTCAACAGAGTTACTTCAATAAGTCCTTATTGAAAAAGCTCATGTTTATAATAAGCTCGTTTGGTAAAATTATTTTTTTTAGAGAGAAAAAAGCTCTCATTTAAAATAAGTACATTTGGTAAAACATTCAAATAAGAGTTTATTGTAGGGGTATTTGATGTCATTTTTTAAAAATTACGATAACAATATTATAAAAGCTATCCAAATTGTTTTTTTGATAGATCTCATATGTTCAAAAGATTGCAACATCTATATATCTCTTCACACACTCAAGAGATGGACTTGACATTGGTCTTAGGGGCCTTTTTTGTGGATCTCACACAGGATGTCTTTTCATTGAGGTCAGTGGATTCCCAACTGTGGGGCCACTCTGATGTATACATGTACCTTACATCTACATCTTCCATGCATTTTGAAAGCTCATTTTAGGGCATTATCACAAAAAATGAAGCAGATCCAAATCTTAGGTGGACCATATCACATGAAATAGTAGTGATTGAATCCCCACCATTAAAAACTTCATGGGGACCACTGGAATGTTTATTTTCCATCTAACCCGTTGAAAAGGTAACAAAGACATGGATGAAGATACCAAACAAATATCAGCTTGATCCAAAACTTTTGTGACCCACGAGAAGCTTTTAATGGTTGACTACCATTGTTTACTATATTATGGTCCACCTGAGATATGAATCTACTTCATTTTTTGAATCATGCTCTAAAATGAGTTTTCAAAATGAATGGACTACATGGATGTAATATACACACATCACATGGTGGACGACAGTAAGGGATCCACCCACCTCGGTGGATTCGGGATCCAGCGAAGCCGCGCCCGGGGGGTGGAGCGGATTAGGTGAGACCTTGGATCCACCAAGGTGGGTGGGATCCCTGACTGTGAGGTCTACTGTGATGTATTTGACTACATCCACACTGTTCACCCGCATTGAAAACTCATTTTAGAGTATGATCCAAAAAAAATGAAGAAGTTTCAAATCACCGATGGACCATAGCACAGGAAACTGTGGTGATCGATCATTAAAAACTTCTTATGGGCCACAAAGGTTTTGGATCAAGCTGATATTTGTATTTTCCCTTCATCCATATCTTTTTGACATTATCAATGGGTTAGATGGAAAATAAACATGATGAAACCTTACTATGGGCCCTTTGGAAGTTCTAATGGTGAGGCACTCAATCACCACTGTTTACTCTGTTATGGTCCACTTGAGATTTGAATCTTCTTAAATTTTGGACCCTTTCCTAAAATGATCTTTAGAAATGGATGGACGGCATAGATATACAATACATCATCAAGGTGGGCTCCACGGTAGGTGGTAACACCCACTAAGCAATTACTCGGGTAACAGCCTAGTGATACTCGGCCGATCCGAGGTTAGTGCGGAATAGTAGGCCTATCACGACTTGGAACAAGCTGGGGCTCTAAGGTGCCACGATGATTTATAAGTTTATCTACACCGTCTATCCACTTTTCAATATCAATTTAGGGTATAAAAAAAAAAAAGAAAAAAAAAGAGGCAGATTCAAGACTCAAATGAGCCACACCATAAGAAGCAATGGTGATAATGACTCCCACTGTTGAAATTTCCTAGAGCACACTGTGATGTTTATTTGAGATCCATCCTATTCATAAGGTCACATAGACCTAGATGAAGGTAAAACATATATATCAACTTGATCCACACTTTTCGTGGCCCTTAAAAAGTTTTCAACGGTAGTTATTTAATCGACAATGTGGTCCACTTGAGCATTGTAGCTGCCTCATTTTTTTAATCTTATATCTTAAAATGGTATGTTAATGGATGGTGTTTGTTATAGGCAAAATAATGGAGATCAACTCAGATATTAAGATTGTACACGGACGCCCATTCGACTCTTGAGATCATCTGAGCGAGAGTCGCAGATCGGGTAAGTACGGAAGTACCCACTAGACTCTCGAGATCATCTGAGCGAGAGTCGTAGACTGGATAAGTGCGAAAGTACCCATTAGACTCTCGAGATCATCTGAGCGAGAGTTGTAGACTGGATAAGTGCGGGACACCCACTCGACTCTCGAGATCATATGCTCGAGAGTCGCAGAATGAGTAAGTGCGGGACGCCCATTCGACTTTTGAGATAAGCTGATCGAGAGTCGCAGATGGACAAATACGGAGCATCTATTCGCAAGGCATCGAGCTCCCATAGTCAATAGTCAGATAAAGCAAAGCAGAGATTCTCTTCTCGATCTGCGAGCAGACCTTCTCACGAGTCAGTGAAAAGGATTACATCCGAATGAGCGAGCACTAGGACTCGCGACCATATTCCAACATACGAACAACTTTTTCTGTGGCGACACCCCTTAAGCCTTCAGTACCAGCATCCGATTCCCGTCAAGCAGCTTGTCCAATCCCTCTGCGACACCAAGCAGGGCTACACCTAGTTCGGTGGTTTCCGCCCCGTCGGCGTCTCTTTCCTTTTCGCTGGCTATGACTCCAACTACGGTCTCCAGCTCTACATGAGCAATCAGCGTTACTACTACGCCTACCAGCAGCCCGGATAGGTCGATTTTGGGATCTTCTCTGGTGGTTCCGGATCTCAAGGGATTGCCATCAAGAAACGTGATTGCCAAAATAAGTCATTGGGTTAGATCTCACCTTTAAGGATAAAGATCTTAACCTAGGAAATCAGCGGGATCTCAGTATCGTACAGGAAATCAGCGGGATCTCAGTATCGTACAGGAAATCAGCGGGATTCCGATATCTTACGTAACAGATTGGATCGCTTCAGATCTATATAAAGGGATGACTCCATTAAAGAAAGGGGTACACACAATATTCAATCTCTGGCCTGTTTTTGTCTGGTTATTCTTCTTCTTGCTTCGGCCTGACTTAAGCATCGGAGGGCTAACGGCTGGACACTAGCCACCCTTAGTTGCTTTCTGTCTTCTTTCAGGTCCGGTGGAGGAAGGTATCTGTTGGAGAGAAGGTGAACGTCCGGAGGATCCAGTTACAAAATCTGACGTTAACAGTTTGGCGCCGTCTGTGGGAACGACTTGATCGTTAAAATCAACCGTTATAACCACCGATAAAAATCCTTCGGCGATGCCTCCTAAAAAGGCTGTTCACCCTTCGACTTCAAGGCAGGCACCACCTCCGCCCGATGAGACGGAATCCATACCTACCCTTCCACCTGCCTCGGCGAACATCCCTCAAGGAGCCCCAAATATGCCATCAGCAAACCCATTATTGGAAGCTTCTGGAAATCAAGACGATGTCCTGCGTTTCCTCGGAAACACTCTCCTAACTCTAAATGCCGGAGTTCAGGCCCTGTCGAATCGGCTTGATCAGCATTTCCCCGAACCGCAGAGACAAGCCTCCGAAGGGTTACCACCGCAGCCCATACCAGTGGCATCCAGACATTCTATGGACGAACCACAGGTCCCACCACTTGGAAGCCATCTCCCTGTACCGTCTCCACATTCTATACATTCTAGTTCGTCTCGACAACCTCAACCTCAGGGCTCCACTGCCGAAACATCAAGCTATACCCTACCATGGGAAGGAGATCTCAAAAGAATCCATGATCGTTTTGATGTCATGGAACAGCGATACCAGGCAAATCGGCCATCTACCATCATGGCGGCGATACATCAATCCGAGTCTCCCTTTACTAGCGAGGTTATGGAGGCACCGTTACCTAAAAAGTATCGAACGCCCGTTATCACTCCGTATACAGGTATTGGTGATCCTCTTGAACACCTAGAAACATACAGGTCTCTCATGGAGTTGGAGGGACATGGCTCAGAAATCATGTGTAGGGCTTTTTCCCTAACATTGAAGGAAGCAGCTCGTACGTGGTTTCGGGGATTAAAGCCCCATTCCATCAGCTCCTTTTTCTAGTTATCGGAGATATTCCTTTCTCAATTCATGGGAAGCATTCGCATTAAGAAGCCAGCCTCCCATCTAATGAATTTAAAACAGCAGCATGGGGAGACAATAAAGGAGTTCACAGTACGGTTCACCGCTGAAGCCGTTCAAACTGAAGGTTATACTGAAGAAAAAGGGCTCGCAGCCCTCATAGCAGGAATAACGAGCGAGAAATTTAGGTTTGCCTTGGTTGGATAAAAGCCCGCCGAAAACTATGGCAGAATTCCAAGCCAAAGCCCAGAAATATATCAATGCAGAAGAAGTCGCATTGACGTGTCATGGAATACAAGGTAAGAAACGCAAGCCAGAGGGAACCTCTACTGCAGATAAAAAGAATCGTCGTGATCAGCGCGACCGTTCTCCCAAGAAGCCTTATTCTGGTAAATACCATAACTACACTCCTCTCAATCGATCTCATGAAAAGGTTTTAATGGAGATCAAACACAAGCCATATGTGAAGTGGCCTGCAAAGATCAAATCCGATCCCGAGAAGAGAGACAAGAGCAAATTCTGCTACTTCCACAAAGATCACGGGCATAGAACCCAAGACTGCATCTCTCTACGAGATCATATTGAAGCCCTTATTCGAAAAGGCCATCTCCAAGATTATGTTGCTCGTAAAAATCGATCACCAGAAAGGGCGAACACCTCGTCCCGCCAAAAGGAACAACCTCATCATCAAACTGACCAAGAGGACGCTGAGCCTACGGGAGAAATCCGCACCATCATCGGAGGACCAGCTTGCGGGGGCGATTCTTAAGCTTCAAGAAAACCATACGCTCGAAAGGCGTCCAAAGAACCCCAGCAAATCTACTGGCTGAAACAGACGTCTATCTCGTCAAAAACCAGCCATCCTCCAATTTCCTTCACTCTCGAAGATGCAAAGGGAATTCACTTCCCTCACGAAGACTCCATCGTAGTCACATTGAAGGTATCAAATTATCTGACACATCGAATTATGGTGGATACAGGTAGCTCAGCCGATATTCTATACTTGGAGGCTTTCAACAAAATGGCACTTGCCAGAAGCCTTCTCAAGCCAGTATCGACCCCCCTCGTCGGCTTCGGAGATGCGGTAGTAGCGCCTGAAGGAAGCATCGATCTCCCAGTTACTTTTGAAGAAAGTCCAGCGAAGACCACCGTCTTCATAAACTTCCTCGTGGTGGACCGAAAATCAGCTTATAACGCCATTTTGGGGCGGCCGTCTCTTACTAAGGTCGGGGCAGCCTTGCACCCTTCATATTTGTGTGTCAAATTTCCTACCCCAAATGGTATTGGGGTCGTGCGAGGAAGTCAACAGGAGGCACGGTCTTGCTACCAGATAGCCCTACAGGATCGGAAGAAGGCTCAAGCAACACCCGTTATGGAGATAGCACAAGGTTCATACCATCCGAACGGATGACTCCAGTTGATAGCCCTTGGCCTTTCGCTCAGTGGGGGGTCGATATCATTGGACCCTTGCCCATGGGAAAGGGACAAAATAAATTCGCAATTGTGGCGGTTGATTACTTCACCAAATGGGCCGAGGCAGAACCATTAGCCAAGATTACTGAGAAACAGACTACCAAGTTCATATGGAGAAATATCATATGCCGTTTCGGACTCCCTCACACCATAATTACCGACAACGGAACGCCGTTCGACAACGCGGCCTTTGATGAATTTTGTGACAAATGGAAGATACGTAATCTCCGCACTTCTCCATATCATCCTCAGGCGAATGGGCAGGTCGAGGCAGTGAATAAGATCATCAAGCACCATTTAAAAACCAAGCTAGGTGAATGTAAAGGTGTGTGGCCAGAACTTCTGCCAGAAGTATTATGGGCATATAGAACCACGGCTTGTACATCAACAGGTGAAACCCCTTTTTCCTTAGCATTTGGTGTCGACGCAGTGGTACCAGTGGAAATTCAAGTACCCTCATATCGGATCGAGCAGTATGACCCCGCGAGTAATCAGGAAAACCTCCGACTTCATCTCGATCTCTTGGAAGAACGAAGAAATGCCTCCCAAGTACGAGTGATAGCATATCAACAACGTATTGCTCGTTATCGAAATGCTAAGGTCCGACCTAGATCCTTCCAGCCTGGAGATTTGGTCCTGAGGCAGCGACTCGGAGTTTCCGCTCGTTCGCTGGATCCAAATTGGGAAGGCCCGTATCGGGTTATCAGGATTGTGCGACCCGGTACTTACTACCTTGAAGACATGCAGGGAAAGCCCGTACGTCGCCCTTGGCATGTGGAACACTTGCTACGATACTATCCCTAGATTCGATATAGTTCATAACAACATTTTATGAATAAAGTGGAAGATATCTTTTGGTCGCTACTCCATTTACTTGGACCTGAATAGCCCTGAAGAGGATGCATACAATACCTTGGCCAATTGCCTACCTTTGGTAGGGTCGAATTCACCTAGGATGGTCGCATTTCCATTTTATGGATCACCATCCTTCTACCCCTGGTAGACTTAGCCTCAATCGATAGATCAGTCTATCTCCACGAGGGAATGGTCATCACGACCCCCCGGATTGAGCACAATTCATTTCTCAATCGATAGATCAATCTATCTCCACGAGGGAATGGTCACTACGACCCCCCGGGTTGAGCATAACTCATTGAAACAGGAAGGCATTCAGTGCACAAAGGAAAAGAAAGTAAACAAGAACACTTCCAAAAATATATTTTCATTAATGTCAAATGATTACAAATATATATGCTCGCAAGTACAAGAGGAGAAAACAAAAAGGAAAGTCAATCCCTCGGAGGAGGAGCCGTGCTCTCGACTTCAGGGCCCATTTCTGGAACCCCTCCAGCTTGCGTGGCTTCGGTCACCTCGTTCTCAGCAGCAACTTGCTCCTCTGCAGCTATGATGGTCGCGACTCGACCAAATTCCCCCATATCGAAGGATGGGATCATTCGTTGCACTACTCGTAATGCAAAGTCGCGACCAGCATCATATGACTCATATCTTTCATCGTCATATAGCTGCGAATTCCGGAACTCGGAAATTGCCCGAGGACCTTCTTCCGAGAGCATTTTTACAAGGGCGACTTTCTCCTCATCCCAGTGGATAGAGTCGTCCTTGAGCTGTGCGAGAGCGGAGCGCTCTTTCTCCAGGTTCTCGTTGGCTTCTTTGAGCTGCGACCTGGCCTCCGCAAGCCGCTCCTCCAACGAGATCTTGTCTTGGCGGAAGATCTCCTTCTCTCTCTCTGCCTTCTCCTTCAAATCGGCGAGCTTCGCAAACTTCGAGTCCAAAGCTTGATACCTCTCGGTCAAAACTTGGACTTTCTCTATGAGGATCTTGATCTCCTCATCTCTCTTGGAGATCACTGCCTCACGGGACTTGAGGAGTTGATCCCTTCCTTGAACTGCCTTCTCCAAGGCAGTTCTCTTCCCCTCAGCTTCATCTATCACGCGACGGGCGGCAACGATATCACGCCTCATTCGCAGGATAAGATCTAAGCCCTGCAAAAGTAACGGAGAATGTGAGAAAGTATTCTGGAACGTAACAACAGATAAAAGCAGGGCCTTGACAAAGTCTTACCTGAACCATCCTTACCCCCGCTTCGAGGAAAAGGTTCTTAGGGCTTGGCTCGGGAAGAGAGCCGAAGGCTTGGGGGGGGGGGGGGGAGGGACGTTCTCGAACAAGAACTTACATATTGGATGGAGGTGGTGGGGGATAGAATATGTCTCACTCCCGGACGGTTGGGCAACGACCAACCCAGCCGGCTCGCGAGGTGGGGGCATCGACTCGCGAGCAGGTCCTTGCTCGGCAGCAGGGATCAGCTCGCTAGCAGGAGCCGGCTCTCGAGGCTCTATTTGCTCTCGAGCCTCATCAGCTGGGGGGCAGCCGGACCCCGCCCCATCCGGGGAATTATCAGCAATGTTAATCACTGGCGGTCCAGGTGCGACCACCAATGAGGGAATATTGGGCCCAGCCGGAGCCCCCGCCGTGCTCGTGAGAGGGGCAGGTTGATCACTACCCTTACGGACGGGTGGCTGAGATGGTTCGGCAGGTGTTCTCTTCTGCCTTTTGGAGTTCGTGCCCTTCAGTCGGGGCAGCAGACCCCTCTTCTCCCCTGCCTTCGTCATCTCGGCTTCTCCTCTGGATATTAGGCCCGCTGCTGCAAGTCGCAAGGGAGACAGGCAAGCCTCGATGTGCCTATCACCAACATGCACCTTGTACACCTTGACTATCTTCTCGTTGATCCCTCCCTTCAAACTTGGTTTTCTCAAGGCTGGGATACCTGCGAGCACAAACAAGGGTCAAAGAATGAAGTAAAACCCTAAAAACTTAAACTGGAGAAAACTGCACAATGTGGGATTGTGCCTACCTTCACAGAAAAAGCGGTTTACTCCTGGGCCCCTGGAAGAAGCAGACTCCCAGTTCCCGGATGCATAAAACCAACGTTTTCTCCAGCCGGGATAGTTCGAAGAGGGTTTCCCCAACACGAAGTTATCCCGGTGCCAGTAGCACAGGTAATACCAGCCTTCGCTAGAAGGTGCTTTCTTCAGACGGAACATGCGGAGGAACTCCTCCGCCGTAAGCTCCTCATTGCCGGCCTAAGCCCAGAGGGCAAAGGAGCCCAGAACTACCCTCCATCCATTCACGATGAGTTGCCCGGGGGCAATCTTGTAACACCGGAGAACATCGTGTATGAAAGGATGGAGTGGGAGGCGTACCCCCAGGATGAGCTGGTACTCATAAAAAGCTACACATCCTGGGGGGGGGGGGGGGGGGGGGGGGGGGGGGGGGGAGTCTGGTGTCTCTCCATCTCCGGGCAATCGGAGAACGACTGAGTCGGGGATCAGGTATCTCTCCCGTAACTCAGCCAGCCGGTCCTCCGATAGAACAGAAGGATATCCGGCTGCTGTATATCTCCCTGCCGGAACCCTCGCACTGCTAGAAGCAGAGGATTCCGGGGTGGCATCGCCTAGAGGAACGGTGGTCTCGTCAGAGTTCCCAGCCATGAAGGGGTTTTTAAGAAGATTAAGAAAAAGAAAAGAACCAAGGCCTATACCTAGAAAAGAAAGAAAGGAAGAGAAGGAGCGCCGGAGGAAGGAGACTGAGAAAAGACTGCAAAAATTCCTTTCGAAGAGCTTCTGTAGAAAACCAGAGAAATGGCGGACTCCGTATATTTATAGGCAATCATTCCGCCGCATCTGATGGCACGTGGCAGTCCCTCCTTCGGCGCAGCACTCGAGCAGGCATGCCCATTAACTCCTCAAACACGTGGCGAGCGCCCCTTCATTTTCTGTCTGCGGAAAGGCTGCGGAATGCTGGCGCTCACTAATTCTAGCCCATCATGTGAGGTTCCATTCTCGATGAAGGCAGCGGGCGGTTACGTGTGGTAGTGAGCTAAGTCCTTCCCTTAAAAATTCTTGGCGGCAAGGACTTGGGGGGCATCTGTTATAGGCAAAATAATGGAGATCAACTCAGATATTAAGATTGTACACGGACGCCCATTCGACTCTCGAGATCATCTGAGCGAGAGTTGCAGATCGGGTAAGTACGGAAGTACCCACTAGACTTTCGAGATCATCTGAGCGAGAGTCGTAACTGGATAAGTGCGGAAGTACCCATTAGACTCTCGAGATCATCTGAGCGAGAGTTGTAGACTGGATAAGTGCGGGACACCCACTCGACTCTCGAGATCATATGCTCGAGAGTCGCAGAATGAGTAAGTGCGGGACGCCCATTCGACTTTCGAGATAAGCTGATCGAGAGTCGCAGATGGACAAATACGGAGCATCGATTCGCAAGGCATCGAGCTCCCATAGCCGATAGTCAGATAAAGCAAAGCAGAGATTCTCTTCTCGATCTGCGAGTAGACCTTCTCACAAGTCAGTGAAAAGGATTACATCCGAATGAGCGAACACTAGGACTCGCGACCATATTCCAACATACGAACAGCTTTTTCTGTGGCGACACCCCTTAAGCCTTCAGTACCAGCATCCGATTCCCGTCAAGCAGCTTGTCCAATTCCTCTGCGACACCAAGCAGGGCTACACCTAGTTCGGTGGTTTCCGCCCCGTCGGTGTCTCCTTCCTTTTCGCTGGCTATGACTCCAACTACGGTCTCCAGCTCTACATGAGCAATCAACATTACTACTACGCCTACCAGCAGCCCGGATAGGTCGATTTTGGGATCTTCTCTGGTGGTTCCGGATCTCAAGGGATTGCCATCAAGAAACGTGATTGCCAAAATAAGTCATTGGGTTAGATCTCACCTTTAAGGATAAAGATCTTAACCTAGGAAATCAGCGGGATCTCAGTATCGTACAGGAAATCAGCGGGATCTCAGTATCGTACACGAAATCAGCGGGATTCCGATATCTTACGTAACAGATTGGATCGCTTCAAATCTATATAAAGGGATGACTCCATTAAAGAAAGGGGTACACACAATATTCAATCTCTGGCCTGTTTTTGCCTGGTTATTCTTCTTCTTGCTTCGGCCTGACTTAAGCATCGGAGGGCTAACGGCTGGACACCAGCCACCCTTAGTTGCTTTCTGTCTTCTTTCAGGTCCGGCGGAGGAAGGTATCTGTTGGAGAGAAGGTGAACGTCCGGAGGATCCAGTTACAAAATCTGACGTTAACAGTGTTGATAAACCCATGCAGGGACTGTACCTAATCCATGTGGGACACCAATTTCCTACAAAAAGAAAGCCGTGCGTAGGAAGTTCCTTTGTTGGGAAAGGAGGTGGGGCCCACTGTCATAGTTTTTCAGAAATCCACTCCGTCCATCCATTTTAGGAGCTCATTTTTGGACACCCGGCTAAAAATTAAGTAAATCCTAAACTCAAGTGGACTATACGATAGGAAACAATGAGGAATGAGCTACAACCGTTGAAACATTCATATGGCCACAAATGTTTTGAATCAGGCTATTTTTTGTTATTTTTCAGCTCATCTTAGTGAGAATGACCTTATAAATGGTTTGGATGACATATAAACATCAAGGTGGAGGCCATGAAGGTTTCAACGGTAGGCATTTTTTCCCCAAGATTTTCTTATTGTGTGGCCCACATGAGTTTAGGATCTGTCTCATTTTCCACTTCATGTCCTAAAATGAGCTTCCAAAACAGATGGACGGAGTGAATTTCTGAAAAACAAGACAATGGGCCTCATCTCAATTTCCAGCTTAGGAATTTTCTGCACGAGGCTTTCATAGAAAATCCGCCTCCACCGAGAGAGGGGAGAGAAATTGAAAGAGGGTAATTTTGAAATTTTAAAAAAATATTAAAACCTCGCAAAAGCCAAATAAGTCTTATTAATAAAATAACCCCTCTTTTACTTATCTTTTAATAAGTTTTTCACTTATTTCTATAAAAAAATAAGTACTAATAATAAATGTTTACCAAATGATGTATTTTAGCAATAAGACTTACGGTGCATTTGATATCTCTACTCTAATTCAATAAGAGCTACTTCAATAAGTTCCTTTTGTCCTAGCTTTGTTTTAAATAAGTTGGTTTGGTAAAATCTCAAAAAAAAAAAAAAAAAAAAGAGCTCCCATTTAAAATAAGCACGTTTGGTAAAACTTTTAAATAAGAGCTTTTTTTAAGGATAGTTGACGTCATTTTTAAAGATTACAACAACTTTAATATAAGAGTAATCCAAATAGTTGTTTTGGTGGACTGTTCCATCATGTGGGGCCCAACATCATTCCTAATTGTTCTTTATGTAGGGCCCCTCAATGTCCACTACCCATCACCCATCACGTGGACTCCACATTTGATGTGTCCATAGTGTGGGCCCTACCTTTGAAGTGGATTGTTCATCATGTAGGGCCCACTTTTGATATCCACCATTCATCATGTGGGGTGCACCTTCTATGTGGATCATCCATCATACGGCCCACTTTGGATATGAGTCATCCATCATGAGAGACCTTGGATGTGAACCGTCCATTAGGTGGGGCCCACTTCATGTGAACTGTCCATTACGAGAGGCCACACTTTTATGTGGGCCATCCATCATATGAAGCCCACTTCGTCCATTCTGTGGGCCCACCTTAATGTGGACCATTCATTGTGTGGGGCCCCACCTTCATTATGTATTGTTCATCATGTGGGCCCATCTTTGATATCAACTAACCATCATGTGGGCCCACCTTCAATGACCATCATCCATCATGTGGATTCCACCTTTGATGTGGATTGTCCATCAAATGGGACCCAGTTGATGCGCATGTTCCGTCATGTTGGGCCACACTTTGATGCGGGTCATCTATCATGTGGGGCCCACCTTTGATGTGAACCTTTCATTACGTGGGCCCACCTTGATGTGGGGCCCCACTTTAACATGAGTCATTCATCATGAGGGGCCCAACTTTGTTGTCCACCATCCATCATGTGGGTCCCACTTTTGTTGTGGACCACTATCATGTAGGTTGATGTGGATAGTCCATCATATGGGACCCACCTTTGATGTCCACCATCCATCATGTAGGTCCCACCTTGGTTGTGAACCATCCGTCATGTGGGGCCCAACCTTTAATGTCAACCTTCCATCATGTGGTCTCACATTCAATGTCCACTATCCATCACGTGGGTCCTACCTTTGATGTGGAACATCCATCATGTGGGTCCCATATTTGTTGTGGACCATCTATCATGTGGGGCCCACTTGATGTGGATAGTCCATCATGTGAGACCCACCTTTGATGTCCACCATCCATCATGTAGGTCCCACTTTTGCTATGGACGGGCCATCATGTGGGGCTCAACCTTCAATATATGCCATTCATCATGTGGGCCCACCTTTAATGTCAAACTTCCATCATGTGGTCCCACATTCAATGTACACCATCCATCGTGTGGGTCCCACCTTTGATGTGTACCATCATCAGGTAGGGTCTGCTTGATGTGGATCGTTCATCATGCGGGGCGACACTTTGAAGTAGACCATCCATCATGTGGGGCTCACATTTGATGTGACCATGCATTATGTAGGCCTACCTTTGATATGGGTCTTTCAACATGTGGGGCCCACCTTCACTATGGGTCTTTCATCATGTGGGCCTTTCTTGAAGAAATTGTAAAGAAAAGGGAAGAGAGTAAGATGGGTATTATTTGAAAAGTTTAAGGGTAAACTTGTCCAAAAATTAGGCCAAAATGTCTATCCTCTGAGCCAAATAAGCTCCGTTGCAAAAAGTAACTCTCCGACAACTTATTAAATCAAAGCTTATTTGCTCCTTTCTAAGAACATAAGTACTTCATTAGACTTTTACCGAACGGGCTAAAAGTTTACTTTTTTTAGAAATAAGCCAATAAACTCTTATTTGTAGAGATGCCAAACGCACCTTTATGTTTTCAGCAATAAGCCAAATAAACTCTTGTTATTAGAAATGCCAAACGCCCATAAGATTTCAGGGACAGCGTATTCAGCTGCGTGGGAAAGATATTCAACTCACCCACAGGTGGTTTCAACTGCCTGCGTGAGGCCTACGTTGTTGTGTTTATGCCATCCAACTCGTGGAAGCGGATTGCATACTGAGTAAACTCTGTGGGGTCCACTGTGATTTATGTGTTTTATCCACTCCGTTCATCCATTTTAACAGATAATTTTATGGCTTGAAACAAAAAAATAAAGCATATAAAAATCTTAAGTGGACCACACCACAGAAAACAATGTAAATTGAACGTGCACGTTGAAAAATTCTTGGGACCATGGAAGTTTTGGATCAAGCTGATATTTGTTTTTTTTCCCTTCATCAATGTCCACGAGATCTTGTGAACAGGTTGGATGACAAATAAACATCACTGCAGGCCCCGGAAAAGTTTCAACGGTGGAAATCATTATACCCACTGTTTCCTGTGGTATGGTCCACCTGAGTTTTGGATATGCTTCAATTTTAGTTTCAACCACTTAAATGAGCAGGAAAAACGGATGAACGGTGTAGATAAACCACATACAATTACAGTGGTCCCAACTTAAACTCAGTATGATAAGAGCATCCTGAGTTACTCAGGACGCAATCCGATTTCCCAACTTGCATGATGGGATGCCCCAAAAATCAGGTGGGCCACACCATAGAAAGCCATGGACAACCACCCAAAAACCTCCAAATTCAGTGATGGGCAGGCACGATGGTTGGGTCAGTCTGATTTTTTAGCGTCTCACTGTCCTTCCAGTGGGGCGACCCTGCTAGAGGGGTTGGATACTTGGATGCCATACACACACCAAGATGGGCCCCACACAACTAAGTGTTGTGCAGTAAACTTATTCTCCACCGTTGCATAGGAGGGCCTTGAAATATAACTTACATAAGAGGTTTGCTATGACACTTCCTGATTCACCTTCAAGAAAAAGAAAAAAAACGAATAAAGTTAATGATGTGACTGCAGCCATTGGATGGGGAATCATGTTCGGTGATCCCAACCATACCATGGATTGGGAAATCTCACATTAGAATATTTTAATACTTTGGTCTTTTCATTCTTCTCTATCGAATATGAACCGTCTCTTTAACTGTTGTCTTGTGGGCCATGGATGGAAAGTTTGGGACCTTCCAATCTCAGCCATCTTAATCAGTCTATCTATTCAGATGAAAAAGGTTGGATCACCGTACGTGACCCAGATCCAATCCTGCAAGAAAGTGTCTTTAGTGATGTACTGAGGAAGGAGAGTGAATCTGTGGTCTCACATAATCTAGCTTTCGTATTGCTTTTTACCCATTATTTCAGCTTTCAATAAATATCCATGTCCTTAACAAAAAAAAGCAACAGCTCCAATAGTAAATGATCACTGATCAGACAATCCTAACCCTTAAATCATTTGTGTACAAAGGATAGCAATTTAATGTCACATTGTGTGACTAAAATAGGTAATCCCTATTTGGTTGCCACTTAAAAATGAGTATATCTCATTTTGAGGCGCAAAAGGATGCGGATAAAAGTGGTAAAAGAAGACTAACTAAAGGTATGGCCATTTATCGTGGAAGGGGCAAACAAGATTCATGTAGCCCTCAAATTAATTGGGATAAGGCTTTGATGATGATAATAATCTCATTTTAGTTAGCAGCAATTATGTACTAGAGAGCCAAGATGCAATTTCAACCCACATGAGAGATCACCATGAAATCTCCAAAATGGGTGGAAACTAAGATGAAATCATTTTTAGGTGGCAACCAAACAAGGCCTTGGGATTATATTTGGGGTAGTGGTCAGTTAATGGCACAGCCCATGGCATGAGCAGTCTGGATCTCATCCATCCATGCCGCATGCACCCTTAGCCTCCAAAATCACTGTATCAGCTTCCAACAAGAAAATGAAACATTAATATAATGAGGGTATTTTTTCGTAGACAATTAAAAATGATGGTACAACGTAAGCTTTTGCCATAACTTCCATCATGAATCCAGACAGAAAAGGATTCATGTAGCTGACCCCATATAGTTGGGATAAGGCTTAGATGATGACTACTATGATAGCTGTGTACAACAATATACGTAGTTATCAGAATTATTCTTAATTCCTACTAAAAAAAGAGATCTCTAATACATAATTACGATTAACTAAAATGATATTGACTCATTTGCAAGGTCCTAAGTTCATAATATAAAACTAGTATAAAGGTGGACATCATACTTGGTAAAAAATCTTCCCAAAATCCAAACGATCTCTCTGAAGATGACTGAAACTGAATTCAAATGAAAATATCAACATATGCACTAGCGCATTACATTCAACTGAGTAATTGATCCTGTTCAACAATATTATAACAGAACAAATTCCTCGTCAATCAATTTACACAGTTGTACAACTCTGATTCAAATGCAATTCAGCAAACCAAATGAAAGGATTGAGTATTGGTTTCAGTGTACTGTAATGGTCACCATCAAAACCCGGTTGTGTCGCCCTGCATCAGGCAGTTTTGGGGCGACACACCTGTATTGTTCTTGGACAAAACCAGTTTGTATTGGGCTATACGTATTGGCTTCAGATGAAACTTTAACCTTTGATCAATGTAGCAAACCTCACTGGAATCTACAAAGAATGCTGTTTCTGCATGGAACAATGCATTTCCTAAGCGCCCAGAAGCAAAATAGCTTATTTTCCACTTCTGCTTGCCGATCTCATCACCACTACCAGTAATTAAGCCGATGCCGTTAAAATTTGGCAATCAACATTGACAACCACCTCGAGTGATGACACTCCTTTTGGCAATAGAACAGTACGAAGTTGCACTATTGTGTTACCAGTATGAAAGAATGGGTGTATTTATCAGTTAGGGTGGGTGTAAAATGCACACCCCCCCAAAAATTGGATGTATCAGCTCTCTGATTGATCGACTTGGCTCCATAGAGTCTCTGCATAAACCTTCTCATCCTCGTTCTCTTTGACAACATATTCAGCTGCCTCTACCATTTCCTCTTCTTCATCTGGGATTTCCTCATCCACCAGATCATCCATGACTGTCATTGCCACAGATTTTTCTTTCTCTAGCTTAGTGACCTCAGCCAAAGCCTCTCGCATGGCCTGTGCTGTTGCAGGCCTATCTCCATACCCATATTTTGGTGCAGGCACAACAAATGGCAGAATTATATCATCCAAGTCTGGACTCTTTTCACCGGCATCTTTAGATATTATGTCTGGTGGTGGGACAATGAAAATGATGCCGAGCTCGTAGTTGCAAATGTATAGCCTTGCACCCAAATCAGAAGCTGCAACAGCTCTACCCGCAATAGTGTCGGATGAAGGGAATGTCGGTTGTCCCCAGGCAGCTGGGCTGAAGTTATGGGAACCACAATATATCCACCCAAAAGAAAGTGAACCTGTATTGGACTGAAAGCGTCTTCGTGCTACCTGTTCACACCAAAACAGCTTCTATCAGCATAACATGATTGGTCTCATCTTTCAGACGTAATGCATTTATTAGGAGGTGGTAATATCAACACAAAATTGCAAGGAAAATGTTACCTTCACATGCATTGGGTATCCTACTCTGTCACTTGGATGCGGAATTGCATCATGGAATATGCCTGCAGTTCTCAATCTCTGCCACGTTTTCTGAGAAAAAAGTAATGAAATGCAATTAAGAACAAAATTATTAACACATGCATAAAATGTATATATTCAAAACTTGGAAGAAAATATGTTAAATGCATGTGATAGGAGAAATTCATTTAGCTGTCTTCTATTCGCAGTCAAAATACCACTATTTGGTTCTGTCACTCATTAATGGAGACTAAGAACCATGCTTCACACGGAACATTCATCTCCTTGCTAAATTACCCTAGCCGCAAGAGATTGTGTTACCAAGACATTTCAAATGGGCTTATGCAGATTTTAAAATATCATTGATATTGTTGGCTGGTACTATTTCCATTGCACCTTACGGCCTGTTTGATTTTCATATTTACAGGTAAATACCCTGTAAATGGATCATTATTACTTTTTACCCATGTTTGGTTTTTGGAGTAATTCCTTCATCAAATTTCGTGTCAATTTTAAATGGATTTGGTGTGTTTCTAGACATTAAAAAATATGGGACCCACCGTGATGAATATGTTATATCCATTTCGTTCATCCATTCCACAAGCTCATTTCAGGGCATGCCTCGAAAAATGAGGCAAATCCACAATTCAAATGGACCACACCGCATGAAACAGTGGTCCTAACGGGCTTCATCCGTTAAAAGTCAATGCCTTCGCAGGGCCCAGAGTAATGTTTATTTGTCATCCAACCTGTTCATAAGATCATGCAGATATGGATAAAGGGAAAACATAAAGATCAGCTTGATCCAAAATTTCTATGGCCCCCAAGTAATTATCAACGATAGGCGTTCAATTCGCACTGTTTAATGCAGTGTGGTTCACTTGTGCTTTAGATCTGCCTCATTTTTTGGCTCATGCCCTAAAATGAGCTGGTGAAACGGATGGACAGCATCGATATGACCCATACATCACTGTGGGCCCCACAATTTTTGCAACCAAAATTTATTCCCACCTCTGTTTTGCGCCAAAACAATTTTCCTGTGAATGTCAACTTCGATCCAAGAGACGGAAATACAAGGGGAAGTAATGATGACCAATTTACAATGCATTTGCGTTGTAATTTGGAAATCAAACAGGCCCTTAACGATGCAGATATTGGGATGGGCTTATGCAGTGTTCAAAATATCACCAATATTATCTACATCACACATCAGTGAGACAGAACTTGTGGGTCATCATCAAAGTTATGCATAATATCACCAATGCCACATGATATTTTCATTCTTGCAAGAAATCAACAATAACCCTTTTGAAATAAATACTGTAGCCTCGTCATGTGATAATATTGACAATGCTGATGACACCAGCACAATACCTGTGAAATTCTAGAAAATAAAAATAAAATGACAAAAAGAATACAAATTTTTTTCACAATTTTTTGGGGGAAATCTCTTCCTCAGGGTGTTTTAAATTAGCACATTATACGTGCTGAATTATTGCACAATTTCTTAAAAACTAGTGCACTAAAATCATACTTACAATTAAATATTTTTGTCCAACAACACAGTTTGGGCCCCTATACAATGGAAACCTATTATGTATAGTTATTGTTTCTAGTATTTTGAGTCCTAAGGTTGTAATCATGTGTCTTTTAACATCTCCTGAAGTTCCATTAAAAAATTTCACCATATTCCTAATGTTTCCCTCTGACATTGATCTATTCCTCAGTATCTGTGATATTATCAATCATACCGATACATGTTTACGTATCCCAAGGGCACAATAGATATGATGATAATGATACATAAAACCTTGGGCCTATGTATCCACATCCAACAATTCACTTATATATTTAAAATCCATAACCGTGCAATTCTCATTTGGTACTTGGGTATCACACAGAGAGGGGGAACATGTGCATGCCCAAAATTCAATTATCATCATAGCCTTGTCCCAAGGGGTCAGCTATAGAAATCCTATTTCACTAGTCAGTAGGATTTGAACATGAATTCATGATTGCTCAGCAGAAGTTCAATGAATGGCTAACTACAATTCAATCATGTGTAAAATCCAAACGCATGCCGCACCTATGATGCACTTGGATATGGATATCATAGGAAACGGGTGTCCTACCACAACAGTATGGGAGCCCTTGAACAGCTTATGAGACCAAGCGGGCGTCCAAATCTAGCAGGGTCCATAGGCGATTTACTTTTGGAAGTCAAAAAGTTCAATGCTATCTGCTACCAATCCCTGGCTCTAAGGCTAAAAAAGACCGTTGCTCTGAATGCTCCTGCTCTCCCCAGAGCTCTTGCCCTTGCTAATGAAATCCAGTTTGCAAGCACCTGCCTATGTATCTTTTGCTTTCACTCGACCATATTAATTCCCAGTAGGAGTTTCTAAAATAAATGTATGAGAAATGAAGGGGTTGAGAATGCCTCATTGAAGGGAGATCTAAGTGTGTGTTGACCATGCACTCTTGCATCTTATAATGTCATATGCATGATAGAGATAGAGGTGAAAGGCCTTTGCAAGAGGGTTCTGTTGGATCTCTCCCGGCTCCTCCTCCCTATTTTCAGGAGCAAATTGCCTCAGATGGTGGTAAGTTTGTGATCTCTTGGGTCCCTAATCTGGCATATGCTACTTGGGTTCCCAACGATCAGCTTTAACTTTAGTTAGTTGGATTAATGCCACTCTTACAAAAAGGATTCTGGCTCAAGTGATTGATCTTTCTTCAACCGAGGGAAAAGACGATGTCCTAACCACTGGACGAAAGGGATAAAAAACCCATTCTTCATATACCTCAGCTCGGAGAATAGAAGTGGTTTGTTTTATTTCCATGTGCAATTTGATGATTTCGTTTGTGTTCATGTTGGTGATTTCTAATGTGGCAGGGAACTCCTGTTGTTCATCAGCCATCAATTCTTGCACCTATCCAGCCAACTATTAAAGACAATTCTTCGGGTCCAGCCAGGCACAGACTAATAGAGCCTTTACCCCAAACGAATACGCACGGCACTTCATTTGCAGTGGTGGTACTTCCGCCCCATCCGGCCCCATTATAACCCCTGCCTTTCCCATTGCTCTAGCTTCCACCTCTGAATTGGGGAATCAAATAATTCAATTCTGACGTCTCAACTACAAAGGCTACTAAAAGGGTTGGCACGTCTGGCAGCTGTGGCATGAAAGGATTGGTGCAATAATAAAGGTGCCATAAGACTGGTGTTAAACACTGAAGACTACACAGAAAAAAGGAAGAAAATGAGGTCAAATTCCTTTTTCTTGGGAAGGGATAGGACCCATTACCTTTTTTTTTTTCTCATGTTAAAAAATGGGGAAAGGTTAAGGTCCAGGAAGATTACATGCACACGCACCAAACTCTTTTGCACCCCTTTCTAAAACTTTGCCCCATCCTCCCTATAGTTGGAAGTTCGGTATCTCTCCCGCCACGTCCCGCGGATGGTTGGCTTGTCCCCACCTCCACATCATGATAATGGAAAACTTTGGGAAGGAAATTCAACGAGGCAATGCAGAAAAATGAAGTGACACCCCCCAAAGGTTATATCAATCGACCACAGCTTATTCGTCAAAGATAGAGGCATTGCTGGAGGGGACTCTTCCATGGAAGCTCAAAGTAACAGAAAGATTCTTTGGCACTTACGCATAGCTGAAAGAGCTAAAATCAATGAAAAAAAGAGCAGAATTTTGCCACCCCCCTTGCGTCTTTATTATAGGCTACGGACTCAGTGTCACCTTAAGCTTCAAAATGTACGAGGCACATAGTTACCTAGCAGCACCTACTAACCCATATGCAGGAAAAGCACCAGTAATAATCTAGCTTGTTTAGAGTTCCTGCACAATCCATCCAGGCATAGCATCCCCTACTTGCCAATATCAATACCCACCTTCAAAACATATGCATGCAATGGCTTTTCAGCCAACTGACAAATGTATGTGCACTCAAGCGTGCAACGGCTTTGAAGCCTTGTTGAAAAACTACTGAGAGAACTAGCCCGCAACAACACCTCCCATTCTTTCCTCTCTAAGCGACAAATTGGTTGTTTACAAACAGCCATTCGAGAAAGCAATATGAAAATCTTTTGTTCTTAACTTGATAGACTAGGTGAGCCACAAACAAGAGCTATAGGAGTGATGAAAAGAGAAGCATCATGAGGATTGGATTAGAGGTTTTAAAAAAAGGCTCCAAAGGTGCCTAGAGCTGTTGAAGAATAAGGTCTTGGTGAATCGGGCGAAAACTTGAACTACTCACATACACACTTTAAAAAAAAAAGACAAAAAGTTAACAAAGATATAAAAACTGCTGCTATTGTGGCTACACCTCCCGATTTGTCATGTCTATTGCGAAGAATGGCATGGATCGGTAGGAAATACCATTCCAACACAATATGAGGCGGGGTGGGCATCAGTTCCGCCCCCTTTTCTAAAAGGCCCTTACCTCTTGGATAACAAATCGGACCGAACAAAATATTTGTCAAGCACCATCTCATCCATATAGTAAGACATTGGTTTCTTACTAAGATCAATTTTGTTGATTGCATGGACTCCCCTGAAAAAGCATTGCTGTGCATGTAAACGAGGTACTATACCTAACTTCCCTCCAACAACATGAGTGGAACAGGTGAGTAGGTGTTTTAGTCGCATGAGGTCAGTGTGTTTTAGGCGCGTGGTAAGTGACAAGAGCATTAGAGACTGGTTGGTTGTTAAGGTGAAGAAGGTCCTTTAAGGCACAAGTGTAGAGAAGTGACAGTAGCATGTTCCTAAGATAAGAGACTTTTAGGCAAGGAAAGTGTAACAAAGTGCTTCCCTTTAGAAGCACGAGTGAAGCAAAGAAAGTGTGTTTAAGTGGAGTGGTTAGTTCCTCTAGAGGAGACTTTCTTACTAATAATCTTCCTCACTCTTTGGAGTTGGGTTACTTGATTCTTAAACATTGCTGAAAGTGACTCTAAGGTGAGTCACTCAGGTAGTGAGGACTCACCTACCTACTGATGCGGACATTAGGCCTTTTAGGGTTTATCAGCGTAGGAGGCGAGTGACACCTATATCTTTATGGCTCGATGATGACGGGCCTGGATCATTCGTGACGACTTGAGGAGCATCGAAGACCTTACACATGTGGTTCGAGACATTTGAGAAGACCCCACATTAGGAGGACATGTGTAAGTTGCTTGGAGGAGATGATTGGACCGTTGGATCGCGAGGATGGCGTGATCGGACCGTTGGTTCGTCGTGGCCCACTTTCATCGTGCCATCATCGGAGGCCATCGGGCATCTTAGATTTGCGTTTATTATATGCCCTTCTACTTATTTGAGTTTTGGGTCAGTGTGTGTACGTTTTTTCGTGCGAATGTCTTTTTTTTTGAAATTTTGTTAGTAGGGGTATTTTGGTAATTATGTTAATTTCGAATTTTATAAAGGTGTTGCCCTAAACCTTTTTCATAATGCTATTGATTATTGATTAAGAAAAGCTTGGTGGCTCCTCTTCCTCCTCTCCTTTTCTCTGTGGATCTTCATCTTCTTCCCCAATCTTCTTCTTCTTTCTTCTTCCCTCCTTCTAACTTTCTTCTAAGGTAATTCCTTTTCTTCCCTCTTTCTTGTAAACTTATTTTCTCCCATTATCCGCAACCCTAAAATCTAAGAATTGATCCCTAAACCTATTTCTCTCATATTTTCATTCCCTAATTCGAGAAATCCCTTGATTCTCCGGACTAGTGAACCTTATTGAGCGTTGAATCATAACCATGCAAGATTGGGAGGTTTCATCCCTCGCCGAATCCAATCCATGCAATACTTGAAATCCATACTTCGTGGTTGTGATGATGGCCCCTTTTATTACATGTTTCCCTTTTATTTTTCTTGATTATGATGGTAGTTGTTGAATGTTTAATTTAGATTGGTTGATTTATTCCGCTGAATTTTATGTATCATACATGCATCATAATTAGGCCGTCCTGCATCACCTACTCCGGGAAAAGAATCTCCTCTTGGGCAAAAGAGCATTTCTCCTTCTTCATGTACAATTGGTTCTTCCGCAGCACTTCGAACACAGCTTTGAGGTGTTGCATATGTTCTTCCAAGGTGTTACCATACACCAAAATATCATCCAAATACAACATCACAAAGCTGTCCAAGTACTCATGGAACAACTCATTCATTAGAGTACAAAAGGCGCGTGCACCCACACACACAGACACATATAGACAGACACCCACAGACAGACGCATAAACAAACACGCACGTGTGCATGCATGCACACACACACACACACATCATGCTAATGCAATATCATTTGAACATATACACTGCAATAAATGCCAATTTATAAATTCATTACCTCAGGGAAAGAAAGCAAGCGTCGGTATGGCCAGATACCACAAGAACCATTGCTCACTGTTTTAATGGTGGGGAATACAATCCTCATTGATGGACTTCTCAACTCATGACTGGCATTCCAACAACCCCACTGTAAAGAAAAAAAGAAGAAGAAAAAAAGGAGGAATGGATTGCATTATTAAATTCAAGAATAAAAATCAAGATTCAAGCTAAAGCAGTGATAAAATGTCATTACCTCCGGATCGGACTCTTCAGACTCGGAGAATTGGTATGACCTTTTTCCTGCTGCTGCTGAAAATGCAGCTAGAAATTGCGCATTGACTGATGTCCCAATTGAGGATGCACCTTTACATTTGAAGCAGATAACCAAAAAGAAAGTTACCACAGTTATTTATGAATTTGTGTTTAATGTTTGCACAATAAACACAACATGAAAGAGTGTTGCCAAGCAAAAAAATTCTCACCATATATAAAATCAGTCTCTAGGGACTCCGGCCACTTGTATCGACACAGCACCTTATTTGGGAAGGAGATAAAAACAATCAGAGACTGCTAAAACTATGACAAAAGAGGATGTGGCCTAAAAAATAAAATCTTCCCCCATGTAACAAGCACACCTCTTTGTATTAAAACAGTGTCAAGCTGGACCCAGACATGCTGATGTGGGCATTAGGGCAAGTATTTTCTACTTCTTTCTTGGTATTATTTGTAGAAGTATGGCTCCTATTCATCAGTAAGACAGTAACTTACAGTTTGTTGATGTGTTTGCCGTGCACATGGGTCAAATGATTTAGCCAGCCAAACTGCTGATCTGATGGGCCCCGGTATGAATGACATATGCCCTGGAAATCTTCTAGATTGGAAGATTCCAACCCTTCAATGTGGTGGCCCTACAGAAAACGGTTAAGAGAAAAATACAGCAAAAAACCACATCCATCAGAGGAAAGGCCAAATATTGAAGGGTTTTGATCTTCTAATATCTTGAAGATTTACATGACATGCTCCATCAGGGGCTCATCGGATCAACAGTTTGGATCCATGTTTCTACATGTATCAAATCCATCACGTCAGCATATTGCATGTTCTGGTGAGCAGGATTATTCATATCCTATTTATATGAAGAAAATAAAATATATGAAGATCTAAATTTTTTCACAAACACAGCTTCAAAATCAGCAAGTGTTTTAGTTCACCATTACCTCTTGTAACCGCCAAAGGCCTACACACCTTTGTACTGATGCAAGAAGGGAGCATATAGCAGGAACATGTTCAGGTTGTATGAACCTCGCAATTTCCGAAAAATTAGGCCCCTGCATTGCATAGAACAACAGCTTTCATATAGTACAATCCAAAATTAAACTCAGGAGCTGTATTATCATAACGGTCAAAGAATTGAATAAAGTTGGAAAGTTGAAAATAAATCGATGCATAAAAGTTACATGCCTGTGAAACATACAATATCAGCTGTACTTTGGTGTTGCTTCCTCCTAATGCAGCTGCAAGGGCTTCTTTAGGATAAATACATGCAGAGAAACTGAAAAAGCTGGCATCGCACAGAGGGGCTACCCACTGTGCAACATTTCTTGGCAGAAAACCAAGTTGTATGTAATCTGATACAGGAATTGCATAGAGTTACATGGTGATATCGAGCATGAATAACATAGTGTATATTTATGAAGCTAAATAATACACAAATCAATACAGCCTCAAAAGAAGATAAAAGGACAACATTCAAGAGGTGTTTGGAGAAGGAAACTTTCCAAGAGAAATGTAGGTTTGCAATTGGGTGGGATCTACTTGTCTGGCTCTGAGGCAAATGCTAGGCCAGGGCCCTTCCCAATCAGTTAACTGATCACCTACAACTAGCTTTTGGTTAATTTCACCTAAGATCATTTATACAAGCATTTTCCGTTGAAAAGTTTTGACATCTTCATGGGTAAAAGTGGAAACAAAATTCTGGAGGCATTAAAAAAAGGGTCATAGCATATTTTCGGTTGTGGTTGATCAGTTCTCCAAATTGTTGATTGTAATCAACCTATATAATAGACTATTAGATGGCGCTTGATTGTAATCACCCTATGTAATAGTCTATTACATTGAGCCTGTGGGAGTTTTATGAACTCATTGTTAGTCCCTAGCCTGAATGAAGGAGTGTTGCGTCAGGTTGGTAGCTGGTGTTAAACTCATGCCATTACTTCGAAAATGAATCTGAACAATATGCCATTCCAAACTCATGCTAGAGCATTCCTAGTAAGCGATGTGCTGCATTGAAACCCGCGTGTAGCAAGAAATGGGCAAGGGTTGGCTAGGGAATCCCCCAGAAGTGACGCACCACAACAACGCCCGGTTACTATGTGATAGGCAAGGGTTCTTGCGTCATTCCAACGCGTGTGGGTAAAGAAGCTAGTCTAGGAGAGTAGGATTTGTCTTGACACATGGAATATAGGAACATTGACAGGTAAGTGTATGGAGTTAGTAGATATGATCAATGAAGAAGAGTTAGAATAGCTTGGTTCAGGAAACAAAGTGGAAAGAGGCCAAAACTAGAGAAATTGATGGATATAAGTTTTGGTATATGAGCAAGGACAATAATAGAAATGGGGTAGGAATAGTGATATATAAAGATTTAAAGGATAAAGTTATAGATGTTAAGGGAGTAAGTGATAGGATTTTATTAATAAACATGTGTTAAGAGAGGAGTAATTAATTGTACTAGTGCATATACACTGCAAGTAGGGTTAGAGGATAGAATCAAGAGACAATTCTGGGAAGATATGGATAGACTAATGCAAGAAATTATGAACAAAGAGAGAATATTTGTAGGAGGAGACTTAAATGGTTATGTAGGAAAATAAAGTAGAGGATATGAGAGGGAACATGGAAGATATGGTTTTTGGAGAATAGTTGAGATGGAGGAAGCTATTCTTGATTTCGCTATGGCATAGAATCTAGCTCTAGCAAACATATACTTCAATACAAGCCAAATAGATTTCTCACTACCAGGAAGAAAGAATGATCAATATGTAAGCGCCCCCCCCCCCCCCCGTTTAGAGAATCAAAGAAGACTAGGAGGAGATTTGTAAGAAGAAATGGAGGAAATGGGAGAAAATCACCCTCTTTGTTTCTAATCTTCCTTTCAAATCTAGGAAAGGAGGCCTCTTGGCTTGATTCAGCTCGTTTGGCCAGGTGATCGATATTTATCTCCCAAAGGTTAAATAGTCGGGGAGGTCACGGGGCTTCGGTTTCATTAGATTCAAATCAAAAGCTGGTGCACAAAGGGCCATTGATCAACTCAATGAGTCGTAGATGGATGGAAGATTCATCAAGGTGGACTTTGCTCTTGAAGATTGTGAAGTGGCTCCGATAATCTCACTAGAAAATAGAGGGCACTTGGGTAAGTCAACTCTTCATGCATACAACAATACCGATACCCCCAAAATTCAAGAAGGTCTGTCCCGGAATGGCTCGAACTACAAAAATGCTCTAACAACCAGCCTTTCCCTGCCTTCTACTGGAAGAACTAGAAGGAATATCGCCAAAGAGGTGGTTCAGGTCAATAAGGAAGCAAAGGAATAAAACGAACTACTGCGCAATGCTTTTATAGGCTTTTCAAGTCAACCCCTTGAGGAGGAAGGTCTATCCGAAATTTTCAACTGGGCTTCTGCCCATGGGGGAGGAGACAAAAAGGATTAGGATATTGAAGCTGGCTCCCTCTTAGGTTATTTCTCAGAACTAGTCTTGAATCGACTAGGAGAAGCATTCTCTCTGGAAATACTTTTTACTTCTAAGAGCCTCCTAATCTCAGTTCTCCCTTCTTCTGGAGATCTAAGGTATCAGAGAAGGTTGTTTGGCTATGCATGTTCAGTATTCCCCTACATGCTTGGTTTCTCCAAAACCTTCAATGAACTAGAGAGCTATTTCAGAAGGGGTGCTGGAGGTCAATCCTGTGACCATAAGGGGAGATATGCCTGTGTTTGCGAGAGTAAAGATCCTACACGGCGAAGGTTTCCTCTTCTCTTCAAAGTGATTGAAGATCGACCAAAGTTCCTTCCAGATTGAGTTCTTGCTGGAACCTGTCTTAGTTACCGATTCTCGGCCAATTCCCAGTGATCGGGTAGGGAGCAGTCGGCAGAAGTGAAGAGATGACGCTGACGTGGCCTCAGCTTTATGTTCCAAAACCAGGTCAAAGCAAGCTGGACTCAGACCAGCCCAGGCCATGCTAGCCCAGTTGCAATAAATAGTAAGCACATATGCAATCTTGATATTCTTAACAATGGGCTCCGAAGACCTGTGAAAATAGAATATGAAATTCCTAGTAAAGCAGGTTTTGCTCAGTTGGAAAGTTAAATTACTGCCACAGTGCCGCTTAACCACATTGTTCTGTATTACTTGTTAGTAATGGCCTGCATCATAACAGCTTTTACGGCTATTCACCATTATAACATGCTATGACAGCCG
Source organism: Liriodendron chinense (assembly GCA_003013855.2). NCBI lineage: Eukaryota > Viridiplantae > Streptophyta > Magnoliopsida > Magnoliales > Magnoliaceae > Liriodendron > Liriodendron chinense. The sequence goes on from ML058479.1 coordinate 1,380,294, forward strand.
TTATTTTAGTCCATTAAAGTTTTTATAAAGCTAGTTATTAAGGGCTCTGTTTGGTTGCCACTTAAAATGAGTCTCATTTTAGTTAAATCAGTTACCTATTAGGGATCATAATTTATACAAATTGTTAGAAACATTTTTAATCCCTAACAAAAGAATTGATCTCTAATATTTACAATTAAAAAAATGAGAGGAACTCGTTTTAAGTGGTGACCAAACAGGCCTTACATTACTTAAATATTATTAATTAAATTAATAGTGACATGTAATAGTAACTGAAATATCTTTATAGTATCATATGGTGGTATATATAATATTTCAACAAATCAATTGATAATGGCCATAATATTGTCTGATATCTTTTCAAATATGTACTTAAAATTCTTGGATAAGAGGAAGAGTTGAGGGCATTTGTATTTCATTGCTAGAGGTGAAATTTTTGGATTCATGAAAGAAACCACTCTCCATGCTAAGTAATTTTCCTAGCAACTTCCCTCGGTGACCCTACTTTACTTGCTCAGCATTTGGGGCCTATGTGTAATAGTAGGGCTTAGGGTCATCACTGGCTGGGACCATGCTTGCATGTGAGTGGTATGAATTTGAGGCCCTACCATGGCCGGTTCCAAGAGGCTAGTAAAGGAAAATTGAGGTCAGGTGGGCCCCCAGTTGTAAAAATTTTGCAATCTATCGTTTAAAAGCCAACCCAAAATTTTTAGTAGAAAGGCTAAGATGATGATGACAATGATGATGGTGTGTCACAATGCCCGTTGATGGGAACACATTAACCGAGGTGTTTTACAGAGTAAGATATCGACACAAACAATTAAATTCTACAAGACACTCTCATTAGGTTAAATTTCTCTCTGCAACAAATTTATTTATTTTTCCAGTCTACTATTGCCTATGCAGATTCTAGTTGTCCAAAGAAAAGTTAACGTTCCACATGGATAATAATAGGAGCTTGTCTTTGTTTCTCTTTCATCAATCATTACATACACAATAATTCATCAACATCATAATCATCATCTAAGCCTTATCCAAACTAATTGGGGTCGGCTAGACAAATCCTGTTCGGATATTGTCAGGATTAATGATGAAAGCTATGGCAAAAGTTTCATGCCAGCTGCCAACTTGACGCAATCCTCCTTTATCGAAGCTTGGGATCCACAATGAGAGCATAGAACTCCCACAGGCGCTATGTAGTCTATTTTAATAGTCTACATACACAATGATTATATACTAATTATAAAGCTGAATTTCAATTTTTTATGATTTCCTTCTTCCCATGATCCAATGCCCTTTTATTTTATATGGAGCATTCTTCATATACAATGATTGTATACTAATTATAGAGCTGAATTTCAACTTCTTATGATTTACTTCTTCCCATGATCCAATGCCCTTTTATTTTATATGGAGCATTCTTCTAGCACATGATTTGACACTTGCATGCTTATATATGGTCTCACCTTTTCAATATCCTTAAATACCTAACTCAATACCTTTAGCATAGCTATAGAACGGTTCATTGTTTATATAGAGCTTGTAACAGGAAAGAAAAACAGGACAAAAGTAGCAGTTTAATAATATCAATCAGCCTGAACAAGAAGCCTTTATGACCTTACCTCCCTCAGAGAATTCATCCAGGTCACAAACAAGAACGCTTACAGCATTTGCATCTGCAGGTATATTAGAATTTCTTTTCAAGATAACTTCTGACATTCCATACCCATTTTCTCTGCATCGTCTAAGGAAAGCAGCCAGTGTCTTCAGCTGTGCGCCATTTGAATCAGCTGCAGTATGAAAACGGTGGCTTAAACCTACCACAGATGCTTGAACAGAACCAAGGAACTTCATGGCAGTTGACCGTGAACATGCAATCTGCTTACCCTGCATTTAAAGAAGTGAAACAGGTGCAATGCATGAAGCCTATGAAGCCGTAAGAAATTCACCCAAAGAATGCGAAGAAATGGGTTTTTCTTAAACATATAGAAGTACAATGCCATGCTTTTCAAATTAAGAACTCAAATGAATAAGAAGGAAAAATCATCTGTCAACAGCAAGTTACCAACATATATTAGAGTGCATTCATCATTTTCTTTGTGTATTACATGTCCCATGGTTTTAAATATTCATTATGATAAGTGGACATCCTCTTACGCAATACAGGGGTGCACTGGTTTGTTAAGGAAAAAAAAGGGCCGTACTGGGTATTGGCCGATATGTCCCTTATCTGTGCCACTACAGGGCCTAACAGCCAATATGGCAAAAAAGGCACCCATTTTGAAATTTCTCTCATTTTTCTACTTCTTTCTTCATTTCAACCGTGAAGGAGCTTAAGATCTAATTTTAGGCTAGATCTAGGCCTACTTTGAGGATTAAAACACAAGATTTTGAGTGGGATCCAATGATTTGAAGTGGAATGGACCATTTGGGAAATATCAGAAGAAGGGGTAAACAATAACTTCTTCTTTTCCTTCACACGCACGCACGCACGCGCGAGCACACACACACAAGAAAGAGGATAGAATCTGTTGTTTTTCATACGCCCATCAATACTGTTATTCAAAATTTGATAAAGTCCTCAATCTGGAGATGAAGGGACAATTTTTCCAAATAAATTCACCAAGCCCATGAATAGTTCTGGATGCACAAGATCTTTAGGCATGGATTTTAAGTAGTGATTTCAGAGTGCAATTCGCCAGGGGACTGAAACCAGCACAACTTACTCCGTATTGGTACTCGTATCATTTCAGACTGAAAATGACATGACTTGGATAATACCAAGTTGTATTGGATGACATTTAAAACAATGGTTATAAGATTTAACCAGATGCAACAAATTGCTGATTCCTAATACCGGTCCATATTTGTATGCATTAGGGAATCAAAGGCACATACACGTGGTCGCATGATTGTGTGCACACATGGACACATGCACATCATGCCCAAATACCTACTCAGGTATACAATTATCAGAAAAGGTTCAATGTTTGATTGCAGAAAAACACAAACGTATAAATGGAATTCAACTCATGCATGCACATGTGCACAGACACATGTCAACAATCATTCATTTCATTATTTGATATTTATCATTTGTATTTTTAACATTTTTTCCTAGTTTACCTGAACTCCTAGAAATTAAGGGAATCAATGCTGGTCAAGTTAGCTCATCAGTTGAAAAAAGAAGAAGGAAGAAGGCCAAGTGGTTTCCTTTTGAACCTTGCCTGTCCATAACTGTCTGCAGGCATGCCAACCCACGCACACAGATGAAATGTGTATATATATATATATATATATATATATATATATATATATATATATATATATATATATATATATATATATATATATATATATATATATGGGAAAAGGTACTATCCGCTCGACCTCATGGGAAGTTCCCATGAGGTCGAGCTGTGTGGGCCCCACTGTGATGTGTGATGAGCATCCACACCATGAATTTGGTGGGTCCCCTATTGTTTATGGGATATCCAAAAAATCAGCTGGATCTAGAATTCAAGTGGGCCATACCAACTGAAAGGGTGACAAATCATGCCCACAACATCTAAAAGCACTTGTTGGGGCCCACTTGAGTTTTGCATACGGTTGAAAATTGGTGTGACTCCCTTTTTAAGAGGGACACGCACAATGGATGAGCTGGATTTCTCAACCATGTCTCAGTCGATCCTATAAACAATCATAAAGTTTTCAAAGGGTGGATATCCACTCTTAACTGTTGTTTATGGTGTGGCCCACCCAAGTCATGGATTAGCCTGATTTTTGGGCCCATGGCCCACCAGGGAATGGTGCATCTGACTGATGGTGTGTATGCTCAGCACACATCACAGTGGGGCCCACACAGCTCGACCTCATGGGAACTTCCCATGAGGTTGAGCCCATAGTACCTTTTCCCTATATATATATTTATTGGATTCATAAGAGGATAAGCAGCACCTATGCACAAACATAATTGCTCATAATAAAACTACTTACAGATAAGACATGCATAGGCTCTGAAGGATAAGGTGGATTTTTCATATGCATTCCTGGTATGGAAGCAACAAGGTGACCAACAGCCACTCCAAAGTCATACTTTGTCAACTCTAAGATCCAGTGTGCCTGGCTAGGAACATCAGCTACAAGAGCTGCCAAAAATCCAGCTAGCTGAGCAGCAAAATCAGATTTCTCTTCACTTGTTTCTCCACAGGAAAGATGTGTGAAAAGGGATGAATAATCAGGTGTGGTTCTACGAGGAAAATCTTGCCACCAGACAGTATTGGTCACGTTATTCCACTGCGAAAGTCAGCAAAATCCAAATAAGAATCCAATATATAGAAAGAAACACTATTGCAGAAAATGACATTTCAAATGCTTTCATGAGCATTAGAGTGCATGAGTAGATCTTCCAATGTAGAAATAGAAAGGATGGTGGAAGTTAAAAGAGTTTTATTCATGTCGATTTTCTCTTACCAAATATTCTAATGGAGCATTACGAGGATTTGGCTGTGATAGGAGATTAGATGCTGGATTAAGAAACTGAGAGACAAAATGAAAACAGTACTACTGAAGAAACATGACTGATATGATTTCTCTCCTTGCTATTAAAGGACCACAAACAACAACTCGAATTTCTAACTCGCTATAAACTGACAGATTCTTAATGATTTGTTACTTTGTTTGATTTAGATGCTGGATTAAGTGAGAGTCGAAACGAAAGCAATCCTACTGAAGAAACATGACTCAGCTTCAGTTTTCTTCGAATACATGGATATGATTTTGCTCCTAGCCTTTAAAGTAAGAACTCCAACTACAAATTCTAACTTCACTGTGAACTGAAAGATTCCTCACTGATTTTCCGTTTTGTTTGATTTAGTTGCTGGATTAAGAAACTGAGGAACAAATTGAAGGCATTTTTTTCTGAGGAAGCATGACTCAGCTTCAATTTTCTTCGAATACATTGGTATGATTTTGCTATTTCCCATTAAATGACCATGAACCGCAACTTCAAACTCTAACTTCACTGTAAACTGATGGATCTCTTAGTGGTTTTCCGTTTTGTCTGATAATGAGAAATTCACAAAGACAGCTGTATAGAGATCAGGGCATTTTTGGAGACCCATACCTGACAACAGAAAGCAACAACTAGTACTTGGCAACGATATCTTTGTAGACATGCACAGCCGCTTACAATGTGATGTTGGTAGCAGTTAATGGTTTCTTTTATGTGTCTCACGGTCTGAAATCGACATATTAGATCTCTTTCTTGCTTGAACTTGGTGATCACTACAAATTGATACTCATTGAGTATTATGATATATTAATATTAAGTGTTTATGAAATGAATTTAAGTTTTACAGTTTTACTTCATCAATGCAACAGAATGTTATTGAGGCAAGACAGTGCTTGATAACATTCATGTTCTGACATCCAGATCAAGTGCTACAATTATAACACAACAGAGAGGGTTTCATGTCTGCCATTTGTTCATCTATGGGTCACATAATCAGCCAAGTCTCAGTGGATCATGTGGCCCCATGTGGACCATAGGGCCAAATGTGAGGATCGATGAGCATAAACAGCAGTCAGTTTCCTTTTTCAAGCAAACATATTAAATTCCTTTCTTGTTAACTTGTATAGCAAGTCGCTAAAGAATCCTAGTTTCCCAAGTACTTTTATTTCTGAGTTTAGAAAGGTTACTCAATGGTTGAACAACCCAATAAATAGCCCACAGACTAGACTGTAAAAGCACCTTTTTGAAGAAATAAAATCCGCTTGCGGTACTACTCTTTATCTTGCAATTGGATTTTTGAAAGAAAAAACATTCTCATTTTTACTGGTGTGATGTCCTAGAATAAGAAGTTTTCAACAATCATTTTCATCTATAGCTATTTCCCTGCACATGTAATACAATCTCTAGAGGATTTTTTTTTTTTCCCTGCAAGTTTTCTGCTGTTAACCTGGTATGTTTTCCTGTTCAATTTCCATTGCTTTAGAGTTGAAATTTGCCCGGTAAACATAAAGTAACAACAGCACCTTGGAGAAGAACAACTGAATGACACAACACCCATGCAAGCAAGACTCAATCCTCATTTCTTCTAGGAAACACCTTGTCAATGTGTGATGAGCAGGGGTGCAAGTGCAATGCAAGAGGATGCAACCTGCAACCGACCAGACCCAAATTCCAACCCAAGGCACTCAACCTGAAGTTCTCTACACTTGACCCAACCCAACATGACCCATATACATGTGATTATTCCCAACCCAACCTTAATTTGCTCAACCCGAACCCAAATTGGGTTGGAGTTTTTCCAACCCGAACCCAACCCAAACTCAGGTTGGGTCAATCAGGTTTGTGTTGATCCTAACCCAAGTTGCAACCCACGTGATGATAACCCTTGGTTCAGCTTTTCCTTGGTCAATGGCATGCCAAGGTTGTGCACAAAGAGGAAATGTGGTCAATTATAAATGGACAACAAAACACACAGTGCTTCATAAGCATGGTGCAGTTAGGGGCAAGGTAGAAGGTTATGCCTCTCATATCAAGGAACATGAGAAACACCCTGTCAAATACAAATGGTAGATGCTTACAATGAAGCAATCACCTGCTTTGAAACTAAATTGGCCGATGTAACAATGACACGGACACTATCCTCTCTTTGCAAAACAAGCAGTTTTGGATGATGGCATGCAACACCTTGTTTCTTGCGGTCTTTACCAAAGGCTATAACCTCAGGAAATGGGGGATAACTACAATGAGAAATGGCATGAATTAGAAAAGTAATGACCTTGCATTTGAATATTAGAAAAACAATACACGAATCAGCCTTTACTTACAGTAGTACTAAGTTCGGATAATCTGGATAAGGTGCCGTGGTTCTTTTATCATGACTGGCACTCCAGCATCTCTCCGTGTTATGACAGGCAATCGTTATTGGGAGAAGATTGGGCACTTCACAGCAAGACAAAAACCTGTTGATTTTTCTTACTTCATTTATAAGAACATGAGCAAAACTAATATGCAACCTGTTGATTTTTCTTACTTCATTTATAAGAACATGAACAAAACTAATATGCAAGTTTGCCAATATATAAAGCATATGGAACATATAAATTTTCCTTCTTAGCAAGACAATTAGTTTTATGGCGAGATTAAGTTTGCCACTGTTATGAAATTGTAGCAACCCAATGAACATGTGGCATGCATGTATGGCAAACCAAACCATCCAAATTGTGGGCTCCATTATGGCTAGAACATAGCCAAAATGCAACTGATTGATGATCATAGCCATCTCATATTGGCTGTTGATTTGGACTGCTAACCATTTCCTTGCTAACCCTCAAATTGATGCCAACCAGTTGGATGCTTAGGATCGTCTGATCAGTGTGGTTTTGGGTACATGCTCCATCTAAAACAGGACATGATTTTGACAGTCTGGATTCATGCACATGCATGCCAGTTCTACAAAGTGAGTAATCACCATTTAAGAAAAGGTGGAAAGCACACCATAGTCTTGCCCAAGTTTGCAAGGTAGAACAAATGTTCTATTTATAGATATCAGTGTTTCAAATAGTGAATAGCGTGTAGCATAGGGTTCACCCCTTTGAAGCGTGAAGCGTGAGGTGTAAGCTATATAGTGTGTAGCATAAGCTACACACTACTTCTAGATTCTTAATCAAGGTTGCGCTTGGTTGCGCCAATTCATGATATTCTACACACACTACTTCTAGATTTTTAGTCAAGGTTAAATTTGGTTGCGTCAATTCATGATATTTTGCAACCAAATTAGACTGATTAATAATGAAATTTAACAAAATCTGATGATATTTGGTGCAACCCAACGCAACCGAAAGTAATAAGAAAGAGCAATGATTGAGTATAAAGGTAAAGATAGAGCAACAAAACTGATTTAATACTATTACTTGTATTATTTTACTAAAAGCATTGAAAAAAATTAATTAATTTTTATTGAAAATAGAAAAATGTAACAAATAATTGAAAACATGAATTGGTTTTAATGTTGTAGTGAAAAATAATTTTTAATGTGAGCTATGTAGCATGTCACGTGGTTTATGTAGTGTGTAGCGTACGCAAATGATCATGTAGTGTGGGCTACATGTAACTTAAGCTATTTTCATGAGCTAAGGCTAAGCTTTGCTTTGTAGCATAAGTTACACGCTACATAGCATAACTATTTAAAACACTGATAGATATAAAGTGTCTTTTTTTATCGAGAGAGAGGCTCCAAGATGGGTGTAGAACTTTGCATACCATAGAACATCGCTTGTGAAAGTTGCAACAAATACACGTATGAGGCTCTCTACTGGGTAAACAAGCTGCGGCAAGGAAACGACAGAATGCTGATCTGAGCGACCATGTTCTGTAAACTCAAGTCGGTTGAGAAAGAATGTTTTCCCAGCTGAAGAATAACCAATTCCTGTGTCTTTCATAGAATGTAAATCATGATTATTTCGATAAATCTTTTCAACAGAATCCAATGGGCAGTCATCGGGTTTACTGGTAGATTTCTTCTTATATTTTCCTATGTGATCCCTTTCTAGTAAAGAGTCACTAGAGAAGCAAACAGACTGCATTTTTTTTGAAACCATCGACTTAATGATCTGGTTCGAGCAATTTTCAGAAACCAAAACTGTCTCAGGATGAAGCATAACAGAATTGATATTTACCAAATCCTCTCTTTCATTTACCAAATTCAATTCAGCATTCAATCTACGAAGGCGATTTTTTGCCCAGTGACTTGAGGAAGAAATATCTGCCATTTTATATAGCTGTGGATCTTGAAAGTGTTCCTTTTGACTAATAACAGAAAACCCATTTTCACGCACCATGATTTCCTTACTTTGATCCAAATTCATGCATTTCCGAATGTACAATAGAGGATCAACACTTTGCAATATCCCTCTGCATTTATTTAAAAGAAATGATGCTCTAACAATCACTTCATGGTGTCCCAGTCCACAGAGACTAAAATCCTTAAAAGTCCTGTCTGCCTTTAAATCGAGCGAGTTGCCTGCATCAGAATGTCCCAATGCAATCTCCTCTGTAAAAACACTCCTTTCAACAGCAAACCCAATCCGATCGGGTTGATTTCTACAAACAAAAGAAACCTCATCTCCAACAAACAACTCCACGATACCGCCTCTTTCAATCATACACCCATTGACAAAAACCCCATTCAAAGAAGGCCTAACACTAAAATCTGCCGACGTCTCGTTCCGATCCAATCGATGTCGAAACCATCTCCGAATCTCACTCAAATCAGAATCAGAAGATGAAAAGAACCCATCCACAACAAAAATCTTGCGGTCAAAGCTATCAAAGAAAATCTGGCAATGCCGCTTGCTGATGCGGCGATCTTTAATCGAGATTTGGCAAAATGGGTTTTTGCGACCGAAGGTATACAGCTCATCCGATCGCAGACAGACTGAGTTACAAATAGAATTGGCGCTCTGAGAAATCAAAGGAGCGTCGAGAGATCTTAAATAGAGAAACCCAGTTCTTGTGACGGGTTTCTGTTTCTTGTAGGCGGAGAGAGGAGAATCTTCTCCATAACCTCTCTTGCTGGGATTTTGAATTTCCATGAATTTGGGGAAAATGGGATGGGAACTCAAATTCAAGTGGACTAAATGGAAAATTCATGAGAGGAGGATGGGTTTTGGTAAAAAAAAGAAAAATCAAGGTGCCGTTGGGAAATTCATGAGAGAGAAGTGCTGACCTGAGTCCTTGGAATTGGAAACCCTACTCCCGCCATTTTTTTTACCCCCGGAAACCGCTTCGATCAATTTATAGAGAAATAAATGATCCTCGACCCGAGAATCTTCACTGTGTACTCGGGTTTTTAGTTTGTGCGAGTGGGGCCCATGGTCCGTCGATCTAGACGATCGATCTGTTGGGACACACCGTGGATTGATCATTGACTACAAAAACAATCATATTGGAATGTCCTAGACACCAATCTAGGGACATTTTTCAGTTGAATAAGGGCCGTTGGTGTGTATATCTGCGGAATAATCTATTTGCAGGCCCATATATGGAAGGGTCAAGATTGTTCTTTTGAGAAGAAGTTTGGGAGATGGTGGTGAATTATCGTGGTTAGGAATTATAGGATGCCCCAATCCATAACTCATGTGCAATATATTGCCACCACAGGTAACAAAATCACCTAAAACTAGGGATGACAATGGGCCGGGCTCGAGCCAGGCAAAATCCTAAATCCACACAGGCCCACCTGAACAGTTAAAAATCCGAGCCGAAGCCCAGCCCAGCCCAGCCCAGCCCATTGACAGCCCTACATAAAACCCTAAGTTAACTCAATGTCCCTCACCTGAGTTTAAATGGTTTCATGCTTTTTATTTATTTATTTATTTTGGGGGGATGGAATAGATACACCACGGCGGACTGCATACAAATATGTGGTTGGTTGCCCTTCCCATTATTCCCTTTGGTGTAGTCCACCCTAGTTGTTGATATGATTTATGGCCCAGTGCATAACGCACACTAAGTAATGTGCTCTGATGTGATTTATGGCCCAGGGCCCAAGTTGTTGATGGAAGACATGAATCTCAGCACACAACATGGTGGATCCATGGAGCTCTGATGTTGTACCTGTTGTGTGTCACAAGTGTTGTAGAGGATTCTAATCCATTTTATCCGGCTGAAGCGGATCCAAAACACAACCAATTTAATAATAAGCTCTGGTTCAGCCCCATTAACTAGTAGGTAAAGGCTAGGAGGCATCAAAGCCCAAGAACATCTAGACTCAAGCCATATATGAACGAGATGGTTTAATTTCTATTTCCAATTTAATATAAGCTTTCTATTAAGCACTTGACTGCACGTTGATCCAAAAAAGTAATGAGGCTAAACTTAAGGCTTCTAATAACCTTTACAAAAGGCTGGAGACAAAAGAAGCTTAGGAACATACCTCCAAACAAGCAAAACCTAAGAGAATAAAATCAGGATTTAGATCATAAGATATATTAAGAGTAATAGCTAGAGGACAATGAGATCCATGAAAAGTGGAGAAGTTAGTCTGAGTATAGTGATAGAAGAAATTATAAACTCAAATAACATTGGAGTCCATAGATAATCTGACAGGATTAGGATATCTGAAATAAAAGAAACTTTTGAGAAAGATGAAAGCAGAAAAAACCCTTGCACCGAGGGTATAATAAGAGGTTTGGAGGCATATAAGAGAATTTGGATTATTTTGGTTGACAAAATTATAAGATTGAAGAAAATGTCAAAGAACGAAGGGTAGTACCTTGATACCAATTTAAAGAATAAAGTAGATAAACACTAACTAATATGGGATTAAATTTATGACTCATAACTTTGTGAAAGAATGATTAAGCAAAGGCTAAAACATGTGACAAATCTATTAGAAAACCAATTTGGTTTTATGCTAGAGATGTCTACAACTGAAGTTATTTTTCTACTTAGATAATTGATGAAGAATTATAGGGAGCAGAAAAAGGATCTCCACATAGTCTTTATCGACTTAGAGAATTGACTTAGGGAACGGTGTGAGGAGAAAGATTGTCATCTACCTCAAGTATGCAAAATCTTGAATCCATAAGGTAATTAATTTCTTGAATCCACAAGAAAAAAAATAGATAAAACTCGAATATTTTTATTGAATAATGTGTATGATTTTTCAATTATATTAATAATAATAAATAAATAAATTATTAATTCATAATTATCAAAAATAACAAATTTTTAATCCTAATAGAAGTTACCAAAAATAGTAAAACACATTTAAAGTTTAATTTTTCAAAAAATATAAAGTGTATATAAACTTTATTAGAAGAGTCCTGGCATGATTACAAGTAATTTTTAAAAAAAGATGAAAACCTACAACTCTAAAAATAAGAAAATATGATAAAAATAGAATTACAAAAAATAATATTTTTTTCTAAAATTTTATTTTTGAACAGCAAGCATACATTTTCTCGCCAAATAGACTGATGTGACACACAAGTGGGTCAGTTAGGTAACCCATTATAGTAAAGATTGATAGATTGTGCACTTTGTAATGATACTCAGATCAAAAGTTATAGTCAATTTATGGTTCACACTTTAAACAACAGTATCTCCCTATCTGAATTGAATTTCTTCAAACTGGACGTACCTAGGCCCAATAACATCATTCCATACATAAAACTAGTTCCGGATCCGATAGATTACTTATGCTTCTGTTTAGCTTTCTTCTAGTCAAGCCATGCTAGGAATGTATTCATGCCATGTCCTACATCAAGAATGCTTAGGATAGAGTCCTTAGAGAGTTAATCTAGTGGTGTTGGAAAAGAAAAGAGTTTTAAAAAGATATTAACAGGATTAAGGATATATATGAGCGAGCAGTAACAAATATGAGAACCATTGGTGGAGATACAGGTGAATAACATACCAATTCCCGCTATCCCAGGGATCAACATTAAGCTCATACCTTTTCACATTGGTTATGGAAAAGTTGCCAATAGGCTTGCATCAAGAAGTTACCTAAAATGACCACCTTTCACATTGGTTATTGAAAAGTTGCCAATAGGCTTCCACCAAGAATTTTCCTAAATTGACCACTTTCAGTATCTTGGGTCAATAATTCATTAAAATAGATAGGTCGAGAAGGATGTTTCCTATAGAATTCAATGGGTAGAAGAAATGGAGATATGCCCCTAGAGTTTTATATGACCGTGATCTACCTCTCAAATTGAAAGAGAAATGATCTTATAGGTGGCTGGAAGACCAACCATGCTGGGCGCGTAAACCTTTGGTTGAGTGTTTTCTATTTCACCTTGGACCAGTCCTTTCTCTGTGCACAGCAACGCTCCATCCAACAGAGCTCTAGCTTCGGGTTCTATCCATAGAATTTACAAAAGATTATTGAATTACCCTTGCGGTCCTTGCAATATCCGCTACCATCACATGGACCGGAATTTCTTCAGGAGAAGCCATCTACATTTCAAAAATCAATTGATAGAAATCATTCTTTAAATAATACTCATATGTAGAAGTTGTAAGAGCATGGCTTTTTTGGCTTCATTTCCACACCTAAAAGGTCTGAAGTGGGCGCGGAGATATTGCCCTTTTAATTACTAAAAGAAAGGTTCACCGGCCCCATGCTCGCCTTTACGCACCCGGCCGGTGGGTGCTAACCTCTCCGATTCTTACATGTGCTACTTTAGGCTGTTCATAAGGTGGCCCCACCACCGAGATGAACATGGGCAACAATAATGCAGTTCTGGTCATTAGGTGGGCCATATCCATAGACTAGATGGGGAGTACCCTTGGCAAATTCTTTTGAAATAGGCGTGGCCCACCTAATGGGTGGAGTCGCCTTACTTTTGAGAATGGTCATCATCAGGCGTCAGGACCACCTTGTGGCAACTTAGATATCCTACGTACTTGCAAGGTCAGCACATGTTCTGCCTGCAAAAGGTGCGTGTGAAGAGAAGTGCACGTGTCCTCATAGTTCAAAAACTAGAAAACTCTACTCAGCTCGATATTTAGCCGGGTCCCATCAATTTGAAGACTCAGAAAGTCCTCAGTTGAATTGACTCGGTATTTAATAATTAAATGAAATTGTTTATACGAATATATTAATACTAAAATAGTTATACGAAGTAAAAGCGTGAAAAATACCTGAAATGTAACAAATGAATGGTTCCCAGTACGTGTGAAGAGATGTTTACTTTCCAAGCTCAGACTCTGAGTTTGGAAGACATTGAACTCAACTCGGCTTGAGTCATGTTGACTCGATAAGTCTTTCAATTCTATACAAAGTCAGACCCTTGAGGAAGTTTTCTAGTGATTCACTCAAAATCACACCGAGTCAACTTGATCATGACTCAGTTAAGTTCTAAAACCTTGTATGGCCTTAGCAAACCTCATAAAAAGAAACGACCAAGGGCATTGAACCTTGTAATAGGGAATAGAAATAGAAAGAATGTTCCTGCCATTGGAATCACAAGAAGGACCTCTGCAAAGGCCAGCTATCCATCCTTGCATCCTAAGCAACTGATAACACCGTTGTGACCGTACGCTCCACTTACTCTAGAATAACCATAAACTTGATCATCAAGGAGAGAATCCAAAAAGCAGAATTTAGGCAGTAAAAGTCTAAAATATTCAATCTGCCACTGTTTCTTCCGGAAATCTAATAAAAGAAAGGGGATATCGGGTAAAGGGTTGCAAGCTGGTCCACTTTTTTCATGATTCTAATAAAAGAAAGTGGATTTCGATCAAAGCATTACCTAGGTGGTCCACTTTTTGCATGACTCAAATATTTACACAAATGACGGATTGGTACGTGGAAGTTCACATGTAATCATTCTATGTGAACATTTCTATTACATTTATTCATTAGATTATTGGACTTGATTTTTTTTTCATTTTTTTTTAGTCATGCAACGCGCCCACCCTGTTAGCTGCACAAGGCACCCACGTGGGCTTTTTTTTTTTTTTTTTTTTTTTTCTTTCTTTTTCTTTTATGGGTTAGTTCACACACCCCATTGTTAGTACACCCACCCACCAGTACTGTTAGTCACATCACAATGTTATCCACCCCCACTATGGGAATCGATACTATGACCTCAATGTTGAAACAAGGCTATCTTCACTCAGTCTGCTACTTGAGCTATGGACTTGGGTGTGTAATGCGCTCACATGGTTAGTCACACGATGCACCCACCTATTAGTGTGTCTCCTTAGGGTTTCACACCTGAGACCTGCTGTTGAAACACCTAGGCCTCTTCCAGCTGGACTTGATTAGTATACTTCGTATGATAAGAAAAAATAAAAAAAATGTTAGTGTTGTAGCTGTCCCTTGGCCCTCCTCTTAATTATAAAACTAAAAGGAGTAGTAGCCTGAGAGGCTACCAAAACATGTACACCATACAATGCAGATAATTGAGAGCCAGGAATGGCTTTCGTGAAGATATTAGCTAATTAATCCTTATATAACAAACGAAGCATGCAAATAACTCATAAGATAAGATTTTCACAAATAAAGTGGCAATCATCTCCAATGTGCTTGTCCATATGCAGAAGACGGGATTGGGAGAAATCTGAATTGCAACTTGGTTATTGCAGAACAACAATAACAAAGAGTGAACACTAATCTTGAGATATGAGAAAAGAGAATGAAGTTAAAAAATTTACTAGTGCCATGACCAATAGATCTATATTTAGCTTCAGTGGAAAAGCGAGCAACAAAGTATTGCTTCTTGCTCTTTGAAGAGTTCAGGTTGGCCAACAACAAATGTACGTTAACTCTGAAATCGGTCAACAATCAACAATTGAAATGGTCCAGTCAGTACAAAAAGACACGTACATCAAGATGACAGTGAGCAGCATAAAGAATGTCTTCCTAGGTGCAGACTTGATATAGCCGAGGTTGTGGAACACGGTATCAAGATGATGCAATCATGGAGTTTTCATAAATTGACTAAGCTAATTGCATAACCGATGTTAGGCCATAGACAAATAAAGTAACTTCCCGATGTTAGGCCAGGTTATAGACAAATAACGTAACTTTCCTACTGTCGATGGTACATTTGAGGACAATTAAACAGTTCAGACTACATGGCAAATAATTAATGATTGACTTTAATAGAACATTTAGGGGATCAAAAGCCAAGCATGCCAGTAAGTTGTAATAGGTTAAGGGAATACTTCCATTGAAATATGAAAATGACTAGGCCCTAAGTCCTTTTTCTCAAAGTTTTAGGCCATATAGAAGTTCACCACAGAGATGTTTGCATCGTTATCTCTGGTGAAGATAACATTATCAGCATACATATTTGCGAAGAAATCAGTAGAAGTGCCCGGTGCCATTTTACAGAAAAAAAAAAAAAGAAGAAGTGACTTGTGGCGTACCAAAAAAAATAATCAATATACAAAAGAGTGATGTTAAACTACTGGAATCAAGCATGGGGAGACTGTTTAAAAACAAATAGAGCTTTCCTGAGACGACACACTTTCCTCAAGTAATTATAGTTCTGAAAATCAAGAGAGGCACATGTATTTTTTTAAATGAATTTTATTTACTGAAAATCCAGAAAAACCACATTCGGGTGGGTGCCACAAAAAGATAGACAGCCTCACTCCATTATGTACTCTACGCTATACAAATGTACCATCATCATGACTAAGGGGGATATCCAGTACCACAAGCAGGAACAAACTACTAACAGACTCACATTGGCCAAGACTTCCTAACTGATCCCTACAGCCCTACTCCATCCAAGGTAATGAGGCCTTACACCTGTCTCGAGACTTCTGATATGAGGAAGTAGGTCTCATCAGGCCATCCCCCTTTAGCTAGAGTGTCCGCCACCGCATTTTCTTCTCGCAATGTATGGGAAGTGACTGCATTTAGAGAATGTTGAAGGGATTTGATAGTACCTATAGCTAGTCTATGCCTTCCGTAGGTTTTAGGGGGCGAGAAGTGGGTGTTAGAGGCGGCTTGAACAACAATGTTAGAATCTGACTCCACTATGATGTTAGACAGCCCCATGTTCGCACAAGAGAGGCGCATATATATTTCTCCATAAAGATTCCCACTAAGGAAGGCATTTTTTACATCCATCTGATAAATCGACTATTGACAATTGGCGGCAAATGAGAGAAGTTTGCACATTGAATTAAGCTTAAGAACTAGGGAGAAGGTGTCATGATAATCATGTTAAATTTCTTAGTGAAACTCTTAACAGGCAACAGAGCCATCTGGGTTATAATTGACAGTATAAGCCCACTTGCACCTCACCACATGATGACCTTCTAAAAGATCAATTTACCTTCCGGTGCGTTGCTTCTTAAGGTTGGCCAGTTTCTCAAGCATAGTAGCTTTCCGCCAGGGGCCCTTCAGAGCATTTGTGACCTTGGAGAAAATTAAAACAAAGGAAATAGTAGAGATAAATGCACAAAGAGAAGGAGACGAAAAAAAAAAAACTAATGATATTATGTGGAGAACAAGAACAGTACTACAATGGAGGAACAATGGTGTGTTTTGCCTTACGAACAATAGCGGAAAACACAAAAGACATGTCGGGTTTGTAGTCAGCAGTGAAGAATGGTGATCATGAGGGATATTCGAGATGACCTCCTCATGATCAGAATCAAAAGTATCGATGACAAGTAGATGAAGATTAACATGATGAACATCTTCACATGTCCCGAAGTAAGGCTGATCTATTGGGGCTATGCCCCAGAAAACTAATATCATTAGACCTCAATTTATTGACATGATGCATTTATCGTTTGAGATAACCCTTATGGAATATATATGTTTATGTGGATTTGAAAGGTATATCCTCTGATGCTCTAGGGCACATGGGATCAAATATAATGGCTTGGTAGCTAAATGAGAGTTGTACTCTTGCTCTAAAAGCTCGAGCCATTAGAGGATAGTGTATCAATGTATATCAAGGGACTTAATACTCCAATACTCTCTCGCATGTGTAGCGTGGAACTCCGCACGAGAACATACTGGGGAATAGTAGAGGAACACTCAACTCACACCATAAATTGGCCAAGCTCACTACCTGTGCGAGAATATATTAACGAAGGCATATTTGCTGCTCCCAGGATTTGAATACTTGACCATCCGCTCCGATACCATGCCAAACAACTACTTGCTCTAAAAGCCTGATACCATGCCAAACAAACACTTTCTTGGCATGGTATCAAAGCGGAAGGTCAAGTGTTCAAATCCTAAGAGCAACGAATATGCCTCCATTAATATATTCTCCCATGAGGGAAAGCCTAGCCCATTTATTATGTGAGTGTGAGTGTCCCCCCACCCGACTTGTTTATAGTGTGAGCGTTTCTCCACCCTTGTCTACTATGTTCATGTGCGGAGTTCCACCTTGCACATATGGGGGAGTGTTGGAGTATTAAGTCCCTTGATACTCATTGATACGCCATCCTCTAACGGCTCGATTAAGCTTTTAGATCAATTGGTGATTTGACGAGCTTTGATACCATGTCAAATCACCACTTGATCTAAAGGCTTGACCTTTTAGAGAAAATGGTTGATACGTACTCTATGGATTGCATTATCATGACTATGACCAAACAAGTTCTTGAGCATATACATGTGATGTAATTGAATGCGTATCTCATGTGAGGGAACTAACTTGGTGTAGGTTTGCCTCATTCCCTACTCCACATGAGTGTGTGAGTGTGCATGGATGATTCCTTAGATTGGGCTTTTCGTCACTTGTATTGGCATGAATCGCTTGTAAGTATCAAGACTATGAGATCCATCATGCCCAAACTTAAATGGGCTTGTAGTTGTACTTACTTCATTAAAATCCTCATGACCTAAGAATATGTGAATAGAGAATCTCTTCTTAATTATCTTTTGGCTCTCCTTACAAGGCTTTTGCACAGCCATTAAAAGTAGATGTAGCTAGATTTATCAAGGTCTTCAAAGTGTACACCATCCAATATAGAATCCACTTGGTCCTCTCAGGAGATGAAATACACATGAATATGAATAGATTGTTGATCTTAAGATTTGAATTGTTCATCAAGTGTTTAAAAGGCAATCCGGCACCTTTGAGATTTTCAATTGGTTTTCAAAGCTTTTCAACTGTTGGCTTTCATAATTTTAATTGTTGATTTGTGTTTAAATCATGTTTGATACATCCAATGGTTGAGATCTAACATAATCCATGCCTTGGGTAGCATGAGAATTATCACCAATAGGATGTAACCACCCATTGGTGGCTACCATGATATATATGATGTGATATTCAGTGGAAGGTCAATCCATATATGCTATGTGGTTTATTTATTTACCAGACCTAGTATACGTACAAACGTTACACAACTCATAAACTCTTAACTGAATGTGTTATAGAAAATCGAAATCTAGGAAGGGGAAAAATTATTATTTTACGGTTAAAAGGAATTCACGTTAAATTGAACACGTTTATTTAATCCAAATCCGGGTGAGATTATGTTTTGTTTTGCGTACGAATACATTCCAGTTCCCAAAAGACAATAGCCCTTAAGGCTTTTGACTAGTTTCGGGACAAGTCGGGGCACTACAGGCACACTTTAGATGAGGCGAGCAGTCAAAGTGCGTGAGTACAATTCTACTCTCGGTTTTTCTTTCTCCGTCTAGTTCTAAGTTCACCCCATGTTTTCTCCTTTGTCACCCTTACTTTTGAAGGTGGTAACTTTATTGGGAGGATTGCTAGTAACAATACAAAAATAAGGTAGGTTGGGCAAGTATTCCACTAGTATTCCACTAATAGTAGTCCTACTTTTTTTTTTTTTTTTTTTGATAGTGGCACTATGTTGAATACACCCGAGGTTATTCCAAAGTTACCACCCACAAATCAGGGGATACAAAGAACATCACACCGGGTGAACTAAGAATCTATACCAAGTAAAAACGGAGAGCAGTATTTTCTAGACCGTCTCGTCTACCTGTGCCCTAAATTGTGCCGGTAGTACCACCGGGGTGTACCGAAACACAACGTCCTTTGAGCGTAGGGAACACACATAGTAAGTCGTTTGTTAGGTACTATTAAATTATCCACGATTTCTTTAGTATATAATGTCACCATTTACCCCTTTGTTGTGCGGGATTTTCTTACACCTTTTGAACCCAGTACCACCTAAGTGGATTCCCTTTACGTAGTTCGCAGGTACAAATTGACTTGCTTTCCAGGGTCTACCGACCGATACTAGAACTTTACACCCTCTTCAAACCCGGCACCAGGTAGGTTCCACCTTGGGTTGTCTATTTACCTGACGTTGACACTGGTAATCTGGGTGAAGAAGCATAATTTTTGGACCCAATCACCACGTACGTAAGGCAGCTCTTGATATTTATTGTTGAGTACAACCCATGCAGTTGTAGGTTGTATCTCTTAACGCAGCATAGCTTCGCTTAATTATACTAGGACTCCACTCCTAAACGTGCGTTAAGAGCCGGAAACATCTTCATCTCGGGTAAAGACATCGGGTAGGCACCTAACGCATTCATTTAAAACACCCCATGAACTAATTTTTTTTCTTCAAAACCTATTTCAACCATAAACACAAAAAGGAAGTAGGTACAGGTACATTATAATACTTCTCCGAGCTACTGTTTATTTGTAGTGACACGGGATGTGCCACAAAGTTGTTACTTTTAGTAATAAAGGTGAAAAAGGGACACCACACCACGTGAACTCCCTGCGCCTAATCCATGATGGGGGTGGTACTGTGACTCCTCTATCTTCCCACGCACCTTGGAACAGTAACCACATCTCGTCACCCGACGTAGCTACACTACCCTGACAGCCGCGTGGTGACAGTGTAGTCACGCCGGGTCGGTCGAGAGGTGGTTACTGCTCCACGGTGTGTGCCAGGGAGAGGAGTCGCAATACCACCTCCATCATGGATTAGGTTCGGGCGTGAACTCGAAACCTATACGAGATTAAAACCTGAATTGGGGATTTTACTCGACCCGTTTACCTACCTACGTGTCGTACCATTTGGTGTATGTAAGTGCCACCTGGGTTTTCTCAAATGAGTTAGGTTATTTTTACATGGCTTATTGAGCCATGCGTTAGGTTAAATGTAGGGTGGTAGCCAGGGTACCCGGATTAATGTACATGACCCCTAGTACCGACCTATTAGGATTGGAGAGAACCGCCGAACTTTTATCTAACAACTCGTCTTTTATTTATTCAAGAGGTGTAAATTGCCTTATTTCTGGTTTATTACCTAGCGAGATCCGAGAGCAGGATATATACTTGTTCGCAGATGCCTAGTCACCAGTCCTAACAAGTTGGTTAGACTATACCCCTAAAGCTGAACCACTGTCAACCGTCGTGTTAGATCAGTCAAAATAATCTGAATTGTATACGGTGCACATTTATAAGTGCATCCGGGGAGGAAGGATACATATTTGGTCTGGGATTGTTGGGGTACGTGAATGTAGAGATAGTAGGAAATCTTATTTAATAAACTCCCTCAGTTTCTTTTTATTCCCACCAACAAACCAAAGAGGCATGGCCAAGGAAGGAGACTTCAAGGTAGAATAGCTCAAAAACCTCTCTCTCTCTCTCTCTCTCTCTCTCTCTCTCTCTCTCTCTCTCTCTCTCTCTCTCATTCATGGAACTTGTGTTTGAATATACACAGAGGGTGGACTTGAAGGTCTCGGCTAATTGCTGTGAAGGTTGCAAGAAGAAAGTGAAGAAGGCCCTTATAAGTATTGATGGTAAGAGAGAATGAGTTTCTTATGAGTCATAGATGTAAAATACATATGACTGTGGTTTTCAATTAAGGGCATGATTTGTAATTATAGATAGATTGTTTTTTCTACTTCTAAGTTCTGGTTTAATGTAGGGGTTGTGGGAACCCATGTCCATGTGTCTGAAGCAAAAGTCACAGTCATCAGCAACGGCAACGTGGATGTCCAAATTCTCATCAAGAAGCTTGCAAAAGTTGGCAAGCTTGCAGAGATATGGCCTGGTGAGGATCAGCCGGCTGACAGTGAACAAAAGAAAGATGAGAATAGTGCTAAGGTAGTCGAACCAGCGGCATCAGGCGCTAAGAAAAAGGGAGAAGGCGCCAATGATGGAAACAAGTCGGAAACCACTGATAAAAGTAATGAAAATGAGAGTAAGAAAAAGGACTCGAAAGGCGATGGTACCAGCACAAGCACGAATGATTCTACGTTGGAAGCTACAAAGACCATAAATCCTCCACCGCAGGCGAATTGCACCATTTCTCCAGGTATAGTGCACAACGGAGGGAATGTTGCATCCGACAGGCAGTGTTATATGCCAGGGCTATCTATGGCCGCCCCACTGCATTATATTTTAGGTGCTTATCCAGACCATCTACCATTCAATGTTGAAAATCATTACTACCATCAAATACCAGTATCTCGCCAACCACCTCCAGTAGTGCGACCACCGGAGCCGATGGTCCCTGACTATTTCAGTGATGATGAGTCCGTCGGATGCAGGTTAATTTGAGGACCCCACTCCTTTACCATGGTAAAAATTGGTGTAGTACTATTTTATAGAAGCCGGTAGTAGAGAATATTAGCAGCTGTTATGGGTATTTTAGCAGTATCTGTAAGCATGGTTCCAGAGAAGTATTTTTCCCATTTTTTTTTGTAGTTCCTTGGTATGATTTTTTGAGCTATGGTTATGAAAAGTACGGTCACATTGATTAGATCTAAGGGGAAACTTTGATGCTCTGATACACTCAGACATTACAAACTTAATATACATGTAACTCAATTTAAACCGCTCATATGTTGGGGCCAACTGTAGATTGTTAATAAACTAACAGTTATACAGAAATGATGCCTTAAATGGTCGATTATTTAGCTTGTATACAGACAAGTGCCACGTATAATCATCATCCTCTGCCAGAGTATCAAATAACTCAAGTAGATTTTGTTTACTTGGTTATTTAGATGGCTAACAATCACATAGGTAGTTGCAATTTACCAACCATTGTTAGTTGCAACTCAACGGTACACAAGGTTGTCCGGTTGGTGATTTCAGACCGTTTCTCCGGTTGTCCTTACTCTTGATGGCCTACAATTGTAAAATCATAGTGGACACACTACAAGTGTTTTTTGTGGCCTTCAAATGGATTGTGAACATTGAAAGCTGCCAATGGCTAAGATTCAAAAGGGAAAAACACGATGGTAGTTATTATTCAATCAGAGTGGGTTTTTGTTAAATGGGCCATCCATAGTAGGGCCGACCATTTGGATGGTTCAGATTCACAGATAGTAAAGCTACTTGTGCTTTAGAGTGGAAACGAACCATAAAATTTTCAATTTTCATCAAGCAAAGAACAGGAAAGCTCATCTAAAAGGAGAGAGGAAATCTTTTCCGCATCTAAATCCAACTTGATTACAACTAGATTCCCACTTCTTGCCAATCCTGTTGGAAATGGTTTGGTTGCTTTAGACCCCAATCGTCCTTTCTTGCATGGCCATGCACCTGAGAGAGACGGGGAGAGGTGGTTAGCTCTTTCCTACCTTGCCATCGTTGCTAGGTGGGCCACCAAGTGAACTTTCATTAGTCACAAGATCTTTGAATAAACGACTAGATTTGGCTTTCCATCTGTGTCCACAAAGCCACCTCACGTGGCCTTTGCTTTCACAAACTTAATGCACTATTCACCTTTAGTGCTTTTTTTTTTTTTCTTTTTCTGATTAGCTGGTAATGTGGATCGTCTGTGTTGAAGGCACAGGGAAATTCTGTGCCATTGGTGGGTGGGAACCCTAACTTTGATGTACGTACGTGACTAAATCCACGCCGTCCATCCTAATTGAAGGTTTATTTTAGGGCATGATCCAAAAAGTAAAGCAGTTTCAAATCCCAGATGGACCATAGTACAGGAAATAGTGGTGATTGACCATTAAAAACTTTTTGTGGGCCACAAAAGCTTTGAATCAAGATGATATTTATGTGGTCTCTTCATCTCGGTATTTGTGACCTCATCAACAGTTTAGATGGCAAATAAATATTCTGGTGGAATCCATGAAGTTTTTAATGGTAAGGATTCAATCACAATTGTTTCTTGTGGTATG
The DNA here is from genome assembly GCA_003013855.2 of Liriodendron chinense. Taxonomy (NCBI): domain Eukaryota; kingdom Viridiplantae; phylum Streptophyta; class Magnoliopsida; order Magnoliales; family Magnoliaceae; genus Liriodendron; species Liriodendron chinense. Next base: position 1,403,882 of record ML058479.1, read on the forward strand.
GTCCACCAAAGATTTGAGTCAGCTTCATTTTTAGGATCATGCCCTTGGTTCACAGTGTGGATTTAAGGCATATGCATCACCGTGAGCCCCACAGTTAGGGGTCCCACCCACGTTGGTGGATCAGGGGTCTCACCTTATCTTCTCCCCAGGTCACAAAACAGAGTATTATCTCTCTCCAACGGATTGCATGCTACACTACACAACATAATTTGATGGAACTTCCCTAGGCCCACCGAGATTTATTTGTTAGATCCACACCGTCCATTAATATTTTCCAATAATTATAGACCATGAGTCTTAAAATGAGGTACATCCAAAGCTCAATTGGACCACACCAATGAAAGCAGAGGGGATTGATCAACTACCATTGAAACCTTCTTAGGTTCCACCATGAAGTTTATTTGTCATCTAAACATCTTCACAAGGTTACCTAGATTGTTCGAAAAACACAAATATGAGCTTGATCAGAGCCTTCTATAGCCCCAAGAAGTTTTCATCAGTGGGCATCAAATTCCCCTGTATTTCCTGTAATGTGCCCCACTTGAGTCATGGATTTGCTTCATTTATTGTCTAATTCCCTAAAATGATATGAAAAAATAGGTGGATGATGTTAATCTGATACATGCATTATGATGGGCCCAGTAGAGTTTCACATGTCAACCGTTCCAGTTTTCTTCTCTCTCGAGTACGTGTGCCGCACCACACCGCCAGCAAGAGGATTTCTTTGTGAAATTTACATGGCCGTACGATGATGCATTTCTAAAATCCATACCTTCCATCCATTTTTTTCAGATCATTCTAGTTTTGAGCAAAAAACCAGGCAGATCCAAATCTCAAGTGGACCACACCACAGGAAAAAGTAGGAATTGACACTTAAGTTTTCAACGGTAAGGGTCGATTCCCACTTTTTCCTGTGGTGTGGTCCTCTGAAGCTTTGGATATAGTTCAATTTTGGATTCATGCCCTAAAAGGAGGTGGAAAACGAATGGACGGCCTGGATAAGAGATATACATCAGGGTGGGCCCTGGAATAAAGGAGCAGAAGAATGACAGATCCTTGAGCCAAGGCTTTGCATAGATTTTCAGGTTTTGCAAGTTGGGCGGGACCGCTGGTCTGTTGCATCTCAGATGCTCAGTTAAATAAATCTAACCACCTACCTTGGGACTTTAGTTTCTCTTGAAAGTAGACCATTATGACTGCCCTGTCCAAGATAGTTTTTGTGCATCATCCATCCATGCTGAGACCAGACAGACCAATGGTCTGGATTGCTGGGCTATGGGCTCTACTTTCATAACGGAAAACCCAAGCATATTATAGCAGGGGTTGTTGTTTTAACAAAAGAAGGATTGGCATTTAAAAAAAGTCCTATATGATCCTTCGGTGGCAGGATACGCACGGCAGTTTGTACAAGTTAGGCAAGTTTATCAGTGATCCAGACCGTTCATCTGTTGGGATCAGTTATAAACGGACCATGCCAAAATTTCTCCTTCACATGGCATGCCGGTCAATCAACTGGATTAAATAGACGGTCAAGAACTGAAATACATCAACCGTCCGTGTTTAACCGAACAAAAGGTCCCGGATGGCTGGTTATGATCTTAAAATGTGGGAGAAGTTTGGGCCGTGGTCCATCCAAGGCGGGACCCAACAGATCAACGGACTGCACCTGCGAACATTGGACCCTCTTCTACGTACTAAAAACCTGGGTTAGTGGTGGATGCAAGGGTCGATAATCATAAACAATTCATATTCGGATCGTATGCGTTGAACGCACTGGATATTGGGCGCGGATTTCCTGCGAAAGCCTTGCGCAGGAATTTCCTGGGAGCCACGGTGGGCCCACAGTGATGTTTTTTCATAAATTCACCCCGTCCATCCGTTTTGGGAGCTCATTTTAGGATTTGAAAACAAAAATGAACCGGATCCAAGACTCAAGTGGGCCGAAAACGTGAGATTTGAACGTCCACAGTTGAGATATTTGTGGAGCCACAGGAGTTTCGAATCAGGATAATATTTGTTTTTCCAGTTCATCCCAGTAGTAGTGACGTTATGAACGGTATGGATGTCATATAAACATCACTGTGGACCCAGGGAAGTTTCAACGGTAGTAATTTACCTACTCACCTTTTCCTTTAGTGAGGCCCATTGGAGTCTTGGATCCGATTCATTTTTGTCTTATGCCCTAAAATAATCTCCCAAAACGGATGGACGGGGTGGATTTATGAAAAAACATCACTGTGGGTCCGAGAATTACTCACAATTGCATTCGTGGCTAAACAAGTTACAGCTAATGCCACCATATACACCAGCGTGCCCGACTTGTGCAATATATGAAGTCATCCGGCACCGCTGAGTAGATTCCCCATCCCAAGGAGGTTAGCTCGAATACATGCTCCCTGTTTCAGTCGGATATATCAGAACTTTAGTCTTAGAATCGGATTGTCTTCCAGCAATCCAAACCATACTATTAGATGAGTCTCAACTTGTACGGTCATCATAATCATTTGAACAACAAATACCTATCTTAAACTAGTGGGCTTCGACCATGAAATTTGGGTGTTTTGTTTTTTAAATGGACAGGTAAAAGGTAATTTGTTTTCCGGATTTTACCTGTCCATCTACAAAGGAAAAGCCCAAAATTTTATAGTTGAAGCACGGTCGGTTATGTTATACCCTGAATTTTGAGGGTTGAATACGACTTTAGCTCTCTGCGATTTCGAGTGTCACTCATGCTTTGCGAAAGTGTGATTTGTTGATTAAGATTAATAAGGCATTAAGGCAAAATTTTAAAGTTAGTGAAAGCAGTAAAGTCAAGACAAAGTTTGAATTAAACCTATCCTGCATCCAAAATAATGCATCCAACTGTCAATAATGGTCGACCCATGGCTCCAAAGTGCACAAAAGTCAACAAGGCTCTTCTACTAGGCCTAGTCATCCGAGAACTGAAAATAAGAGTAGTCTTCAATGAACTCTTCACTCTCCTCTCCTCTGTGATCGCATCGGCTCCTAAGGTACCTACGTCTACGATAGGGTCTGGTTGGTGTTTTAAAACACCGTCTCAGGTGGGAGTGAGTAGCTAACTTAGTAGTACTATAAATTAATCGAAGTTAAGCATGTTATCAAATTAATCAGGCTTAGATAATGACAGCACATAAAACATACAATCTCCTAGACTAGTTGATTCAGTGCATGGATGTCATGAGTTCGCACACAATGCATGTCCCAGACAAAGTTCACATATCAACAAATGGTGCGTTGGTCTTTCTAATAGTCAACCAAGCACCCACAATGCGAGCATGATGGTCGTTCTTCAATATCCAGCTGGTCTTTTTAACAATCGAACAGTTACTTGAAATGCCCATGACATGTATGCATGATTAGTTCAGCCTTTATTAAATAATTTCTAATACAACAGAATTGGTGAAGCTGAGATACTACCGTCATATCACAAGTTTTAAACCGGACCATTTGACTCCCTACGGTGCGTCGTCAATCATCACTAGTAACCCATGAATCCCTATCTTAACTTCCACACTTGTACAATTCATTCAGATTCTAGTTCATCAACAAGGGCTCGTCAGCCAATTCAATTTAACACAAAAGGACTCGTCACTCAATTCAATTTAACACCAAAAGGGCATGTCACCTTTATGGTTGCTCAACAAACACTACGGGGAGATTCGTCACCTCAACATAAGCCGACAACTCGGATACGGTGTCCCATACCACCATACCCAGCCCATAAGACTTTGGTGGGATCATATCACACTGGCGATTATAAGTAGACTCATCTCCGCTAGCAACGGTGGTATTCCAAATTCTATAGAATATGATTCAACAATAATTATCAATCAACTTAGTTAGGCATTAGACTAATCTGATTGACATGGGAGAACATCAAACAGACCGACATTGGGTGCAAGCACCCTATGTAGTCCAACTATTGTCGGTCATCCGTGTTCACTCCTGGTCAACCAAATCACGCTAGGGTAGTCAACCTATTTGGGCTACCCGGATACTTGTTTGGTTTGACATCCTTACTCTATTAAAAACTCTTCCTTATTCTAAGCATGTGAATCATGTTTATGAACAATTGGGCCATACCACAATGTATGATCATTTAAGCACAAGTGTCAACCATCAACAACTCACTAAGCCAACCAAGATTAAAATAACAATAGTATTCTAACATGTCAGGCATTTCTTGGAACACTTAAACTACTAAGCAAACATGCATCAATGGTTTGCATTAAAGAAAGCAATACAAGCATTTATAGCACATAAATCCTATTTCTACATTGGAAATCATTCTCTAACACCGTTTAGAGTTGATAAATGGAAACCTAGAAGTATGGTCCATACCTTAGGGATATGGTTTTCTCGGTTGTCCGAGTGCCTAGGGTTAGTGTTTGTCAAGAAATCGACAATTCCTACACCAATCGAAAGGCTTCATGTAAGATTCGTAAGCTTTAGTACTATGGGAGCTAAGGTCGAAGGGTAGAAGGTAATTCTTACCTTTGATCGCAAGAGGAGATGTCTTAAATGAAGGAATCTGACAACTCGATCATAGCACTCGCACCTATAAGATGAATGAACACTTACTCAAATACCCACCACTTATAATCTCCATCTTTCTCCTTCTCTTTCTCTCAATCTCTCTCTCCAAGCAACCCTAAATTTAGATTTGGGGAGAAATGTCCCAAATCCAAGCTATTTATAGTTCCAAATAGGTTGCAACTAGCCCTAAGACACGAGTTGATTATATGGCCCTAGGGAAGGTTAATTTTATTATTTGAGGCCCACACGGGTCCATTTAGAACATAGGGTAGTTACTAGTTGAGAAGATCTATTTAAGGCTATGATCGCCCCGCGATTAGGATGCGGTAATCAACGGATATGACGATGAGTTTGTTTGATGGTCACTGATCGTCAATCGGAACTGCCTTTATGAATATTTGAGGAGAATTATTTAAAAGTATGGTCTTAAGTTTCATCGCAATCTAACGGCTCAAAAGCCACAACTTCACAGAAGTTTGAATGGAAGAATTCACTTAAAGTCTAGACAGTTTCTAGGTAAATTCACATGTCACATGTGCTACCCTATTAGCTCCAAGTTAAGCAATTCGGCACATAGTCTCAGCTCAACGTTCTGCGAGGGACGTCAAGCTAGCTATGACGGACGATGCTCATTAGTTTTGAGTTTGATGGCCCACTAACGAGCAATCTAAAACTTATTTAGTGATTTCGACTATTTTAAAATGAAGTAGAAGGCGAGATTTCGTGTATATGATGTGTGGGTCAAATCGACTTATGTTTAAGGTTTGTTCATTAGAAAGTTGCAGAAAATTCTGCTTTAGCCTAATTCATCATTGACGATCAATTTCTAAGTTATACGGTTATTTAGTTAATTCAAATCATGCACATAATTCAAATCGTCAATTGTGTTGGTTCAGGTAGTTTTTCATTAAGTCTAGACTTGGGCCCTAGATGAATATATCACAAAGTTAGGCCCGACATTTTTTGTGAGTGGGTGAATTCATTAAAATCCTATGGTTGTTTATTTAATTTCTTTGGGCGATTATTTACTGGTAATACTAGTGAATTTGTTAGGATGAACAATAAAGATTACTAAGTGATAAAATAAAATAAAAAATTCATAGGATTTTGGGGTCCCAAGTAGGCGAAAATTCAGGTAGTTACGGTTTAAGATACTATATTTGGTTGTTAAAATGATTATAATTACCATACAAGTTGAAACACATCGTATAAACAGTTTGGATTACCTCAAGACGACCCAAATTCTAAGATTAAAGTTCTGTAGTTATTTTTAAGATATTTGTGTGTAAAATCTGAATTATACGTTATGCAACAACCACATTTTCCAAGGTGCCATAATACCTGATTTTCATTTGGGTCTGCCATAATACCTGCACATTGTATTTTGTGCAACAACCATATTAAGTTACTTAAACTACTTATGCCTCAAGTAATATCTTAGTTTCAACTTATTAAGCTGAAGTGATTAATTAAGTCAAAAAATTACTTATAATTGATCGTAAACCAAATTTATTTATCTCAAATATGTTACTTACCTACTGTTGTGAGTAGAAAAAGTAACTTATTTGGTGGAATCCAAATGGGCCCTTAAAGTGTCTTCCAATGTCCCGTAAGTAGATTGTATCCTGCTCTACCTAGACGCATTAAATGCTTTATGCGTCCAGCCAGGGCTCTGTGGGCAATGGAATCAAGGTGATTCTAAATCCATTGAAATCCAAATCACGATTACATTAGAATCAATGTGATTTTGAATCCTCATATGTGTTTGATTGAAATGATTGGGAGCTTGTATTTGGAGGGCAATGGAATTCTTTGATACACTCACAAGACTTAGATTTGATTAACTAAATTGGCTTTCATATACCAATTTAGTATGTATATATGTCATATTTGATAGAATGGTTGTAATAATCTCATTAAAATATATACTTCAGCAAAAAAAAAAAAAGAGAAAATTTTGAGCCTTTGGTGGGCCACAAATGTGAGGATCACAAATAGGCAACTCATCAACTTTTTTTTTAATCGTACGTCTATTTAAATGTCTAATGTTGGATGGTTTAAATCATTCTATCATCGTGTGGATTATTTTGGGATATTATCAGCATGCCACTTATCCAATGGATTAGTAGCTTAAAGACACCTTTGTTAAATGTGCGACTCTCTTACCCTTAAAAATGTGGCAAAAAAAACATTTCCTTTAGATTACACTAGGGGCTTGTTTGGCAACATGGATTTGAGATAAAGTGATGAGAAGTGGATTCCATGATATGAATTCTCATCAATTCCAATTCTTATCAATTTTCAAATTTTCTGTTTGGTAGCCTGAATTTGAAGAGAAGTCAAACAAGAGGGAATGGACCGTGTAGATTTTAATCCTACCGAATGCCCACCTATACTTTTGATTTTGATCCCACCATCCATCAATTTTTAAATCTATGTCGTCCATTCATTTTTACAGATCATTTTATGCCAGAATCCAAAAAATAAAGCATATCCACATCTTAGGTGGACCATAAAACAAGAAAAAGTGGAGAGTGACCTTTTATGATGCACAAAACTTTTGCATTAAACTGGTATTTGTGTGGTCCCTTCATCCAGGTCTTTGTGACCTTATCAACAAGTTGGATGACAAATATACATCACATCGAGTCCCACAGTCAAGGACACATCACGTTGGGTCCCCCACGTTGGAGATGATTTCTCATCAAATGCCACCTTTTTTTAGAGGAATCGGAAAGGAGCTAAAAGGGACTTTTTGAGTTGTCATGGATTTCTATGAAATCCATTTCTCATCAAATCCTCTTCACAAAACCAAGAAAAGCAAGTTGTTTCTCATCAAATCCATCGTGCCAAACGGGCCCTAGGATTCCATTTACCTCCAAATCCAAGGCTGCCAAATGCGAGAAAGCATCTATTTGAATTTGAAATACACCCATTTACGGCCAAAGCCAAGGTGCCAAACAGGGTGTTAAGTTGCCAATTAGGTTTGAATGGGCTTGGGCTCAAGCTTCCTGTCAAATGTAATCTGTTCTGGGCCTCAGATAGCCCTGACTCAAGCAAGTTGTGACTTAACTCAAACCTGAGTGAGTTGAGACGAGTCACCAAGTCAAAAAAAAAAAAAAAAAAAGGCTTGTGATCATATGTTTCAAGACAGGCTCAGGCTTATCAGGTATAAATGGGCCTGGGCTAGAACTTGGTCCTACTAAGCTTAATCCGCAACAAGCTTGGGATAGTGGGTTGTAACAAGCTCGGGGCTGAGGTTATGGGCCAGGCCCAAAACTAGTCACCTAACCCATCCCAGTTGGGTGATGCTTTGTTCTCCAGACCGTTGATTATATGGGCCTATCACGGATGGGTATTCTCCAAAAGTCTCCTAGATTGGAAGATCATGACCTTTCCATCCAGGTCTAGAAGAATAAATGGAACACGATATGCTTTGTTAGTTTAAGTTTATGGTGGCCTAACAGTGGATGGCTGAGAAGTAAGGCTGTCAACGCCGAGCTGTGGTCAGTCCAAGCGCCCAGCCAACGAAGAAAACCTAGCTCCAGCCCAGCCCAACCCGGGCCAAAATAATGCATGGAGAACCCGTCCAGCAGGAGCCTGAGCCCGGCTACTCACTTCTGCACAAGATCTGGGCTGTTCATTGAGTGAGCCCCACCATTCATAATATATTTGGCAAAAAAAAGCCCTTCGAATCCTAAACGGGCAGGGCTTGAGTCCAGCCCGATTATTAAACAGACTTAAATGCTAGGCCCAGACCTGGCCTCTGGCCTAGTATTCCAGCCCAAGGCTCTCCAAAATGGGCCAGACTGGAAGCCCTAGGGTCCTCTTGGCCCCTTGACTGCCCTACTAAGAAGAAAAAGCGGCAGCGGTCCACATTCAACCCGAAAAAAAAAAAAAACCCAACATTGGTGAAAAGCTACGCATGATAGACAGAGTGGATGCTACACTTATACTGCGGTGGGTCCATAGAGCTTGGGTGTTGCACCCTCTGCATACAATAGCTGTTACAAAGACTCTGGTTCGGATGGGAAAGATGCATCTTCAGTCATAACAAGGACCGAAATCCTACAGGGATGTGTGTATAACAAAAGTAATAAACGTCCAAAACCCAAGCCTGCCTCTCTACGTGACGTGAGCAATGTATAATTAGCGGATTAGATGGCGTGTAAACAACATTGCAGCCAAGGAAGGTTTATATGGTGGACGTTTCCATTTCAACTGTTCCGTGGCCCGCATGAGTTTTATATCAGCCAGACTGTTGGGCTCAGGTTCTAGCACGAGGTGTCTCAATGATGGATGGAGTGGACGTTAGACACATCACATAGGACCCACAGAGCTTGGATGTTGCACGCTCTTCCTACAATGGTGTCTTTGAGATTCCAGTTAATTAGTAGGCTCCCCCGTCAGGGGCAGGGCTTGGGCCCCTAAACTTCACTCGAGGGTAGGAGCCCTGGGCTTGAAATATAGGCTGGTTTTTGGGCAGGGGTCTATGATGAATGTCTGGCCTGGCCCTTTGGCCCTGTCCAATCATCATGTGGACCACCATCATGCTGTTTTTTTTTTAGAGAGAAAAGTTTAGAAAATTCACCTCAAATCCTTTTCATTTGGACCCATTGGCAATTTATTTTTTTAAGTGGACCCTCTTAGCCATCTAATAAATGGACTTTCTTCACTGTTTAGAAGCCTAGGTGACATAGGAGAGCACGTGGTGAGGTTGATTACCGCCTTCCTCACAGGATAACTATCTTGAATCCATGAGGCTCCCTAAACTCCTCAACAGGGTTGCTTCGAATCCACGAGGAAAAATCTCGACTCCATGAGATAAAATTAGTAAAAATCAAAATTTTATTGAATCATAATGTGAAAATTAACATTAAAAATGAATTTAACATCCTTAAATATTCCTAACTAAACCCTAATTCATATTTACTAAAAAAAATAAGTTTTTCGAAATAAAAAATTATTAAAAATAGTAAAATCCTAATTAAACATTACTACTAAGTAGTTTCTTTCTAAAAGTCATTGCTTAATAAAAATAGAAACTCTTAAATAAATAAAAACTCCTAAAAAAAAAGAAAGAAACAAATTAAAAATTAGAATTATTAAGAATAATAGGTTTTCTCCTGAAATTCCGTTTTTTTTTTTTGTAACCGCGCGTTTTCTGGCGAAACGAATAGGCGCTGGGTCGGTTCACTTCGAAACGAAATTTCTGTAGGAATCCATATGTTGTACATCCTGTGACTCCTCTCGAATCAAAAGTTATGGTTGATTTATGGTCTACCTTCTTTTGGTCCATCCATGAGAAAATTGACAATTTTTGTTGAATTTTTCTTGATCTTTTGCGGTCCATGTGAGATAAGAATGTGCTTGATCCACGCCCTTCATCAGGGGGTCCTTGTCCTACATCAGACCCCTCCACTTCAAAAAAACTCGTCCTCGAGTTTCTCTTAAATCTGGAGCCACGACATGTGTGCAAGATCGGCAACCGACTTGTCCTACGATTCGCATCCTTAGCTTTTCTCTGGCATGTTGAAATTGATGATTTCGTCGACTTCTTCTTGAAGCCAACATAAATAATCTCAACTTGCTTTGGCATATCGAACGCTGGCTCTATCTGAGAAAGGATAATTACCTACACAAGGAACAATTCATCAGAAAGTTCGGCGACCATGATCGCCTTGACTTTCATCAATGTTGATGTGGCATCTTTTGGGATACTCATGGATTCTTGCAAAATTTGCTCCACAATTTCTGGGATGCCTACAGGCCCTTCCTCCTTATTCTTCACAATGGAGGTATTGACCTCCTCTACCTTCTTAGAAATTTGATCAATCTCGGAGATGATGGGGACCTGTACTTCATCTTCCCCTTCCATGGCCTTAACTTCTTCCGACACGACAGATTCATCAGCATGATCTTGAATAGGCACAGAAGTTTGCCCCTCCACTTTAAAAGCCTTGAATTGTTTATTCAGCCTCATAGGGGCGAGTATAAATTTTCGACCATCTTTGACGAAGATGTATAAATTATTTCGACATCTATGTGTGACATCACGATCGTACTAGCTACTATGGTTGACCAAGTAACATGTAACAAGCTTCTATATCTACCACATCACACATTACTTTATTCTTATAATTTTTACCAATGAAAAAAAGGAATATGACATCGTTTAATTACCTTTGTCTCACCGACCTCCTTGATCATCCATCCAATCGTGTATGTAAAGGGGTGTTTTTGTCTCTAATTGTAGCTTTTCCACCATATACTTTGACATGATATTCTCACTACTCTCACCATCTATGATAAAATCACAAACTTTTTTTATGCATGGTGCACCTCATTCGAAAGATGTTGTGTCTTTGTAGATCCATCTCCTCCCTTGGTGTATGCATTAGTTCTCTCACGATCAAAGAAGTGGCCTGTGATTCACCACTATCGCATGGTGGCCTATGATTCATCATCGGTGTCGCACCATGAATATGAGGCGGAATTGGCGCATCTGCAAAACGATCGAGGGAAGCCTGTAGCCCATGCATCATCTTCCATCTCTCCAAGTGGAGAGCTTCCATTCTCTTCGAAAGATAATGAATCCCTTGATCACCGTCAACAGGGATTTTGTCCATACCTTTATAAAGAGACATCGGCCAGAGGGAACTTCTCACTTTGATACCACTGACGTATGCAGGGACGTGGTGAGGTCGATTACCGTCTTCCTCACAGGATAACTACATTGAATCCACAAGGCTCCCTGAACTCCTCAACAAGGCTTCCTTGAATCTACGAGATAAAATTGATAAAAATCAAAATTTTATTGAATAATAATATGAAAGTTAACATTAAAAATGAATTTAACATCCGTAAATATTCCTAATTAAACCTTAATTTGTACTTACTAAAAATAGTAAGTTTTTTGAAATACAAAGTTACTAAAAATAGTAAAATCCTAATTAAACACTACTACTAAGTAGACTCTTTCTAAAGCTCATTGCTTAACAAAAATAGAAACTCTTAAATAAATAAAAACTTTAAAAAAAAAGAAACAAACTAAAAATCGGAATTACTAAAAATAGAAGGTTTTCTCCTAAAATCCCTTTTCTTGTTGTAACTGCGCGTTTTCTAGCGAAATGGATAGACGCTGGGTCGGTTTACCTCGAAACGGAATTTCAGTAGGAATCAATATGTTGTACGTCCTGTAACTCCTGTCCTGCCAAATCAAAAGTTATGGCTGATTTACGGTCCACTTTCTTTTGATCCATCCATGCGAAAATTGACGATTTTTGTCGAACTTTTCTTGATCTTTTGTGGTCCATGTGAGATAGGAATGTGCTTAACCCATACCCTTCATGAGAAGGTCCTTGTACTACTTTGCTAGGGCTGTCATTGGGTGGGTCAGGCAAGATATTTTTTCTTAATAGGCTGGGCTAGTCGGGCCCACCCGAAGAGTAAAAAATTCAGGCAAAAGACATCTCAGGCCTGGCCATTGACAGCGCCAAGAACCGTTTCTGACTTTTGTCATTTGGTGCCATTTGTATGCTAACGGTTAAAAAGAATAGGTACTTCCACACAATGAAATATAAAATGAACGGTCTTAATCTGGTTCATAAATTATTCGAAAACGATTGCCTGACTACCCATAGTGAGGTGGGTGCCGGCATGCATGACCGATATTTTTTCTTAATAGGCTGGGCTAGTCAGGCCCACCGGAAGAGTAAAATATTCAGGCAGAAGACATCTCAGGCCCGGCCGTTGACAGCCCCAAGAGCCGTTTCTGACTTTTGTCATTTGGTGCCATTTGTATGCTAACGGTTAAAAAGAATAGGTACTTCCACACAATGAAATATAAAATGAATGGTCTTAATTTGGTTCATAAACTATTCAAAAACGATTGCCTGACTACCCATAGTGAGGTGGGGGCCGGCATGCATGACTATTTGTTGATGTGGATGGAGGACTTCATGTGGACGAGATCCACCAGTCCATCTGGCCCGCCGACCAATTCAAAATTCAGATGGTCTACACCATGAAGAAAAGTTGAGGGGAAGTCCCACCATTGAAATCGTCTAAATTGTGTGTGGGGTCCAACATGGTGTTTGCATGCCATCCAATCCACTCATCTGACGAGCTACAGTAGGATGAATGGACTCCCTTGAAATTAGGACATTTTAATTCTCATCGGAGCCGCACCACATGATTGTAGAGTTTTTAGGCATGGTTCTACAGCCTTATGAGGTGGCCTAAGTAATGCCTGGATTGAATTGATTTTTAGGATGCATGGCTATAATGTGGCAACGCACCTAATGAACGGAGTGGATCAGATGTAAATTCTTCCCCACGTGGTGCTCCTTTGGCTGAAGCAAGTCCTGTACTCACCGAAATCATTTTAGTCCAGCCCTTAAATATTATTATCTTGAGTTTATTCAATGAATAGACCTAAACACGCGTTCTGTGCTTGGCTCATCCACCCAAAGTCGTCTGAGCCTAAAACTCCATGCGAATGTGACCCCAAGGTTGCATGACATAACAGCAGGGAGCATGTGTCCGCTGTTTGCCCAGCTGGAAGACGCCTTGGCATTTCAACAGCAGGTCTCATGTTTGACTGTTAAGGAGACATACTAACTACAGTAACTGCACCGGTGGGTACATCGTTTGGCTAACAATATAAGTGCGTTGCATGACTAACGAAAAAAAAAAAAAAAAAAAAAAAAAAAAAAAAAAAAAAAAAAAAAAAAAAAAAAAAGAGCCGCACCATTCGCAAGTGCATAAGCGGGAAAATATTCAACACGTGCCAATGTAGGGAAATTGGTGCAATATCCAACTCATTCTGTAGTTGGCCCACCATGTCTGCATCCTGGCCCAAAGTATTGGATCATCACCCTAGAGCATGTGCAGATGATATTATCAAGTGTATCTGCTATAATCCTAAACGTTGGCACACATATTGATGAAGGTGGGCCACAGAATATTGGTACCATTCTTTTCCCTATCATTATTTGCCATTTCTTATTTCAGTTTACCATTTGGTGGCCCACCTATCTAATGGTGAGGGTCGATCCATAATTAGGCTCCATACAGGCCAACTAAATTGAAACCGATTTTAGTCTCACCAGAGCAGAGACCCATGTTCCGTAATGGCCTGCCATTATGGAGGCCTATGCACAGCCATAACCATTCCTACTGTGGTTTAAGACTCAGATAAATTCTTCGACTCGTTCTTGACTCGAATTTGATTATTATTGTTGGAGCCATTACTACAAAAAAACTAATGTGAACTCTAATCAATTAACTGTGTGGATGTGATTAGGGTGATCTCAGCTATAGATCATAATAACCATGAGTCTTTGATAGATATATCATTCATCCTCAGTGTATAGTGTTGTCTTGAATCTTCACTATAGGTTTATTGATAAGCGATTCCTCAAGGGCGCACCTTCAAGCATCCGAACGAATCTGTGTGAGGGCCCATTGTGATGTATCTATTTATCCACACCATCCATCCTTTTCCTAAGATCACGTTAAGTTATGAGCTAGATCAAAAACTCTAGTGGACCACACTAGGATGACGCTTGCATTTAATCTAACTCGCATTAATGCTTTGTGTATTTAATAGGCATATAATACAACCCAAGCTTATTATTTGGTGTGGTTGACTAGAGTGTTCCATCTGTCTCATTTTTTGGCCCATACCTTAATGTGATCTTAGAAAAGGGATCGGATCCATTATTCCAAGATAGGTCATATCAAATTCTCAGTACCCAAAACTTCATATTTTTATATTATTGATGAAATTAATCTACAAGGCCATATAATGAATGGAGAGCCAATCGGTCTCGTTTATTGAATAGATCTAAGGGGATAACTTAGAATGCAATAAAAATAAAAAAAAAAAAGAAAAAAAAAAGAACTAAGGTTTACCTGGACTAAGGGTCGAATTCCTTATCTAAAGTTCAAGATTTTAAGGTGCAAAATATTAATATTAACTATATTAAGATTTGATCCGAAGTCTCCTCTTTCAACCTAAAGAATACTAACCAACAAACTTACTATATTGTTTTACTAATTAATTCAAATTAAAATCTTTTTAACCTATTTAGTTGCATAGTTTATGTGGCCAAAATTTCGGGTTGTTATAACCAACCCCTTTGCTGGCATAGCCCACCTGAACGATGGTTAATAAATCTAGTGGAAGGTACTCTAGTGATAGTGATGTAGAATGGGTTGTTGATTATTTCATGGCCCAGATGGATCAAAAGAAGACCGGTCAGAGTCGAAAGTGATCCGGACTGTCAGGACCGTAAACCGGCCGTATCTCGCAATCCAGAATGAGTTTCAGGACATATAATATATCAATTTGGGGTAGCTTGAGCTACTTTAGCCAACCAACCTCGCTACATCAGGTTGCCCATGCCGGAATCGCGAGATTCGACCGTATCATCGGTCATTAGGCTAGTTTATTTTCAGTTTTACTATTTATAGTAAGTTTTAATTCGATCATAACTTGAGATCTGTATGGCTTTAGAGTTAGTGCCCAACATGAAAAGGGCTTAGAATATTTAGTAGAACAACATGGTTGAGACCATTTGATAACTTTCTATTTTTGGCCGAAAACCAAGAGTTCTAGTAGGATTGAACGACTTCTATAAATAGTAAGTTTATTATTTATAGTAAGTTGCGTTTTCTAGGAGTTTGAGTTTGAGTTGGAATCTGACATTTTACCTAGGATTTAGTTTCCTATTTATATGCTTTGTAATTCCATTTCAAGGGATTCAATTATCAATAAAGTAATTATTCAGAATTAATTTTCTCTTTTATCTTTTATTTCTTCTCCTGGATTCGAGAAACAATCGGTTAGTGTAACGCCCCAGATTTTCACAACCCGAGTTTTAGACCCGTGTTTTGAAGACCCGGGCGTTAGCCTATGAAGAAAACCCACATTTCAGTCCATTTTCAACTGTCATTCCAAGAAGGGTATTCACCGCGGAAGAAAACAAACCATACATATAGGAAAGATACAACAAATATCGCAGAGTGGTGCCCATAAGGCTTATACAAACTGAATATCTCGAATTTAATTCAGAATACACTAATAAACAATTACAATTATATACAAAATTTAAAGTAGCAACCATTAAACACAGCTCTTTGATCCATGACATCAGTATAACCTGAGCATCCTGCTCCATTTCAGTATAACCTGTACATTATTCAAATCACCTGCACCAACTATACAGTTGAAATATAACAGCATGAGTGGCCAGCTCAGTGTGAGGTCCCCTCAAGATTACACACCAACACATTAATCAAGAATAATTAAAAAAAATGTACAAAACATCCATGATGCAGTCTTTTTTAAATGCATGAATGCATGCACATGTCCCTCAGCCTGGGGATGCCCATCCAGCTGGAAAATGTGGTCTGGAAGTCACTAAGGACACACATCAGCCCCACAATGCAAATCCATCAATTGATGATCCGGAAGTCACTAAGGACACACATCGGCCTCACCTAGTGGTTTGGAAGTTACTAAGGACACACATCAGCCCCACAATATCACGAGTGGTCATTACCAGCGAAAATACCAAAGGTACGTGCTATTAGTGAATGACACATTTTATGGTGGTCTAGAGCCAGCGAAATACCTCGAGGGTACGTGCTCTAAGCAACCAGACCACTCGACGGTAATATGGCTCGTCACCACACGTCCCGTTTATGCCATGATATGTATGATTAAACCAACTATTATTATTCCAATTTACAATCCAAACCAATTATGACATTCGCTTACAACTAGTGGCCTTTCATCACAATAATTCTCAAAAATATTTCCACACGAGTCCAACTAGGGACATAATCAATAATTTATCTCACAGGACCATTGGTCCATCAAATCCATTGGTCCATCAAGTCCATCAGGAATCCCAACAACTCATCTCAATAGGACATTCAGCCTAACAAGTCCATATAAGGACGTCATCAAAAATATTTTCATACTAGTCCAACAATTTCATCTAAGGACACCATTAGGAATCTTTTCAATAAATCACTTCCAAAGGCCACCAGTTTAAGGTCCCATCAAATATAGGTGATCGCAACCATTCAAATTCACATTCCACTTTCATATTCCAAACATCAGGAATGAGAATGACAATTCCAAAATTCGTAAATAATTGACAGTTATAAAGAAATTCACGTATAGCAAGGTTAAACATATGATTTATGGCAAAATCAAACAGTAGAGGTAATCATGAGACAGTAAAATTTTCGATCATATATAAATAAAACTATTACTTAATTAACATGAAGGCGGAAAGCTCAAGGGGAGGAATCATCACCTTAAAAATCGAAGCATCTTTCAATGTTGCTTGAAGCATGTACACGCTCGCTAGAATTCGACCCTACCATGTTTTAGACCATTTATACGGTTAGATTGTCATATCCATAATTTATACGGTTAAGATCAACCCTATGGTGGTGGCTCTAAATTTTTAAGGAGTTGGCCTATACAATCTAAATTCAAGTTTTATGGTTTAAATGACCTATTTAATACTTTAGGAAGGTGGTGGATTCCATAGATGTGACCCCACGTAGATTTTTAATTAAACAGACTTTACATGCACAAATGGTTTTTGGCTAAGTTTGGGTCCAATTCGTGATCAAAAGGGGCCAGCTTTTGGAGAAATAAACGACCACTTCACAGACCAATGTATGGTCTTCAAAACTCATAAGACGGATCCCTTTGTTTGCGTGCGTACAATTTTTAACAAAGTCCCAAACATGGGTACTTGGAGTTGTGCAGAAATGGTAGTGCAGAAATGATTTTGGCCCAACTTTGGTCATGTACTGCCATCAAACGGGATCACCTTTTGGCGTGTTGTCAAGTCCCCCTGGTAGACCCATGCATGGTCTCTAAAACCCATAAGGTAGGGCCTGCTGGATATGTATAAATATTTTTTGGTGCAGGCCCAAACATGAGCACTTGGAATTTCTGCACAGAAATTCCTGCACAGCTTTGCCCGACCCCATTTTGGAACTAAATTTCTAATCATGAGGGGTTCGCTTTGGCCCACGTAAAATGTCATTGTTGTAGCCACACATACAGTATTCAAGGTCCAAATGGTGGTTTCTACATTGCTTCCACGTGGGGCCCACCAAGGACAGCCAAACATGGCCCAAAACACTAAAATTCAACGGTCTTCATTGTTTCTTCCGGCACGGCCCACTTGAGATCTGGATCTTCTTCATTTTTCGGCCCCTTGCTTAAAATGATATGGAGAGACAGATGGACGGTGTGGATATAACATAGTGGTTACCATTAGAGAAATCCAGTCCATCCACTGTAGGCCAGCTAATGATTGGTCTAATAGGCTAGGCTTGGTCAGTTTCCTAGTTGTAAAACCATCATGGTGAGCCTAGAAAGGTTCCAACAATAGGCACCATTGTTACCACTATTTTCTATGGTGCGGCCCACCTGAAATTTGGATTTGGCTGATTTTTGTGGCCAAGGCCTACAATGTTATAGGGAAAAAAATGGATGGCATGGATTTCTAAGAAACATCAAGGTGGGATCCAAAAGTGGGGCCAGGCCCTCCCCCTCATGATATCTGGACGCTGCTCCCAGCGTCTAGACGGACGCTCTCTCTCTCACTGTCCATACGCTCCCTCTCTCTCTCTTTCTTATTATTATTTATTTATTTATATGTATATATAATAGTGTGGTGTGTGTTGGGGATTTAAGCTCCTTAGTGTGGTCCACCATCTGATGGTTTTGGATCTACCTATAGACATCACAATGGTCAGGCTGATATTTTGTATTCCATTCATCCAGACCCTTGTGACATGATGAACAGGTTGAATGGTCAATAAACATCAAGGTGGGGCCCACTGTCAGGGGATTTCATACAAACACCAATAAGTTAAAAGAAGCACAATAAAAATGGAATGTGGAGGAGTGCACTCACCTTGGTATCCTTGATCAAAGGTCGATCTTGACGGTTGAAGTGAATGAATGGTTGAGATGGAGGGGAGGTTGATGAAGATGGCCCATTCCTCTCTCTCTCTCTCTCTCTCTCACACACACACACACACACACACACACACACACACACACACTCTCTCTCTCTCTCTCTCTCTCTCTCTCTCTCTCTTGATATGAATGAATGAAAAGATATGGAAGAAGGGGGGGTGAGGGTATGCACGTTCCCACCCTCCTTTATAATCTTTTTTTATTATTATTATTTTTTTATTTTTAAAAAAGGCATGGACAGGGAAATGGGGTGACGTGGGGAGGAGTGGGGAGGAGTGGGGAGGTATGGTGGTGAGATTCTAGCCATCATTACTTCTTTTGTACTTTTTATTATTTTTTTATTTTTTCATTATTTTATATATATATATATATATATATATATATATATATATATATATATATATATATATATATTAATTGCAAAGGAGACCGTGTAGTGGGCCCTACATTGGGTGGCCCTACACGAGTGTGCACAACCACATTTTTTTGGGTGTTTTGATTAAATGTCCATATCTTTGCGCTCGGGTATCAGATCGACGCACTATTTTCGCCATTGCGATCGTAAGGACGGCGCGGTCAATATGACAGAGGTTTCGGGATCTCAGGACTTCAGTCATTTGGGTGCGAACTACGCACTGCCAGTCCGGGGCACCAGGAGTCGTGCACACATTAACAAAAGAGTCACGGAAGGGCATTACACATACACATATACTTTGAATTCTCGTGGTAACACCCGAGTACAGAAAAGTACGGGGTGTTACAGTTAGGGAGACGGTGATCGACCTACCACGTCCTCCCTGCGTCAGATAGTTATCTATATTGATCTTGCCTTGGTGGCATGCATGGGCTATTATATTTTTAATTTAGAAGGGATTATAACTATGGGTGTCAATGCGGGAGTGCACCCAATGGATGCCTGAATGTTGCCCGACATGCTAGGTATAGGTGCAGTTAAATGGATGTGGGTGTGGGTGTGGGTGTGGGTGTGGGTTTGGGTTTTTCTTTGAGCCCGATTAAAGAATGGGCCAGATGTGGGTATACCCTAACTTATACCTGAACCCCACATGAACCCAATTATTTATAAGTTAAAGAAATAATAAATAATATATGTTCCATATATTAAAATTTAAACTAGTGGACCATCTAAATAAAACCTACCAATTATCCATTTTGACTTGGCCATGTGGCCCACCTTATGTGTAAAATGGCCTATGGTATAAGTTCTAGTGTGTCGGATCCATGCAAAATATATCAAATCAAAAGTCTTCATCTATAATTTACATATATGCCAAATCAAGAGTCGTAATAAAACAGGAGTTACTTGATGTGCAGGCTGTGTATGAAGCTTGACACATAGGCATACTAAAATTGTACATGTGGCAGCCAATATGTCAAACTAAACTGAGTAAATCGTAGAAATCACTCGCTAAGTAGCAGTTGCAAAATCAAATTGGATGAACAATCCTAACCTTCAATTCGTGGACTTTGTTGAAATAGGACCAATGAATATTTTTCAATTTTAACCTTTCCGAAAATATTCACCAACCAAATGAGTAGATAATTAAACAATGTTAACTTTCGGCTCATTCTCATATGATCTGGGGCTCATAATTTGGATGGCTTAAATTTTAAGTACTTTTACTAAGTGAGTAATTCCACAATGATAGTTTTAGCTTTTAATCATGTAAAGGATTAAAAACCACATGAAGAAGGTCTGTTTTTTAGTTTTTAATTTTTTTTCTTTAATTTAAAGAAGCATGCTATAATTGCATATAATTTAAAAGAAAACGTAGTGTTTTCTTTTAATCTGTGTCGTTTTAGGCCTAACATGAGTATGGGTATGGGTATGGGTGCAGTATCCGTTGGTAGTACTCCTACGTTTGAAACAGGAACTGACCATCTTCAAAAGGACGGCATCCAGCCCATCCATCAGATCTTGCCTCATACATCTCCCACAACCAGCAGCAGAGGCATATTTGCTATTCCCGAGATTCGAACACAAGACCTTTCACTTTGATACCATGTCAAACAATCAATTGCTCTAAAAACTTGAGCTGTTAGAGGATGGCATATCAATGTATATCAAGGGACTTCAACAACCATCAACATCCCCACCACTGGCCCAGCAGTGGACAGCAGCACAGAGGTACCACTGGACAGAGAAACAGACATTTGTTACAATGTCTTTACGGGCCATAAATCACATGGTTGGAATCATAAAATCAAAGTGTTACTTTAGAATCATAAAAAAATAAAAAAAAAAATTACAAAGTGGAATCTATCTTACTAGATGTTTCGAGATGATGAATAGACCTATTTGTTTCTCCAAACAATCTTGACTGTTCATTTGCACTCTATTAATCAGAAGCTTAGGATCATCCAATTGGCAAGACTTTTGCACCATGGCTTGCTCCCAATTGTATGAATGAAGAAACAGTTTGGATTGACAATAAGTCACCCTGTGTTCCATTTAAAAGGTTTTGTGACGGTGTTGGGACATTAGTAAAATCCTTTAAATATTAAATATAATTTATCAATGTTTTTCTTTTGTCTTAATTGATTTCAGCAACAGCTAAAGCTGGATAATCTCAAATCAGCAATTAAACTGGACAAATGTTAATTGGTGATTGAGGCTCGAGCCTGAGCATGATTAAGGAATTCGGATCTTGAAGAATGAATGATTATTACCATCAATATTGTGTGAAAATTGAAATGAAAAATTCTCAAAAACTCAAAGATTAAGATTAATGGTAAATTCTCATCAGCATCAACTGTATTGTAATGAGTAAAACATCGTTCACACATTTTCATACATGCCTAAATGAAACGAGTTTGCAGATTTATATCAACAAGAATCACTTGATTACCTGCCCATTATTCAGCAATGACTTCTAACATGCTAGGAGATTTCTTGGGGAAAGATGTAGAAGTCTCAGGTTGGGAAGTAGAACCGAAAGGGTTGGGTGGCATGATCAAGCTTTCCATGCTTCCTTCGAACATCTGAATCACGCTTTTCATAGAAGGGCGATCAACCGGGTACCACTGTATGCACCAAAGTGCTACAATGCTTAGTTTCTTCGCAATCATAGCATCCTCTTCTTTGATAATCTCGAGTTCAATCTCTTCTCCTTCATGTAGACGATTATATATCCATTCAGGAAAGTAGACTCGGCTAGAGTTTTCAGCGTTCTCATCTGTGTTCTTTCTTCCTCCAACCATTTCTAATAACACCATTCCGAAACTATAAACATCTGATTTGTAGGAAACATTTCCAAAGTTCCGAGAGAACAATTCGGGTGCAATGTAGCCCATAGTCCCTTTAGCAGATTTCATGGATACAATGCTTTGTTCCTTCGAACATAACTTCGCGAGCCCAAAATCTGTAATCTTGGGATTGAAGTTCTCGTCTAGCAAGATATTTTGTGGCTTGATATCAAAATGAAGAATCCGTTGATCGCATCCCTGGTGAAGATACTCTATGCCCCTAGCAATGCCAATGGCAATTTTTTGAAGCTTCTCCCAGCCTAGTGACAGGTTTTTATTGTCTTTTGAGAAAATGAATTTCTCCAATGATTCGTTCGGCATGAATTCATAGATAAGTGCTCGCTCAAATCCATCGGCACAGAAGCCCAAAAGGCGGACAACATTTATATGGTGAATCCTGCCAATGGTGGCCACTTCATTAATGAAATCCTCACCTTCTGCACTAGACCTTTTGAGGATTTTTACAGCAACGGAAACGCCATTTGGTAGGTTCCCTTTATACACACTTCCGTAACCTCCTTGACCTAATTTGCATTTAAATTGATTGGTTATTTTTTTAATATCAGCATAAGAGTATCTTGTGGGGTTGAGACATTTGTAATTCTCTAGAAACTTTTCAACTTTTTGTTGATTCTCTATTTCCTTCTCTGTCTTTGATTTCCATGATGTGTAAACCTTAATAGCTGCAATTGTTGCTATAACAAGAAGAAATAAGCCAAAGCTCACACCTGCGAAAATAGAAATTGTGTAAATTGCAAACTACACTTCTGCAATAAATCAATAATGAATCTATATTATTTTCAGATAAAAGATTTAACCTTTACCTGCAATTTCAGACTTCTTCGATGGATCTGGAAAAAAAGGGTAGAAGATTAGCTTTAATGTGCATGTGGATGTCACTATAACAGACTTATAGCTTAGTCATGAGTTCTTGGCGATTTCGAAGACAATTGCATTGGGATATAAACATTAACAATAAATAATTAATAGATTATTACATGAGAATTACCATGTCAAGAAAATGCAAGGAATGTAACCATCTTCTCAGTATGGAAAATTCATGAGTGTAATGACCCTTGTGACTGATTTATGCTAATGAAGAGAGATGAAACGTGTGAGGTCATTACGACGAACCACCACATGTGTTCACATCTCAATCTATGGATCCAGTATCTAATGGGCAAGCTCAATAACATAATGCAAGAATCAACCAAAGACCCCATTAGTAGTATCAATGTTAAGAGGCTCGAAGATGGCTCTATCTTGGATGCATTTTCTTGAAGAATTGCATGTGTTAAGAACACCTTGAGAAATCGTCGTGCAGCTTTATATTCAAAGCTAGTAGCTATAAAGATTTTCTTTTTCTTTTTTTCTTTTTTGGAAAAAAGGAGGGAGCACACCACCTGTAACTTTGTTAATTTTGCGAAAAAGCTGTACACGAAACCAGGCGGGCACCAAAAAAAGAAAAGGGTCTCCCCTATGGAGTAAGAAGCCTATACAGCACAAACTATACATTCTGAAATAAAGAAAAAAAAAAGGGGGCAAAAAACAGAGCCACTCTGAGATTGTGAAGCATGCTAGACACAGCCACAACACAACTCTGCAGGGGGATCTCTGCATAATCCCCCTCCTCCCTATTTTCCAACATGGGCGTTAAATAATCACTCAAAACCTTTAACCCTTTGAAGTTTTCAAGCCTTACTTTAGTTATTTAGGCCTGACCTGAATGATGGGGAGGAAGCTTCTCCAAACATGCATGAATACCATGGCAATTTGAGAATTTAAGACTGGAGTAGTCTAATGATCTATAATCCAATAACCATGAGAAGAAAAGACAATATCCAATGGTCAGATTTGATGGTATAAATAGCAACTGGGATCCTATTACTAAGTTTACATCTTATTACTGAATGAAATCCTAATATCTGCAATTCCTTCCCTAGACTATGATGTATCACAAAAATAAATAAAGAACTCTTATTCTAGATTCACCAGCTCGCACTCCACTCTCACTAAAACATGTTTGAGTGTACTAAGCTGACATCCTATTTAGTACATAACATCCTAAGATCTGCAATTCTTGCCATGGACTATTATGATCACAAAAAAGAGATCTTATCCTAGAATCACATTGTGCTCACAAATTTTCTTACCCAACATATAATGTAAATCTTAATTTGAAAATCAAAACTTAATTCATGAAATATTATATTTACACACAATTTTCAACATCCAAGTTTGTAAAAATTTCACAAATTAACTCAATAATGACTGACCACACAAGTAACGCACGCAAGCACGCATCAAATCTCATAGGACCAGGTTGCCAATCGTACCATAATTTATGGTACATTTGAGCTGTTTAGATCCACACATGATGTGTGTATGACATCCACTCCATTCATGAATTTCATCCTCTCATCTTCACCATTCATTCTAAAAGGATGAGTTATATGATATTCAGGCTGTGTACCTGGATGGATATGCAGGCACTAAAAAATTGTACACTTAACATATATTAACTCAAATAAAAGAGACTAGATTGTATAGTCCACAGTCACTAAGTCAAAATCCCAAGATCATACTGGTCGAACAATCCTAAACTCTGATTCTTGGACAGATGTTCGTTGAAATAGGACCTTGGATATTTTTCATTTTTAACCATTCAATAAATGTCTTCCAATTCGGTAGCAAGATAATCAAATAAGCTAATTTTTGGTTCATGATACATCGGCACTGGGTACCTTAATTTGGGCGGTTTTATTTGACCACTTGTATGCCACTTGTGCAATTTCTAATAATTCAAAAGTGCTCGCATATCATCCATCACGCTCAGCCAGAGTATCAAAGTTTTTTCCTTCTAAAATTCATGCTGATCCAAAACTCAGGTGGGCCATATCACAGGAGAAAAGGTAAGATCATGCCTAAAATGTTCAGAAAATGTTCACATGATGATTAGGTACATTATAGCCAATGTGTATTAAAGTTTGGATTGATACCAACTCTGCCATCGCCTCTTATTACGGCGGATTGCTACACCTCTTTATTTGCTAGATGCTCTTCTGGTTTAAGGTGAATGATCACTTAGGGCCCGTTTGATGCTCTTATTACGGCGGATTGCTACACCTCTTTATTTGCTAGATGCTCTTCTGGTTTAAGGTGAATGATCACTTAGGGCCCGTTTGGATTGTAAGTTACTTAAGATAAGCTACTTATCAGTTAAGTTATTTATCTTGGTTTTTACTTAATAAGCAAATAAGTATGTTTAGTATATAAACAACATACTTATCAGCCAATAAGTAAATAAGTATGTTTGGTAATAACACATTGATAAGTAACCTTTCAAAAGAAAATTTCAAATCTACATATAATAAGCAACATATTGACATGAAAAGAAAAAGCTAACCGTTGAGGCAGTTTTCCTAACAGAATGAGCTTTTCTAATCCCATGTGCATGCAATAAAGCTCATGTACATGCCATGCATGTGCTAGCAGAGCATGATTGGTCCGAGATACATTTCATCCATCAGAATGGGACCACTATTTGGATGCCCTGGCACAAGAATCAGGTTGATCCACTGGTCAGGTGGGCCACAGTCTACAAAACAAATGTACGGCTTTGGAAGACTTGGCTGAAGTTTTCTAACCCATTCACTTGTTTCCAATAGTCGGTCCACATGGTGAGTGGACTAGAACCATTTTTGGGAAAGATGTAGAAGATCAGATCAACCTGATTGGTGGATTGGATCTTGCACCAATAATGTAGGGCCCATCTTTGATGTGGGCTGTCCACTGTGTGAGCCCCACCTTTGATGGGACAGTCCATCATGTGGGGCCTCCTTTGACATGGACGGTATGAGAGAGCAGTAATTGAGTGAACCAAAAGAGAGAACTTTGATTGTAGCATGACCTGAGAGAGATACGTAGAAAAGTCAAATTGGAGGTTGGTTAATTAACATTAGAGGGTGCCTAACAGTGTGGGTGTGTACTAACCCAAAAGGGAAAAAAAATAAAAATAAATAAAAGGGAGCAAAATCGTAACATGAGAGAGATAAGTAGAAAAGTCAAAAGTCAAAAAAGATAAAAAAAAAAAAATACTTACTAAGATAAGTAATTTTTAAAAAATAAGTTACTTTTCAATTATACTTTGCAAATGAACTTAAGTGCCAAAAGTAACTTAACGGAAGTTCAATCCAAAAGTAACTTATTTGGTAGTATCCAAACGGGCCCTTAGTGTTTACTTATGGTAGGATTGGACACTATGAGGCCCACCATCATAATTGCATCAGATTCACCTCATCCATAAGGTGAGCCCTTCAATGTTAGACCATGGTGCTAAAATTAGCTGGATTGAAAACTCAAGTTGGCCACACTACAGGAAACGACTGGGAGGGGATGCCCAACAAACGACTGGGAGGGGAAACGATTGGAAACTCAAGTTGGCCACACTACAGGAAACGACTGGGAGGGGATGCCCAACAAATAAAACCTTCCAAACTATTTGTTCCATCCAATACATTCATCAGACGCATCCCACCAGGAGGATGAAGGGGAAATACAAAAAATCATGCCATTCCAAACCTCAAGTGGGCCACACTAAGTAAATTTACAGCTTTTAGGCTTGATTTAATTGTTCCCTTAGGTTGGCCCACTTGAGTGTCTAATCGGGCTGATTTTTGGGCTCCAGGATGAACCTGGGGTGGCACACATTATGGGCAGGACTGTCATGTATATATCATGATGGGCCCCACAAAGATCGTTGCTACTGTAAATAGTGTCGACTTCATGAGATTGGTCCTTGGGTTTAATACCCTTCCCAAGTCCTTAAATAGTTGTATAGTTTAAACAAATGGTTAAACTAATTGCACGAATATTATTCTTTCATTGACAATATCTGGTTCTCAAAATTTCTCAGCTTAGGAATTTATCAAGAGTTTTTCAAAATTTTATTTTCTGTTGGGATATCATTGGAAAAATCTCACTAAAAATAAATATTAGAAATATTTATTACAATTTATCAAATAAAATTAACATTCTAAAATATAATTATATAATGAATTAGTTAAAATTCTAGATAATTTTCAGATTAATATAAGTAAGATTTCATGTTAAAATTGCAAAGAATTATAAATTGCTAATATTTTGATATTTTATTGTTAATTAGGGTTCTGTTTGAATGTATTATTAAAATAAATTTGTGAAATTTTAATTGTAGTATATGTTATTTCATGTTTTTAAATATTGCAAAGGTTTACAAAGTTTTGAATGTTTGGTTTATTATATAATGTTCTTTGAAAATATGGCCTAGGAATTCCTTGTCCAGTTGTCAACTCCAACCTTCATTGATTAGTAAATCATTGTAAATAGCTTTAATCAGTTCAAAATTATTTGAAAATATGCCCACAAGAAGTTTCTAATTGTGGGTGTTCATTTCCGCCATTTCCTACAGTGTGGTCCACCTAAGATTTGGATCTGCCTTATTTTTTTCCTTGTACCCTAAAATGATCTAGAAAATTGGATGGACGGCATGGATTAAACACATACATCATAGTGAGGCTTACAGTGCACCGTATGCAACCAGCCTACGGGTTGAAGGCTCTGTGTTGGTGTGTATTTTCATCATTTTTGGAAAAATCACACTTCAAACTGACAGACGTCAGAGAGAAAATTGGCGAAGGTACCTGGTTGACAATAACTTGATTAACGAGGCATCTTAATGAAAAAGGGTACTGGGATGTAAATGACATATAAATGAGGTACTAATTTGTAAAATTCCCTGAATATTTTAATTAAGTAGTTAAACATCGATTCGAGTCTGAGTTTTCAGGTTTCTGAACTATGGTTGAGAGAGAGAACCTTTATGGAAATAATTATCCAGGAATTCCTGCGGTGGTGGGAAAAAACATGTGGTTTCATTGCTGGTTTCGTTCTTGAATTTGCATATCCCTCCATTCCATCTGCACTCGCTGCATCCCGGCAGGTTCCATCTCAAACGCACCAATGGACCATACGTCCGGCCGCTGTAGTCACCAAGTTGTAGACCAGACATCGAGACAGGGTAGTAATAAGCGTAACTGTACGAGTCCGCAGATCTAATGGGAATTGTAACCCTCTTTATTGGCTTGCAAGAATTGGGCAACCTACTCAAGTCCATATAAGAATTTACAATGGAAATGTGATGACCGGGACGACTCAGGCAAGCGATCTCGCCGAACCCGTCGGATTTCAAGTCCGCTGAACAATTGATGAACGTGTAACTGTAGCTGCTTGTATAAGAGTCCAAGTAACGATCAGAAAAAGTGTAAGGAGAGGCAGAAAAATCCTGGTAGAAGAACATCTTCAATGGATAATACCGGATAGTGTTGAATGGATAATAAGCGTAAGGAGAGGCAGAAAAATTGAGGTTGAAGATGAGGTCCGCGAAGCAATCATCCAGGTATGAAATCAGCAGAGTTCCAGTCTCGTAATCGATGGACGTTACGTTGATTTCTTGCTTTGAAGATGGGAGGTTGAGCACTGTCTGGTTTCCCCTGCAAGCGAGCTCCAACTCTGGCTGGCCACAATTCCGAGGTTGGGATTCCAGCCGGAATGGGTTTCGAATTTCAGGCTGGTCCAAGCCGCATGATGCAGGTGAACAATTGCCTTGGCAAGTGCCAATTTCCAGGGAGATGGAAAGGATCAGGATCAGAAAGATAGACTGCAACATCCCCATCCCTTGAGAACAGTTAGGCTTGCAGCATGAGATGCCTGCTGAGAAGCCTTCTTATGCTAGGATGAAAAAATGTTAAGAAGACTTTTTCAGTTGAGCTCGGATGCAAGGATCCAATACTAAGCATTTTAAGATAAATATAACAATGTGGTCAATTTTGTCAATACCGTGGGTTACCGTGGGGCCCACCTTGATATATGTATTATGTATCCACACCGTCCATCCATTTTTTCAGATCATATTAGGGTACTTTACCAAAACGAAAGAAGATCCAATAAGCAGGTGGACCATAACATAGCAAACAGTGGTGATTGACCATTAATGGGCCACAGAAGTTTTGGATGAAGCTGATATTTGTTTTTTTACTTCATACAGGCTCATGTGCCGTTATCAACAGATTGGATGGTAAATAAAAACTACGGAAACATGAAGGTTCTTCCTAAGAAGTTGTTAATGGTAGGATGGTCAATCACAATTTCTTATGGTATGCTCCACATGCTTATTGGATCTGCTTCCTTTTTGGTATAATGCCCTAATATGATATGGAAAAATGGATGAACGGCGTGGATACATAGTACATACATCGAGGTGGGCCCCACGGTAACCCCACTGTAAGGGGGTGAGCCCGGGGTCTCACCTAATCCGCTCCCTTCACGAGATGGATGGACGGCGTAGTGTTTATTTACCATGTGGTGGCGTAGATACTGACAATTCTTCGCCACATCGTAAATAAATACTCAGTATATACTCACCATTCTCCTCTTTATTACAGTTATGTCACAAGATTTTGAAGAGCATCTTCAATCATGAAATGTGACCCACCTTAGATAAATATAGTGATCAATACCATCAAAACCCGTGCTTGAGACCTTCTTGACCGTGGGCAGAAAAATCAGGTCCATCCCAGTAGTAGGTGGGACATACGAAGCATCAAAAGTTAATAAATTCTTGGTCATTAGAAGAGATATGACGCATGTGGTCCACTAGATCATTATATCAAGTTTAATTTTATAGAAATGTCATAATATTGTACATTGAAATGTACAGTGCGAATTAGCCCAATTACAATGGTGGGCCATACGTACATAATTCACCATGATTTGACGAGTCGGTGACCGGGAGCAGATCGCGTTACTCGTGTAACACAATTATTGGTTTGACACTCCCCTCATGTGGCCCATTTTAATTATTTTATATTACATCTATGCCATTCGACCAATTTTCCAAGTCATTTTATAACTTGATCCCAAAAACTTTAGCCTATCCAAAAATCAGGTGGACCACACGATTGGAAATTATAGAAAATGACCATTAAAATCTATTTTATGTGCAACAAATTTTTTGGATGAAGTTGATACCCATGTGGTCTCTTATTCCAGGTCTTTGTGACCTTATAAAACATGATTGGCATTGTAGATGTACATCTCCTAGTGG
Organism: Liriodendron chinense; assembly: GCA_003013855.2. Lineage (NCBI taxonomy): Eukaryota > Viridiplantae > Streptophyta > Magnoliopsida > Magnoliales > Magnoliaceae > Liriodendron > Liriodendron chinense. The sequence goes on from ML058479.1 coordinate 1,433,872, forward strand.
GCCCCACAGTTATGATTGAACTTGGTGTTGGTTTGGATCTTAAAAAACCTCCACAGTTACAGTCAAGCGGTTATGGTTGAATTTGGTATGGTTGAACTAGTGTCCCACCATGTTCTATGTGATCCATGTCATCCATCCATTTAGCCAAATCATTTTAGTGCATTATCTGAAATATGAGTCAGATCCAAATCTCAGGTGGACCAAACTACATGGATCAACGGGGATTGAACTCGCAAAGAACTTTGTTGGGCCTATAGTAATGCCTACTATAACGTTTTCTTTAGATCTGACCCATTAATAACTTCAAGCAGACCTAAATGAAGATAAAATACAAAGATTAAGCTAGATGAGGCCCGTTTGAGGCGTTGGAACTTAGTTCACACTAATCTGATTCGGGACACCTGACTTGGGTTGAATTAATCTTATGTGACCTTAAATTGTTTCGTTTTGACTCAAAATTGGTGTGGAGCTTATTCAGAACATATAAGATTTTCTAGAGAAATTTTCCTGAATTGAGCCTTTTTGAGGCGGTCATGCCGAGCTCAACCTAATCGGGCTTGAGATGAGTGCAGTGGGGTACATGGTGTAATGAGACATTATCATTGTCCAATTCAGCTTGATACAGGTGTAGAACTTATTCGGATTATCTTAACCATGCCGTTAAAATTTCTACCTGGATGCGGTCTGTTTGTGGTGCTTAAAACTAGTTCACACTACTTTTGATCTGAAGCAGTGCAGTGTGTTGAAGTGGTCTGATTTGAGCTTAACTTATTCCAATTCGGCTCAAAATTGGTGTGGAGCTTACTCAAAACATGACTGGCTTGTGGGAGAAATTGCCCTAGATTGGTTCGAATTAGTGATAGAACGAGTTACTCTAATATGGTTTAAGAGGAGTGAAGTGTTGTGGCGTTGTCTGATGTGATATTATCTTTGTACAATTTGGTTCGATACTAGTGTGGAACTTACTAAGATCATCTTAAGCGTGCCAATAAAATATCAGCCTCAATGGGGTCAGTTTGTGGTGCTAAAAATAAATTCACACTACTTTTGTTTAAAGTAGGGGTAAGTGTGCTGAAGTGGCCTTATGTGAGTCTAACTTTTTTTATTTGGCTTAAAATTGATCTGGAGCTTACACAGAACATGGCAAGCTCGCTCGACAAATTTTGTCCAGGATGGGTCCCTTTTGAGGCGCGAAAAGAGGATGAAGAAGTTTTCAATGGTAAGCATTTGTTTTCCTAATTTTACCTTCTCATGTGGCCTACCTAATTTTTTGGTTGCCTCATTTTTTGTGTCATGTCTTAAAATGAGCTCGTAGATCAGATGGAACGAGTGGATATGTAAAAAAAACAACACACAATGCACTCATACCATAACAAGTGGTGAGCACCTAAGAAGTGGTTAAGGTGTTATGAGGGTAACACCTTAGTCATTGTTACCATTACCATGTGGGTCCCACCTCATTGAATATATCATATATCCATGCCATCCATTCATTTTCCCAGGTCATTTAATGGTCTTATTAAAAAAATTAATCATATCCAAATCTTCATAGTGCCACACCTTTATAAGAAGTCATTATCCCCTTAATGGTGGATATCATTATTCCCTTTTTTCCCTGTATTGAGGTCCACTTAAGCTTTATTTATACTTTAAATTTGGTCTGAACTCTTATTATTACCTGAAAAACTCAATGGACGGTGGGGATAAGCTGCATGCATCCACGGTAACTGTTATAAGGATATTCTGAGCTGACCCATGACCCCTAAATATGAGGAAGCCCATTTTACGAGGCCTATCCCACGACCCATGCGCCACCCATGGATGTATGTTGACCGCAAGGCGAAGCCTGGTCCTTGACATTTGACCCATCGACCAGAGATCATCGGCAATCCTCCGCCCAAGGGAACAAACACTCTTGAGGACTTTGGATCATCCAAAGTCTACCAACCACCTCAAGGCGGCCCGCTATGGCTAACCACCCAAAGGCAGTCCTATCTGCAAAGATCCAAAGATCTTACCCGGATACTCCGGATCCCCTATTTCTATTCTTATTTAGCTGCCTCGACACGATTGGAAGACAAAATCTCATCAAACAAGGACTCTACCAACGTATCCTAGCAGGATTCACCTCTTTAAATCGCTTGCAAGACCTATAAATAAACCTGGGATCTACACCTCAAAGGTACGAAAAAGCTTAGCCTTAAAACCCTTATTCTCCCTCTCCTTAAACTTGACTTACACATTGAAGTCCCTCACCGCCCAGTGGCACCTCCCCCCTGCCTCCTTTTTCCTCTTGTAGGTCCAACGAAAGCACAATTTCAAGGTCATGTAGTTGATTCCAGTCATCCAGATCTGTTGTCCAAATTCTCGTGAAAAAAGTTGGCACCATTTGTGGGAAACGACGCAGTTCGTGTTCTCACCATTTGAACCTCGACGTGCAAAGCCTGATCCTTTGCCAGGCTAACCATATGGCCAAAACTAAAATGAAAACTAATGCCGCTACTAAGGCTCCCTAGCAGGACCCACCCGTAGAGGAGCAGTCGCAACAAGTGTCCCGATCGGATTCCTAATAGCCTTCCTTGACATCAAGCTAGCAAAGGTCCCAAAATTAGACATCTTGTAACAAGCCCACATCTCCGCCTTCTTCGCAAGCGGGGAACATAGCAGCCTAACAACTCCCAGGGGGTAGCATCAGAGCACAACTCAGGAGATCAACAATCTCAGCTGCACCTAGAACGAACCAGCAAGAACTAGCCCCAGGGCGATGACGATTGCGCCAATAAGGCTGACCTTGGTCAGGCACATTCAATCGTCCAGCTTGACACGTCAGATCTACGACATACCTTAGACGAAAAGCGTCGAACTCAGAAGGCAAAGCAGTCGAGCATTCCGCCAAGCATTTTAGGCCCAGCTTGGAGAACTTCAGGACCAGCTCGACGATATGAAGCTTAATTATTAGTCCAAGGCTCCGATCTCCATTGAGGTCTTCCTTCAAGAAGTTGAACCACCGTTCACAGATGACATCTTGGCGGAACGCCTGTCCATAGGCTTTAAGATGCCCAACTTCAAGCAGTACTTTAGTGAAGGCGACCCCACCGAACATCTGGAGAACTTTAAGACATTGATGGAGCTGCATGGAGCCATGAGGCATATTATGTGCAGAGTGTTCCCCTTTGCTCACTGGTGCCAAACACATGTGGTTCCGAGGACTGCAGCTAAAATCCAGCTCCTCCTATAAGCAACTGAGTCGAGCTTTCGCTACGCAGTTCATCGGTAGCAAAGGAGCACGAAAACAAACCACACATCTGCTGACTATAAAGTAAAGAGACAATAAGCCCCTACGAGACTACATCACTCGATTCAATACTGAGGCCCTCTAGGTGGAGGAATGCTCTAATAAGATTACACTCGCAACTGTCATGGGTGGCTTGAGACCCAAAAAAAAAACTCCTCCATTCTCTTGGAAGACCCCTGCCAAAGACCCTATTATAACTTCGGGATAGGGCACATAAGTATTCTAATTTCGAGGATCTCCTCAACGCCCACTGAGGAGAAAGTAGCTTGGATAAGAACAAAAAATGAAAGGATTTAAAAGAAGAAGTAAGCTCCGACCCGAAATGGAGAAGAGATGAAGACAGGGGTGGTTTGTCCAGACCACCCAAAGCCCCTATCCCCAAGTTCAAGTGATACACACCTCTAAAGACTTCCATGGAACAGGTTCTCATGAAAATCAAGGATAAAGCTACTTAAAAACCCTCGGTAAGCTAAGATCTAATCCCGATGAGTAAGGCTAAATACTGCCTCTTCCACAAAGATCACAGCCACAGTACCGCAGATTGCTACAACCTAAAGCAGTAAATCGAGTCCCTAATCCAGGAGGGATTCCTTTAGGAATACATCGACAAGTGCCGAGTTAACGGGCCATCACCTCAGTAGGTGGTCCAAGAGGAAAACACCAACAACAACCTAGTAAGTGAAATCCAAACTATCTTCGGAGGAATTGTAGACGGAGGTGATTCCAACCGAGTATGAAAGGCACATGCTCAGAGTATTTTGATCGAAGAAGAGGTATGTCACATCAACCTTACCTGTCGGCCTGCTAAAGAACCCGGAATAGAATCCAACACAATCACCTTCACTAAAGAGGATGCGCGGTGGTTGGAACACCCTTATCATGATGTGATGGTTGTTACAATGGTTGTCGCAAATCTCAAGCTCCACAGGATGATGGTTGACACCGAAAATTTGGCCAATATCCTGTATCTATTCGCCTCAACAAATTGGAGATCGACAGATCCCGACTTAGGCCGGTTCACACTCCTCTGATAGGATTCGCTAGAGAAAGAGTAATATCAGAAGGATCAATTGCATTGCCAATCAGTGTTGGCGAATAACCCTGCATGATCACTCTTATGGTCGACTTTATAGTAGTAAACGCACCTTCGGTCCACAACGCTATCATCGGCTTACCATTCCTAGACGAGATACTCGCCGTACTCTCAATATATCATCTCACCATGAAGTTTCCTACGATCAACAGAGTCGGCCATGTTAGGGGCGATCAGAAAGAAGCCCAAAAATGCTACGAGATCACCCTCTGAGGTAAAATGCTAGACCCTAGAGTTATGTAAGTCACAACCTTGGATCCTAGAGAGGAGAGCTCGGAAAGGGGTTTTCCAGCAGAAGACTTAATACCCATATAGCTCTCTAACGAGGACCCAAGAAAGACAATACAGATCGGCTCACTACTCGAGCCCCAACTTCGAGCATAGATCATTAACCTACTGCAAGAACATGCAGACATATTTGCTTAGACCCACTAAGATATGCCCGGTGTACATCCCAGTGTCATGGTCCATAGGCTAAACGCGGACCCCAACCACAAGCTTGTTCGAAAAAAGTGACGAGCCTTTGACGCAAACGATATGTGGCTATAGTGGAAGAGGTCAGCAAGCTTCTCTAGGCCGGGTTGATTGAAGAAGTAAACCATCCAGATTGGCTCGCCAATGAAGTCTTGGTGAAGAAGGCAAACAACAAGTGGAGAGTCTGTGTATTACACAGACCTCAACAAGGCATGCCCCAAAGACAGCTTCCCATTGCCTTGGATCGATTAACTGGTCGACACCACAGCAGGATATGCACTCCTCAACTTCATGGATATGCACTCCTCGGCTTCATGGATGCATACTCTGGCTACAACCAGATCTGTATGCACCAGCAAAATAAGTAAAAAATAGTCTCCATCACCAATCGTAGCCTATATTGTTATAAGATAATGCCCTTTGGATTAAAGAATATTAGGGCCATATACTAAAGGTTAGTCAACAAAATGTTTGCTCAACAGATTGAAAAAAATTATGGAGGTGTACGTCGACGACATGCTCATTAAAAGCATTAAAATGACTCATCACCCAGATGACCTTCGAGAGATGTTCGGCATCCTGAGACAATACAACATGAAGCTTAACCCGAACAAGTGTGCCTTCGGCATCAACTCAAGTAAATTTTTGGATTTCATGATCAACTAGCAGGGAATCAAAGCCAACCCCGATAAGATCAGAGCTCTCCTGGATATGGGCTCCCTAAGCACGACAAAGGACATCCAGTGTCTCACCAATCGGGTGGTGGCGTTAAATCGATTCATTTCCAGAGCTATCGACAAGTGTCTACCGTTATTTAAGCAGCTCAGAGGAAGTCAAAAACCAACTTTGACCGAGGAATGTGAGCAAGTGTTCCACGAGCTTAAACGATACCTCGACTCTACACCATTGCTCTCAAAGCCTCTGTCAGGGGAAGAGTTGACACTGTACCTGACCGTCTCACCGACAACAATAAGCTCTGTCCTGATCAGGGAAGAAGAGGGCATTTAACGACTCGTCTATTACACAAGCCGCACCATGGTCGAGGCTGAAACACGCTACCCAAAATTGAGAAATTAGCATTGGCCTTGATCACCTCGTCGTGACAACTGAGGCTATAATTTTAGGCCCATATAATCATCATCCCGACCAACCAACCACTCCATCAAGTATTGCGGAAACCAGATGCATCAAGTCAGCTTGCAAAGTGGGCCATAGAACTTGGTGAGTTCGATGTCCACCACTGTCCCCGGACCGCTGTCAAGGAATAAGTTGTCACGGATTTCATCGTTGAATTCACCTACCCGATAGAAGCCCTATCGGAAGCAATTAAGAAGACGATGGCCCATCTTAGCCAGTATGGACCCTTCATGTCGACGGATCTTCCAAGCGTAACGAAGTGGGGTAGGGAAATCTTGATCTCCCCCGACCTCATCCAAGTCGAATATATTCTGAGATCCGGATTCCGGGCATCAAATAATGTGGTTGAGTATGAGGCCCTTCTGGTAGGTCTTCGACTGGCCAAGGCCATTGGAGCTCACCGCCTCAAGATCCATAGTGACTCACAGGTAGTGGTCAACCAAGTTAATGACAAGTATCAGGCCAAAGGCAAGAAGATGATGACATATTTAAGCAAGGTTCGGGAATTGCTCGGTCAGTTCGAAGGATATGAAATCAAGCAAATCCCTCGATCTAAAAATGCCAATGTGGACTCCCTAGCTCGGCTCACGTCGGCCCTCGACACCAACCTTGCTAGGACTGTCCTGATTGAATTCCTTCCAAAAGCTAGTATCAAACTCACCGGGGAAACGAAGACCTTTCCCGTTAATAGTGAACCATGTTGGATGAACTCGATCGTCCAGTTCTCGTAGCAAAGGCAGCTGCCCGACAACAAATCAGAAATGCAGAATACTTATCACTACTCAGCTCGGTATGCATTACTCAAAGGCATACTCCATAAGAAAGGTTTTTCTCACCCGTACTTGATATACCTCTGACCAGAAGAGGTTGACTATGTGATGAGAGAAATCTACGAGGGGGTGTGCAGAAATCACTCCAACGAATAATCATTAGCACATAAGGCTATCAAACAAGGATATTATTGGCCCACAATGCATGGGGACTCCAAAGAACATGCCAAGAAGTGTGACAAGTACCAGCGGTTCGTTAAGACATGACGTTAACCCCCAGAGTAGTTGACCACCATCACAAGTCCCTAACCTTTTGCCCAGTGGGGTGTTGACATCATCGGCCCCCTACCCCAAGGAAGAATCTAGACCAAGTAAGAGATTGTTACTGTCAACTATTTCACAAAGTGGGCCGAGGCGAAACCCTTAGCCCAGATCACCGAATACAAAACAACAGAATTCATCTGGAAATCCATCATCCGCCAATTCGGTATCCCTCACACAATCGTCACTGACAATGGTCGGCAATTTGACAACAGTAAGTTCCGAGGACTATGCGAAGAGCTCGACATTAAGAATGCCTTTACGTCCCCGCAGCACCTCCAAGCCAATGGACAGGTTGAAGCTGTTAGTCATCAAGGGTTACCTAAAGACAAAGCTGAAAAAGTGCAAGGGAGTATGGGCCGAGGAGCTTCCACATGTCCTATGGCCCTACAAGATCACAGCCAGATCTACCATTGGGGAAACACCATTTTCACTAACCTTTGGCGTTGAAGTAGTAATTCGAGGAAAAGTCAGCATGCCCTCCCACAAGATACAATCCTTCCAACCTGAGGAGAATGAAGCACAAATGAAGATTAGCCTCGACCTCCTCGAAGAGCTCAAAGAGACCGCCCAGGTTAGGCTTGCCCCTTACCAACAAAGAGCTGTTTGATATTATAATTCAAGAGTCAAGCATCGAAACTTCCGGGTAGGAGATCTCGTCCTACGTAAAGTGTTCGAAAACACTGAAGAACCCAACTCCGGACCACTCGACCCGAGTTGGGAAGGGCTATACAAGGTTGTCGACATCGCCAGCCCAGGGACATACAGACTTGAGGAGCTAGAAGGTAACACCCTGCACCACCCATGGAACACCGAGTACATGAAGTTTTATTATCAGTAAACCTAAGTTCAACAAATGCCAAGGGTGTAAATTTTTCAACGACCATTTTGGTGGACCACTTGTATTGAATTTTTTTTTTCAATAAATAAAAGTGAATCCCTTTATTCAAAGTGCGAAACGCATCCCAAATCTCGGCTAAAAAGGCCCCACTACGAAGGGGAACAGCCGACCAAGCACCCTTCTGAAAATGACTTCAGTCCCTCATAACTGAAGACGTTGCCACACGTGACCCGTGGTAGCTCGAAAAGCTGACCAGGAAGCTCAACATGAGAGAGCTCCCAAATGCTTCTTCGGGCGCCCGAAATTGTTCACTCAAACATAGTAAAGCCCATGAGGTCAACTGTCCCACCCACCAAACGCCTTAAGTTGGCAAGTCTATATCCACCCGGCTCATTGACCAATTCAGTAATCAAAGAGGGGGAGGGGGGCAACCGAACTCCTTACATGCATCTACTCCTACATCTAAACACTGTTTGGCAGCAGGAGTGGCGGGGCAACCAGGTTACACGTAAACATGGGAAAGATGGCAACAAGCAAAACGAGAACTTGTAAAAAAATGTCATCATTTCATTTCTACAATTTTTGTTTACAAAATCCAAACAAGTTCATTACAAAGAGTGATCTATGCAAATGAAATTTCATTACAAAGGGTAACCTATGTCGAAAAAAGAAGAAGAAAAAGACGACCTTGTCCAAGGTGCCCAAAAGCTAGCCAGCACGCCCCCCCCCCCCCCCCCCCCCCCCCCCCCCCCCCCCCTTCAGCATCGCCTTCCTTCCCTCTTTGATTCAACAACCAGCGGTCCAAGGTGGATAGTGAGGGAATAACGAAAAAAGACGAAGACGTTGTAGTAGCATGCGAAAGGCAGCAGAGCTAAAAAATACTAAGTTGCACACACTCAAACAGTAGAGTTGAAGACGCGAAATGCCGCAGGATTCAGTGAAAATCAAGAGTTTTCTCATTGTAAAAGGCTACAAACATGCCTTCTTGTGACAAGACACCCTTAATTCCGACATACGAGGCATCACACTCGACCTCGAACAACTTATTAAAGTTGGGAAGCAGAGAACCGGAGTCGTGGACAATTTGTGTTTAATTTCAGTTAAGCTTCTGTCAGCTTTGTCTGTCCATTGAAATGGTCCATTCTTTATACAGTCTATGATTAACGCCACAATAGTGCTAAAATTCCTCATGAACCGACGATAGAATGTCATTAATCATTAAAAGCTCTTCACCTCATGGATATTTGTCAGGACTGTCCATTCCTTGATGACACGCACCTTCTCTTCATCCATCTGAATTTTCGTGGATGTTACTACAAATCCTAAGAACAAAAGGCTTTCGGTCAGAAAATTGCACTTCTTCAAGTTGAGGTACAATTTAATCTCTGCTAGGACTTGTAACACCTACCCGAGATGTTTCATATGGTGTGCTTCATGCTGACTGTAGATTAGGATATCATCAAAGTAGATCATGACGAACCGCCCAATAAATGATTTTAGAACTTGGTTCATCAACTACATAAATGTGCTGGTCGCATTCGAAAGACCGAATGGCATAACTAATCATTCATAAAACCTTTCCTTGGTCTTAAAAGTCGTCTCTCGATCGTATTTGAATATGATGGTGGCCGCTTCTTAAGTCCAACTTGAAAAATATTTTGGCACTCTCAAGCATGTCCAACATGTTGTCCAACCGAAGTATGGAAAATTCGTATTTGATAGTGATTTTGTTGATTACTCGGTTGTCGACATACATGCGCTAACTCCCGCCTTTCTTAGGAGTTATTAATGCTGGAACAATGCATGAGCTCATGCTTTTTCGAATTAGATCCTTACGGATCAACTCCTCCACCCGTCCTTGAAGAATTTTGCACTCATTCAGACTCATCCGATAGTTAGGGTGATTAGGCAAACTAACCCCTAGGACAAGGTCTATATGGTGTTAAATATTCCACATGGGGGGCAACCCATTGGGAAGATCTTTGTGTCATATTTCTCTGAATTCGTTCAGTAATGATTTCAAATTTATAGAAATTTTCGTGGGTTCTATGTCTTTTTCCTTCACAACTAACATATACACCTCTCCTATCTCCTTTGACTCCTTTACAAAGTCCCGCATGGTTAGGCGAGAATGCCCCTCCACTTTAGAAGCTTCGGTGTGTACTTCTGGGCCTATAGGGGCGATAATTGTTTTCTGACCATCATTGATGAAGATATAAACATTATCTCGCCCTCGGTGGATTGTGTCATGGTCTGATTGACATGGCTGACTAAGCAACATGTGACAAGCCTCCATGTCAACTACGTCCCATATTACTTGGTCTTTGTAGTATTTACCAATTGAAAATGAGATAGTGCACTGCTCAGTTACCTTAGTCTCGTTAACCTTTTTTATCCAGCCGATCGAGTATGGGGAATGGTGTTTTTCAGTCTTTAGCTGCAATTTCTCCACTATGACTCTCGAGACAATGTTATCACTGCTGCTACTATCTATGATCACATCACAGACTTTTTCGTTCATTGTACACTGCGTGCGAAATATGTTATGTCGTTGTGGATCTACCTCCTTCCTCGAAGTATATGTATAGGAGTCTTCTCATGACTAAAGACTCATCGTGATATTTTGCCAGCCAGTTTCATTCGTCCACCTCCTCATCAGCTACCTGATCATTTTCACCAATCTCTGGGTCTTTTTCCATATCTTCAGCGCCCCCGTCATTGATGGCTAAATGGGTTGTGGGACATTGAGGACATGTCTTGGAGAAGTGACCTGGGTAGCCACATAAAAAACAATGGTCTATCCTTAGCTGACCATAAGGATTCAGAATCCTACTCGGGCCTAGGGCAGTTATCGTTCCACGTTGGGGTCTTGATGGGTCACTCCCCGAATCTCGGTTCGCAACCATAGGAGGTTAAGGATGCCCTCCTACTGACTCTTTCCCTTTAGTGACTAATGTGTTTTGCCAAGGACCCGCTGTTGGGGCTCTCATTGCAGGGTATGCCCGAACATTGGACATCTCTAGCTGAATTTCTGCCCTGGTAGTCAATTTGATCGCTTCATCCATCGTCCAAACCGAATGCATCTGAACCCGAGCTTGGATTGGCAACCTTAATTACCAATGAATCGAGCGACTTGCTATGATTCGGTTTCCACTAAATCGTTCCGTGCCACCAAATGATAGAACTTCTTGGTGTAATCTCACACTAGCTGGCTCCCCTATTAGTAATTTTGGTATTGTTGGAACAACATCTGGTTGTAATCATTAGGAAGAAATCGCACACGTAGTAGACGTTTCATCTGCTACCATGAACGGATCGACGCTTTCATTTGTGGAGTTCGTGCGAGTTGTAATTGAACCCATTATGTCGAAGCGTCGCCCTTAAGCTTGTAAGTGACTAGCTTTACCTTCTCCTCTTCCGGAACTTCCATGTAGTTGAAGAAACGTTTGACTTTCACCAACCAATCAAGGAACTCTTCGATGTGCAATTGGTACTTGAAACTCAGGAGGTTGACCTTGACCCTGAAGTCCCGATTTGCCTGATCTAACCGATCATCTCCACGAGCAGGCTGGTGGAGGATCACATCGCTGCCTTCTTCATCGTTGGGGCTAGGATTGTCTGGCGTAGCCCTGCGGTTTGCCATCGGTAACGCTCTTGTGCTGTCCAGCAATCAATGGAGGTTGAATGTCGCCCCGAACATGAGGTGGTATTAGTGCCTCTATTATGCAATCGATGGTAGACTATATCCCTTGCATGGCTAGCTGATTCTCCCATCGAAAATCCTCTAGTGACGTCTCGAAAGCTGCCGCTGTGAGAGGATAATCCCTTGGAGCACCGTCCATGGGATTGTTGTCCAAACCTTCATTAGTTGTCATCGATCCGAGAGAAAGTTCTCGCAATGATACCACTTGACGGAAGGAAGGACGTGATGAGGTCGATCATCGTCTCCCTCAAAAGATAACTACCTTAAATCCACAAGGATCACTTGAATCCACGAGAAGAAAAATGACAAAAGTCGGCTTTTGATTGAATAATAATGAGAGTAAACATAACGATGAGTTTTAAAAGACATTATATACTCTAACATAAACCTACAATGTAATTAAGAGAGTCCTAAACAAAATAAGAAAGTAATTGAAAAAAAAAGTGCAAAATTTTTGTCATCTATTGATCATCGTCGGTCGACCAGCCCAAGAGTTTGGGCGAACGGTTGGTCGATTGACTGACGTCGCTCCAAAAGTATTCAAAGACCAAGCCTGCAATCCGGGGTAATTTGGGGCGACCGATATTTGTTGTTCGGTCAACCAATCAAAAAAGTCTAAAAGTGTTCAGTAAGTTCCTCGACTTCATGACGTAATTTCTTGGGCCTTTCCTTCTGTCCATCCGGGCAATGAATGCATCGACGACCCGTTCTGCATCACAGACGTAACAAAGTAAAGGACTTTATTTGTCTTTATGACACTTGGAGGGAAGAGCGGATTGCATGTGTCCCTTCCCGGGGCTGTGTGGGCCCCACAGAGATGTCCGTGACACCGTCCATCTATTTTTAAAGACCACATTGGTATAGGATTCTAAAAATCAGGCAGACCCAAAGCTCAGGTGGGCTATTACAAATGAAAGAGTGGGAACGGAAAGATCCATCATTGAAACCTTCCAGAAGCTGACCATGATGTTTATATGCCATCCAAACCGTTCATATGGTTATTACCACACTCAGATGATATGTAGGAACAAATATCATCCAGATACAAAACTTGTCACCCCCAGGCGTTCAATCCCGACTGTTTTATGGGCCATATGAGTTTTGGACATGCCTGATTTTTAAATTCCTATCATATTGTTGTCTTTAAAAACAGATGGACGGAGTGAATTTGTCATGGACATCCTATTGTGGTCTTTGTTAGTGTCACATACACCACATATGTCATCATCAATCTTCAAGTGGCCCATCTATGCCACATATGCCAATATGCACATGTGCCACATATCACCATCCATCTTCAAGTAGCTCATGTATGGCACAGCCCATGTGCTAATGTGTACATGTGACATAGCATATATGCGACATGCCACCATCCATCTTCAACCACCCTCTTGATTAGTTTTCTACCACTCACGCATTTTCCTGGTGGAAGCCCATGTGCATCCCTTCCTTTTCACCCGGCAAGTGATTTGAAGGAAAACTTGGACTTTCAGAGAGTGACTCCTTTGTTCTTTTAAAAGGAAATTGCACTATATTAAAGCATTTGCATGACTTAAAAATTGTTAGCGAAATGTCATTTTCTCACGATTAATTAAATTTGTTTTCTCTAGATAAGTCACTCTCTGAGATGACTGGTTGGGAAGCTTCAAGGGAAGTTTCAGGGTGTGGATCACCCAAGGGACAAATCCTTTCGCTGGCTTTTTTGACTAGATAAGTCTCAATGACTTGTACGTTGGGAAGTTTCAAGGGAAGTTTCAGGGTGTGGATCACCCAGGGGACAAATCCTTTCGCTGGCTTTTTTGACTAGATAAGTCTCAATGACTTGTACGTTGGGAAGTTTCAAGGGAAGTTAATTGATAGACTAGCACTGTTATGCCAAACACACAGGTATTAATTAAAGACGTTATATACATGGCATTCATGCAGTAGAACCAACTATACTATCCAAATTTCGTGACCTGCTATGGATGATGATAATTCCATGTTCTAAGCGGTGGTATAAATCTAATGCCCATTTGGATGCAATTAAGGTGATGTTGTGGACAAGATGCCCTAGGCGCATGACCATTGTGACTGTTAATTATTTCATGTTTTTCTGCTCTGATTCTTGAAGATTCTAAGGAAAGCCTCATAGTTTATGGGACCGCTAGGTTTAGCTTTTCTCCACAACTCCCCGACCCATATCCATTTTGGTGGTCAATGGTCTACTCCCATTAGGTAGACGTGCCACTTGCCAATGTGCCACATGTGTCATGTGGACCATCATCAATCCTGAAGTGCCTCACGTATGCCACTTTTGCCAATGTGCCAATGTACATACCAAGTGTTGTTGGGAGAAGGATTCCTTCTCAACCAAATACGTAGCAATATCGAAATCAAAAGAAAACAGAGAAAAATGTGAACCAAAACATAGAGACTTACATGGTTCCCTTTTGGTACGTCACACTAATTCATTATGTTCAAAAGAAAAGAAGTAGCTCTCAATACAATGATGACTCTCTCCCATGACAAAATATATATTACCACAAACGAATTAAAATTTACTTAAAACTCTATATGAAATTACAAAATTGCCCTCAATCTATCTCTAACTAATAGACTCCACATATCCTAACAATTGTCACTATCCATCTTCAAGCACCCCCAGTGTACCACATTTTCCATCATCAACATCCAAGAATCACGCAACATGTGCCACGTTTGCATCATGAATCACAAGCACCCCTACATGTGCCTATATGCTATGTCTCAGTTGTGTACATATATATGAATCGTGGCCAAAGTTGTCCATAATCAGCTACACCTGTATACTAGTGCCTGCAGGACTCATGGGCGGCCCAGCATGGGTAGACCAAATATCAAAATCTTGATGTAAAATCCTAAAAAAAATCGACTCTACTTCATTCAAGTCGGGTAAACCTAAGACCTGACTTGACTCAACTTCACATTTTATAAATATAAATGATGATATTTGTGTTTATAAAGAATATTTAAAGAAATTAAGTTTACTACTAGGATTATAAAATAAGAGATTTAATAATAATGTCCCGTGTAGTCTAGTAATAGAGGTGTCACTAACCCCTTCTAGAGGTGTGAGTTTAATTCTTGCTACTTCACAAACCTAGACAAGAAATGGATCGGTAAGGATCTATTGGAGGATTGAGATGAAAATAATCAAGGGTGTTAATACTGCAAACATTTGTGCACTGATAATGATGTAGAACGGGTCGCTGATTATTTCATTGCCCAAATGGAGCAAAAGAAGACCGGTCGGGGTCGAAAGTGATCCGGACCGTCAAGACCGTAAATCGGTCGTATCTCACAAACCGGAATGAGTTACGGGACGTATAATATATCAATTTGGGGTAGCTCGAGCTACTTTAGCCAACCAGCCCCACTACGCCGGGTTGCCCAAGCCGGAATCGTGAGAATCGACCGTATCGACGGTCATTAGGCTAGTTTATTTTCAGTTTTACTATTTATAGTAAGTTTTAATTCGATTATAACTTTGCATCTGTAGGGCTTTAGAGTTAGTGTCCAACATGAAAAAGGCTTAGAATATCTAGTAGAACCACGTGGTTGAGGCCGTTTGATAACTTTCTATTTTTGGCCGAAAACCAAGAGTTCTAGTAGGATTGAATGACTTCTATAAATAGTAAGTTTACTATTTATAGTAAGCTGCGTTTTCTAGGAGTTTTAGTTGGAGTTGGATTCTAATACTTCACCTAGGGTTTAGTTTCCTATTTATATGCATTGTAATTTCATTTTTATGGAGTCAATTATCAATAAATCAATTATTTGGAATTTATTTCCTTTTTTTATCTTTTATTTCTTCTCGTGGATTCGAGAACTATCGGTTAGGGAGACGGTGATCGACCTACCACGTCCTCCCTGCGTCATTGGTATCAGAGAGAGGTTTCTTCCTCAGGACGATGACTTCTAATGAAGGGTTGGATCTTCATCCCAAGGACGGTGCTCCAAGGGACTATCTAACGGCGATAGCCTTCGAGGCAGCATTCGAAGCAGCACGACGGGAGAACCGGTTGATCCTGCAAGGTATACAGGCGACCCTCGACCAGATTGCAGCATCGCTAGCTGCTCTTCGAGCCCAAGGCGACCAGCAACCACCAACAGTTGTTATACGGGACAATCTTGTTGTCCGTAGAACACCCCAGGTGGATAACCGTAGGGTTACACCAGACGATTCAGAACCAAGCGATGACGAGGTCGAAGACATATTCGTACGACGACCTGCGCTAGGGAATGAGCGTGTGGAACGAGCAGAACGAGATTATCGGGGCAAAGCTGATCTTCCCAGCTTTAATGGCCTACTTCGAATAGAGGAGTTCCTCGACTGGCTGGCAGAGGTCGAACGATACTTCGACTATATGGAAGTGCCGGACGACAAGAAGGTAAAGTTAATTGCATATAAATTTAAATCCGGTGCTTCAGCATGGTGGGAAAACTTACAGGTTTCCCGCACTCGTCAGAATAAGGCACCCATCCGAACATGGCCTCGGATGAGACAGCTTCTGAGAGCTCGATTCCTCCCTAGCGACTATGAACAAATTTTGTTCTAACAATATCAAAATTGTCGTCAGGAAAATCGAACCGTTTCCGAATATCTTGAAGAATTCCAACGATTGGCTACACGGAATAATTTATCGGAATCAGAGGCACAATAAGTATCACGATTCATTGGTGGGTTGCGATTTGCAATCCAGGATCGAGTCCAGATGCATCCAGTCTGGACGTTGAGTGAGGCCAACCAATTGGCCACTCGAGCAGAAACACAGTTTTCATGGCCCCCTGCTCGACCCTATCCGGCAACACGGAATCCCAACACCAGACCCACTCAAGATACAACGTTGGCCAAAGGCAAGGAGCCTATAGGAGGGCGTCCTCAACCTCCTATGGTTACGAACCGGGATTGGGGAAGCGGTTCCTCAAGACCTCAACGTACAGCTCCCACTACAGCGGGTTCCAGCAAAATCCCCAACCCATATGGTCGGCCAAGACCAGACCATTGTCTCCGTTGTGGCCAACCAGGTCAATGGTCGAACGCTTGCCCTCAACGCCCTGCAGCGCACTTAACTACGAATGAAGGTGGCGTGGAATGTGAGTCAACAGAAGACAACCCTGAATTGGAACAGGCTGAAGAGGGGGACACAGAAGATGTCGATTGGCTGACTGAAGATCATGGGGAATCGCTAGTAGTAAGACGATTACTTTACGCTCCCAGGAAGGAAGTGCACCAACAACGACATAATATTTTTCGCACAAAGTGCACCGTGCATGGCAAAATTTGTGACGTGATCATAGACAGTGGGAGTAGCGAAAATATTGTCTCGAGAATTATGGTGGATAAGTTACATCTGCCTATGACGAAGCACCCTACCCCTTACTCTATCGGTTGGATCAAGAAGGTGAACGAAACCAAGGTAACTCATCAATGCATTATCTCGTTTTCCATTGGTAAAAGCTATAAGGACGAGGTCCTCTGTGATGTGGTTGACATGGAAGCCTGCCACATGTTACTTGGGCGGCCATGGCAATCGGATCGAGATGTGACCCACAGTAGACGGGAGAATATATACATGTTCACCAAGGATGGTCGGAAAATTGTTTTGGCCCCTATGACACCAGACAAACACCCTGAAGCTTCTAAAGTAGAGGGGAACTCTCTCCTTACCATTCGCGAGTTTGTTAAGGAATCAAAGGAAACGGGCGAGATTTATGCCGTCATGGTAAAAGGCGAGGAGCCAGGATCCTCTAATATTCCTCAACGCCTTAAACCGCTACTAGAAGAATTTCGAAGTACTTGGCCAGCAGAGTTACCTGATGAGTTACCTCCCATGCGAGACATATAACATCACATCGACCTTATCCCAGGGTCCAGTCTACCCAACCGACCGCACTATCGGATGAGTCCGAAAGAGTGTGAAATTCTACAGGGACAGGTGGAGGAACTGATCCGTAAGGGTCTTATTAAAGAGAGCATGAGCCCGTGTGCCGTTCCGGCACTCCTTACCCTAAAGAAGGACGGAACATGGCGTATGTGCATCGATAGCCGCGCGATCAATAAAATAACAGTTAAATATCGATTTCCAATACCGCGGTTGGATGACATGCTGGACATGCTCAAGGGCTCCAAGGTGTTCTCGAAACTGGACTTACGGAGTGGATACCATCAAATCCGTATTAGGCCAGGTGACGAGTGGAAAACGGCCTTCAAGACCAAGGAAGGGCTATATGAGTGGCTGGTTATACCCTTCGGTTTGACCAACGCACCAAGCACCTTCATGCGTTTAATGAACCAAGTATTGAAGCCGTTCATTGGCCGTTTCGTTGTCGTTTACTTTGACGACATTTTAATATACAGTCAGGATGAAATGGAGCACATGACCCACATCAGAAAAGTGCTACAAGTGTTGGCCGACAACAAGTTATACTTAAATCTGAAAAAGTGTAGCTTCTTAACTGATCAATTATTGTTTTTGGGGTTCATTGTGTCGTCCACGGGTATCCGAGTGGACGAAGAAAAAGTTCGAGCTATTCGGGATTGGCCGACTCCGACAAACATTCATGAGGTATGAAGTTTTCATGGGTTGGCGACCTTCTATCGTCGATTTGTGTGGAACTTCAGCAGTATCGTCGCGCCGATTACCGACTGTATGAAGAAGGGTCCGTTTCAATGGACCGAAGGGGCTGAGAAGAGCTTTGCAGAAATTAAACATCAGTTGTCCACTACCCCGGTCCTGGTACTCCCTAATTTCGATAAGCTATTTGAGGTAGAATGCGACGCATCTATTGTCGGCATTGGGGGAGTCCTCTCTCAGGAGGGCAGGTCGGTTGCCTTTTACAGTGAGAAACTCAGCGACGCACGACAGAAGTGGTCGACCTATGAACTTGAATTATATGCAGTGGTTCAAGCACTGCGCCATTGGCGCCATTATCTTATTCAAAGGGAATTTATTTTGTACACTGATCATCAGGCCTTAAAATTTATCAATACTCAGACTAATGTGAATCGTATGCATGCTAGATGGATTTCGTTTTTACAGGAATTCACGTTCGTTCTGAAACACAAATCAGGGCAGCAGAACAAGGTGGCAGATGCACTAAGCCGACGTGCATCCCTTCTTATTACAGTGAGCAGTGAGGTGATCGGATTCGACTGTCTCAAGGAACTTTATGCCGATGACGAGGATTTTGCAGATGCATGGAAAAAGTGCCAAGAGGGTCACCCGAGTGACCTTCTAATTCAAGATGGTTTCCTCTTCAAAGGAAATCGACTTTGCATCCCGCAGAGTTCGTTACGGGACAAAATTATTATCGAGCTGCATGACGGTGGCATCGGCGGTCATCTAGGACGAGATAAGACTCGAGCGATGGTGGAAGAGCGGTATTACTGGCCGCACTTGCTCGTGATGTTGGCAGGGCGGTACAACGATGTCATATTTGTCAAACCGCTAAGGGACAATCTCAAAATACAGGTCTTTACACGCCATTACCCATGCCAGATGCCCCTTGGGAGGATTTATCTATGGATTTTATATTAGGGCTCCCACGAACACAACGCGGCATGGACTCAGTGTTCGTGGTGGTAGACCAATTCTCCAAGATGGCACACTTCATTCCGTGCAAGAAGACCTTTGATGCGATACACGTTGCGAACCTTTTCTTCAGAGAGGTTGTGCGACTACATGGGATTCCTAAGACGATCACTTCAGACCGGGACACAAAGTTCGTTAGCCACTTTTGCCGAGCCTTGTGGAATCGGTTCGGTACACGACTTCACTTCAGCAGTGCTTATCATCCACAAACAGATGGGCAGACTGAGGTCGTCAACCGCACATTGGGGAATCTCATCCGTTGCCTTTCAGGTGACAAACCGAAGCAGTGGGACATGGCCCTGGCTCAAGCAGAGTTTGCGTTCAACAACATGGTAAACCGATCAACAGGAAAGTCTCCGTTCCGGATTGTTTATGGGTGCGTGCCTCGTCACACACTCGATTTGGTTCCCCTGCCCAAGCTTTCGGGCATGAGCGTTACAGCTGAACATATGGCAGACCGAATCATGGACATACATGCAGACGTGCGCAACAAATTACAGGCTTCGAACGAGAAGTACAAAGAAGCGGCCGACAAGCATCGACGCCCCAAAGTGTTCGTAATAGGTGATCAGGTGATGGTCCACCTACGTAAAGAGCGATTTCCTACCGGGACCTACAACAAGTTGAAACACAAGAAGATTGGACTGGTACCGATCATTTGCAAGATCAATGACAATGCCTACGTTGTTGATCTTCCGGATGACATGGAGATTTCAAGGACTTTCAACGTGGCAGATCTGTACGAATATCATGAACCAAAGCAGGACGAGAACTCGGGGTCGAGTTCTTTCGAAGTGGAGGAGACTGATGTAGAACGGGACGCTGATTATTTCATGGCCCAAATGGAGCAAAAGAAGACCGGTCGGGGTCGAAAGTGATCCGGACCGTCAGGACCGTAAATCGGTCGTATCTCACAAACCGGAATGAGTTACGGGACGTATAATATATCAATTTGGGGTAGCTCGAGCTACTTTAGCCAACCAACCCCGCTACGCCAGGTTGCCCAAGCCGGAATCGCGAGAATCGACCGTATCGACGGTCATTAGGCTAGTTTATTTTCAGTTTTACTATTTATAGTAAGTTTTAATTCGATCATAACTTTGCATTTGTAGGGCTTTAGAGTTAGTGTCCAACATGAAAAAGGCTTAGAATATCTAGTAGAACCACGTGGTTGAGGCTGTTTGATAACTTTCTATTTTTGGCCGAAAACCAAGAGTTCTAGTAGGATTGAACGACTTCTATAAATAGTAAGTTTACTATTTATAGTAAGCTGCGTTTTCTAGGAGTTTTAGTTGGAGTTGGATTCTAATACTTCACCTAGGGTTTAGTTTCCTATTTATATGCATTATAATTTCGTTTTTATGGAGTCTATTATTAATAAATCAATTATTTGGAATTTATTTTCTCTTTTTATCTTTTATTTCTTCTCGTGGATTCGAGAACTATCGGTTAGGGAGACGGTGATCGACCTACCACGTCCTCCCTGCGTCAGATAAGAGACTTAGAATGTTATCGAGTCTCTTAAGCGTGACTCGGCCAAGTTTCATAGAGACTTGTTGAGTGAGTCGCTTACTCGGCTGACTCGTTGCAACTCATACTCAAGCCGAGTCACTGCCCATCCAAACCTTTTTTTTTTTTTTTCCAGAAAACTCAAAAAGGCAATTGGTAAGATTCAAACCCTCACCTTTGAAAAGGGAAATAGAACCTTCAACCAATGCACGGCACCTAATGATGATGTTAGTTTTTGATATTTTATTTATTTTAGGAAATTTATTACAAAAAATAAATAAATAATATAAAATTTACATTTTGGCACCTTTTTCAAAAAGATTTTATAATAGTTCCCTAGTTAATTAATATAATTATCATTCCACTACCTTCCATTAATTATATTTCTTTAACGGCCAGTTGGTGGGCATGCTAGCAAATGCATCAGCTGCTTAGGTGAGCTGGGCCACTGATGTTTATGTAAAATAAAATTCATTTTGAGTCACCTCACCTTCGGCCAACGGCCCAATATTCAAGTGGACCACATGATTGGAAATAATATACAGGCAACGATGGCCCTTCAAACTGTTTTCCTTGGTATGGCCCACCTGAATCACTAATGAGCATGAATTTTAGTTTCAGGCATAACATTTGGTGCGGCATCTAATGATTGGTTTGGCATCTAATGTAGGTGTGGCACAACATTCAACTAGACCACACGATTTGAAATAATATACAGTACAATGATGGCCCTCCAAACTATTTCCCTTTATATGGCCTACCTGAATCACTAATGGGCATGAATTTTAGTTCCCGGGCCTAACTTTTCGTTCAAACTTAAGGCCTATTTCTAAGGAGGTTCCTAAAAGAAGTCTCCGGCGCATGTTGACCATTGTGAGCGGCATGAAATTTCATGTTTATCCGCCATTATTTTTTCTTATAGACATGACAAAGGAAAGTAGCTTATTTGTCTTTATGTCCGTTGGAGAGGAGAGCGGATTGCATGTGCCCCACGCAGAGATATACCTGTGGCCAGGGCTTTGTGGGGTCTACGGAGATGTCCGTGACAAATCCACTTCGTCCATCTGTTGTTAAAGACCGCAATACAATTGAATTCTAAAAATCAGGCAGATCCAAAGCCTAGGTGGGCCACCACAAATGAAACAGTGTGAATGGAAATGTCCACCATTGAAACCTTTCGGGAGCTGACCATGATTTTTATATGCTATCCAAATCGTTCATATAGCTATTACCACTCAGATAAACTGTAGGATCAAATATCATCTTGATACAAAACTTCTGCCATCCCAAGCATTCAATCCCCACAGGATAGGTAAGGCCTACTTTTTTATGGGCCACCCAAATGTGTAAAAAAAAAGCTTGTGCAAAAATTTAAAAAAAAAAAAAAAAAAAAAAAAAAAATCCCCATAGTTTCATGTGGTATGGTCCACATGAGTTTTGGATGTGCTTGATTTTTAGATTCTAATCCTACTGGTGTCTTTAAAAATAGATGGCCAGAGTGGATTTATGACAAACATCTCTATGAGACCCACACAGCCCTGGCACAGGTATATCTCATTGCCTTGAGTGAAGCACATGCAATTCTCACTCGTTAGAGAGGGTAGATAGCTTGTATTCTAGACCCATCCAATTTAGGGCCCGTTTGGATATTACCAAATAAGTTACTTTACAACTGAACTTAAGACATTACATTACTTTTGGCACTTAAGTTCGTTCGGTAAGTATAATTGAAAAGTTACTTGTCTTTTAAAAATTATTTATCTTAATAAGCATTTTTTTTAAGCTTTTTGACTTTTGACTTTTCTACTTATCTCTCTTATGTCATGCTTTTGCTCCTTTCTTTTTTGTTTGGGAGGGGGTTGTACACACCCACACTGTTTAGTCACCCTCCAATGTTAACCTTACAATTTGGCTTTTCTACTTATCTCTCTCAGGTCAATCTACATATCAAAGTTCTCTCTCACGGTTCACTGATCAATTACTGCTCTCTCGTACCATCCATATGGAAGGAGGCCCCACATGATGGACTGTACCATCAAAGGTGGGGCTCACACAGTGGACGGCCCAAATCAAAGATGGGCCCTACATTAATTGGTGCAAGATCTAATCCACCAATCAGGTTGATCTGATCTTCTACATCTTTACCAAAAATGGTTCTAGTCCACTCGCCATGTGGACCGACTGTTAGAAACAAGTGAATGAGTTTGAAAACTTCAGCCAAGTCTTCCAGAGCCGTACATTTGTTTTGCAGACTGTGGCCCACCTGACTAGTGGATCAACCTAATTCTTGTGCCGGGGCATCCATATAGTGGTCCTGTTCTGATGGATGGAATGTATCTCGGACCAATCATGCTATGCTAGCACATGCATGGCACGTACATGAGCTTTATTGCACGCACGTGGGGTTAGAAAAGCTCATTCTTTTAGGAAGACTGCCCCAACTCTTAGCTTTTTTCTTTTCATGTCAATATGCTGCTTATTATATGTAGATTTGAAATTTTCTTTCGAAAGGTTACTTATCAATGTGTTATTACTGAACATACTTATGTACTTATTGGGTGATAAGTATGTTGTTTACGAAACATACTTATCTGCTTAATAAGTAAAAACCAGGATAAGTAACTTATCTGATAAGTAGCTTATCTTAAGTAACTTACAATCCAAAAGGGCCCTTAGTGAGTTGATGGTCTACTTGCATTACATTCATATGTGCCATATTTGTCAGTGTCACATGCGCACTATGCCATCATACATCTTTAAGTGGCCATGAATGCCATATGTGCCACATATCACCATCCATCTTCAAGTAACTCTGTATAGCACGGCACGTGCTAATGTGTATATGTGACATAGCATATAGGCCACATGCCACCCTACCACTCACGCATTTTCTTGGTGGAAGCCCATGTTCATTGCTTCATTTTCAACCGACAAGTGGTTGCAAGGAAAAAGATGGACTCTACGACAGTGACTCCTTTGTTCTTTGAAAAGAAATTGCCGTGTTATTGCACTCGTGTGAATTGAAAATTGTTAGTGTAACGTCATTTTCCCAGGAAATTAATAAATTTGTTTTCTCTAGCTAAGCCAAAAATCCTTCCACTGGGACCTCTGTTAGTCACGCACACCCTGCTGGCTTAAGTCTCAATGACTTGTTGAGAAGTTCCACCGGGAGTTAATTGGGGGTGGGGTTAGCGGGAGCGGATTAGGTGAGACCTCGAATCCAACGAGGTCCTGACTTTAGGGCCACTGTGATGTATGTGACTAAATCCATGTTGTCCATCCGTATTGAAAGTTCATTTTAGGACATGATCCAAAAAATGAATCAGTTCCAAGTCCTGGATGGGCCATAGTACAAGAAACAGTGCTGATTGACCATTAAGAACTTCATGTGGGCCACAAAAGCTTTGGATCAAGATGATATTTATGTGGTCTCTTCATCTAGATGTTTGTGACCTTATCAACAGGTTGGATGGAAAATAATGGCAAATAAACATTCTGGTGAAGTCCATGAAGTTTTTAATGGTAGAGATTCAATCACGACTGTTTCTATGGTGTGTTCCACCTAAGATTTGAGTTAGCTTCATTTTTGGTATCACAGCCTAAAATGATCTTTCAAAATGGTTGGATGGTTTGGATTCAAGACACATACATCATTGTGAGCCCCACCGTCAGGGGTCCCACCCACCTCGGTGGATCCGAGGTCTAACCTAATCTGCTCCAGGGTTGGCATCTAATGTTGGTGTGGCACAACATTCAACTAGACCATATTATTTGAAATAATATACTGGACAACGATGACCCTCCAAATTGTTCCCCTTTATATGGCCTAACTGAATCACTAATGGGCATGAATTTTAATTCCCGGACCTAACCTTTCGTTCAAACTTAAGGCCTATTTCTAAGCACGTTCCTAAAAGAAGTCTCCGGCGCATGTTGACCATTGTGAGCGGCATGAAATTTCATGTTTGTCTGCCATTATTTTTTCTTATAGACATGACAAAGGAAAGTAGCTTATTCGTCTTTATGACAAGGAAAGTAGCTTATTTGTCTTTATGTCCGTTGGAGATGAGAGCGGATTGCATGTGCCCCGCACAGAGATATACCTGTGGCCAGGGCTTTGTGGGGCCTACGGAGATGTCTATGACAAATCCTCTTTGTCCATCTGTTTTTAAAGACCACAATACAATTGAATTCTTAAAATCAGGCAGATCCAAAGCCCAGGTGGGCCACCACAAATGAAACAGTGGGAATGGAAATGTCCACCGTTGAAACCTTCCGGGAGCTGACCATGATGTTTATATGCAATCCAAACCGTTCATATGTTTATTACCACTCAGATAAATTGTAGGATCAAATATCATCTTGATAAAAAACTTCTGTCATCCCAGGCATTCAATCCCCATAGGATAGGTGAGGCCTACTTCCTTTTTACCGGCCACCCAAATGTGTAAAAAGAAAAAGCTTGTGCAAAAAAACAAAAAAACAAAAAAAAAAAAAAAAAATCTCCATAGTTCCATGTGGTATATGGTCTACATGAGTTTTGGATGTGCCTGATTTTTAGATTCTTATCCTACTATTGTCTTTAAAAACAGATGGCCAGAGTGGATTGGTCACAAACATCTCTATGGGCCCAACACAACCCCGGCTACGGTATATCTCAGTGAGGCACATGCAATCCCATCCAATTTAGTGAGTTGATGATCTACTCGCATTACATTCATATGTGCCATATTTGTCAGTGTCACATGCGCACCATGCCATCATCCATCTTTAAGTGGCCATGAATGCCACATGTGCCACATATCACCATCCATCTTCAAGTAACTCACGTATAGCACGGCACATGTGCTAATGTGTATATGTGACATAGCATATAGGACACATGCCACCATACGTCTTCAACCATCCTCTTTATAGTTTTCCACCACTCACGCATTTTCTTGGTGGAAGCCCATGTCCATTCCTTCATTTTCAACCGGCAAGTGGTTGCAAGGAAAAAGATGGACTCTCCGACAGTGACTCCTTTGTTCTTTAAAAAGAAATTTCCATGTTATTGCACTCACATGACTTGGAAATTGTCAGTGAAAAGTCATTTTCTCAGGAAGTTAATAAATTTTTTTCCTCTAGCTAAACCAGATATCCTTCCGCTAGGGCCTCTGTTAGTCACACACACCCTGCTGGCTTAAGTCTCAATGACTCGTTGAGAAGTTCCACCAGGAGTTAATTGGGGGTGGGGTTCGCGAGAGCGGATTAGGTGAGACCCTAGATCCACCGAGGTGGGTGGGACCCCTGACTTGGGGCCACTGTGATGTATGCGACTAAATCTATGCCGTCCATCCGTATTAAAAGTTCATTTTAGGGCATGATCCAAAAAATGAAGCAGTTCCAAATCTAGATGGGCCATATTATAGGAAACAGTGCTGATTGACCATTAAAAACTTCCTATGGGCCACAAAAGCTTTGGATCAAGATGATATTTATGTGGTCTCTTCATCTAGATGTTTGTGGCCTAATCAACAGGTTGGATGGAAAATAATCGCAAATAAACATTCCGATGAAGTCCATGAAGTTTTTAATGGTAGATATTCAATCACGACTATTTCTATGGTGTGTTCCACCTAATATTTGAGTCCGGTTCATTTTTGGTACCACAACCTTGAATGATCTTTCAAAATGGTTGGATAGTTTGGATTAATTAAGGCACATTCATCACTGTGAGCCCCACCATCAGGGGTCCCACCCACCCTAGTGGATCCGGGGTCTCACCTAATCCGCTCCCGAGGTTAGCACCCATAACTTTTGATCTGAGTATCATTACGAGATGTACAACCTATGGATTTGGACCATAACAGGCCATTTGAGGCCAACCAACTAACAAAGTGGGTCGTGTCAGTCCGTTTCAAAAAAAAAAAAACATGGTTACAACTAAAAAATGAAATTTTAGAAAAAAAATATTATTTTGAGTCATTCCAATTTTTGAAGTATTTTCTTGGTTTTAGAGTTTTGTTTATTTAGAAGTTCTTACTTTTGCTTAATAATGAGGTTTTATAAAGACTCTATTTATTAATAGTGTTTAGTTAGGAGTTTACTATTTTTAGTAACTTTATATTTTGAAAAACTTACTATTTTTTGTAAGTATGAATTAGGGTTTGTTTAGGATTATATAAGGTTGTAAAATTCGCTTTTCATGATTGTTCTCAATATTATTCAATAAATCTCTAATTTTTATCAATTTTCTCTTGTGGATTCGAGAATTCTCTTGTAGATTCAAGAGCGACTTGTGGATTCAAGGTATTTATCCTTTGAGGAAGACAATGATTGACCTCATAATGTCATTCCCTACGTCAATTGGTATCAGAGTGAGGACTTTCCCTTAGTTCGATGGCAACTAATGACGGTTTAGATAACAACCCCATGGACGGTGATCATCTAGGGAATTATCCTCTCAAAGAGGTAGCTTTCAAGATGTCACTTAAGGCTTTTAGGCGAGACAATGGACAAGTCATGTAAGGGCTGCATGCTACTTTTGATCGTTTAGCGAAAGCCTTATTACCACCCCTTGTTCGTGGCGATCGATTGGATTGGACGAATTGAGCCTTCAGGAGGAAGGTTGATCTTCTTAGCTTTAATTTCCAGCTACACAGTGAGGATTGGATTTTTTAAGTCGAACGTTTCTTCAATTACATGCAAATCCCTTAATTCACCTTCTTCCCTGACCTCACCTGCATTATCAGCCGGAGAGTCACCGGTGTCCTTGGAAAGTCGTTTCCGTAAATGTTCAGCATTGTGTAATTTTCACATTTCCTTGATCTTTTTACCCCCACAAGCGACAAGAAGACTAGGGGCAGTTTTCACCCGAGGACCAGTGCGTTTAGGCGGTACCCCTTCACTACCATCATCACCACCATCATTACCACCATCATCTCCACCTTCATTGTCACCCATACCACCATCACCACCATCATCACCACCCATAGCATCATCACCACCTCTATCACCACCATCAACATCCTCATTACCTTCACCCATACCGCCATCGTCATCAACAGCATCATCATCATCATCACCACCACCAATTTTGCCGACATCATTATCATCATCATCATCGCCCTCTTCATCATCACCTTCATCACCTCCTCTCGGAGCATTGCCTTCTTCGGGTAACTCATCTATGGGCCCGAGGGGTGGGAATTCCGGCTCCTCCAGTGTCACATTTCTCTCCCCATGATCAACCCAACCTTCCAGAGTATGTTCAGGTTTTTCGTGGTCGATCACCACATTCAGGGAGGTCTTAAGTCTCTCTGTACCCAGCACCGCAAGCTGATGAAGATTTTCCGATACATAGCCAAGCCCGTCAGCAGGAATAGGAGTAATAATAGGAGGTGTGACGAAGACGGGCTTAGTAACAAGCAGTTTATTTCGAACCAGCGTATACTGGTGAGCCCACCACCTCATCCATCCAAAAGAAGCCCCAGTGCAATACCGTCTCCTCGGAATGGTAAAAGAACAACCAGTCCCCATCAACATGAGTTGTCGCCACATCCACTTCCAATGAATGGGCTCGACACCGTACGCTCGTTGTTCACGTGTCACCGGATCCAATGTCTCGGGCACCCCTTGGTCATACTCGAATTGACGGGCGGAACGATTGGGATAATAGGGTTCCCTCCAGAATTCCAACCCTTCACGAAGTGGCAACGACGATGGACGAATCGCTGTCAAGAATGAACGTTCGTAATAATCGATGCTATCATCGTCCGTGCACAAGATCGATTCTCTACTTCGGGTGCCGGAAATGTGATAGAAATATACATCGTCGAATCGTGCAATGCTCTCTTCAATAGTGGTCAAATTATGACCAACCATCTTCTTCTTCTGGAAGAAATGTAACGGAAGCTTCTCCTCTCTGATATAATCTCTACGCTGTACACCATAGACCCAGGGAAAGTATACCCCGAGCCAACTAGAGAAGAAATGCCACCTGTAGTAGGCCGAGTTCATCCCGTAAGTGGCAAACTCCTTATTACTGATGATGTAGCCGAAGGCCTGATAGATAAAGCATAGGACCACTAGAGCTAACGCATATCGGTGACCATTCGCTAGAGCTCCTGTGACGATGAAACATGATACTCTGATATTGTCTGCTTGCTTAGAGCTCGGTAGTGCTACACAGCTGAGCCAGTATGCCAAGAAGCCAGCCAGTTCACAGGTTGGGGAAAGCTTGTTAGGGCGAGGGAAGTTTTCCTTCATTCGATTATCTAAGAATGCCTTATCCCCACGACCTTCATCGTAAGCCGCATAGTCCAAGCCGAAAGAAGCAAAACAATTGTAATGACCCGAGATTTTAGGAGCGTGTATACCTACATGAGAGTACAAATGGCTACATTTACCTAATACAAATGTGTAAACCATTAATCTTGCCATTGCAATTGTCTATGTACACTAAGTGCTTAATTACCGATCATAAACTTATATATTATAATGAACCGGGTCCTTAGAATAATTTAAATATTTGTTTAATGAATTACATGACTTGTAGTATTGATAAATTCATAATAAATACCCTGTAAATTTTTAGAATAGATTAAATAATAATTTAATTGAGTATCTAGCGAATTACCTAACTTAATACATTAATAAATTAATAATAAATCAACTGTAAGGAATCTATGTAGGATCCCTTTATTAAAGTGGCTCAACATGAACCCTAGAACAGTATAGAAGTGTCAGATTTCACAAAACTCACAATAATTACGAAATTGCTATTGGTTAAACTTAAGTTATATTGACGATTTTAAGTATACCAGTTTTTTACGATCCGTTTCATGCAAAACTTCATATAATAGTTTAGAGACCTAATCTAACCGTACATGTCAAATTTCAGCCCTCCGATCATCCTACAAATACCCTAATCAGAAATTGGGCCATAGGTGGGCCATCTAAACTCGGAACTGCCTCAATTTTTGTGTCATACCTTAAAATCATGTGGCCTACATGATGGTCGGAGTAGATTTTTCACATACATCACTGTGGGACCCACGTGCACTGCGTGCACGTTAGACCCGCGGTCAACGCGCGTTGACCGCGTACGCAGCTGAAGATGCTGCGTCTTCTTCGTTCGACGCTGCAGCAGCAGCGTCCACTGTTCGCTGGTTGGTCCACACCGTCCATCATGGTGGACCCCATTCAAAAATTCATTCCGCCCATTGTGTAGCCCTCTCTTGGGACTACTAAGGGAAGGATTTGTCTTTCTAATCAGTGACTAGACTGGGCCGCACAATCCGTTGATACCTAGAACTTAACGAAATAGAACGCGCAAGATCGAGGCCGATCCTACGTATGGGTCCCTGAAATTTGAAGGGATTATTTGCATGGGTCCCACCTAGGTTTCTAACGTTTCACTTGTGGCTTAGCTTGCAAGAATCGAAGTTCGAATACAAGTTGGATTCAAAAACCTTCAAACGTTCGTATAACGCGCTCGTGCTTGGCTATAAGAGCCGACTCTCGGCAACGTTTTCTTTAAAAGAAACGTCAGAGAGAAAGAGAGAGAGAGAGAGAGAGAGAGAGGGAGAGAGAGGGGGGTTTCCAGTTGCTGTTTGCTTCTCCCATTGCTGGAGCAACCTTCCAGTAGCAAGGAGAAGAAGAAGAAAGAAAGAAAAAGAAGAAGGAAAGAAAGAAAGAAGAAGAAAAAGAAAGAAAGAAAGAAGAAAAGAAGAAAAGAAAAGGAATATGTGAGTTTCTACCTCGTATCGTTTATATCATGTGTTTCAAATAAATTTTATTTTAACTTGATTTTTCATCTTAGAAGAAGGTGTGGTTGGTTTCAATTTGGTATTGATGCGATTCATGAGTTTACATAATGAGTATTTTGGGTTTTGTTTTAGATTTTGCTGATGAGATTCCATGTGAATTTGGTATTCAAATAAGGTTGTGTATGTGTTACTTGATTTTAAATCCTCTTGGAAAAGAGTAAAAGGATGTATGAATTGTTTGAATTATGTTGAAAAGTGAGTGACATACACCATGCACTCCATGAGATTGAGGACTCCAGTATGTGGTTGATTACTTGAGTTGATTTGGGTTGAGCACTCGTGAGTGTTGCAATAGACCGTTGCTCCATTGATCGAGGCCGGTTGGGTGAGCACCCAAGTGTGTGCAACAGACCAGCTACGCAGGCCAGGTGGAGGCTCCGTTGATCGAGGCCGGTTGGTTGAGCACCCAAGTGTGTGTAACAGACCAACTACGTAGGCTAGGCGGAGGTGTAGGACAGTTCGTGATCCGAGTTGGCTATGCCGTTAGGGACCGATGTTCCAGGATAATAGTGTTAACCAACTGGATGTTCTATTGATAACCGTACTGAGATTGTTGAGATATATTTGCATACCTTACATCATGTGCATGTTTAAGAGATTTTGGTTTGGAGAAATTATCATTAGATTTGTAATGATTTGTATTTTAGTGGTTATGTGGTTTCCTATATTGAATTACATGTGCTAAACCGTACGAGATTACTCACCGGCTTTTATAGTTGACGCAGTGTTATGCAATTAACCGTAGTGACAGGTGATGATTTAGAAAACTTCGAAGAAGCGGTTCCATATGAGGAAATACTCTAGAAGATTTTTTGTTTGAGAATTGATTTTTAGTTTGAAAGTATTGATGTAATCAGGCCCATTAGATGGCCATTAGTTTAGATAGTTAGAACAATTTCGTAGACCCATTGATTAGTAGTTTAATTTTTAAAGTTTGGTTTATTTTGGATTCTATATATTTGGTACCTTGTGAATGGAAAAGAAAAATATCAGTTGTGATTGTGAAGGATTCATCCATTATTTACATAACACCCTTGATTTCGAGATTTGAGTTATATACTCAAGTGTCGAATTTTGGGGGCGTTACAACAATATATTAATGAAAGAAAGAAAGACGGAACAAAGTAATGATATGCGGCTCGTAATGAAACACTTACTCTAAGCCATAGCTAAAGTAAACCAGCCAATCCTTGAACAGGAGCTTATCCTTGAAGTCTCAAAACTATGGAAGCTCTGCAAACAACTCATAACAGGCCTCAGAGAAGAAGCCTTCGTTAACGCCATTCTTCTTTCGCCACAACTCATCGTCGCTCGGGACCCACTTGTCATAGCTCCTCCCACGGATCGGGAGACCTGCGATCCGGTTAAGGTCCCAGAGCGAGATGCTCATCTCCCCATATGGCACATGGAAAGAGTTGGTGATAGAACACCAATGATTGAGAAAAGCCCTTATAGACCCATGGTTCCTGATAGAAATAGCCTAATGTCGCCTCGATGGCCTTGTATAAGCCAACTGCTCGTAGAGTGGTCCTATGCTATTCCAAAATACGATTTGCCCATGCTTCATAACCGGGATGGGGAATCAAATGGCCACGAATTCGAAACGCCCCAATCAACTAGACTTCAGTATCCCCTAAATGATGAAACCGCTGGCGAAGGGTTTCGAAATAATGCTTGGGGAAAGGCTGATGAGGGCTGTAGTTCGGTTCCAAGAAAATCATGTCCTTTGTATCGAGGACAGACTGACACTTTCCATTCTTGGACAAAGAGCAATTGAAGAACGATGCCGGGCCGGATGTCCAAGTATCCACGCTGTAGAAAGAATTGCTCCGGCAGATGTCAGACGGCTCGATGCTTGGAAGGGAACGCTGCCGCTGATAACTCTTCGAATACCGGATGTATTCGCGCGTATAAGGATTCCTTATGATGAGAGGCGAGGTAACGAGCTTGACAGTAGACCAGGCCACCGTCATCTTGTCGGATTTAGACTTGGCCTGGTTCTCCCAAGTACACTTGTTTGGCACCCTTGCCGGTTCTCTTCGGATGACCACGCTTAGCGGTCTGCACAGGAATTGACGAGATCACTTCACCGTCCTTAGATTCTACGGTTCCGTCTGACCAAAAGCCACGCAAGGAAGCGTACCAAGCATCCCATTGTTCTCGAGTGCCCCTATTTGGAGGAGGTGGCACAACTCTGTCGCAAAAGATCCTCCGTTGCATATCTTTGGATAGCGTTAAGATGCGTTCGTAGAAGTTGAAGGTCTCTGGAGGAAGGAACCATTGTGGATTTTGGTCGGACGGCCTAGTAGCCTTCTTTGAAGTTGAACGCTTGCGCTTTGACGGAGTTAGTGGTGGACCTGAAGGGTCAACTCGCGAAGGATCACTAGCCATTTTAATATGCAAAGGCACATAGAAAGATCAGATCCGGCTCAAAAAGAAGAAATCCACACGAAGGTATGTTTAAACCCCACTAAAGTTGAATCATCAAGATCCCATCTTTGGCTTAGCACAATCCGAAAACCTCTTAAGTGTGCGAGGTCCCTACACCTCTTCGAAATAGCTATCGCACGTACACTGATATAAGATGAAGGGGTAGAAACTCGCACCCTTAGAAAGGCCCGGATAAGCCAATCATTTAAAACTTTGAAACTCCACAAGCCTTGGGACCTGGGTGCGTAAGGTCCCACGCACCCCAAAAATCCAAAATACACAAGTTGAATTTTAGGGTGCGTGAGGTCTGACGCACCCCAAAAATGTCCAAATTTCGCCAAGTTAAATTTAAGGGTGCGTGAGGCTCCACGCACCTCGAATTCATCCAAAATTCACCAAGTCCAAAAACAGGGTGCGTGTGACCCCACGCACCCCCTTTAGAAGTTAAAACCCAATTGTTGGGTGCGTGGGGGGCAAAACCCTCCAAAGGGTTAGACGAAGGGTGCGTGAGGTCCCACATACCCCGAAATTCATCCAAAATTCACCAAGTCCAAAAACAGGGTGCGTGTGACCCCACGCACCCCCTTTAGAAGTTAAAACCCAATTGTTGGGTGCGTGGGGGGCAAAACCCTCCAAAGGGTTAGACGAAGGGTGCGTGAGGTTCCACGCACCCCGAAATTCATCCAAAATTCACCAAGTCCAAAAACAGGGTGCGTGTGACCCCACGCACTCCCTGTAGAAGTTAAAACCCAATTGTTGGGTGCGTGGGGGGCAAACCCTCCGCGAAAACCTGATGAAGGGTGCGTGCCATCTCACGCACCGGTAAAATAACCAAAAAATCCCAAGTTCAGAATTTTCGGGTGCGTGTCAACCCACGCACCCCAAAAAGTGGAAGTTCAAAAAACTTTCAAAATTTAAGGTGCGTGGAGGTCCCACGCACCTTGAAAATGGCATTACCTCAAATTAGGAGGTGCGTGCGAAATAAAGGGGTGCGTTGGGGAGCTTTTTTGGGTGCGTGAGAGAATAAAAAGGTGCATGGATGGGAGAGTGAAAATCCAATAAACAAGTGAGAAATGACGCAAATGGCTATCTCCTCTATATATAGTTGGGACCCAAAAGGTCTGGTGTGTCACACTGAACGATCGCATGTCCATCACAATGCACCGGAGGGGCATCTGTTGGGGTCCCAAAATGTAGGGGCCCTCAAAACAACCAAAATAGCCACACAACTCTGAAAGAATCCCACAAAACGCCTCCCGTTGCATGCAAAACGGAGATTTATAAAAATCCCCCCTTAGCCGATTTTGGCTGAAATCTCCGGTGAACCCTGCGAATCACCGTGATCGGAACCATCTGAAATTGAACCCATAACTTCATTATGATTTATGGTGAACAATGCATGTACTTTCATCATCAAGCAGACCTCACAAACTCATCGAAATTCAAAACCTAACTTGGAGCATTCAAAAGTCTGTCAACGCGACCATAAGATCGGACTCAAACGCATCCATAAATTCGGTACCCACGCACCCAAAAAATTAGCAAAAGCAGAAATCAATCTAAACGTTCCATTGAGTCCCACGCACCCCAAAAATGGGTCCACGCACCTATAAATTCAACGCATTCTAGGATTTTCACTTAAGGGTGTATCGGAGTCCCACGCACCCATAAATTCAACCCATTTCAGGATTTTCATTCAAGGGTGCATGGAGTCCCACACACCCGAAAAATCAGATATTTTCAAAACATATTTTTGGATGCGTTGGACCCCCGCACGTCGATTTTGGGGTACGTTAGAGGTATTTTAGGGGTGCGTAGCACGTGGCAACCCCTCATTGGCCGAGTTTCGGTATTTTTAGGTATAAATACCCCGTCCGACTATTCGTTGGTACATTTTGAAAGAGAGAGAGCTATTATCCTTTGGGTATTTGAGATTTTCATCGGAAAACCCTCGCCGGAATCCCTTTTCGATCGCTGGAAACTCATCCCGATCGTCGAAATTCTATTCCGACCACCGACGTCTTCCACCGGAAGATTACTCCGACCAAGAATACCACGAATTTTGAAAATCACAAGTATGGGCACACATCCATAAATTTGGTCCCACGCACTCGAAAAATGGTCCACGCGCCCATAAATTTGGGTCCCACGCATCCATTAATTCGATGTGATTCAGACAAGTGTATTGGTGTCCCACGCACCCAAAAAATACCCCACGCGTCCATAAATTCGGGTCCCATGCGTTCATAAATTCGATGTAATTCAAATTTGCTTATTGGTGTCTCACGCACCCGAAAAATACCCCATGCATCCATAAATTCATCAAAAGACCAGACACTTAATTTGAAGGTGCGTTGGAGCCCACGCACCCATAAATTAAGCCCCACGCACCCAAAAAAATCAGCCAATTACAGAAAATGCTTACGAGCGCAATGGGCTCAATTTTAAGCATTTTCAAGTTCTGTTTGAGCCTATTTTTGGTATTTCGAGCATTCCGGACACAATGGATTGGTCAAATGACCATTCAGGGATCTCTAAATAGGCAGAATTGCGTACCTTTGAGGTTTGACTCGATTCAACACGATGAATGGAATAACTTCTCGAAAGAAGCCACCAGCATCTAGAACAATGCAAATGTATCATCATTCATATGTACTGTAAGATATGACCCGATTAGAGGTCGAAAGCTAGACAAACGGGGTTATGGTTATCACAATAAACCATATCAAAGAGTTTCGATTCGCTACAAAGTAATTGTTATGAACTGCTACAACACAACAGTCGATGTCCTACCCATTCAAACGGCATCCGTTGGTTGGCCTATTCAGGTATAGACAACTGCAGATTGGACTTCCTTAGGTCACCTGTCCATACATGACAGACGCGGGCCCAGAGTTGTCCTTCTCAGTCATAAACCCTGACAGTCTCAGCCCGGATCTCCGATCAAAACATGGGACATAGACATCTGACTAATACAAAGATGGTCCAGTCCATAACAAAACAAATACAGGTCCCTACGACCACAAACTCTAAGACCATAGTCCCCGCTGACTAGTCTTCTGCCTTTTAATCAAAGGTCGTCGATCATTCGATGTAATTAAGGGCTCGTGCCAGATCACGGCCTGGAATGTACAAGATCTCAGAATCTTTAGAATAAAATTCGCCTTCCGATATCTCTTCTTGTGTATCTTTTGTGAATGCTTGTGATTGTCTATGAATGTTTCCATTACTCAGAACCCCAGAGCAACAATACACAGAAAATGAAATCGTAGCATTTTCAATTCTAACACTATCCAGCGTGTGAAGCTGGGTTTCAACTGAAATTCAACCGACTAACAATGCTTGCTCGGTGAGTCGACAATGTAGTTGGCTAGCTATCCTAGTCTTCAGCTCCTGCCTTCCCTCCTTGCTTTGGTTCATCCGCACCATGTATTCTTTGGCGATCCTCTTTACCTTATTTTGGAACGATGACATGCCAATTGTGAGTCCCATGCTTTGGATGATTCAATATGACTAAATTTATTCCACGGGATGGGTGCAGATCAGGTTAGGTTAAGTAGCTTTCTAGAGGACCCATATCCAATGACTTTAGTAATTCTCATCAATTCACTAATTGTCAGAGTTGGGCCCAATGACTCGTCAAGTCAACCCAACGCATTTACACCACTAGACTGGAGGTACAAACTTTAAGGCCCACTAGACGCGTTTATAATGACGGGTGACTAAAATGATGTCTCTGGCACAAGGTGATTACTATGACTTGTATTTCATGTTTGTCTGTAGTTATGCTTGCAGTCTTAACAAAGTAAAATAACTTGTTTATTCGGCCGGCCGACAGGGACCTAAGACTATCCAGCGTGTGGACCATCTTATTTTGGAATGATGACATGCCATCTATGGGTCCCATGCTTTGGATGATTCAATATGACTAAATTTATTCCATGAGATGGGTGCAGATCAGGTTAGGTTGAGTAGCTTTCTGGAGGACCCATATCCAATGACTTTAGTAATTCTCATCAATTCACTAATTGTCAGAGTTGGGCCCAATGACTCGTCAAGTCAACCAAATGCATTTACACCACTAGACTGGAGGTACAAACTTTAAGGCCCACTAGACGCGTTTATAAGGATGGGTGACTAAAATGATGTCTCTGGCACAAGGTTATTACTGTAACTTGTATTTCATATTTGTCTGTAGTTATTCTTACAGTCTTAACAAAGTAAAATAGCTTGTTTTTTTGGCCGGCCGACAGGGACCCAAGACTATCCAGCGTGTGGAGCATCTTATTTTGGAATGATGACATGCCATCTATGGGTCCCATGCTTTGGATGATTCAATCCGACTAAATTTATTCCACGGGATGCGTGCAGATCAAGTTAGGCCGAGTACCTTTCTAGAGGACCCATATCCAGTGTTCGCTTCCCCAAGTGTAGGGTTGCGATGTAGTAATAAACTCGGTAATACAGAGGTCGATCCACAGGGACTTATGTAGGATGTCACAAACTCATCCACAAGTTTCTATTGAAGCTAACAATCAAAATTTGAATAGAATGTGTGTGTTTAATAGTTTAAGCTAAATTGAATGTAAACAAGTATAAGAAGGCACTAGGGGTTCAAGGATCCACTTGTAGCAATCCTCGATGTTTAATCCTCTGTGGTTTCCCATTCTCTCAACTAGAATCACCAGTCAGGTCTATCTAGTCGGATAATAGAACTGTTAAACCAGAAGTCTGCAACATGTAAGTTCTGTGCATAAAGTTCACTCAACTCTAGGCTGATCTGAGCATGCTCATTGCATAGGTCATTCACCTTTTCTATAGGTCCAATTCCCAATCATAACCATCCTCAAGTCTTCTCACAAGACAAGGCTAGATCATGATTTGAACTGGATTCAAATTATATGCACAGTCCATATATATTTCAGATAATCAACCAAAACTAGAACTTTGGCATGAAGCCCCTTTATGAAGAGCTTGGTACTAGAGCGCACTCCAATTCCTCGGATCATACAGGTCTAGACCGTTGCAAACAAATTAAGAAGATAAGTAATTCATCCAAACATCCATGAGTCATCACAAGACTAAGAGAAATTACTTAAAAACTTGTATAAACTTCAAACCTTAGTTCATAATCATGAATTCCAAATTGAAAACCACTTAACTACGAATTAAAACATCTTGGATATACTACAAGCTTCACCTCTTAGCCCTAGCTAAGAGGTTTAGCTGCTCATGATCCAAGGAAACATGAAACAACTACAAAAAGCATGAAAACAGCAAAGCAAACCAAAAGGAGTTGTGAAACTCCAATCTTCACTTCCACAGCCTCCAACCTCGCTTGAGCCCTTCTAGGTTTCCCTAGGAACGATCCCTAGGTGTCCTTTTATAGTCTGGAAGCTCCACAACTTCGGAAGAATCGAGAACTTGCGTAACACTTACGCAGCGCAGAGAAAATCGGGATGAAATTAGAAATTTCTAACTCAGTACGCATGGCCGACCGGTCATGACCGGTCGGCCTCAAGTGAAAACACTCCAGTAGGTATGCCCGACCGGTCAAGACCGGTCGGGCCTAGTAGAACAACAGTCCAGCAAGCCTATCCGACCGGTCAAGACCGGTCGGATGTTTTCATCCACCTTACAGCAGCAATGACTGACCGGTCTTGACCGGTCGGTCCTTTTTAATGAAGTTCCAGCATATGTCCGACCGGTCAAGACCGGTCGGACGTCTTCAGTAGGAGCCAAATCTGCATGGCTGACCGGTCACTGACCGGTCTGGCTTCCTTGGCCGACCGGTCACGACCGGTCAGCCCTCTTTTCTTCTTGTATTTTTCCTTTCTTTCTTCCTTCTGCTTTCTTTTCTTCTTTAGTTCTTTCTTTCTTTATTAGAATAGTTCCAAATGAGCTCATTATATCTTCAATTGAGTAGAGTCCACCCTCAATCCTGTAGTCACACAACATGCATTGAATTAGCTTCCAAACCATACAAACCTTGCACAATGAGTGATGAATTGGGGTTAGAATATGCATAATTAAGAGCTCAACACACCCCCCAACCAGCATTTTGCTAGTCCCGAGCAAAACATGCGTGAAGCTAATCTCATTCTTCGAAACTCAACTCTCTTTCAGAAACCATCCTTTTATACATTCCAAGGTTCATAAGCTTAAGATTCAGAAACATTAGGCAACAGAGGTTGAAACCGTAAACTCTCAAAACATAATACGCATTCATATGAAATTCCCGCTGATTGGTTGATAAATAGAAAGATTTGAACAAATTTAACCTAGTGTGGGTAGTGAAAATTCATCTCACGAGTTTCTAGGATTATCTTCTTCATAGATCAAGTAAACTATAGAACTCAAGGTCCATAGAGCCACATCAAGCCAATGACAGGGATTTGCCTTACCGTCCTTCCGACGACTTTCACACTACGTCCCATTTCCGGCTTTGGTTACGGGTAGACCATCCCCCGGTTGGTAGTAGGTAGCCCTAATCGGAATTCTCCACCATTTTTCCACATTCCCAATTTCATCCTTCCTTTTCCTTTTTCTTTTTAAATTAGATAGGATTTTTAAAAATCCATATCTTTCATTATTTTCCCATGGACAAGGATGGACAAAGTACCCCGGCCTGATTTCTCAATACCTTAATTCAGAGTCTAGCTAATTCATAAGTCACATAATCCCTTCAACTCATGAAAATCGTGTAATGTGAACTAGGTGTAAAAGTGTTCAGATTTTCTATCAATCACAAAAATAGGGGTGTTCACATATAAAACCATTATGCTATGAGAGATTGCAGACATCCAGCCCCATACACTTCATATCTCCTCCTCTTATGCTCATATCAACTTGAATGTGTAAAACCGGTGTTTTCCAAAAGAGTTTCGAATTTTTGAAAAATCGAAAAATTTCACATGATTGCTTGAAATGTTGCAAATCGCTGGATTCATCCAAGTGATCCTACACCCCCCAACCAAATTTTGCATTGTCCTCAATGAAAAAGATGTACAATGAGCAAAACATGAGAGCAATTTGAAAATAAAAGGGAGTGAGGAATGATAGTACCTGAGAGAGTGAAAAGTGGAGATCTTCCTCCTTCTAACAAACCTATGAAAACGAAAACAAAAGTAGCAGAATCCTAATCCTAACCACTCTATACCTCCATCAGACTAGGAGATCAATTATCCTGATACACAGGATCATTCAGATGTATGGACATACTTTCTGAAGGAAAGTTTTCAAAGAACGGCTTTAATCGCTGCCCATTTGCTTTAAAAATGTTGCCGTTCCTTGGATTTAACAGCTCGACAGTCCCATATGGATAGACAGTTTGCACAATGTAGGGACCGGTCCACCGAGATCTCAATTTTCCTGGAAATAGATGTAAGCGAGAATTATACATGAGGACTTTTTGATTTATCGTGAATGTCTTGCGAAGAATATTCTTATCATGGAATATCTTCGTCTTATCCTTGTAAATTCGTGCATTCTCATAAGCTTCATTCCGGATTTCTGCAAGTTCATTCAATTGTAGTTTGCGTAACGAGCTTGCCTTGTCAGGATTGAAATTCATCTTCTTAATAGCCCAATACGCCTTATGTTCCAACTCCACAGGCAAGTGACAAGCCTTCCCATAGACAAGTCTATAGGGAGACATTCCAATAGGAGTTTTAAAGGCAGTACGGTAAGCCCAAAGCGCATCGGTAAGTCGAAGTGACCAATCCTTGCGATCGGGATTCACCGTTTTTTCTAAAATGTTTTTAATCTCCCTATTGGATATCTCGGCTTGTCCACTAGTTTGTGGGTGATAGGGAGTGCTCACTTTGTGAGTTACGCCATATTTCTTCATTAATGCTTCAAAAGGGCGATTGCAAAAGTGAGACCCTCCATCACTTATGATGACTCGAGGCGTTCCAAACCGGGAAAGAATGTTTTCTTTTAAGAATCGAATGACCGTTTTATGGTCATTATTCCGGCAAGGGATGGCCTCGACCCATTTGGAAACATAATCAACGGCAAGCAAGATGTATAAGTTTCCAAAGGAAGATGGGAATGGGCCCATGAAATCGATGCCCCAACAATAAAAAATTTCGATAATTAAGATGGGATTGAGTGGCATCATATTTCTACGGGAGATCCCTCCTAATTTCTGACAGGGTTCGCAAGCTTTGCAAAACTCATGTGTGTCTTTGAACATGGTGGGCCAATAAAACCCACATTGCAGAATTTTCGCTGTGGTCTTTTTAGCCGAAAAATGGCCACCACATGCTTGAGAATGACAGAAGGAGATGATACTTTGTTGCTCATCATCTGGGACACATCTCCTTATGATTTGGTCGGGACAATACTTGAACAAGTATGGGTCGTCCCATAGAAATTTCCGTACCTCTGAGAAGAATCTATCCTTATCTTGCTTTTTCCAATATGTAGGAATTGTACCTGTAGCAAGATAATTAGCAATGTCTGCATACCATGGCAATTGGGAAACAGCAAAAAGTTGTTCATCAGGGAACATGTCATTGATTGCAGTCGTTTCAGGGGAATCAGTGAGGACAAGTCGAGAGAGGTGGTCAGCTACTACATTCTCTACTCCTTTCTTATCACGTATTTCTAAGTCGAATTCTTGGAGTAGGAGGATCCATCTTAATAACCGTGGTTTAGCATCCTTCTTAGAGAGAAGATACTTAAGCGCGGCATGGTCGGTGAATACGATGATCTTGGATCCAATCAAGTAGGATCTAAACTTTTCCAAGGCAAAAACTACTGCTAAAAGTTCCTTTTCAGTAGTGGTGTAGTTTGCCTGGGCTGAGTTTAGGGTTCTACTTGCATAGTAGATAACACATGGCTTTTTATCTTTTCTTTGGCCTAACACGGCCCCAATAGCATAGTCGCTAGCATCGCACATAATCTCAAAAGGAAGGCTCCAATCAGGTGGTTGCATTATTGGGGCGCATGTCAACATGCCTTTAAGGGTGGTAAAGGCCTTTTGACATTCTTCACTCCACTCAAATGAATTTTCCTTTTGAAGTAGGTTGCATAAAGGACGAGAGAGTGAACTGAAATCCTTTATGAACCGTCTATAAAATCCTGCGTGTCCTAAAAAGGACCGTATATCTCGTATGCTTTTGGGTGGTGGGAGGTTAGAGATAAGATCAATTTTCGCCTTGTCCACCTCAATTCCATTTTGTGAAACGATGTGACCAAGTACAATTCCCTTTTGAACCATGAAGTGACACTTTTCCCAATTGAGCACAAGGTTCTTTTCTTCACATCTTTTTAGCACAGATTTCAAGTGCTTGAGGCACTCATCAAAGTTACAACCAAATACAGAAAAATCATCCATGAAGACTTCAAGAATGGTCCCCACCATGTCAGAAAAGATGCTCATCATACAACGCTGAAAGGTGGCAGGGGCATTACATAGTCCAAACGGCATTCGTCGATAGGCGAAAGTACCGAATGGACATGTGAATGTAGTCTTTTCTTGATCTTCACGGGCAATTTCTATTTGGTTGTACCCTGAATAGCCATCAAGAAAGCAAAAGTGGGAATGACCCGCCAACCGTTCTAAAATCTGATCAACAAACGGTAGGGGGAAGTGGTCTTTCCTCGTGACAGTGTTTAGCTTCCTGTAGTCAATGCACATTCTCCAACCGGTAGTGACTCTAGTTGGTACGAGTTCATTATTGGCATTGGCTATGATGGTTATTCCGGATTTCTTTGGCACCACTTGAGTTGGGCTCACCCATTGGCTATCAGATATTGGGTAAATGATACCTACATCCAATAGTTTCACCACTTCGGCCTTAACCACATCCTTCATATTTGGATTTAGTCGTCTTTGTGGTTGCCGGGATGTCTTTGCATTTTCCTCAAGATGTATGCGGTGAGTGCAAATCAGTGGGTCTATGCCTTTGAGATCCGCAATTGTCCATCCGATGGCACTCTTGTGCTCTAATAGAGTGGCTATTAGCCTACTCTCTTGTTCCTCATCCAAGTGGGAAGAAATCACCACTGGATATGTCTCATCTCGACCTAAATAGACATATTTTAGCTCACTTGGCAATGGTTTTAGGTCGAGTTTTGGTGCCTTAATGTTGGATGGGAGGGCCTTGTTCTCATTTATAGGCAAAGGTTCAATTGGGGCCCTCCATCTTTTATTTTCACGCACCAGCATCACATCTAGAATGGCATCCATCTCTTGTGTTGTATTATCATTCATATCATGGAGATGGGCCACACATGCCTCTAAAGGGTCGGAAAATAGTGACAAGGGGATTGTATCTTCCACGAATGATTCGATCATGTTTAATTCGTGGATATCATCATCAACTTCCCGCGGTTGTTTGCATAACTCAAATATATTAAGCTCAAGAGTCATATTTCCAAAGGACATTTGTACCAGTCCGTTTCTACAATTGATAATGGCGTTTGAGGTAGCTAGAAACGGCCTTCCAAGTATGACAGGAATTTGAGTACCGGTGCCTATCACGGGATGTGTGTCCAAGACAATAAAATCTAGTGG
This sequence comes from Liriodendron chinense, assembly GCA_003013855.2. NCBI lineage: Eukaryota > Viridiplantae > Streptophyta > Magnoliopsida > Magnoliales > Magnoliaceae > Liriodendron > Liriodendron chinense. Next base: position 1,477,398 of record ML058479.1, read on the forward strand.
ATAGTAGAATTTATCAACTTGGACTAGAACATCCTCTACCATTCCTCTTGGTATCCGGATGGATCTATTAGCAAGTTGGAGTGTGGTTTTGGTGGGTTTCAATTCACCTAACCCAAGTTGTTCATAGACCGAGTATGGAATGAGATTCACACTTGCCCCCAAGTCGAGTAGGGCTTGTTTAATCTGGTAGTCTCCTATGATGCATGATATGGTTGGACTACCCGGATCTTTGTATTTTTGGGGCACCTCTTGTTTGATGATGGCACTCAAATTCTCAGCCAAAAGCACTTTGTTGTGAACATTATGTTTCCTTTTGATTGTACACAATTCCTTTAAAAATTTGGCATAAGATGGTATTTGTTTTATTGCATCCAACAGCGGAATGTTGATCTTCACCTGCTTGAAAACTTCCAGAATCTCCAGATTTTTATCTAAAGGTTTAGGTGAAATTAACCTTTGTGGAAATGGGGCAACCGGCTTGTATTGTCTTTCCGGTTCTTTCTCTTGTGGAATATTGTTTGGGCTATCATCCTCTTTGGGAATTTTCGGATCCTTAGGCTTGGGGGCCTTCACCGGATTGGATTTATCAATTTCTTTCCCACTTCTCAAAGTGGTGATAGCTTGGACATGTTCCGTATGGTGGGAGGATGAGCTTGCATCTTGTATCTCATATTGGGTCCTTGGATTAGGAAGAGGTTGGGCAGGGAGTGTGCCCTTCTCTCTAACACTAAGGTGAGCTTCAACTCTAGCCAAAGATGTTTTCAATTCATTGATGGCTTGGTTTGAGTTTTGATTGAATTTCAATTGCTCTTGCATGAACCCATCAATTTTTAGAGAGTTTGTCTTGTTATGCTCATTCTGGACTGATACAAATGCACCCAACATCTCTTCTAGTGATACTTTTGGAGTGTTGTTTGCATTTGCATTGGGCCCATTCTTCCAACTGAAGTTGGGATGGTTCTTCCAATTAGGATTATACGTGTTTGAGTTTGGAGCACCATATTGCTGCTGATAACTGTTTATGGCATTTGTTTGTTCTTGTAAGATGCCTTGGACTGCTGAAATTGTGAGACAATCGGGTGTAGCATGTTGATTTCCAGCACAAATTCCACAAACAGTTTCAACCTCAGTGGAGTTGATTGTTTCCCCTTTCCTTAATTCCATGGCTTCGACCTTTCTTGTAAGGCTAGCCAACCGTGCACTTATGCTATCTTCTTCTGATAGGACATACATTCCTCCCTTTTCCTTTTGTTGGCCAATCTTGGAATTTGTTGGTTTAGGTGTGTCCCAAGATTGTGCACTTTCAGCCAATTCTTCCAGATAATCCCATGCTTCATCAGCTTCCTTATTCATGAACTCCCCATTACACATCATCTCTATAAATTGGCGCATGGATGGAATCAGTCCTTCATAGAAAAAACTTATAATCCGCCAATTTTCATAGCCATGATGTGGGCATGCATTTAATAGGTCCTTGAATCTCTCCCAACATTGGGAAAAGGTTTCATCCTCCTTTTGGGCAAAGTTCATGATAAGGCGCTTAAGCATGTTCGTTTTGTGAGTAGGGAAGAATTTTTTTATAAATTCTCTGTGCATATCGTTCCATGACCCGATTGATCTTGGCCTTAATGCATACAGCCAACCCTTGGCTTTATCCTTAAGAGTGAAAGGGAAGAATTTAAGTCTTACTACATCTTCAGTCACATTTGCAAAGTGCATGGTGGTGATTACCTCATCAAACTCCCTAAAGTGTTGATAGGCACTTTCACTGTCTAAACCATGGAATTTAGGGAGAAGATTGATCACTCCCGGTTTCAAATCCACATTCCCTGCATTTGGTGGAAATACTATGCATGAGGGAGTGCTTGTTCTTGCAGGTTGCAAGAAATCAAGTAAAGTCCTAGGTCGGGGAACATTCTCAACCACATTCTCCCCTGTTTCGGTTTGATTTTGAACCGGGTTAGGTTGATTTGTAGCCATACTTTCAGATAAAATTGGAGAATTTAGATGTCTCCTAGCACGTGGCTCTCTATCAATCCCTTCTACTATCCCCCCTTCACTTATGAGTCGGTTATTGGAATCCCGAGCCCAATGTGGCATGCAAAATCAAAAATAAGAAACAAAAGAAAGGAAAAAGAATTCTTCCTTCTTTCTCTTTACTCTTCTCTAAGACCGAAGCACAAGGTGTCTTGCAATGGCTAGGCCAAAAACAAAGATAGAGACCGATTTCTCCTGGTCAATAGGGGTTCAGAGAACACCCCACCCACTCTTTGAATCTTTTGAGAAAAGGCACAGAAAAAGGAGAAAGAGGAGTAGAGATGAGAAAAGAAATCCCTGAGCACAAGGTGATCCAAGACGGCAGAGCCGACCAATAGGAATCCAGGTAGCAAAAAGGCCGACCTTTCAGAGATCCAAAAGGAGTCTCCACCCACTCTACAAGAGATGAATAAAATAAGAATGACTAGGAGAAGGAGAAGAGTAAGGTTTTAGAAGGATAGAACCTGATTCGCACTTGAAATCCTTGAATCTTCTTCAGCTTCCTAGAAATCCTTGAAAAAATCAAATAAACAAACTAAGTTAGTTCTAATAATCTAAAAGAGTCCTAAATAGATACTAATTTCAGAAATTTGTGAAAACCGTCAAGGTCCCCGGCAGCGGCGCCAAAAACTTGTTCGCTTCCCCAAGTGTAGGGTTGCGATGTAGTAATAAACTCGGTAATACAGAGGTCGATCCACAGGGACTTATGTAGGATGTCACAAACTCATCCACAAGTTTCTATTGAAGCTAACAATCAAAATTTGAATAGAATGTGTGTGTTTAATAGTTTAAGCTAAATTGAATGTAAACAAGTATAAGAAGGCACTAGGGGTTCAAGGATCCACTTGTAGCAATCCTCGATGTTTAATCCTCTGTGGTTTCCCATTCTCTCAACTAGAATCACCAGTCAGGTCTATCTAGTCGGATAATAGAACTGTTAAACCAGAAGTCTGCAACATGTAAGTTCTGTGCATAAAGTTCACTCAACTCTAGGCTGATCTGAGCATGCTCATTGCATAGGTCATTCACCTTTTCTATAGGTCCAATTCCCAATCATAACCATCCTCAAGTCTTCTCACAAGACAAGGCTAGATCATGATTTGAACTGGATTCAAATTATATGCACAGTCCATATATATTCCAGATAATCAACCAAAACTAGAACTTTGGCATGAAGCCCCTTTATGAAGAGCTTGGTACTAGAGCGCACTCCAATTCCTCGGATCATACAGGTCTAGACCGTTGCAAACAAATTAAGAAGATAAGTAATTCATCCAAGCATCCATGAGTCATCACAAGACTAAGAGAAATTACTTAAAAACTTGTATAAACTTCAAACCTTAGTTCATAATCATGAATTCCAAATTGAAAACCACTTAACTACGAATTAAAACATCTTGGATATACTACAAGCTTCACCTCTTAGCCCTAGCTAAGAGGTTTAGCTGCTCATGATCCAAGGAAACATGAAACAACTACAAAAAGCATGAAAACAGCAAAGCAAACCAAAAGGAGTTGTGAAACTCCAATCTTCACTTCTACAGCCTCCAACCTCGCTTGAGCCCTTCTAGGTTTCCCTAGGAACGATCCCTAGGTGTCCTTTTATAGTCTGGAAGCTCCACAACTTCGGAAGAATCGAGAACTTGCGTAACACTTACGCAGCGCAGAGAAAATCGGGATGAAATTAGAAATTTCTAACTTAGTACGCATGGCCGACCGGTCATGACCGGTCGGCCTCAAGTGAAAACACTCCAGCAGGTATGCCCGACCGGTCAAGACCGGTCGGGCCTAGTAGAACAACAGTCCAGCAAGCCTATCCGACCGGTCAAGACCGGTCGGATGTTTTCATCCACCTTACAGCAGCAATGACCGACCGGTCTTGACCGGTCGGTCCTTTTTAATGAAGTTCCAGCATATGTCCGACCGGTCAAGACCGGTCGGACGTCTTCAGTAGGAGCCAAATCTGCATGGCTGACCGGTCACTGACCGGTCTGGCTTCCTTGGCCGACCGGTCACGACCGGTCAGCCCTCTTTTCTTCTTGTATTTTTCCTTTCTTTCTTCCTTCTGCTTTCTTTTCTTCTTTAGTTCTTTCTTTCTTTATTAGAATAGTTCCAAATGAGCTCATTATATCTTCAATTGAGTAGACACCACCCTCAATCCTGTAGTCACACAACATGCATTGAATTAGCTTCCAAACCATACAAACCTTGCACAATGAGTGATGAATTGGGGTTAGAATATGCATAATTAAGAGCTCAACATCCAGCCACTTAAATATTTCTCATCAATTCATTAATTGTTAGAGTTGGGCCCAATGACTCGTCAAGTCAACTAAACGCGTTTACACCACTAGACTGGAGGTACAAACTTTAAGGCCCACTAGACGCGTTTATAAGGACAGGTGATTAAAATGATTTCTCTGGCACAAGGTGATTACTGTGACCTGTATTTCATGTTTGTCTGCAGTTATTCTTACAGTCTTAACCAAGTAAAATAGTTTGTTTCTCTTTGCTATGGTTGGAGATGATGTATGGCTTGTGTCTTCAAGCAGTTGGAACATTGTGCCCCTGACACATCCAGTTTGGTGCATTGACGGTCTACTTGCATTACATACACATGCATCATATTTGTCAATGTGTCACATGCGCTATCGTGTGCTCCAGTCCATATTCAAGTGACCACGTATGCCACATGTACCAACGTGTACATATCACCAATCCATCTTCAAGTCACCCACGTATGGCACTTGTGCCAGTGCATATGTGCCACACGCCATGCACCATCCTTCTTCAAGCACCCTCTTCAATTAGTTTACTGCCACTCGGGAATTTTCTTTGTGGAAGATCTTCTCCCAGCTGCATCTGTTCGTCTTTACACTGCAAGTGGTTGCAAGAAAAAAAAATAAAAAAAATACATGAATTCTCTCCTGTGAACTTCTTTGAAAAGAAATTGCCGTATGTGATACATTCGCCTAACTTGAAATTTGGTAGCGAGATGTTATTTTCTCTGGAAATTGAATTTGCTTGTTCTAGGTAAGCGACGAATCCATCTGCTGGGTTCTTTGACTAGAAACGTCCCAATGACTGGTTGGGGAAGTTTTAGAGGGGAGTAAATTGATACTCAGAGATGTAGTTACGCTCTTTTATTTTAGATGATGGTAAGTTCTAAACGGTGGTACAAAATCTAAGCCTAATAGCTTATGAGCGTTGATGATTGGAGGGGATAGCTTATCTCTACAACTCTGAAACCCATATCCCTTTTTGGTTGGCCAATGGTTTATCCCTAGCTTGTCACTTGCCAATGTGCTACATATGCCACATATACCTCCATCAATCTTGAAATGCCCTACATACACCACTTTTGGCAATGTGTCGATGTGCACATGCACTAAGCGTCATCCCATCCTCAAGCACCCCACATATGCCAACAGGAAAATGTTGCTGATGCATGCGGGCTTGTGAATGATATAGCACGTAACATAAGAGTCTATAGTAGGTAAAGGTATATAAACTTTTTTTTTTTTTTTTTCATTCTTTCTATTTAATATAGAACTAAAGAAATGCACAAAAAGACCAAAAAAAAAAAAAAAAAAAAACAACATTATATTATTTGAAATACACATAGCACCATTATCAGTCTCCAAGCAGCACCCAATATATGCTACTGCATATGCACCATCAATCACAAGCACCCCAGTACCACATCTGCCAGTATGCTGCCCACATGTCCAGATCCTTTCCTGATGCAAGGTCTTTAACATGCAACATGCAGGATAGAGTACTGTTCCTACAAACATTCCAAGACTGTGTCCGGGACAATGCCCATGACAGTGTGTTCACAACTAGATGATTTGCCTGTCCACAAGATTATAAATGAAATATCATTTTCGTCTAAGGAACATGTCCTTGTTCTAGCTAAGAAACAAATCTATTAGGACCGGTATATATAATCCGTTGCCTTCTTTGATGAGCGAAGTGCTAGACAGTTATGGTTAAAAATGAAAAATATTCAACAGTCTTATCTTAAGAAACAGGAGTCCACGAATTAGATGTTAGGTTTTTTTACCAATCTAATTTCTAGACTATAGCTTAGCAACAATAGGTTAGTTTATTCAGTTTAATTTGAGTTAAAGAAAATCACGTGTACCATTTCTAAGCACGTATCAAGTGTCATGGCAGCCAGAGTATCAAGTAACTCCCCATGAAGGGTGGCAATAGCCTGAGCAACCAACCAGCCACAAGAGCCTGATCCGGCTTTGGCCCAGGCTCGGACCTTTTAGCTTGACCTGTGACTCGGGCTGGGCCTAACCTGCGTGACCTGATCAATTTTCAGATCGCAGAAGGTAAAGATGAAAAGCCTTCTAGTTCAGTAAGGGCTTTAAGAAGCTCTTGGAACGCGACTTGAGGCTATGAAAGAAGAATAGTGGAAGAGGATCAATGAAAAAAATCAATATCTCAATCCAATTATGCCTAACGGATGAGGTCTTGTACAACATCATGAGAGAAAATGTTGCGGTTGATACATAGGCGAAGTTGGAGAATATCTATGCAAAGAAATCTCTGAAAAATCGCATATATCTGAAGCAATTTCAATAGACTCGTTTGCAAGTTGATGGATGTAGATGAACCGATGAAGGACGATGATCAAGCGTTCTTCCTGTTGAATTCTCTTTCAGAATCATATGAGTCGTTCAAGGACTCGTTGTGCACAGGTAGGGATACTATTGGTGTTGAGACCGTTATCTCGCCCTTCATTTGAAGGCGATTAGAAAGAAAAGTGGTGTCGTGGGTTCCTCTACGGACGAGGCACTGGTTATAAGGGGAAGGAATTCTGAGCGAGATGTGGGATCTTCATCATCGATATCTAAATCCAAGGGCAAGGGGAAGAGCAAGGTGAAGTGTTCGGGCTGTGGTAAAGAAGTGCATATGAAGATGGATTGTCCGAATCCTATGAAAAGACAGCAGAAATCTAGAGATTCTTTTAAGGAGGGGGCTAATATTGTGAAATCCACAGATGATGAGTATGATGTTTGTGATGTACTGACTATATCCGGTAAGGGGTCTCTCGCTAGAGAGTGACTCTTGAATTTAGGTGCATCATGCCATGTATATCCTGACAGGAATTTTTTCATGTCATATAGGGAGTATGATGGTGGATTAATATTTTTGGATGATGTCTACATTCGCAAGGTAGTGGGTATTGGTTCGGTAAGCATTATGATATTTGATAGGATCGAACGTATACTCGAAGGTGTGAAGCATGTCCCCAAATTGAAGAAGAACGTGATCTCTCTTGGTGCACTCGAGGCGAAAGGGTATAGGTTCATCGGTCGTAATCGATATTGTAAAGTGATGAAGGGGGCACTCGTATGGATGAAGGCACAGAGGTGTGGCCATCTTTACAAGGTGATCGAGAGCACTATTGTAACGCCCCAAAATTCAATGCCCAAATATACCGCCCGAACACAAATTTTCGAGCGCTACTAAGGTAATAATTACAGAAAGACAAATAATAGTAGCATTTTTTTATAACTAAACCATATCCATACTGTTATTCCAACTTATATCATAAAATGATTTAAAATGTTCATAATTCACAAACATGACACTGATATACTCATCAGATCCAACTACGATTCTATTAACTTGAAACTAAATAGAATATCCAAAAATAAATAAAAGCGTCTTCATTAGAGTTGGCGTTCTTCTCCTCATGGATTTTCACTATGTCATCAACTTGTGCCTTGTCCTCGAAAGATTCCATGTCACCTCCTGAACCTACAGTTCCCTAAGAAGGGTGAGCAAAACAATGCCCAGCGAGTAGGAGTATTTACTCCACTCCATAATATGAATCAAGCATCTAAGTAAACAGATAAACAGAATCAAAACATAACTATTCAGTTTGTAAGTTGTAGAATGCCATGCTCACACTTTTCCACCCCACAACGACACATTCTTAATACTAAACACACATCTCATAATGAATTCCCATGCAGCACGCATAAATCAACCATATACGTGGCCTTTGATACAAGATCTTCAGTCAGGTTTCACACAACTAAATCAGCCATACAAGGATACGCCTGAAAAATAGTATCACAACCAATCACAACCAGACAGGTGAGGTACATTTCGATCCTGACACAGTACGCCCGATCCTGACACGGGTCGCATTCCCTACGAGACGCAACTGCTCCGATCCTGACACGGGTCGCATTCTCAATGAGAAAACAATTGCCCTAATCCTAACACGGGTACGATTCGATCCCAACACGGGACGCATTCTCGACGAAAAAACATACCACACTTGACGGTTTTCCATATTCCAGTCCATCCAATGTATCCATACATAGTCGTCCCATAACCACACCCATATCCATTCCACACAAACTTAACCACACTTAACCACACCCATATACACCGACCATGCTTAACCACACTTAGATAGTCATGGTTAAGAACCATTTACATACCCCTACTTTGATTTAATTCCGTGGACTTAACATCACCATAAACCGCTCTATGTATGGGTCCATCATATGTGATCATATAAACATGAACATGTGATAATGAGAATTTATTGCATCTTAATACAATTTAATGAATCATACAACATAACTATTTAAGAAATAAATCAAGTGCATATATATCAAGATGACAAAAATGCATCCACATTATGAAACAAAGCATTTTGAGAGGTTTAAGAACTTTAAACTAAATTATAACCATACATTCAAAGAAAATGGACATGTGCTGTCCTCACAATTTCGCTTAATTTGACTGTTTAGGAGGTCTAATGTGTACCATATTTATTTAACAATTTTAAGACTTGCTGATCTAAGCATTGGACGGCTTAGATTGGGCACAATATTCCCCAATGGGACTCAAAAGTTGGAGTCCAATCAGATTCAGATTCTGTTATTTTTCAGGGTGTCAGTCCCATTATTTCAAGTGGTGTAGGCAATCTGGAATCCCGTTCTGGCCCATATTTTTATGGTGAGTCCCACACCCAACAAATAGTGTGAACGACATGGATTTATCCAAAAGTTCACATGTGGGGCCCATGAGTGCCTGTTGTCCCCACCTTAAAATCTACTCACCTTCAGATTTATATTGTATTACACTGTCTACTAGTTGAGATGGTGTGGCCTACTCGGTTATCGAAACCCTCTAAAATTTAATTTCCAGCCTCCTGACATAGTAATGTAACAAGTGAGTGGTATAGATTTGACAGAAAGCTTAGAGTGGGGCCCACGGATTACCCGCTGTCCATGAGAGATAAAGTCGAAATTTTCTACACAATTGCAGAAAATTCAGCAAGATAGTCCAATTTGTAGAAGTTGGTGTGGTCCGCTCGGGTCTTGGATTAAGCTGAAATTTGGTGGGCTATCAAAACACATGATGAAGTAAACTATGGTCGGAGTAGATATAGAAAAATACATCAGGGTGGGGTCCACATGTGGACCCCCAACTGCTGCTCGTCCGCCCATTGCGTCAGCAGTCATGACGCTACTGGACTGGCAGCGTCCTTGGGGTGCTGACTAGTCCAGTAGCCCGTTGTTTTATTTTATTTTTTATATATGTATCCACACAAGGTGAGCCCCACTAGGTTGAGATCAAATCCATTCATTGAATTATTCGAGCCTTTATTCCACCCAATAAATCTGATTTTGCACAGATCGAAAATTATAAAACAAAGATAGTGACTTTATTTCCTTTTTAATGGTTGGGTCTATTTCTCCCACCCTGGCCCACTTAGATATCACATTCCTTTTAAATCTGGGCCCATAAGCAAACGTAAACTAAAATACATGATGAATGGCATAGATTTAATCAAAGTAACGTAAATGATCTACTAAACAAAACAAATGCGCAAATCAAACAATGATGTGGGGTGAGTATCTCCGTAGACTCACCAATCGTCAATCCGATCCGAGATTTTGAAGATGAAAATAACAAAAAAAAACCAATCTTCGGCCCACTATAAAATACTACCTCCTTCCTCCCAATCAACGGTTATATGATGATGATGATGGATGGTAGAGATTTGAAGCTGTTGATGATGGATGGTAGGGATTTGAAGCTGTTGATGATGAATGTGATGGGATGGCTACGACTTGGTAAAAGTGGTAGAATAGGAATCTCTTACGAGAGTTTAAATAAAGTCTATTAGCTTATAACATAAATATTTGTGGTGAAAATAGAAGTAATATTTTCATGGTCCACCTAATGATCCTTTCTTAGATGTAAGACGTCCATCATACATAGAATTAACACAACAAGTAGTGGGTAAACTCTCGGGTCAAAAGGTTGATGAATGGACACATTATGATCTGTGTAAGAGTTAGCCTAAATGAACACTCTAGAATAGATGTGTAACATCTTAAAATCAGGCCCACCTTTCACAAATCTGAGACCATTATGACATTGGCCTCAAAAAACTGACAAAGTGGTATGAATTTGGGAGAATTTGGTAGTGTCCACACCCACGATCTAATAAGGACACAAATGATGGTCTAAATAGTGGTAAACACCACAACTTAAGGTGGTTAGTTTCAAGGATAAGTTTGACCACTTGGAGGTGAGATTAAATCATAACCGTTGATTGTTGTGCGAAGTGGTCTGCACTATTGGTTAGAATGTCCATGGATTGAATAATGGATCGTTGGGTCGATGAATCTCTTACCGGTTTAAGAGTAATTGATAAAAAATGTGATGGACGATGAACACACCTCAGTTCATGATTCTGAAACCATGGGGACGTGGGTCATCTTAGAAAACCTAAAATACACAAAATCTAGGCACACACTGACGTCGATACATAAAGATGGACGATCCACAACGAAGATAGAAATCCCTCTCTGCCAAACTCCGTAACCATATCCTAAAGCTTAGATTTTGAATTGGTACGTTACATCGAATAGGACTTCTGTACTTCTCAGTCTACATAGACATATCTAGGACCCTACGATGGAATCTAATCTAATAGGTCACCTAAGCATATGAAAAAGGTCGTCCATGAGTGATTTCACCTTGATTGGTGGTCCACATGGCCCTACACAGTAAATCTTCGATTAAACGGTCTCGAAAGATCATCCAGTGATGAAATTTCACATGGACGGCTAAAATGCTATAACAAATGTGTGGAGAAAATCCCACAGCTAACTGACACACCAATTGAAATAAATCACGGGGGTTAACTTTCACCATTAGTTTGGTGTTAAGACAAGTTTTAATGGCTCGATCGAAGCCCGATGAGAATTTCAACGATCACGAAGGTTCTTCTAAGGATACTCTATAATTCCAACGGAACAAAACTCGGTTTGATCAGTTCAATGGGCCATGATGATCAAAATGAGGATGAATGGTCCCGATAGAAAGATTTATGATTAGATTTGGATCGATCAGACTATATTATTGGATTCTACATGATTTAATATATCATTTTATGGCTCAGATCAATTCCACAGATAATATAAATAATTTAAAATGAATTACTAAAGTTTATGTACATGGAATATGGTTTATAATTCCACTTTTCTTCCCAATTATTCCATGAGAAACGTTAATTAAACATGTTATCAACCTTACACACATTAAATTATTATTATTTTAATTTTATAAATTCTAATCCAGATTTTTAAATTAAATAATAAATCATCAAAATAACAGATATTACAACTATTCATGGTGGAGCTGGGAGATCGACAACGGGATCCACGGTTGCTAATATGTGGCAAGAGCCAAGAGCCATATGAGAAGAGCAACGAGGCGTGTGAATGTGTGAGGATAAAGTCGATGGAGCACGAGAAGCGATGAAACTATGATGATAACGAAGTAGAGATAGAGGATTGTACATGACAAGGTATTGCATGAAAATTGGAGTCGTGGTGGAGATTGTTGGAGTCAGACGCCTCAAATCTTCTGCAATAGGGGCCACCGACCGGTCGTTGATGGTGACCGACCGGTCGTTGATGGCGACCAACCGGTCAGCTTTGGAAGATGAAGATTCCAAGACAACGAGCTCTTTAGACAGTTGCGCAGTTTTGCGTAAGGTGTTTCTAATTTCGATTTCTTTGTTATACAAGGGGTGTAATACGGAAATTAAAGTATCTTAGATTGGAAAGGGAATTGAGAGAGATTAATTCTAGGTGAGAGAAAGAGCTTCAGAAAAAGGGTTTCTTCTTGGAAAAGCTTGGGGATTTCTCTTGTGTGGCTTGAGATCCGGGTTTTGGGTTTCCATCTCTTGCAACTTCTGATATCGTAGTGAATTGTTAACTTTGTGTCGTGGTTTTTTACCCATTGAGGGGGTTTTCCACGTAAAATTCATATTACATTCTTGTGTGTCTTTTTGCTTGATTGTGTGCCATTGTATGATCCATGCTTCTGCTATCGGGCTCCATTCCCAATAGGGCATTCATCATAAGGGGCTGACCTTATATGTGAATTGTCCATTACATGGGGCCGACCTTGATGTTAGAAATCCATCACGTGGGGCCCACTATCAATGTTAATTTTTTTTTATCATGTAGGATCCACCTTTAACGGACATCGCCAATCATGTGGAGCCCATCTTTGATTTAGACCATCGGTCGTGTGGGCCCCCCTTCTAAGTGGGTCTTCCATCATGCATGACCCACTTTAAATGTGGATCATTCATCATTATAGGATGACCTTTGATGTGAACCATCAGCCCACCTTGATGTGGGTCATCCATCATGTGGGGCCCATTTTTTATGTCCACTACCTATCAAGTACAGCCCATCTTCCATGTGGACTGTCCATCGCATTAGCTCCACCTTCAAAGTGGGTCATCTGTTATATGGGGCTCACTTTGGATGTTGGCCATTCATCATTAGGGGCCGACCTTTGATGTGGACCGTCCATTGTGTGGGCCATCCTTGATGTGGGTCGTCAATCATGTGGGGCCCACTTTTGATATGTCCTGGCCATCATGTGGGCCCTGCCTTAGACATGGGTCATCCATCATATGTGGCCTGCTTTAAATGTGAGTCATTCATCATTAGGGCCAACCTTTGATGTGTACTGTCGATTATGTGGGCTCACCTTAATGTGGGTCATCCATCATGTGGGTCTCACCTTTGACATGAACCATCCATTGTGTGAGCCCCACCTTTGATGTGGACTCTCCATCATGCGGGGCCACCTAAGATATCGGCCGTCCATTTCGTGGAGAAATGAGAGAGAGAGATGAGAGTGGAAAAGTTGAAAAGCAGGAATTTTTTACTTGTGCCTATTAGTAATTTTAAGTTAATAAAGTACTTTTATAAAAGTATTTATCAAACTAACTTTTATTAAAAAGAATAATAATAATAACTTATTTGCTGTCCTAAGTAGAAAAAGGTGCTCATAGGGTGTATTCAAACAATCCATTGGAGGCTAAAGGAAGGTGCAAGAGACACGGGTGGAAATAGTTAAGGAAAAACTTAATAACATATCCTTTAATTGAAGTTATGGTCCTTAATGGAGTGAAATGACAGGAAAAGAATCATCTACCCTACCTTAATTAGTTGGGATGAAGCATAGATGATGACGATGATGATGCCAATTAAGGCATCCAAATGACAGAAATGGATGGCATACTGCACAGTTTGGCATTGGAATACATGATCCCTTTGTTATCAAATAAAGGATGAAATTAGCATGGGACCAAATGCAATTACATACCAATTAATCTCATCTATTACCGCTGGCAGCAGCAAGGCCCTAAATGATTTGTGTTTTATCCATCTTGTCCATTCATTTAGCTAGCTGAGTCAGATTCAAATCGGAAGTGGACCACACCATAAGGAAATCGGTGATTAAATGGGCCATTAAAAAAATTCCTAAGGCCCACTGTAATGTTTATTTTCCATCTAAATTGTTGAGTGGATGAATGGAAAATACAAATGTAAGCTTGATCCAAAAACTTTGTCAGCCCCAAGAAGTTTTTAATGGTGGGTGCCGTTCAATCACTACTGTTTCTTGTGTAGTATATTTGAGATTTGAATCTCCTCATTTTTTCGGCTCATGCCCTAAAATGGTATGACAAAATGGATGGACGGCATAGATAAAACACATACATCATGGTGGGACTCACAGAGCACTGTCGCTATTGGCAGCGTCAGAATGCAATCCGCGTTCCCAACGACCCCTTAAAGAAGGCAAACCCACACAAGGTTTTGTAAGTATCGTTTACGAATTCTCTCTCTCTCTCTCTCTCTCTCGCAAACATACCATGATCAAGAAAGTGTTAGCCTTTGTTTTCATCATCTTCTTTATATCTTGTAACGCCAAGGCAGAAGACTGTTACCCTTCTTCTTGTGGTGTTATCCCCAACATCAGCTACCCATTCCACTTAAACACCGATCCTGCTAAGTGTAGTAACTTTGGTCCCATCGAGCTCCTCTGTGAAGACAATCGGACAGTTCTGTATATGAGTAGTTCAGATAAATACTACGTCGAAGACATCTCATATGCTAAGCAGGAGATCCGACTCGTCGATGCTGGTTTACAAAGAAACAGTTGCTCTTCACTACCTCAATACTCTTTACCACGTCAATACTCTTCTTTACTACCTGAAACCAACCCATTCTTCTATTTCGAACCTGCTCCCCGCACGGAATATGTTATATATGTGAATTGTTCCAAATCAGTAGATGATCCTTCGTATATAACTGCTCTCCCTTGCCTCAACAAATCAACTGGTTCATTTCTATATGTCCTTGTCGGCCCAAGGAAAGTGTCTGATCTCAACTTTTCTTGCGAGAAAGTAGCAGCTGTCCAAGCAGAGGGTGAAAGGCTTTGGAATAAGAAATCTTACCTTGAAATTCACCGTATATTGCTGATGGGTTTACGCCTAAGATGGTATGAGTTTGGTTATTATTATGAAAAGTGTCCAAGATCCACCAAATCGCCTTACTGTGAGTACCCATTTATCTGGTTCTGGACATGCATTTGGAATTTAGGAAATGCAGGTCTGTGCTCAATTGTAGAGATCTTTTTCTTGGTTTTTTTTTTTTTTTTTTCTTTCTTTTTCCTTCTTTTTCTTTCTTTTTTGGGTAGGGATTAAAATAATCTTAGAAAATGAACAATTTATATAGACTATGATCTCTAATACACAATTATTATTACATAAAATGAGATGAACTCATTTTTAGGTGTCACCCAAACAGGGCATTCGGTTTAAAGTCACAAACTTTGCCAGAGACTTTGCCAAGAAAGCAAAGGCGTATGACCACTAAAACTAGGCACTAGTGCTATTGTTCTACGCTAAATTTTTAAGATTCTCTTAATGTAAATATCCAAGATGTCTAGCACTAGTCTAAAATATTTCTAATTTGATTATTAAATATGATGTAGAATGGGTGGCTGACTATTTCATGGCCCAGATGGAGCAAAAGAAGACCGGTCGGGGTCGAAAGTGATCCAGATCGTCAGGACCATAAATCGGTCATATCTCACAATCCGGAATGAGTTACGGGACGTATAATATATCAATTTGGGTATCTCGAGCTACTTTAGCCAACCAACCCCGCTATGCCGGGTTGCCCAAGCCGGAATCGCGAGAATCGACCGTATCGACGGTCATTAGGCTAGTTTATTTTCAGTTTTACTATTTATAGTAAGTTTTAATTCGATCATAACTTTGCATCTGTAGGGTTTTAGAGTTAGTGCCCAACATGAAAAGGGCTTAGAATATTTTGTAGAACAACGTGGTTGAGGCCGTTTGATAACTTTCTATTTTTGGCCGAAAACCAAGAGTTCTAGTAGGATTGAACGACTTCTATAAATAGTAAGTTGCGTTTTCTAGGAGTTTAAGTTGGGTTTGGAGTCTGATACTTTGCATAGGGTTTAGTTTCCTATTTATATGTATTGTAATTTCGTTTTCATTCATTCAATCTTCAATAAACAATTATTTGGAATTAAATTCCTTTTTTTTTATCTTTTCTTTCTTCTCGTGGATTCGAGAAACTATCAGTTAGGGAGACGGTGATCGACCTACCACGTCCTCCCTACGTCAAAATACCAAGTTGAGTCAAGTAAAAACTCAATCAAGGTCTTGAGTCGACCCGACCTGGTTGGACATTTGAGTAACTTCCGGGTCTTAGAACTACGCTCACATGTATGATCTTCTACTAATAAATTGTAATAGTTTATCAGAGGAACATGCAATCTCATTTCTATTTTATATAATTTATAATTTCTGGTAATAAATAGTTTATATAGAACTTTTAAAACTACAAAAGAAATAATTAGGGAATGTTTATTGAGATAATTCTTTCTCAAAAAACCCTTACTATGAGGTATTTGTTGGTCTTTGAGGTTTCTTGTTTACTCGATGATAGGAAAACAGGAATAGTATGTGGTAGAAGATGCTATGATTATATCATTTTAGTTTTCAGAAGTATAAATGACTGTACCACCTGCTTTCTCAGCTTCCCACCATGTTTGGTATTTAGACGTTTGATTTCAAGCTCCATTGAGTCCTCACTGGACAACTCGCAAAACATCCATACCTGACTCACGAGCCTTTATTACTGGCCTGAATTCAACATGACTTGGGCTGGGATCCAAAACCAAAGTGCCTGCTTTAGCCGGTAATGCTAGTTTTAGCGGCACAGCTGAACACACCTCTCTCTACCATTGTAAATTGATTATTGTTTATATACAAGAGTGAAAAGAAGAAAAGAAAAAAGAAAAACTGTTTTCTACGGATTGGTTGTCGCATCCAACCAACTCTGTCCATCATCTTCTTCTTGTTTTTGTTCTTCTTGTATGTTTTCTTTTATGGAGATGGAGGTAGTGATATCAGGTTTTCTTAGGCTTTATACTGCAAAATTGCCATGCAATGTAAGAAAATAGCTACACCCTGCTACATGCTGTGATCTTATGTTGCAACAGAAGAAAACGAACTTGAGTGGAATGCCATGTTTTTCATACTAATGCAGTTTCCCCTTGGACTTTGCAGGCTTCTTCAAAGGAGTGGTTTACTTCATTGAAAGTAAAGATCCTCCAAACACTTATTTCTTCTTTCACTTCTTTTCTTGCTGAAAGTTGGAAGATCTTTCTTTCAGTTTTGTCATGTATATGAAATGATTGTTGATCTTGTTTCCTTCTTGTGATTTTTGGGCAGATGGTTTTCGCTACACATGGATCCCAGTTATAGGTAAGATTGTCTAAATATGTTAAGGTTTGAATGAATGATGCTTTTGTTAGTCTCTGATAAAGAGTTTTTTCGTCTTCTTTTTGCAAAGTACGCATTATGATTGCAAGAACTTCAATTGGGATATTTTGCCTAGCTATCTATTTGATCTACAAGTTAAGAAGTATGCATTTGTCAATGGATGAGACAATCGAAGCATTTTTAAGTAACTACAAGACTCGCATTCCTAAGAGATACTCATACTGGGGTATTCTTAAGATGACAAACCGATTCAAAGAAAAATTAGGACAAGGAGGCTTCGGCTCTGTTTACAAAGGAAAGCTTCCAAATGGTCATCTTGTTGCAGTAAAGATGTTAAATAAATCGAAGGGCAACGGACAGGATTTCATCAATGAAGTCGCCACCATTGGAAGGATTCATCATGTCAATATAGTGCAACTAATAGGATTCTGCGCGGAGGGATCTAAAAGGGCTCTCATCTATGACTTCATGCCAAACGGG
This sequence comes from Liriodendron chinense, assembly GCA_003013855.2. Lineage (NCBI taxonomy): Eukaryota > Viridiplantae > Streptophyta > Magnoliopsida > Magnoliales > Magnoliaceae > Liriodendron > Liriodendron chinense. The sequence goes on from ML058479.1 coordinate 1,495,102, forward strand.
TCTCTAGACAAACACATTTTCTCGCAAGAAGGGACAGCCAGCCCTTTGAGTTGGGAGAAGCTACACGAGATTGCGTTAGGAATAGCTCGTGGGATCGAGTATCTGCATCGAGGCTGCGACATTCAGATTCTGCATTTCGACATCAAGCCTCACAACATTCTTCTCGACAAGGACTTCATACCGAAAGTTTCAGACTTTGGTCTGGCGAAATTCTATCCAACAGATGACAGCATCGTGTCGGTCACGGCTGCAAGGGGAACGATGGGGTACATGGCCCCTGAACTCTACCATAACGTAAGAGGTGTTTCATACAAATCTGATGTTTACAGTTTCGGAATGTTGTTGATGGAAATTGCTGGGAAGAGGAAGAATCTAGATCCTTATGTGGACAAATCGAGCCAAATCTACTTCCCATCATGGATTTATGATCGCCTTGAGCAAGGAGGAAATGTGGAATTTGAGGATGCTACAGAGGATGAAAAGATATTGGCAAAGAAGTTTATTATAATTGCACTGTGGTGCATTCAAATGAAGCCTACCGATCGTCCTTCAATGAGCAAAGTCGTAGAGATGCTAGAAGGAAGTGCGGAACTTCTACAAATGCCACCTAAGCCTTTTCGATCTTCTCCGCAACAGGTGCCCAAGGAAGACCATGAAGCTACTACTTGCGCCTAATGAAAATCAAACTATTCAACCGTTTGATTCACTCTCTCAGTATTTTAAATATAACGTTAGATTATTTAATGAATAAGGGCTTCATTTGGACATTCAATTGAATAGAATTGTAATAAATGAGAACAATTCAATTCAACAGAGTAATTTACCACAATTTTATTCATAGTGAAGGATTCCCCTCAAATTGCAATTGGTGTTGTTTCAGTTACAACATGAAATGCTTGAAATTTCAATTATGGGTTTGCTCCTCATTATGAATTAAAACGGTGGTATCTGCTTTGGTCATTTCTCCATAATGAATTGAGTGAATTGCAGTTTGGTTCAATTGAGAATCCAAACACAGCCTAGATCATTAGACCAACAAATTGCTTAGTATTGGAAGAATAGTGCTAGTATACTTTCTGTAATCTTCTTAATTTTCTTGTAATGTTCACGACAAGACAATGCATTTCTTGTTATAAATGTCAGTTCGAATGGTCCCAAACCCAGAAAGAGGACGTATTTAGCAATTAATATCTGTCTCCTTTGCATTCCGATAGAATAATTGATAAGGCCATAAGAGTTGTGGTTTCGGAAACTTCTATTGAGTGTCTATTTCTTATGAATTATTCATAATAAATGCACATGTTGAAGAGAAGACAATGAGGAACTTGTATTAATTGAACTTCAAAGTACACGCCTAATTCTCCAATCAGAAAATGATGCGAAGAGTTCTGAAAGACAATAGGCATGTTTGAATGCCGCCCATTTATCGTTTAGAGGTTTTAGTTGTGATTTACTCGGAACCCGCACCCATGCGAATGCATCATGTGTGTGTGTCGGGTCCAAGTTGTCCATATGAAGCACCACAACACAACCATACCTCCGCTGAAAAATGAGGTCCATTTGTTGGAATCAGACGCCTCAAATGTCCATGAGGCCACCGACTAGTCGATCTGGTGGATTTCAAGACAACAATTTTCTAGATTTTTTGGGCATCGTCGATCGGTCGGCAGGGGTCATCGACAGGTCGGCAGGGGTCATCGATAGGTCGACAGGTTTCCTTTTTGAGTTGGGTTTCTTACATGCAGTTTTACGAAATGAGTTTCTAATATCAGTTTTCTCCTATTTAAGGAGTATATTACGGGATTAGTGGTATGCTAGACGTGAAAGGGGATTGAGAGAGGTTCTAGGTGAGAGAAAGAGCTTGAAAAGGGGGTTTTCTACTTGGAAAAGCTTGGGATTTCTCTTGTGGATTTGGGATCCGGGGTTTTGTGTTCCATCTCTTCCATCTCTTGTAACTTCTGATATTATAGTGGATTGGTGTCACTCTATGCCATGATTTTTTACCCGTGAGGGATTTTTCCACGTAAAATTGGATTGTCTATGTGTGGTTGATTGTATGCATGTGTGATTGCATTGTGTTGCTTGTTTGATACTATTTGCTTCTGTATTTTCGGCTTTGATTTCACTGCCGGCCCTTATCCCAACAACTGGTATCAGAGCGATCGTTGGGGGTATAGCAGAAATTCGAATCTGAGATAAGAGCATGGCATCGAGCATGAGATTCGACATAGAGAAGTATTCAGGGAAAAATAATTTTGAACTTTGGAAGGTGAAGATGAAAAAGCTTCTAGTTCAGCAAGGATTGCAAGATGCGCTCCTTGAAAAATGACCGGAAGGCTATGAAAGAAGAAGAGTGAAAGAAGATCGATGAAAAAGCCCATGTCTCAATCCAATTGTGCCTGACAGATGAGGTCCTGTATAATGTCATGAAAGAGAAAACTGCGGCTGAAACATGGGCAAAGTTGGAAAATATCTACGCGAAGAAATCTCTGAAAATTGCATATATTTGAAGCTTTAGTTGTATAATTTGAGAATGGTAGAGGGGGCCGATGTTGAAAGTCACATTAGCAATTTCAATAAGCTTATTTGTAAGTTGATGGATGTAGATGAACCGATAAAGGACGAGGATCAATCTTTTTTTCCTGTTGAACTCTCTTTCAAAATCATATGAGTTGCTTAAGGACTCGTTGTGCACAGGTAGGGGAACCAGTAGAGTGAAAATCGTTATTTCAGCCCTTCAGGTGAAGGCGATGAGAAAGAAAAGCGGCGGCGTAGGTCCCTATATGGACGAAGCACTGGTTATGAGGGAGAGAAATTCTGAGCGGGGTAGAGGATCTTCATCATTGAGATCTAAATCAAAAGGCAAGTGGAAGAGCAAGGTGAGATATTGAAATTGTGAGGAAGAAGGGCACGTGAAGAGGGATTATTTGAATCCTGAGAAAAGACAAAAGAAATCTGAAGATTTTTCTAGGGAGGGGGCCAATACCGTAGAGAACGGTGGTAATGTTTGTGATGTATTGACTGTATCTGGCATAGGATCTCTCGGTAGAGAGTGGCTCTTAGATTCAGGTGCATCATATCACGTATATCCTGACCGAAGTTCATTCATGACATACGGGGAGTATGATGGTGGATCGGTGGTTGTGAGTGATGGTTACGCTCGCAAGGTGGTGAGTGTTAATTCGGTGTGCATTAGGATGTTCGACGGGGTCGAACGAATCCTTGAAAGTGTGAAGCATGTCTTAGAGATGAAGAAGAATGTGATCTCTTAGTGCACTTGAGGTGAAAGGGTGCAGGTTTATCGGCTGTGATCGATATTGTAGAGTGGTAAAAGGAGCACTCGTGATGATAAAGGCATGGAGGTGTGATAATCTTTACAAGGTGATCGGGAGCACGATTTGTAGTAGAGCTGCGGGATCGACAGCGGGACTCACGGTTGCTCATATGTTGCCAGAGCAAAAGGGTCACATGAGAAGAGTGACAAGGCATGTGAAGGTACAAGGATAAAGTCGATGGGGCACGAGAAGCGACGGAACTATGATGATGACGAAGTAGAGGTGGAGGATAATGCATGGCAAGGTGTTGCATGAAGATTAAAGTCTTGGTGGAGATTATTGGAATCAAACGCCTCAAATCTCCATGTACAGAGACCACTGACCGGTCGATCACGGTGGATTTCAAGACAACAACTTTTCGGACGTTTTTGGGCATTTTCGACCAATCGACCGGGTCCATTGACAGGTTTCCTTTTTGAGTTGGGTTTCTTGCGCGGTTTTGCGCAAAAAGTTTTCAATTTCGATTTTCTACTATTTAAGGAGTATATTACGGGATTAGTGGTATCCTAAATGTGAAAGGAAATTGAGAGAGGTTCTAGGTAAGAGAAAAAGCTTGAGAAGAGGGTTTTCTTCTTGGGAAAGCTTGGGATTTCTTTTGTGAGTTTGAGATCCGGGGTTTTGTGTTCCATCTCTTGTAACTTCTAATATTATAATGGATTGGTGTCGCTTTGTGCCGTATTTTTTTACCTGTGAGGGGTTTTTCCACGTAAAATTGAATTGTCTATGTGTGGTTGATTGCATGCATGTGTGATTGCATTGTGTTGCTTGTTTGATTTTATTTGTTGTTGTGCATTTGGCTTTGCTTCCGTTGCCGGCCTTTATCCCAACACCATCAAAGGTGGGCCACAACAATGGACTAAATCTGAACTCTATGTCGACTTTCCAACAGGCGCAACACGTTCTGTTACACTGGTCAGATAAAAATGAATTGGAATGGTTTATTGGTACCACCTTAATGCAGATCACCCGTCTGTTTCTAGAAAAGATGTTGCAAATGGAACGTTTCTTCCAATTTCAATCTAAAATGGATTGATTGCTTTCACAAGTGAGTATTTCCATACTTCTCAATAACCACATTTTCAAAGGGAACTTGATTTTGATGAGATATTTCGTGGGACGAATGACCTCGATCTTTTCCTCAGCATTGAAGGTAGAAAAGAAAGCATAAATAGTTGCTAGATAGAAACTTGAGTTTCACTCTGGCTCACATGGGTTGCAAAGACTTTCTCCTACGGTGGATGACTCAACAAAATAAAACAAGGGCGGCTTGACTTCAGATAGTGATGGTGGCATTCGAAAATCTCTCTCTCTCTCTCTCTCTCAACAAAATAAAACAAGGCGGCTTGACCTCAGATAGTGATCGTGGCCTTCGAAAGTCTCTCTCTCTCTCTCTCTCTCTCTCTCTCTCTCCACACACGGACCTTAATATGCGAGAAAAGTCAGGTTGGGCTCGGGTGGGCCCCACCAACATGTTTATGTGAAATCCACTCTAACCATCAGGCGTGTCAACACACATTAAGCCCAATGCCCAAAAATCAGCCACATCCATGATTCCGATGAGCAACACAGCATGCAAGGGACACCCACCATCCAAACTGTTTCAACTCACTTGGTGTGGGCCACATAAATCTTAGATGGGCTTAATTTTGGTACCTATATATGACTTTTCATGAGGCATCTGATGATTGGAGTGGATCTCACATAATCATTATGGTGGGCCTTGTAAAAAATAAAAAATGGGCATCCCTCTCCCAACTACTTTTCGTGTGGCCCACCTGAATCAAAAGTCAGCTTAATTTCTGGGCCCTGAACATAAAAATGGATGAATAAACTAATGGTCGGAGTGGATTGCATACAAACATTACCTGTCCCCATAAAAAATCAAGGGTAGGCATCCCCACCCTTCCCCACTATCTGTCAGTGTGGCCAGCCTCTGTCTACCACTGAGCCATGGGTTGGATCCCAATACGTGTGTGTATTATATATAAGCACTATAATAGTACTACTAGTTGCATTAGGACACTTTGACGGTCCAATCCATATTTGATCTAAACTGTCCATTAGATCTAAACCACATTCCATTGGCCACCATGCAAACATCTAATTAATTCAATTGGACAAGTGCTTACCATTTGATCAATGGCCTTTAATATAGATGGTTAAAATTGTTTATACAGTGTGTCCAATCAACAATTTGATCTATCTGTTTGTTAGGTCCCATCATGGATTGCTTATTATTCTAAAGAATTTATTTGGTCAGGCAATCATAACCATCCCATCCTTTGCTTATAAAAGAGCCATCCAAGTGAACAGATACAACTAGGAGCATTATAACTTATAGTTCTTTTGACGCAGTAGAGTATCTCTCTAGATACGTCCATGGCTGCGGGTGAGTCATATGTTCCTAGGTTGTTTTTTTTTTTTTTCCTAGGCCATTTTGATGGAATTAAATGGAGGCGAATGGGAGCAATTGGAAGTAAATGAAGGTAAATGGCATTTGAAGTATATTTGAATTAGAGTGAGTGCATGGAAATGAAATGAGAGTAATTGGTCATGTAAATGAAATTCTCTTCTTCTTCTTCTTCTTCTTCTTCTTTTTAGAGAGGATTTGGATGTAATTAAATAGGGTGAAGTGTTTTTTGAGTTCCCTGCCTGCAATCTCACCGGGCCTAGTTGACACGGCCGAGTTTCGGGTCAAGCTAATGAGTTTTAGAACTGTAGTTTTTGGCTATGGGAAACCCTTTCTGTGGTCATCCCACTAGTGGCCTGCAAAAAGAATGGCTGGATCAATCGCCCACATTCAACTGGCAAAACAATACAACTGGATAGTTATAGTTGGCCAATCACACCTTTCAACCAATAGCCCATCCTTGCCACACATGCTTGGTACGTGTACAATGTATAGCAATGTATCATTGGGTTCCCAATATTTGGACAGTCTGGATCAACACACAAGTGTACAGAACATAGATATGGTCTACCATAAGGCTGTCATGGATTCCTGCAAAACCTGACTAGTGATTGTGATTTGTAGGCAAAGCTCTTGAAATATCCCCAAACATGTTTAGGGCTGTAAATGTTCGGGTTCCAGCCGGGTTTAGCCAAAACCAGACCCGCCCATTTACTAAACGGGTCTGGGTCCAAATTTTAGACCCAGACCCTTTTACTAAATGGGCGGGTCCGGGTCGGGTTTGAGTCAATCCATCAGACCCATTTATAAATGGGTCCGGGTCTGGTAGAGGGAGATCCACGCTGACCCATTTATAAATGGGTCGGGTCTAACGGGTCCGAGTCGGGATCAAGTATACAAGCATTTTGCAAGGCTTAAAACCGGGTCTGGATGGGTCTAGGCTAGACGGGTCCCTTGAAACATAGACCAAACCCGCCCACTTACTAAATGGGTTCGGGTCGGGTCGGATCGGGTCTAATATAAAGGAAACCAGCCCAAACCCATTTAGCAATTGGGTCTGATCTTGGACCCAGACCCGTACCATTTAACAAATGGGTCAGGTCTAGGTCGGGTCTAAATGGGTTGGGTCCGGTTGCCCCATCAGGTCCACTGACCCATTTACAGCCCTAATTACATGTTCCTTTGGCCTAGGAAAAGAATAGATGGGCTCCACGCTGAATTTGGGATGCATTAGAAAACATTTAGACAGAGAGAACTTAGCTATCCAATCTTTTGCCTTTCCTCTAGTTCACTTTGTATTATATTTCAACAACCCATTTATGGGTCACTTGACCATTGTTTTCACTCCTCTTAATATCTATTCTTTTTGTACATGTGGGGCCCACTTGATCAATACATGGATTAAGAACAATCATGTGGGAAAGAGGGGTTTGATCAATTTTTCAGGCCAGCCAGGGTTGAGCCCAGCCCAACCAACTTTCTTTTGGGCTCAGGCTTTGGCCTGTTGTGCTAGGCGGATTCCAGGCTCAGGCTCAGGCCAGGCTGGGCCTAACCTGAGCTGGCCCGTATAATCTAATCTTTAAAACATACAAAAGGCCTCAATCATTTCTACAGCACAAAATCAGTGGGAACACCATGTCTCTGATTGGAAAGAAGATATCTGGGCATTGTGGTTCCCAAATCCGCGTTATGGCGGGTCCGGATCCAGCTTGTTCAAGCTAAAGAACTCAAACCTCAGCTTTCCAGGCAACCCACGAACCGTTTGTTTAATGGCCCCAAATAAAAGTGATTAGGATGGAGCCTGCTTATTTATTTGATGGGCCATTTATAGATGCTTAGGGATTAAATGAAATTTTTTTAGCTTGTGGATCGTTCAGGTGTGGTTTTGGGTTGATCGGTCCAAGGCCAACCCATACCATAAACCAACAATTACAGCCCAAACCCAAGAAAAGAGCTGGCCCGGTCAGCAAGAACATGTGTCAACCCAACCATTGCTGGCCCTAGTTGCTTTCAGAAAGGCATTGCAAGTTAAGGTTCCATATTTGCATTTGGCCAAGGCCACCAGAAAAGTAAGGCATGGCTTTTGCTATTTGGGCTAGCCTGTTGAGTTTTGGGTCTAGCCTTCGTCCAGCCAGGCTTGGGATGAAGAAGTAGGCGTGAAGGCCAGGCCAAGACATAAAATTTAAGAACGTTTAATAACCAGCCCGAGCCCAGGCTTCATTTACGAATCAGCGAACCTGGCCAAGCCTGTTTGGGATTTCAAGGGTGCATTTCTCATATATCATGAATGATTGGGCACACTCAATGAACAGCCCAGGTATTGCACCAAAAAGTAGGTAGCTGGGCTGAGGCTCTGGCAATGCACCATCATCAGGGGCTGGGTCAGGCATGCTTGTTTTGGACTGCCACAGTCCTGGGCCGGACTTTGGTCTAGGTTTTAGCCTAGACCTTGGATCAGACCAAGCCCAGCCACATTAACAAGTGGTTGTCGTCATGGTCATCTTCGAAGCATTATCCCAACTGATTAAGTTCAGCTAAAGTCATGAACCAAACACTGCACGAAGTCGTAAAAAAGGAATCTGATTGATTACTGGGCTAAAAATTGTAATTTCCATGATGGTTAGTGGGACTTCTAGGAATTGTGGGCTTTAATAAATTTGAAGGTATTTGAATGGGGTTTCCAATAATCCACCCTTGTCGCCATCAATTTCTCAACAGTAATACATTGTTTCCTTCTTCTACTGGTTGGCTTGCATGGTTCAACGAGATTTTGAGACTACCTGACAAAGGTTGGATGAGCATCCTTACCAACGGACCAAGCAATGCGGGGTCGTTGAAATATCCTCCATTCATATTATACCATATATATGTTAGCAGCATTTGCCTAATTTTTACCCCTGCAGTTAGTTTCCATAAGGTGGAAAACTTTGAATATTCAATGGACATGGGTAGATGTCAAACGATCACTTGATCTAAAAGCTAAAGCTGTTAGACGTTGGCATATCAATGTATATCTAGGGACTCTAACACTCCCAGCACGTGTGGGGTGGAATTCCGCATTGAAACAGACTGGGCAATAGTGGAGGGACACTCACAACTCACACCATAAATGATCCCATAAGATAATATATTACCAGTGGCATATTTGCTACTTTTGGGATTCGAACACAAAACATTTTATTCTAATACCATGTCAGAAGAGATTTTAAATGAAGTTAAAGGTATTTTAGAAATTAAAAAATATAGCCTATATCAAATGTATGGTTCAAATCAAATCTAAAACTCAAGCAGGCCACAAAATAAGAAAATGTGTGAACGGATTAGTCCCCCACAACCTAATTCTCTCTCTTTGTGCATGGACACCACATTCTTTCCTTTCATTTTCCCTTCTGTTTTTTCACCCTCCAAAAGTATCCATCCCCCATCTCTCCCTCTTCTCCTCTCTCCACATTACCAATTCCTCTAGCATTTGTATATGTTATCAAACTCACTTGGAGCCTGGTCAGGACGAATGTACACCCCCAAAAAATCAGCCCAATCCAAAACTCAGGTGGACCCCACCATGTGTCGCCCTGAATTTTGGTGCCAAGGATGTATCACGAGGGATGCAAGCGATGGGCAGACATGCTAAGCATGTATCATGGAGGACCCTACATATCCTCTTGAAGATTAAAGATAAAAATAAAGCATAACCTACTTAACCTTTATGCTCGATTCAGCATATGTGAATGACCCGGATTACCCAAACATGCGCTCTGCTTTTCGTACCACGCAAAGATGCGGCATACATGTCAGATAATCTTCACTCCAACTGCAGAATTTTTCTTTCTTTTCTTTTATTATTCTCCATTTGGGTAAGGGCCAAAAGTCTGTCAAGAACAGTCCAATGGCATCTAAAGCTGTCCATCACAGCTGCTGCCACGTTGCAAATACCTATACAACATGTCAGAATCCCTTTAACGTGTACCATTATTTTAGCATTTCAGCCATTACAATGCTTTCTCTTTTGGAAACCATTCATTACACTCCTTTTGGAGTCTCGGACTCAACCACTACTTGCCCCAAATCAAAGGTGGATTCCCATTATATATATAATGGGAAATGGTACTATGAGGTTCATAGGTAACCTTTAGGTGATGGGATATCCAAAAAAAAAAAAAAAAAAAAAGTCGTATAAGAAACTCAAGTTGATCACCATGTGAAGATATGCCTAAAACATCTAAAAGCACTTGGTGGGCCCACTTAAGTTTTGGATGCAGCTGAAACTTGGTCTAACCCCTCATCCAAGTGGGACACACACAACGGATGGGCTGGATTTGTGACCCACATCTCGATGGACCCAATAAGTGATCATGAAGGTTTTAATAGGCGGATAACCCCTCTCAACTGTTGTATGTGGTGTGGACCACCTAAGTCGTAGATTGACCCGATTTTTAACCCCGTGGCTCACCATGGAATTGTGCATCTGACTAATGGGGTAGATATCCAATCCACATCACGGTAGAACCCACACAGCTCGACCTCATGGGATTATATATATATATATATATATATATATATATATATATATATATATATATATATATAAAGAAGAGTTTCACATGTATCACCCTTTTTTGGTAAATGCCAAAAAACTCATTTTCTTTTTAATTTCCAAATAAACCCTTTTTCCTTTGTATATATGGTTATAAAATATTATGTGGTTAATTTCCATCAGTATTATCCTTAGTAGGGGTGCACACAGAATTGATTAGTTTAGTTCGGTTTCGTTCGGTTTTGAAGCACACCAGTTTCGATTCCAATTCTAAAAATCAAAGAATCAGTTAATTCGGTTTAGTTCTCAATTTAGGATTCCGTAGAATCGAACTGGACCGTGAACTGAACGTTGGGTGTTTAACCCTCACGGTTTCATGTCGAGTAGTCCACTTAAAATTTGGATCTATCTAAATTTTTCTATTGTGGCCCACCTAAACATTGCTTGACAATGAGGATAGATGGTGTAGATCTAACAAACACATCAAGGTATGCCCATGGTGGGCCCTAAGGTATGGATGGGCTGGATTATAAAAAAAAAATCATGTAATTGGGTTGGATTATAAAAGCAAACCATGCAATTGGACTGGATTATGAAAAGCCCATAACCGTAGAATTAAACCGGAATGAACCGGTTTTTCATGGTTCAACTCTAGAGTGCAAACGGTCCAGTTTCGATTGTGGTTTTCCTGAAACTGTTAGGAATGGTTCAATTTCAATTTCACCCCAAAACTGGACCAAACCGAACCATGTGCACCCCTAATCCTTAGAGAGAACATTTAACTATACATTTGACCATCGACCACATGAAATAACACTTTTGTTGTTATCTTTGTAGGGACTGGAGAAAATTTATTTTGGATGAGATCTAAATCGGCCAGTTATGTAAGCCTCAATATGACAACATGATCCAAATGGTCTAATGGCAAGTCATCCATGGCATTTAATCCAAACTGTTTAAATGATGGATTAAAATTGTATAAATGCTATAGGAAACCTTTTTCATGTTTGTATAAGGGTAGAATGAAATTTTTTCTCATCTCTACAAAATCAAGGGTAAAAGCATCATTTATGTGGTCAATAGTAAAACTAACGGTCACTTACTATTTTTAACCATCAACTTTTATAAAAATTAAGCACATGAAATTTTATAACCACTTATGAAAAGGGGGAGGAGTTATTTGGTAATATTGAAAAGGGAGGAGATTATTTAGGCATGGCCAAAAAGGAGGGTGTATATGTCAAAACTTTAAAAAAGAAAGAAATAAAGAATGGGAGAGGTTGTAAGTGGTGCATCTTCCTTCATAAGTTTGTCTAAGTGAGGCCCACCATAGGAATCCCAATAAAGAAAAATCACCATTTTGGCCTTCAGGGATTTAATTCCTCCAATTCATTGAGTGATTGTGTGTGTGCATGTGTCTATATATATATATATATATATAAAATAGAGAGAGAGAGAGAGAGAGAGAGAGAGAGAGAGAGGGGTAATGAATCATAACCAAGCACTTTGTCTATGAACATGCACTAATTAACTCAAACTAAACCATTCATATAATGGAACCCACTATAAAGAAGTCATGATAAACCTAAAATAATATTAATTAGGTGATTGTAATCTCTCATTTATGGAACTTTGTTTTGTTGGATCCGACTGTTAATTATTTCTCTTGTCGAGGGTCCATTAAATATTAACTACTTCACCAGTCAAGGCATTATTTCAGTACCTAGTTTTTCAAAGCCATTCATTTGTTTTGCAAACGGTGGCCCATCTCACCAATGAACCAACATGATTCTTGATCTACAAATCAATATCGCAGTGCTTGTTCTCATGGATGGATAGGATCTCGGACCTATCATGCCATATTGGAAATGTGTAGCTTGTAAATTAGTGTTATCGCACACACGCTTAGCAAGCTGTATAATTTCATAATTAAAACCTCTAAAGTGAGGCCCACTATCTAGACGGCTTAATTTTTAGTTACAGATGTGCTGCATGTACAACTTCACAGAGCCTTCTATCATACATCACACTTCTCCAGAGTATCAAAGTTTTTCTCCCGAGTGACATGTTAGATGCTTACCCATGTGAGCACAATACACCCTGTGTCAGAGAAAGATTATATTGGCTCTAATTCAAGCAAAATAATTGAAGATTGGCATGAGATGTTGCACCACTTTAATAATGTTTTAGGTTAGCTGAAGCCATACGCATCTTTCCAAGCACAGTCAGGCATGATAAATGAGACATTGCCGTGTAAGTGTTTGGTAGTATGTATTCAGACCCTGACATAAAAATTCATATCCTAGGTTTCTTAAACTTGGATTTTGCATTCTTTCAATTGCAAGTGGCAGCTTGAATTTTTAATCCACAAAATCTAAAATTTATATTTGGGCAACCTGAATTTTGATTTGAAGGGCTCTTAAACTAAGAAGAGAGTAGCCATCACATCGAAGAGGATTGAAATCCAGAATTTTGTATCCCACCATTTCTCTTGAATTTTAGAAGGGGGCATCTTGAGAATTTGCAATCCAAATTAGATTTTAAATCTAGTTGTTTGGGCAAGATCTTGCAGCCACAGATTTGACGTTGTCTCGAATGCCTAGGATTGTAGGCATGTATGGTTTAAGTTGGACCAAAATCAGTTATAGCACGCCCGCAAATTACACATGTGCACCATGTTACTGAATAATAGACCAACATAGTGTCAAACATGATTTGGATTGAAAATCTTGAATATCAATCCCTAATTGATTGAAATGCCGCCCATGTGATGATTCGACTGGCCTGACTTTTTCAGCTGGGGTCTGCAAGGATCTACACACTTAAGAGCGCACCTAATGAATTATGAATGGCTCACATGTCCAATAAACAGTGAGTTGGCACGCGTTGCCACTTGTGGTGGTGCTTGTGAGTTTTTTGTGCAGGTAGGACCCATGCTTGTCTGATCCCAACCGTTGATTTGGTGGCAGCACTGTGGAAAGACCTGACCCAAAAGCCTCTTTCAATGAGGTGACCAGTTGCCAGAACGCAAATGGACGGTTTATGAAACATTGAATGAAAGTAGATCCATGGTTGGGCCCATTAGATGAACAGATTGGAGGCAGTGGATCATTAACCCCACTTATATAAATTAAAAGGGGAGCATATCCTGGCGTTGAGGATCACATGATTCCCCTTATTTGTTTTTTCACATGAAAGCATCATCCAATCCAATGGCTGAACAATGGCATGGAGAAAGAAAATAATAAAAAATGAATAAAAAAATATTCTACATCTCATTTCATTGATGCCTTTCATTTTCTTTCTCAAAAACCAAGATGGGAAGGACCCATCTTCTCCATTATAAAAGGGAATTTCAAAGACAGCATGAACAAGGCATCCCAAGTGCCTACATCCCAAAAAGAGTATTCCACTGAAAGTGGGTAAGATAAAGACATCCCACATTCCAATAACCTCTCACACTTTGAAAAATACTATGTGACATTTTTCTATGAACAGTGTCGTAGATTCTAAGGAGACCTTGTATTTATCAATTGGAGGCTTCTTCCTATCACTACTCAATTAGATTATAAGGACTGACATGAACCTACTCCTCGGGATATGCTTTGTCTGTGTGTGTAGACACACATAGAGCTTCCCATGAGGTCAAGTTAAGTGGGCCCCACCATGATCTATGTTGGACATCCATACCAACAATCAGATTCATCCTTCCATGGTGGGCCACAGGCTTAAAAATCAGGCTAATTCATGAATTAATAGGTGAGCCACACCACATACAACAGTTGAGAATGGATATCCACCCATTGAAACCTTCATGATCATTTATAGGGCTCACTAAGTTGTGGTTCCAACATTCAGTCATCCATTATGTTTGTACCACTTGGATGAGTAGTCACACCTAGTTTCAGCTGGATCCAAAATTCAGGTGTGCTCCACCAAGTGCTTTTATATGTTCTAGGCATGATTTCACACGGTTTCAAATGGTGTGAGCCACTTGAATTATGGATATGAATGATTTTTGGAATATTCCAAAACTTAGAGGGGACCCACCAAATGCATGGTGTAGATGTCTGACATAAATAACAGCGCGGCCACAGAGCCTGACCACATGAGAAGCTCCCGTGAGGTCGACCTCATAGTACCATCTCCCATATATATGTTGGAATTTTTTTTTGTTATTATTTTGAAAGGTATTTGCCTAGTATACTTAGGCTTGAAGTTTGTAGAAGTGGGTCCCACGTTCATTTTACAGGCAGATGGCTGAGGTATACACTCTGGATGGATCCATAGTGACAAATGCCATTCTCACGAATTTCCCAGTTTGGGAATTCCTCAGGTGATGACTTTCAAATTTTGAAGTTTTTTTCTTGGAAAATCATCTGGGAAATTTGGCTAAAATAAAAAACTAAATTTTTTTCTTATAGATTAGTAAATAATGCTAAATTTTAAAGATATAATTTTATACTGAATTTGTTAAATTTTAATAAATTTCACATTAATATTGAGACAGTTTCATGATAAAATAATTTTCACATCAATATTGGGACAATTTCATGATAAAATCATGAAAAATTAAAACTATTGATACTTTGAAAATCTCATAATATTTATCACAATAATCCCAATTCAAAACCTTTTAAATATTTGTCACATTTGATGGACCGTCCTCCAAAAATGTCCTTGATATGCAATCTTAATTTGAAGTAATTAAAACTTGGCTATGTCATAATTTTACATCTACCATTAGATTTTCAGGAAATCCATGTGTTTTATGGGCTGCTCAACGAACTTCATGCACTAAGCACCTATGAAAGGTTTGTACATTGGGTCTGTGAAAATTGAATATTTTAACTATTTTTAGATAAATTTCCTTCTTAAGAGGTGTTCCAATAATTGTGTAACAGTTAGATGGCTTTTAATTTTATGATTAGCATTGAAGCATTTTCTTTGTACGAATTAAATAAAATTCAAAGGCCCCATTTGTTTGCTAATTAAAAATAATTTCATGACATTTTTGTTAACAATAATTATATATTAGAGATAATAGCCTACAAAAATTGTAGGCTTTAAAGATTACTTTCAATCCTTACTAAAACCTCTAATACATAGTTATTATTAACTAAAAATGAGATGAATTAAGTAGCAACGTGATCAACGTCTGAAAATGTGTTGTATCTCATTTTAGTTAATTGTAATCATGTATTAAAAATCATATTTCTTTCTGGCATGGATTTAAAATAATCTTATAACTAGCAATTATGATCACTAGTATATAAATAGGATTAAATAAAAATGAGATTAGCTCAAGTTTAGGCATCTACCAAACAGGCGTAATCTTTTAATTTGTCTCATTGATCATAGTTCAAATTATTGTGCATTGTATTTGTATCAGCAAGATACAAGATACAGAACATATTCTATTGTCTATGTGACTAATTTATTGGCTTATTAGTGTGAATTTTTTCAACAGTGAAAAAAAATTAAAAATATTGTGTATTGGTTCTTTGCATGTATTTGTTTTTTAAATTAAAAAACCTTATATATTTATAAGTGAGGTCAATACTTTCTAAGGGTTAAGTGATCAATAACAAAATATGCATTTTTCTCACAATTTTTCTTATGTGTGTGTGTTCACAATAAGTATCAATTTATCATATTGATGACAACCGATGCACGGCATGTATTGTATCAACCAATTTTAAAATCATGTTCCGAGTAGTTGACCGTTCGATCTGCGTCCTCAATTACTTCGTCGATCCTCAACAGTTTTATCTACTAGAAAAATAGAAAGACTCACATCTAATTGAAAAAGGCTTAATATTAGTGGTTAGGATCTTCCGGTCTCAGTGACTATAAATGGTGTGCTTCATCCATTATGGGGCCCAATTGATCGATGGTTCGGATTACCAAACATGGGCTGCACTGATGTGAATTGAAAACATCTCCTCAGGTTAAGGATCATGTGAGTGCCTATAAATTAAGAAAATACATGTACTTGTGGTGGACATAAACGATATAAAAGCTACATAACGTAAGCTATGCAAGTCAACTAACATGCACGGGCAAACAACCTCTGCCAGAATTGTGGGACCCACCACCTCTATTGCATTTAAAATCATGGAAAATGAAAGGCCTTGATGAAGTTGCTGGCCCACTAAAATATACAATGCCTGTCTCTTTCGTTGGGTTTCCCACTTCTCATGCACCAATGCTACCACCCTATCCCATCCATTCAGCTCTTTGTCCCCTCCATCTATTATAATCTGTGCTTTTCTATAGCATTTCACAGTATGTTTCCTAGAGTACCTCCCCACGTACTGCACTAAGATATGTCAGGATTCTAGCCGTTGGATGAGGACCATATTGAAGTATTTCAACCCTTTTAATTATTTCACTCAAAGAAAATACTATAATCATCAAAGGGTCTACTTTCAATTTTAAGATTTATTTATTTATTTATTTATTTATTTTAACCATCCTTCATTGAATGTGAGGCCCATTGTACAAACAGTTTAGATCATTGAAAGATGAACCTAGATTGAATGGCTAGAATCACCACTTATCTTATAGCAATACATGGGGATATATTATTACTGGGCGGCTGTAAAAGATGGAGCACTATCTATTGATGTGATGGATATCAATACCAATGGCCTATATATAAACCGAAAATGATCAACATCATAACTTTCTATTTTATACTATTTGGCCTCTTTTTCTCGATTGAATGTGAAACGTTGCAGTATTTTATTTATTTATTTATTTTTAAATGTCTACTTGTGGACCAGCTATGCAAGGGTTACTGTTCTTCCAATTACGTACGTGTTTGGTGGATGATCCATCACTTTAGGTCGATAATATCTATTGTTTGGATTACCGAACCATGAGTCCCATTTGTCCGCATTCGCGAACAGTACAATACTGACAAATGTGGCATTGGTGGGGTAATCCAGACCATTCGTTTTATTGGGTTCCACCATGGACAGTATATGCTCCAAAAATTGCCAGGATATGAGGATAACTTGGCGCTTTGCTAGCGGCATGTGCAATAAATCTCATGTACATGCCACATATTTGCTAGAATGGCGAGATCCAATCCATCTATCATGTTGGTCCAACCTTGTACATCTTTTCCCAAAAATACATCTAGTCCACTCAGCATATCAGTCCCAATTTTGGAAACAGGAAGATGGGTTAGAAAACTTCAGCCATGCTTCTCAGAGCTATACATTTGTTGCACTATCAGTGACCCACCTGATGAGTGGATCCACCTGATTCTTGGGCTTGGTCGTCCGTGTAATGATGCTGTTCTGATGGATAGATTTCATCTCGCACCTATGGTGCCATGTTGGGCTGCTCAGATTCATGGATTGAGGACTCGAAACACCCACTCGACTCAATATCCAACTGAGTTCAGTAAAGACCGGGACGAGTCTTTACTTAATTTGTTTTGCTACATGGGAGGTTAGTACCGTCCCGAGAACTTTTAAATGACATGTCGGGCATTCAATCATAGATTTAGACTATTCATTCAAAAAAATACCATTAGGAGCAAGCCATGGCGCAAGAATCATGTCAATCAGATGATCCGAAACATCGAATTGATAGCATGAAAGATCGATGGATGACCAAAATTAAATAGGGGAATAAAATGGGTTGAATCATCATTTTAAAGCATCTACTCAGTAAATCCCAATTATTGAGATTTTTTATGATTCTAACCATGACAGTTGTAACAAATTGGCCCCATTCAAAGGGTTGGGATCATCGAGTCGCGTGATTCTTGCGTCTAATTGATTATTTGAGATGACCGCCTCATGCATCATTTAAAAGCTTTTAGGGACCTTAATCTCCCATAAAAGTGGGGGACCTTAGCAAAACCCAATTAATAATATTAGAGAAGTTGAATGTACTTATAATATATACTATTTCTAGCAATAATAAGATAATATAGCATGTTACTTGCTAGTTGGACAACCTCTCCTCTTACAAAGGGCACGGGTTCAAATTAATCTTGCCTCATCCTCTATCCCAAAGGACAAATCGTTCAACCATGTCAGGCCCAAGTTGGGTTCGTTCATCAATCAGAACTGTGACATGAGGCCCACTTGGTGGAATTAAAAACTTTCATATACTATGCAAATCGTAGGGTCGTGTGTGCATAATTCTCTCTCCGTGTATCACTGCATGCATCCAAGGGTGGCGATGGGCTGGGTTTCGCTCCGACCAGAGTCAGCCCAACCATGCCCTATATACAACATGGGCCCAACCCATCATACGAAATGAAATTACCTGGTCTACCCTATGACCAAATTCTTATGCCCACAGGCTCAGTGGGCCCAACATACTTATGAATGAGTGGACCATCTTGTGAAGGGTTGGAACACATGTCAGAGATCCAAGCCATTCTTCATGTATAAACTTTGAACATGCAGTTTCCGCTTCCTTCTTCACAGAGGGTCTCAGAGTCTCGGAATCGTGGTAGATGATGCAGCCGGAAAAGAGATGCCCACCCTTCATTTTTACAGGGCCCACAGTGATGATTATACAGTGCACGTGCCAGGGTGATGTGCGAATAGGGTTTGGCCATGCCTAGGACCCTATAACGATGGATTATGAAGAACCACACCTATTAAAAATTCATATCCATGGATTTTATAATGGTGTAAAAAACAAACAGTTAAAATGCAAACTATCCACTTTGAATACCTGAGAAAAAGTAATTGACAGGACCTTCTCAGGTGTTTTTTTTTTTTTTTTTTTTTTATTAAATGTAAGCACTCTGTCAGCTGACAATGTATGTAAGCACTCTGTCAGCTGATATGAGTCCAAAATTTGGACCGTTCATGTGATGTAGCATCTTAAGAAATCCTCGGGCCTCAACTTTTACCCTAATCTAGAACTGGTTAGTCATGGCAAAAGGAAATAATTTTTCTCTCTTGATTTACCTCTTTCTTTGCAAAGATGGCCCATCATAGTTCTGAATTAGGGTAAAAGTTTGGCCCTAGGGGTTTTTTAATGTGGTGCATCATGTGGACAGTTCAACTTTTGAGCTCATATCATGTGATATGAATTCTCAAAAAGTGTTCATGAGTTAGAAGTGGCATGAAGTGGTATGCACTCAGCATTCCTCTCTCTCTCTCTCTCTCTCTCTCTCTACACACGTGATTCTAACACCTTGATGGGGCTAATTTACTACAATCGTACATTGTTCATAAGCTATAAACCACATGGTTAAGATTATTGAACTAAACTACTACTTTAGAATTATATGCAATATAAAGTGGGGTCTATTATTAGATGTTTCGAGATATGATTGAGCTTATTTTGTTTCTGCACTCCACCTTGACCATTTATTTTCTAGGCTATTTTGATTAGATGCTTATAATCATCCAATTGATTTGAGTTTTGCAATGTCCATTGCTCATAGTTGTATTAATGAATAAATGGTTTGGATCAACCATATATAGGTCAACTCATGTGTCATTTTAAGTTTTAACGACCTTCCAAATCATTCATTCATTCACTAAGTTGTGGTACAAATTATGCCAACTGGGTGATCCTAAGCATATGAAAGGGGCTAATTTGTTACAATCCTTTGTTTTTCATAATTAATAACTCACATAATTAGGATCATCAAATGAAATGTTACTTTAGAATCATAGAAAATATTAAGTGAGATCGATCCAATTAATCTTCTGAGATGATGATGGACCTATTTTGTTATTCTAACCAATCTTAACTATCCATTTTTATGCTACCAATCATAAGGTTAGGATTACTTGATTGGCATGGTTTTTTGCAAATGACTCAGTCGAGTTGTACAAGTGAATTAACACTTCGACGAAAAAGGCCACCCAAGTGCCATTTAAAAGGTTTGGGAATGTTCCTAACGTCCATATGAAGAAGGTAACACACTAGACAATCAAAAGAGATTCAATTGATGTATATTTAATGGACCCAATTTTTAAAACCCACCTCAACCCTCCACAAAACTGGTTTTAGGAAGCATGAATCCAAATAAAGCTGTATACCACATGGCATTGTCTTGGTGACATCTACATTGTCCATCAAGTGGGCCCCTCGATTTTAAGGCCTTGGGGCTTGTTGTCTTTGGGACATCTACTCTGTCCATCAAGTGCGACCCTCGATTCTAGAACAAAAATTTGCCTGATACACATCTCAGGTGGGCCACACCATAGGGGACGCTGGGGATCAGATACCAACGTTAGGTTTTTGTGTGCATTATACTGTTAATCTTTCATCAAACCCATTCATCAGGTTTGATTAATCAAGGAAAAGGGAATAGACAAAAACCAGCCTCATCTAGAACTCATCCTGGCCACATGAACTCAGTGGTTTTAGGTGAAATTAGACATTGTACCTGTGTTGGTATGGGCCATTTAAGTTTGTCTAGGAGGTGGGGTTCGGGCGGTTGCCTTCGTTGGTAGACTCCGCAAAGTTTCAACAATGGGTCTCAGTTTTGAATCCCATCAGTGGTGAAATTCCACACTGCTGGGAGCAGTCGTTTTCCGCGTAAACAAGTGTTCTAGACTGTTCTAGAAAACGTAAACAAGTGTTCTAGACTATTCTAGTCCTTTCTGACCCAACCGGGTCCAAAACCCGGTAAACACGTTCCCAGACCTGATCTTTGGGTCGGTTGGTTCCGGACGAGGATTTCCTGGAAACCTAGGTGGGGCCCACCGTGATGGTAAGAATTTCCCTGTGGACCCAGGGAGGTTTTGACAGTAAGAATTTCCCTACCCACCTTTTCCTTTAGTTCGACCCACTTAAGTCTTGTATGCAGTTCATTTTTTTGTCCAATGTACTAAAATGATCTCAGAAGGCGGATGGACGGGGTGGATTTCTCGAAAACATCACCGTGGCCCCACCTAGGTTCCCAGCGCAGGAACTTCCTGCCCAAGGCTTTCACGGGAAATCCGCGTCCGTTGGTTCCCAGATAAACCCGAACGGAAATGTTGTTTTACACCACGTCAAAGCTGTGTGGGCCCCACCATGATGTATGTGTTTTATCCACGCTGTCCATCCATTTTTCCACCTCATTTTAGGGCATGGGCCCAAAAATGAGGTAGATCCAAGTATCAGGTGGACCACACCACAGGAAAACAGTCGGAATTGAATCCTTACCGTTGAGAACTTCTTCGAGACCACAGAAGTTTTGGATCAAGCTGATATTTGTGTTTTCACTTCATCCAGGTCTGTGGTGGGCCCTGGGAAGTTTTTAAGAGTAGACGTTCAATCAACATTGTTTTCCTGTAGTGTGGTCCACCTGAGATTTGGATCTGCCTTATTTTTGGGCCCATACCCTAAAATGAGTTGGAAAAATGGATGGACAGCGTGGATAAAACACATACATCATGGTGGGCCCACACAGCTTTGACACCGGCTCCGGGGCTGGTGTTGGGGTCACTAGCCAATCCGCGTCCGCGTAAAACACCCAAACCCAAGCCTTTGGGACCACCGTGTTGTATATATCAATAAATCGGATTGCGTGCGGAGTTACTCCGCACGCTCTTGTCGTGCGGAGTAAACTGTGTTGGGCCCACTTAGAATGTATGTGCTTTATCTATTCCGTCCATATGTTTTTACAGCTCATTTTAGTGGTTGAGTCCAAAATTTAAGCATATCCAAATCTCAAGTGGACCATGCCACATGAAACAGTGGGAATAATGATTTCCACCGTTGAAACCTTCCCAGGCCCCACAGTGATGTTTATTTGTAATCCAACCTATTCATAAGATCACATGGACATGGATGAAGGGAAAACACAAATATTAGCTTGATCGAAAACTTCTGTGTCCTCCGACAATTTTTCAATGGTAGACATTCAGTTCACACTTTTGCTGTGGTGTGGTCCACTTTAGATTCTGATATGCTTTATTTCTTGGTGTCATACCTAAAATTATCTGCTAAGATGGATGGACGGAGTGGATAAAATACATAAATCACGGTGGGCCCCATAGAGTTTTACTCACTACGCAATCCGCTTCCTTCCATATGTAAAATCCGCTCCATCCGTGAGTACCATCATTCGGACCGTACGTTCAAAAGATACGTCCCAGTAAAAACTTATATTCGCGTGCAAATAGGTAAAACATAAATGTGCTACCAAAACTGCTATAAGTTCACACAGTGGGACCCACCTGGCACAAACTTACGGTAGGGACCTCATCCCCGTTGTCCCATGTGGTGTAGCCAAACTGACTTGTGCATCTAGCTGATTTTGGCCTTAGGACCACCATCAAGGATGGAACTATGGCACGGAAGAACTAGGCATAGGCTAGGCATAGGCTAGGCTAAATTAGCCTAAGCCTAGTTATTAGCCTATTAGCCCAGCCTATGCCTATAGGTTTCTACTAGGCAAATTATAAGCCCAGCCTAAGCCTAGTTAGAACTAGGCCGGGCAATTGCTAGGCTGGGCTATTTTATTTATTTATTTTTTTTTGTATCCTATTAGAGAGAAAGAGAAAGAGAATCAGAGAGAGGAGAGAGCCTATAAGCCAACCTATAGCCCAGCCTAGTACTAGCCTAGCCTTTGCCTAAAGCTTTTTAAATTAGCTCAGCCTAAGCCTAGTATATGAACACTAGGCTTAGCCTAAGCCCAGCCTAAGCCCAGCCTATATTAGAATTAGCCCAGCCTAAGCCTAGTAGTGACTAGGCCGGGTATAGGCTGGGCAACTGTCGGGATCTACCTTGGTCACCTAAAATGCATATGTTGTACCACCCGGGGTGTCTGAACCAGCAAAACGGATGACCTTTATGTTGTCCAGTTGCATACATGGGACCAGCAACCAAATCTGTGGTGGTTCCACCTGTTTACTGCCGCGCCAGACACCTAAATATGGACGGTAAAACGCAAACAAAAGTTTTTTTAACCTCGCAATCGAGAGAAAAGAATGGCCAGGATTGTTCCATTAATATTGTTTTTGAACCATGCACTATCTAAGATGGATACCACCAGGTGGACCCCTCCACGAGGTAGGTGGACCATATGTTTCCATATAGGTGGTCCTATCATATCTTGTACCTGTTAATAATGCTATCCTTCGGCACGACGCGACTTCTATAATCGCAGTCGGCATCTCACACCACACAAGTACCGGAAATGAAACTACTGGGGAATCTTCGCGAATAGATCACTATTAAAATAGTCACGTTTCCTGTATACGTCAAGGATAGAACAATCACACCGCCCGATTGACTCAAAATCATGATGAATTCACATTCAAGGTCACAATTGCAGTTCCACATATTTACGCGGTCCAGATTGGCGTTCCTTATTGTATTCTACTTGTACGGTGCCTGGCCCACCTAGAGAAATGGGACGCGCAATCTGTTGCTCCAGCCATCTAGTGGGTCCTGCCATCAGTTACCAGTTACCTACTACAGGTTAACATCCATCACACAATCCTAGCCATCGAATTTCTTCAATTTACACCGGTTGCATGATCCTAACCGTTCCTAGAGTGGGTCCCACCACAAACCATCTCATGGTCAATGTATGGCTGATATTGAATTACCAAAGGTACAACAAACAAGGTAGATAGGGTCATCCAAATCAATGCAATCTGTAGATAGATAGAAGCCATCCAGACAGTGTGACCCACCAAAAAAAAAGCAGTCCAAATCACCAACCACTGCACCTCACAACAAAATTTCAGAAGTCCATACAGCGTGACCCACCAACGCGACTTGCATGTGATATGATGAGGTGAATAGAGGCACACTATCAAGACCGCGTGCCACACACGTCTGCAGATACAGTCCACGTCGCAATTGCACCTCCATCCCCAACAACGTACGTCAGCTGGGCCCACACGTGTTTGTCGAACAGAAGCCGCTGGTAGCTTTCTTTGTAACCATCATTTACCAGGTCCGTATGGGTCCCACTCATAAAGCGGATTACCCCCACCTAATTTCTGGCTCCGATCTTTTTGCGCTGATGGGGAGTTATTTGATACTCTGGCAGCGTATGGGCTTGATACGCGGGCACTCAAAAATAATGGGCGGAGCAATCCTAACATATCGTTCATAGCACGGCTGGATCTCGTTAAGTGTTAACCATCCAATAAATGTCCACCAACCTGAGAGTCAGGTCGGACGGTTTGATTTGAATTACTTGAATGCCACGTATGCAATTTCTAAGTAATTTTTAGGCGCCTGCGTATAATCCACCAGGGTACGCCAGAGTACTTTTAGATATATGAAACAGATGAATCGTTTTAAAAGAATCCAAAACAGATTAAGTATTTAAACAAAAAAGGAAAAACAGAACAGAGAATCACGAAAACGACGCGGACGGCTACAAAATATCGGTATCGGTTCTTATCCTGTGATAACGCTTTTCCGTACAATCAGTTGTTTTACTGCCCTTGAAAATACCGAAAACAAAGGAGGAAAAAACGAAGATCCGAAATAACAGTTCTACATATCGGCAACCGGCACGTACCGGACTCGCCGGTAGATCTCCGTGCCCGAAACGTCACGACATGAAGACCTGCACGCTGGCGTTCTTCGTGGACTTGCATATCGGGCATGAATCGAGCTTCGACTCGCAGTCTTTGCAGAGGCAGAGATGCCGGCACGGCAACAGCAGAACCGACACGTCGTTCTCCCTGCACGCCTTGCATGTCTTCCGATACTTGAGGGCCCGATTCTCCCGTTCCGCTCTCTGCTTATCGGTTTCTTCTCCTTCGTAACAGCACGACTGCGCGTCGTCGGCCATAACCGTTATCCCAACGCCACTGTCACCATAGCCTTCTTTCGCTGCCCCCGAATTCTGGAGCAGGACCTGCTCGAGGTTTGTGCGGAGGCTCGAGACCATTGCTTCGTTGTTCCTCGCCACGTGGCACCAGATCTGGTTCTCTGCACTCATCTGCTTAACCTTTTCTTCCAGCTCAGCGTTTCTGCGTCTGGCGTTATCGAGCTCTGCCTCCTTTTCTTTCAGCCGTGTCAAGACCTGCTGCTCCAGCACCGAAAGCAGAGATCTGAAATGCCTCTTGCGCGTCTCATCCAATCCCAACCGAAGCTTCTCGTTCTAAAGAAAGAAAAAAAAAATCAGACGTAGCGTTAGAGAGAATCAAGAAGAAGAGAAAAGGAACGGATTTCGGCTAGAGGAATCTAATATTAAGTACCTGGAGTCTGATGAAAGCATCGGTTTCGATGTTTTGATGGTAGAGACAGGAGAGGAGATCTTGCGCGAGAGGCGATGGAGAAACGCAAGCAGATCGGCCGCTCGTCGAAGTCGCTGCGGATTCATGCAATCGATTTTCTTCGTGAGAGAGCTGTACGCCAAGAGGAATTTCACCAGCCGTGATTTTCTCCTTTGGCAAGTTCACCAAAGGCCAGAAATGTTGCTGTTGCCCTAGAGTCATTTGATCGGTTCGATTTCTCTTTCTCGATCCAGACGCATTGCAGGTTAGCTCGCTTTCCTGATCACTGAAAACCGTTCCATGCAAGATCTGCTGCTGTAAAGCTGCACCAAATCAAAATAAAAAATCAAGAAACGAAACAAAAAAACGAATAAAAAAAAAAAAAAACCAAATCCTTACGAAAACGGGACTCACCTTGATTACTATAACCTCTAAAAAGATTCGCGCTCTGGTTTTCACGAATATGCTGCATCTGAAGCTCTTCAAAAACGCCGTTCCGTATCCTATAAAAAATCAAGAACGGATCAATAAACTCTCGGTAACAACCGAATCCAAATCAAAACCGATTCATATCGTTTCATGAAACGTTTCAAATAGCCAAAAGAAACGCTTACCTGAAGGCGTTCGACGGGTATTGCGCTTGAACAGCCATCGAAATCCTTCTTCTCCAAACACACACACACACACACACACACAGAGAGAGAGAGAGAGAGAGAGAGAGAGAGAGAGAGAGGAAATGGGGTTATGCGAGGAGGGAAATCTATTTATAGGATTTTTCTTTTTCTCATGGGGAGTGGTGGAGGGAGCATTGACATGGAGTAGGGAATATATAAATGAGAGAAGGGAGTGGGTGCGCAGTGCGCTGCAACGGACAGTCAAACGAGACAACACGAGAAACGAGCGGAAAAGTGCGCACCCCCACACTTGCCTTGCTTTTTCCCGTGCGAACAGCACCTCTCTCTCTTAAAAGCTTTTCCCACTCCTTCCCATTAAAAACCACGCCATCCACGTCGCCTTCACCAGTAAAAGACGAAAAAGTCGTGTCTCTCTTTACCTCATGCTTATTTTAGCAGACTTGGCTCCACTCATCTCCACTTCCCGATTCTTTTTCTGCCACGCTGGACGACGTTTCTTCGCATTTGTCATTGATGCTCTCTGCATGTACAACTGCGTCTCTATTCCTCCACGACAAATCCTCACGTCCACCAGATTGGACGACTTACTTTCCATCCATCTACTTAATAACTTCCAAAATGTCATCTGCGTGCAGCATCTAACCTATCCAGTATGTTAGCCCTATCATGTGGATCACCTTAATGAAAAATCAGACCCATCTACCCATAAACAAAACCGCACTTTATTTTATTATTGATCAGCGGATATAAATTATTTCCTTTTCCGTGGCCCACTAGAAGAGTAGATGAGGTGATATCCATGGTGGGGCCAATCTATTGGACGGAGTAGATGTTGCATGCAAATGATAAGTTGGAATTTATCCACTGAGTGGATGAAACTTAGGGTCCAAACTCGTTGGATATTAGCATTTCTTATTATCTGTTTTACGCAGCAAACAACAAAGGTGGTGAGGCCCACCAAAGTTGGATATGTAAAATCTACTCTGTCTATCATGTTACATCCTCCACTTTTGCTCTAAGGCCAGAAATCAGCTGGGTCCCACACCACATGGAACAGTTGGGATGATGTCAGCCATAGGTTTGTTTGCTGGACCACCATGATTTTTTTTTTTTTTTTTCTTTAATCCAACCCGTTAATCGGGTGTAACTCACTGGAACGAAGATAAAATACAGAAGTCAGCCTGAGACAAAACTCAGGCAGGCCACACCGTGTGAACTTACTAGTTTAGGGAGAAATTTTACAGTGGGAAGTTGCTATTGATGTGGACCATATTAGTAAATTTTTTTTATTTGGCGTATCTTCTATATGTACGGTTGAAAGTAATGGTTGTCACCTAATGCACGGAGTGGATTTTTCATATTCAACATGGTGGACCCCATAGAGCGTAGGTGCGTTGCGTCAGGGGTTGTCGAACGATTCCGGTCCCTACAAGTGCGCCTACTCTTCTAGATGGATAAATGACCGTGTACAACGGACGTAAGTTAACACGGGCCCGGCCTCCGAAGGGGGTTGGCTGGTCACCCCAACACCAGCATCTAGCTGATGTTAAAGCTCTGTGTGCCCCACCATGATGTATGGGTTTTGTCCACGCCGTCTATCCATTTTGTCAGGTCATTTTAGTGTATGAGCTAAAAAAAAAAAAATGTGGCATATCTAAATCTCGAGTGTACCACACCACAGGAACAAAGAGGGGATTGAACGCATACCATTCAAAACTTCAAGCTGATTTTCTGCGTTTTCCTTCATCCAGGGTTATGTGACCTAATCAACAGGTTGGATGGAAAATAAACATTACAGTGGGCCAGTAGGAAGTTTTTAACGGTGAGACTTCGATCACCACTGTTACCTGTGGTGTGGTCCACCTGACATTTAGATCGCCTAAAATGATCCAAAAAAAAAAAAAAAATGGATGAACAGCATGGATAAAGCAAATACATAATATGTGGGGCCACATATCTTTCACACCACCTAGCTTGCTGGTGTTGGGGTCACTAGCCAAACCGAGTCCCCCGCCTCACCCAACACGGTACAGCCCTGACCGTGGGGCTCACCTTGATGAATGTATAGTTAGGGCTGTACACGAGTTGAGTTGAGTTGAGTCGAGCTTTGCCCTATTCGTTGCTCGGCTCAAACCACCTAGCCCCTACTTGGTACTCGACTCGACTCAGGGCGTGGACCTACTCGATCAACAGACCAAGTGAGTCTGGGTTCGAACCGAATCTGAGTTGAGTCTTTCAAGCTGAGTTTGAATTTTTGCCTGAAAATTCATGTAAAGGAATGAAGGGGGAATGGGATTATCTGCATCGAGCGAACAAGCAGGCTGGGCAACTCAAGGGGTGGCCAATGTCGAGCGGACAAGACAGCTTTGGGGGTGGCCGGCATCGAGCGAATAGGCAAGCCGCAAGACAGCTCAGGCGGTGGTCAACATCAAGATGAGAATTGACTCTTGAGAGAGAGAGAGAGAGGGAGGGAGTGTCGGAGTAGGCTGTGGGGGTGGTCCGGTGGGGACGGGTGGATGTGTGTGTGTGTGTGTGTGTGTGTGTGTGTGTGAGAGAGAGAGAGAGAGAGAGAGAGGGCTAGGGTTAGGGCGCTCGAGCATATTTTTTTTAAATGAAAATATTAGAGTTTTTTTCTTTTTCCAGAGGGGGGTGAATCACGATCCAAGTTGAGCCAAGTCAAATCAAGCCAGTTTCTACTCCATGAGTCGAGCCTAGCCCTGCTCGGTACTTAACTCAAATTCATTCGAGCACCCAAATTTTGGCTCAACTCGGCCCCAACTCACGATTCTAGTCAAATTGAATATTTTCAAGCTGCGTCGAACAAGTCTTTCGAACTTACTTGACTCATGTAAAGCCCTATGTATAATATATCCATGTCGTTGATTTGTTATTCCAAATCATTTTAGGGCATTAGACAAAAAATGAAGTAGACCGAAATCGCAGGTGGACCATACTAGGAAATAGTGGCAATAGACCATTAAGAGTTTATTGTAGGCCACAAAAGTTTTGGATCAAGCTGGTATTTGTTTCTTCCCTTCATCTAGTTCTATATGACACCTTGTCAATAGGTTTGATGGCAAATAAACATTATGGGCCATATAAATTTTTTAATGGCGGGTGTTCAATCACCACTATTTCCTGTAGTGTGGTCCACCTGATATTTGTATCTACTTCATTTTTGGGCTCATGCCCTAAAATGAGCTTGAAAAATTGATGGACGGCGTGGATGTACTACAAATACATCAAGGTGAGCCCCACGGTCAGGGCTACACCTAATCCACTGCCCCAACTACCACGTACCGCGATTCCCTTGCCGTCAACTTGTTACACGCCTGAAATATCCTATCCGTGCAAAAGATTGACCATACTAGGATGAACACCTGTTATATAAATCAGGCAGACCCACCCATTGGGTGAGCCATGCCTGTCAACCTATTTGAATCGGCCTTATTTTGGCACAGTAATGGTCATATTGTGTTGCACGTTTTTTTAGCAATTCGAATATCACGTTGAAAAGAACTGTACTCAATCTTTTGTCCGCATCGATGGGTCGAAAATGTTGTGGACACGTGTCAATGTGGCAAAGGCTGTGACATCTGGGCCCATCTTTAGCTGGGGTTGATAACGTGCATCCACTGCCCTATAAATAAAGTTAATCTATTCCTTAGGTGGGTCGGTATGATGTGAAGAAATTGGACAACTGTAGAGAAAATATCAACAGCTTGTCTTCATGAAAATTGTGTGGCCCACCTGATGAGTGGACTAGACTAGCTTTTGGGACAGGGCACGTGGAATCCATCATGTGAAGAAAAATGGATGGTTAGGCCAAAGAAAAAAAAATCATTATCAAATTATATTCAAGAATACTATGACACATCTGATGAGTGGACCAGACTTACTTTTTGTAACAAAGCATGTGACGGCATCCTATCTAGTCACACAATGACACGTGTGACACATGGCATCCTATCTAGGATTCCAAGAGCAATATTATGAGGATCTAGACCATTGATATCAATGGGCCTCGAATGTATTCTTTCCTATTTCCATCCTTCATTGGCAAGATTGAATTAGCTATCATTATTTAATATAATATAAATATTATTAATAGGACAAAGTATAAAAATGACATTGGCGAATTCGTAAGTGGTTGTGGATATGGTAATATTCCTATCCCACTTACTTGAAGTGGGATAACCAGGCAATTATTTAAAAAAAAAAAAATCAATTGATTAAAAGGTTCATCTGTGGTAATGAGGTAAATGGTTGTCCACTGCTAGCAATAAATGCACATAAAAAAAATGAAAAATAATTAGTTTTAAAGAGCTTCCACTCTAGAAGATTTTTGGAAATGGTCCATCTTTGCAAAATACAGTAGGCACAAGGTCAGGATTATTGAATTATTAGCCTCACTACAGTATTGATACTAAAATATAATGTGCAAGGGCTGTCAACAAGTCTATTTGGTTATCCAGAAAGTTTTATAGTTGGACAAATATTGGCCTAGATTCCCATTAGGGTTGTCAATGAGCTGAGCTCAAGCCAGGAAAAATCAAAATTTCGAAGGGAGCCTGTTGGGCTTTGCCCCAAACAATTCAAATCAAAACGGACCAAAGTCAACACCAAACTCAGCCAATTGACAACCTAATTCCCAAAAAAATTTATAGGTTGTCTAGTCAAGATAAAGAGTTGGTTTTGGCTTTTCTCACACAAATGATCATCTATTTTTTTTTCTATAGGTTTGGTATATAGATGGTTTGGCACATGTGCTCTATATGGTTGTGTTCCATATGATACAAAATGATTAACTATTTTTTGTACACATGCATATATATGTCGCACACATGTTAATATTCCATAAATAGGACAATCCATCTTTATGAAGCTTATACGTACCATATCTAACCTTCAAGCACTTCACATGTACCACCATGCCCCTTGAAATAATGACATGTGTCAAAAGTGCCAGTATCAATCTATAAGCGCTCAACATGTCCACGTGCCAAATGTTTGTAAGAGTCACGTATGCTTGTCCACCAATCCTTATCTTGAGTGTTTAACCAATAATAATTAATACAATAGAATATACATTCATATAAGTCTCTCCATATGAGCCTTAGCTAGATATTGTGTCCAAGATAGCCTCTTTGAACACGAGTTTTGATAATAACCAAGTAGGGTTACTAGATCTTTTTTAGCATAGAGTTCAATAACATATATGATGTATTTGGATGGGTTCAATACCTTATTAAAGCTTGCTTGGGACAAAAAAATAAATAAATTTTAAAACAAATTAAAAAATAATAAAAACATTGAAATAGCAGTTGGATTCTAAATTAGGTCTAGAGTTGGCTTCATATGCACATTTTAGAGTTAGGTTTAAATTCAAGTTGATGTTACAAATAACCTTTTTTCATATGTTCATGGAAAAAGTATAAGGTAGTAAATGCATAAGCCAAAGATTATTGGATAGAATGTCAATCTTCAAAGTCTCTCTCACCCCTAGTGGAACTCAAGAGCTAACCCTAGTGGGGGATGATGGGTTCCTCTCTCTCCAACAAATACTAATTTTGAGAAAAGGGGAAGCCCTGTAATTCCTGAGAGTGGAAACATTATCATTTATGAAAACTAGTTAAGTAAATACTCAAATGCCCCTAATTAATCATTAAGAATGTTAGAACTCTTATAATTAGTTATAAGAAGAGTCTTAACACATCCAAACCTTTCCCCATGTTCTTTTTCACAAGACCTCCATACCTTTACTAATCCATCACTTTGGAATGGACCACTCACTGAAACTAAAAGATCTATCACTAGATATATTGAAATAGTTTAATAAAACAAATCGAAATATAACTTTTTTAACCCTTTAAAAACTTTTTCATAGCATACTTTGGACATAAAAGATGGCTTGTTCACTCATTGTGTTAATCATTAATAGCGATGTAAGCTTTATGTAAAATAAGTAATGTTATTTTATTAGTAAGAATAATTAATTTCATGGTGTAGGTGATGTGTTAAATTTTTTATTTATGTATTCTTTTTAATTAAATTGTTCTTTACAAAACTTCCCCTAGTTAAGGCATGCATGTTTTTCTCATTACTAAAGTAATGTAAATGAATTAAGCAATGATTACAAATTACTTTACATGTCCCCTAATAACTGCTATATTTGACTATAATTACAACGATTTTATACTATTTGATTTATCCATAATAAAATCTTAATGATTGTAATTTTACATTATTTCAATGCCAAATTATCATAAAAATAAACTGATGCTAATATTTAAGTAGATATTTTTACAGTAATTACATAAAAAGAACAATGATTATAAATTACTTATTACTGAATACATTTACATTTAACCAACCATTTAACATGGTAAGCCAATAATGATGGCACAATTACTTTACATTACCAAAAAAAAAAGTTAAGGCTTGTTTGTTTTGCCCATTACAGTAATGTAAAGAATAATGATTATAAATTACTTTACTAATCTCTTAACATCAGTTGTAGTTAATTGTAATGATGATAATTTTGCATTGTTTAATTTATCCTTGATAAAATTGAAATAATGGAAACATTACAATACTTTAATGTCAAATCATCATCAAAATAAATTAATATTGTTGTTTCGATGAAGATCTATAAATAATTATATGAACAGTACAATTATTATAAATTAATTGTTTGCTAAATATATTTGCCTATTTCATGTAATTGGTTTTACAGTAGTAAAACAGTAATGATGACACAATTACTTTATATTCCCATGGAAATGAGCAAGGTAACATAAGTAGACATCCAGTCTACTATAAACATTAGTTATTGTGGAACTCAACTCAAAGCTAAGTGGATTTAACTCAACTTGAAGCTCAGTGGAGTCAAGTTAACTAAAAAATCATTCGGGTTTGTTGAAATTTAGAGTTTTTCCAAGCTTTGTCTAAGTTTCCATAGTAATATTAATATTCGAAATATGAATGATAATTCCCATGGAAATGAGCAAGGTAACATAAGTAGACATCCAGTCTACTATAAACATTAGTTATTGTGAAACTCAACTCGAAGCTAAGTGGATTTAACTCAACTCGAAGCTCAGTGGACTCAAGTTAACTCAAAAATCATTCGGGTTTGTTGAAATTTAGAGTTTTTCCAAGCTTTGTCTAAGTTTCCATAGTAATATTAATATTCGAAATATGAATGATAATGAAATAATACCCAATTTTGATAAGTCAAATCATTTTTTATAAACTTTATTCATATTTTATAACATCTTGTTGAGTTTGAGCTTTTGCAAGTTGATCAGCAAAGTTTCACCCAAGTTTTTACTTAGTCATGACAAGATCATTATTAAATCTTGTTGAAATTTAACCAAGTAAGTTGAGCTTACTAGAGCAAGGTGATGCAAGTTTTTTTTTTCTCCAAACTATGGTATATTGCCAAGTCATATAGAAGATTGGCTCAATATGGTGCTCGTCCAAGGCAACTACCTATTTGTATCACCTAGTATTTAATTGAGATCAAATACGAAAGAGCCAGGAGAACAATAATAGGGTGGAGCCATCTTTCTACAAAAGACGCGTGGCACGATGATGTATTGAACAAGTCAACTCATATATTTGCATCCATTTAGATGGCTCAAGTTTAATATTAACACCTATTACTCTTTGTACCATTTATTCATCTTCTAGTTTGACTAGTAACTATTTATGTTTTCCACGGTCATTTTAATATTAGTAGTTTTGTGACATAAATCGTCCACACTAAGGCCTTACATATGGACAAAATTGGTTTCTACATCACCCTTCTGCTTGTATTGTATAGAGATGGCTTTACCATATTTTTGTTCTATTGGCTTCATCATATCATCTCCAATTCATATAACAAAGCTAACTCTTGCCTTAATTTTCCACCAATTTATATAATACTGGGGCAATTGAGACTGTCCAATTGCTGATGGAGAATAACCCACAGTATGATACATCTATATGATTTCCAAGCTAATCTCCAAAAACAATATAATCCCCTATTTTGATGGTGTAGATAGACTTACATGTGTTCCATACTTCATCACTATAGTTGGCAATGTATATCCATTTATCCGATCAGCTGACACTGTGAAAATCGAATTCCAATACAGGATTTTTTTTTTATTTAGATAATTTGCCAAATTACCCAGTCAGCAATTACCTAACTTTGAAGGCATCAGTCATGTGAACGTTAATATATCTGTATCCACTTACTCATTACCAATGGATATTTTTATAATTCACCCAACTAGTGGTAACTTTAACTAAAATATTAAATAATAAAAGTAGCGATTGGATGGATAGAATCAACTAACCTAAGTTTTGGCCCATACCAAATCTACAATGAGGCTCACCATATCAATCATCTTGATTATTATACTACATCTTACATGGCAAACATGCATGCTAGTGTAGACCATTCAAGTAAGGGGTGCAACTCATGTGCCCATAGCAAATCTACAATGAGGCTCACCATATCAATCATCTTGATTATTATACTACATCTTACATGGCAAACATGCATGCCAGTGTAGACCATTCAAGTAAGGGATGCAACTCATGTGCCCATAGCAAATTTACAATGAGGCTCACCATATCAATCATCTTGATTATTATACTACATCTTACATGGCAAACATGCATGCCAGTGTAGACCATTCAAGTAAGGGGTGCAACGCATGTGAGATGGGTCCGGGCTTGACCCAAGTTCAAGAGGACAAGAGGATCCCAGCCCATTTCAACCTAACTTGACTAGGGCTGTACATCAAGCCGAGTCGAGTCTAGGTGGGCCAAGCTTGGCTTGACTCGTCTGTGCTCTCCTTGAGTTCGAGCTCACCCTCGAGCTTACCATTGGAGCTTGCCTTGTTTGCTAAAACTTTCGAGGCGAGCTAGTGGATTGAGTCGGGGCGAGCTTACCTCGAGTCGAGTCGAGCTTGCCCCCACCTCAATTTATTATATTTTTTACTACAAAATACAAATTAAAAGTCAACAACATTAAGTTCAAGAAGTCACACATATATTAGGGGAGAATAGTATTTTTACAGGTGGGACCCCACCATTAAAATGACCTAGCTCTGATCGGTTTTTTCTTTGGCTAAGTCACACATGCATTGAATGTAGACCATTAGTAATATTTTATGAACCATAATTAATACAGTACATGCATAACTCACCAAGTGAATGGACTGCCCTAATTATTGCGTGGACCAGCTTCATTATAAGGCCTAGCTGATTCATGGATCAGATGCAACACCTCCCTCGTAAAATTGCAATCAATAGCTGCATATGGTGTTTGGTCTAACCATAGCTCCTGTTTTGTAAATATATATGGTGTGTGGTCTCACCGTAGCACCTGTGTTTGTGTAGCGTGTAAAACACACAACCATTGTGTGCTCACCATATTTTGTACTTGAAATTACTCAATCCATCATATATGCTAAACAAGGAATGTTCTTACCTGAACAAAATAGTAAGATTAAGAAACCCCCCGACATGTTAGGGTTTTATGTCCTAAGCTTGAACCCCAATGTGTGCATTGGGGGGGGGGGGGGGGGGGGGGGGGGGGGGGGAGAGAGAGAGAGAGAGAGAGAGAGCTAAGAAATAAGAAGATTAGGGTTTTTTTTTTATATAAACAAATATCTATATGAAACGAGTCGAGTGACCCAATGGTCGAACTTGACTTGATTTCTAACTCGAGCTCATAAATGAAGCTTGGCTTGACTTGTTCTACTGAGTCGAGTCGAGCCGAGGTGAGCTTTTTCGAGTCGAGTCGATCGAGTTTCTCGAGCTGACTCGGCTCATGACCAGCCCTAAACTTAACCCAACCACACTCTATTTCACCAGACCTAACCCAACTTGAATTTGCTCAACATGAGCTGAACCCGATTTTAAATTGTGTTGGAGTTTTTACAACCCTAACCTAGCTAAGGAACCTTCACATCCTAACCCAATTGGTTGTGAACCTGGGTTAGGTCAATTGCAATTGGGTAAGATCAAACCCAAGGTAAAGCTAGATTCAAGTTCTCAGCTTCATTTTTTATTGAGCGCTTGATAGGTTGATTCTAACCATTGAATTAGAGCATGTTTGGCCCGCGAGATTAAATGGTATGAATTGCATTAGATGAGATTTATACCATTATTGCATAATGATTGTATGTTCGGAAATATCATGATATTTTGACCATCTAACCCCATGTTTGGAATCAGATTCTTCCTCAAGCAAAAACACTGTAATAGGCAAAACCCTGTTTAGTGGACGATAGATTTGTATCAACGGGCAAGATTCATAACTAATGTTAGTACTTGCACACATATACAACTCAAATGTTAGGCTTGCTAACTCAGCGGGAAGACACCTTCACATTTCAACAACAAGTCTTAAGTTCAAATGCTAAGAAGACACTTAATAACACTAGTAAGTGCATTGCGTGACTAATAATGTGGGTGCATTGTGCAGCAAACATGGCAGATGCATGGCGCATATGACTAACAAAAATAAAAAGCAGTGTAAAGAATGCATATGAGCAAACACAAACACAATAACACATGGATTAAACACATGCATCAATGTCGGGCCTACAGATGTAATGAATTTCAAAATTAATTGGAAATCTAGCGTGAGATCAAAAGCAATTCCGCTCTACCTCATTCCAAATGTTCATAGAACCAAATGCAAATCTATCCCACTTAATCTCGAAATTTCATACTTTTATAATATTCTTGAATATTTTGGCTAAAAATAAAATATCAAAAATACTTATTATAAATGAATAAATAATTGCCATGTCATAAGATCAATTATTTCGAGAAAATAAGTACTTTCCAAATATTGAAAATATCGCTACAATATCGTTTGATCAATTTCCGTGAGGAAATCACGAGATTTTCTCGGCGATATTTGCCAGTTGCCACAATGTCATCCAGCACGTATGCGAGTGCGCCATTAGTCGTGGGAGCGTGTGACCAATGACATAAAGAAACGATCCTCGGGAATCGGAGACCGTCCACGTCATCGCCGGCGGAGTACTGAGGCGGACGCGGATTGCCTGCAAAGCCTTTCGCAGGCATCTCCTCTGCTTGGAATCTAGGTGGGGCCCACCGTTATGTTTGTAAGAAATCTACGCCGTCCAACCGTTTTTTGAGATCATTTTAGGTGTTTCAAAAAAAAATGAATGGGATCAAAGACTCAAATGGGCCGTAATAAAGCAAAAGGTAGGTAGGGAAATTCCTACCGTTGAAAGCTCTATGGGGTCTACAGTGATGTTTGTATGCCATCCATACCGTTCATAATGTCATTCTTACTGAGATGAACCGAAAACACAAATATTATCCTGATTCGAAATTTCAGTGGCCCCACTAATATTTCAACTGTGGAAGTTCAATCTTCATGTTTTCGGCCCACTTGAGTTTTGGATCCTGTTCATATTTGGTTGCAACGCCTAAAATGATCTCACAAAACGGTTGGACGGCGTATATTTCTCACAAACATCACGGTGGGCCCACCTAGATTCCAAGCGCAGGAGATGCCTTCAGGCAATCAGTAGGCCGGCCGCAGCAGAGTGCCGTGGCCATCACGGAAAAGATGCTGACGTGGAGAGTGACGTGGACAGTGGGGACGGCGTACGTTGCTGAGAGCGGATTCGGTGAGACCCCGGCCTCACCTAAGAGGGTGCGGCCCTTATCGTGGGTTTACTGTGGGGCCCACCTTGATATATGTATTATGTATCTATGCCGTCCATCCGTTTTTTCACATCATTTTAAGGTATTATACAAAAAATTAAACAGATCCAATTATCAGGTGAACCACACCATGAGAAACAGTGGTGATTGCCCGTCCTACCATTAAAAATCTCTCAGGGCTCTCATTAATGTTTATGTAGTGTTTATTTACCATCCAATCTGTGGATAAGGTTAAATGAGACTGGATTAAGGAAAAAAAAATATCATATTGATCCAAAACTCTTGTGGCCCATTAATGGTCTATCACCACTGTTTCTTATGCTACGGTCCACCTGATAATTGGATATGCATGATATTTGGTTTAATGCCCTAAAATTATGTGTATAAACAGTTGGACGGTGTGGATACATAATATATACATCAAGGTGGGCCCCACGGTGAACCTACGTAAGGGCCGCACCGTCTTGCGTGAGTCCGGGGTCGCACCTAATCCGCTCCCTAGGTTACTGGACTCATATCGTATCATACGTCGGATGCTGTTATGACCAACGGCTGCTGACACCACTTCGTTTTTCTCTCTTACCTTACTTGCGTTTCTCTGTATAAATAGTCGTCCTCATCCTCGACCTGCGTGAAATTCTCGGTCGCCTGCTGGGATTCTCCCGTCCAAGCTCTGTGGGCCCACCATGATGTATGTTTTAGATCCATCCTGTCCATCCATTTCGCCACAGCTCACACTAGGACATATGAGGCTGACGTAAAGTTCAAGTGGATCATACCATGGAAAACAGTGGGATAAGATGCCTGCCGTTGAAACCTTCTTACGGCCCACCTTGATGTTGTGATGCTTACCTGCTATCTAACGTGTTGATAAGGTCACACAGACCCCTGAATGAAGGGGAAACACAAATATCAGCTTGATTCAAAACTTTTGTCTCAGCTGTTTCAACAGTTGCCATTCAATCACCACCGTCTCCTGTGATGTGGTCCATCTCATTGGATCTCTCTCATGTTTGGGTTTATGTCCTAAAATGAGTTGGGCAATGGATGGATGGAACGGAAGCTGGTACCCTACTAAGTAAACTCTATGGGGCCCACCGTGGATGTATTTGTCTTATCCACACCGTCCATCTATTTTTACAGATCATTTTAGGGTGTGAGCCCAAAATTAAAGTATATCCCAAGATCAAGTGGATCACACACAGGTCACAGAGGGGAAAATAAGGTTTACCGTTGAAACCTTCCTAAGGCCTACAGTGATGTTTATTTGTAATCCAAGTTGTTCATGAGGTCACGCAGACATGGATGAGGATAAAACACAGATATCAGCTTGATCCGAAACTAACGTGGCCGTAAGATATTTTCAACGGTAAGCTTTCAATTCATACTGTTTCGTGTGGTGTGGTCCACTTGAGATTTGATTATGCTTTAATCTTAGGTTCATGCTCTAAAATAAGCTGATAAAATGAATGGACGGCATGGATAAGACGCATACATCACAGTGGGCCCCACGGTATGCAATCCCCGATGGAGCGGATATAACACGTTCATCACGGTCGACCCCAAGGAGCTAGGGCTGCAGGCAAGTTGCCTCCATTTTTCATCTGGACTGTTCATCAAGGTAATCTACGATAGATAATGACGTGGATCATACCTGACCCTCGAAACAATGGTAAAAATTTGAGTAATCTAAGTGAAGAAAAATGACAGATAAAATAGTCCAATGGGTGTTATTTTTGAAACATTAGCCATCCTACACTTTTAAAAGCAACGGATAAAATAGATGAATGGATCCGATTGATAAATTACGGTAACACGTGTACAGTTTAGAGATGGCTCTACTATATTCCAGATCTTCCAAGAACACCACTAGATAACCCTTCTGCTGGGCTAATGGTGATGTTTGAGTTATATCCATTTCACCAGCTTTTTCTACGACCAAACGTGAGCGAGATCCAAAACTCAAGTGGGCCACAACAATGGGAAACAATGGCAATCAAAAGGCCCAGTGGTGAAACCATTGTACAGCTCGCGGTGCATTTGTGATGCTTATCATAAGCCATCCCGTCCATATATAAGTTGATTTTCCCATGGATGAAGGGAAAATATAAACCTGTTAAACAAAGAAAGTGGCCCAATAGGATTTCAATCGTGGCCGTTAAACCCACCGTTTTCTGCGGTGTGTGGCCCACTTGCATTTTGGGTCTCCGTCAGTTTGGAAGTGTATATAACAAAAACATCAAAGTGGTCCCACAGCTTACATGCAAGTCGTGGTCTTCCTGCTCTATCGGATCAACTCCTTTCTCTTTTCATCTACCCCTCCCACAAGTCATGTTTTCGCCATCTTACCTCATACGTAGAAATATCCCATCCGTTCAAAATGTGGCCCCACCATACCAATCACCTACTATTAAACTGAGGACCAGAAACTCGGTGGGTGGGTGACAGTGGGGTAGTAAGTCATACCTTCTGCTGTCATTGATTTTGAGATTTTGCTTCCGGTGTATATATGTAAATTGGCCTGATTTTCATGCCATGTAACTATCATGGTGTGGTCCACCGTTTACACGGATCAGATATTCTACAAATGTAAAATGCTGACACGAAAGAAATAGCTGTGTGTAAAGTTCTGTCTCCTGCCCGACCTGACGTTGCTGTGTATAGGGCAGCTGTAGATCCCACGAATTACGGTGAGGTCAGGTTAGTAACAGTCAAATCGCCGGTCGCTTTAAACAGGGGTAGCTAATACTTACGTTACGTCCTTGTCTTCCAACTTTTCCTTCCTTCCCTCGAGCTACTGCAATCGAGACATGGCCATGTACACGTTGGCGGGCCTGTCAGATCAACGGTCTGATCTTCAAGATCAGGATAACTTTGATTATCTGTCTGACTGTGATGGATGATAATATGGAAATACTTCAAATTTAGTTAGAAATTACTCATTTGCTTGCATATACACTTTATAAATACAAAACAAACAGGCCCTTAAAGGACCAACCATATGGTGTGCGGGAAATCCACTCCGGCCATCAGG
The DNA here is from genome assembly GCA_003013855.2 of Liriodendron chinense. NCBI lineage: Eukaryota > Viridiplantae > Streptophyta > Magnoliopsida > Magnoliales > Magnoliaceae > Liriodendron > Liriodendron chinense. The sequence continues at coordinate 1,535,935 of ML058479.1, forward strand.
TGTATGCGTCAATGCTAGGGTTTAGTGCCAAAATCCTCTCGATCCACAGCTCCGGTGGGCCAAACCATGAACAATAGGGATGGAACGCCCACCATAAGTTGGGCCACCATGGTTGTCTATCTTCCTTCAAACCTGTTCATCAAGTGTGAAACTCTGGCTAGCCACAAGTAGTGGTCTAGACGCGATTTTACTCTGTTCCAATCGCTGTGGACCATCTGATTTTTATTAGGTACATCTTTTGAATTGCCCCTTGGTTGGGGTCATATTGTATTTCTCAAGAAACCTTATTTTAAGGAAAATGTTATTTTTTTTTTTTTTTTTTGTTTATCATCAATATTTTTTTTTTAGAAAATTAAGGTTGATTTTCTTTGGACGTCATCCCGCACTCATGCATGCGTGTGTGTGTGTGTGCCCATTGTTTCCATTTTTTGTTTTAGTTTCTTTTGGTCTCAATTTAGAGTGGGGTGCACATTTACAATGATTTTTTTCATTTGTCTTTGATTTGCTTTGGTCGTGCAAAACCTTTTCAAGGACAACAGAATGACGTTTTTGGACTCAGTATGTTTAAAGGAGTCGTCACCAGTCAGAAAAACCTCATAATCCACGGTCGGCCAAAACCCGTGAAAACATTAGAATGACGAGGGTATTCCAAAGAACCCTCGGTCTCAAAATAACTCTAAGTTTGATAAGTTCGGTCTGCGCCATAGATTCTGGGTAAGGGTCACAGTTACGAAATGAGAAGGTGTTAGGCACTTCTTTATTGCCTGTGCAACATACAGTCTCTACTTTGCGGGACTTAACGATTTTGGGAGGATTCTAAAGAGCGTCCTAACCTACGAGGTTAGGCCATATTTCACAGGCTTTTTAGGACCACGAGTAGGCAAAATAATAGAAACACAGTAACAAGGATAATAAGATTAGGCCAAACTTCGCAGGCTTTTTAGGGCCCGGTTGGCAAAAATAGAAAAACAACAACAATAAAAGCAAATCATGAGTGCGTGGAAGGATGGAGTGTGTATGGAATGTGCGGTGTGGAATACAATTTGATTTCGAGATGTGAGAAGGAAAATGGGGAGTTAGACACACTTTTCATGGAAAAGACAAGGGATGATCGGATGCCCCGAATTCCGACCTTACTTGTTGATTTGACTTTAAGAATGATTGACGGAGAGTATCACTTCAAGATGTGAGTAGGAAATGGGGAAATCAGATACTCCTTTTTTATAGAAAAGACAGAGGATTGTCGGACATCCCGGATTCTCACCCTACTTGATGTTGCTTTTGACTTCTCAATAGAGAAAAAGATAGAGACAGAGATTCAGTCACTGGTATACGGTTGCAGAAGCAGGGGGGCTTGCTCTGCCGATATCAGATGATTGATTACTGGAGCGGAGCTTCGACTGTCTTAGATTCGCCAATCTCCTGCGAGATAGGGATTCAGCAGAGCTTCGCTAAAGCCTATCTCTTACTTTCTCAGAATTCTTTCTACCTCTCCATTTGTTGATGTCTGATTTGGTTCTGTCCCTTCACTCATTAATGGGTCCCACTTAAATAGACGGGTGAGTTGCAATGAGTACAACGATTTTTCGATTCCGCGAGCGTACGAATGGACACATGGCGATTTCGATAATTGATTACTCGTTTGAAGGTGGACACGCAGAGTTCTTGCGTCGAACAATGACTTTGATTGGCCAGGGTAAGTCGGCAAGGTCACTCGTCGAACACAAGATCAACAGGTGGGCTTGGTGCTTGTAGATATGTGGTGGATGCCCAAAATCGATCACCAGGTGACTGTTTGCACAAGAATGGTCACCTGGTGACCGTTATAATTCTCTCTTTATCTTTTTTTTTTTTTTTTGTCTTTTTATGTCTTTTTTATAGTCTTGGGCGTATTTTATGATCGTGCACCACACCTACTCCCACAGTCGCATGTCAAGTCCCTCGCTCAATTCGGACTGCTCACCGCTCTGGGGACCCACTTTCATCTATACATTAAGCTCGGTTTCAACTGGTGGTACACGATGCTCATAAGGTTGGATGTCTACATTTTCAAATCTTATGTTTGGCAAAATAATTTTTTCTTGAGAGATTCTTCTGATTGTAATTTTAAGTCTTAATCACCACCGTTTCTTATAGTATGGTCCATTTGAGATTTGGGTCTACTTCTTTTTTAGTTCGTGCACTAAAATGATATGGAAAATAGACGGATGGGTTGGATAAAGGATACATACATCAAGGTGGGCCCACAGTAACGGCTGCATCATCTTGGGTAGGCAGGGGCCGCACCTAATCAGCTATGAAGAAAATATAGGAAATGAAATGTCATTCTTATGAGTTTGGGTGAGAACATAAAAAGACATTTTTTAAGGAAAATTGACTACATAGAAAATTGAGTTTCCTTTCTTTTCCTATGATTTTGGTGTTTACAAACAACGAAAATATGATTTCTTGAGAAATCTTGATCCCTTTCCCACCATTTCATTGAATCCAAACAGCTCCTAAGCAAGTTTAGATTATTCTTGTTTAAAAATCATGTCTTATGCAAAATGGTATTTTATTTTTCTTGCTTAACAATCATATCTTAAGCAAATGGTATTCTCATTTTTCTTAATTGAGTTAAAAATGTATTTAACAGTTAACGATACAAGCTATTTGGCTAGAAAAAAAAACTTGTGCAATACATGACATTATTGGCACCTAAATGGCTCCTAAGTCAAATTAAATTGTTAAAATCATGGTTTCTTATTTCAACATATTATGAATTAAAAGTTATACTTAATTGGATATTTGACTATTAAATTAGTGGGCATTTTTTGGACCGTAAAAATAATCCCGTTTCAATAAACAAGTGTTTACCATTTTTTTTGGGTTAGTACACACCCCATTGTTAGTACACACACCCACAGTGTTAGTTACCCTTCAATGTTAGCCAACCCCCATGTTAGGAATCGATGTCAGGACCTCTGTGTTGAAACGAGGTTATCTTCACTCAGTCTACCATTGTACCAATTAAAGGATACCATTATTCATCTAATCCTATGAAAAAGGGTTCAACGATTTAATTGGTGTAAATATGCTAGGCATATAATTTTTGAGTGCATGTGTCTCAATTGTCATAATTACTTGTCCGATTATCATATGACCATATCAGAAAGTGATGCAAGCATGATCAAAGGCTTAAAACATGGGTGATCAGCAAGGGCCTCTACATAAAGATTACAAACTTAGCTGGGCTAAGACTTGAAAATTATTTGTTTCATTTTATTTATGTTTGCTTATATATTAGTTGTTGATAAGCCTACGATATTAGTACAATCTAGTATTAGGATTAATTATGACTTTTAATAAGGTCTATAAAAAATTCTATAAATACATGTAATTTGGGATTCTTCCAAATTAATGAATTGATATCTAGTTTTATTTGCATTGATATATCTCTAGGATAAAAAAATTATAAAATCTTATTGCAAAATTAAAATGATTGAACAATGTATTGGTGATCAGGATTCAAGAATCCGAACTGAAATTCATACCTAATTGAGAGATGATTAGTGTAAGTTGATTGTCATAGTCTTTTGCCACTTACACTTTTAAAGAAGCACATGGATAGAAAAAAAAAAAAAAAAAACTTCAGATATGTGTAGATTTGAAGACCTGGTTGTGTTTAAATAATTAAGAGGAGTTTGAAACCTATTAAAAATTCCTCTCTCAATTCTCCACATGAATTTTAGCATTTCCAGTCCAATTAAGACATTATGCATATAATAGACTTGAAGCGTACCACCCCTATATGAATTTAGACTAATCACAACTTTAGTGGGGCCCACCGATATACCTGATCATATTATTCAACCCTTAGTTAGATCTAGATCGTTGATCAATTAGGCCCATCTTATAGAATTCTTATAAAAATTGCATTGCCCTGTTTCCACTTAGTCACTCGTGGAATCTAATATTTTCATGAGTTGTTATTTATCCATTACTTGAGTTGCTTGTTAAATTACACGTGTACACTACTTATCAATGCCACTTCGTTCAGCATTTTCACCTCTTTACGACGGTCTATGTGTGTTGCTACGACTCTAAAAAAGCCTTAAGTTCTTACAAGTGAAACCCATGATTAGTGTATACAATGTAAACACGTCTGTTTGTGTTGTGACGCACATGGCCATATGGCCTTATCCAAAATAAGAAAATAAGAGTCTCACTTTTTCCGTAATGGTAGGGAGAGTGCCTTACTGATTCCGTCATATGGAGGACCAATTAAACAGGAATGTAGTTTCTCCAGCCAGTTATGAAAATCCTAAGAACGGTCAAGAATAATCAAATACAAAACAACTATACACCCCGATCCATAGCTCAAATGGTAGACTGAGTGAAGGTAACCTTGTTTCAACATTAAGGTCTTATAAGTATCGACTCTTAGGTGAAGGATGGCTAACATTGTGGTGTGACTAATAGGGGGTGGGTGTACTAATAGTGGAGTGTATGTACTAATAAAATAAAAATAAAAAATACAGAACAGCTATAATAGAATAACTAAAAATGTAAAGGAAATGAACATCAAGAGAAAAATCACATAAAAATAATCTAAAACAATTATCGATGATGGAAATCATCATCTGTTGATGACGATCTAGTGTCTAACAATGTTTTTACAACATTCAATTTTTCATGCTATGTTTCATTGACTTTTTCACACTATGTTTCGGTAGGTGTCCATGGTCAAAATACAAATGTATATTAGATCATGCCATAATAAATTCTCCCACTTGAGATGCTCTTATCGTGAGGTGGATTGCAAATTGATAATTAAGAAGTGACCAACGTTATTAACAACACCTTTATAAGTAGTGGGTGTAATAATTGTAAGCTTTGGGGGCCTACACTCTTATTTATGTGAATCCACTCCGTCACTATGCACATGACTATGTCAAGGCCCAAAAAGCGGTCAGATCCACAACTCAAGTAGGTCACACCATGAGAACAATAAGTAGGGGATGGGAACCATATCTTTATGTAAGAGGTTTACAATGGTGTGTGTATATTGCATCTAATACATATTTGACCCAAACCAACTCATTTATCAACTTTATATACTATAGATAAGTAGTAGAAAGATATATATATATATATATATATATATAAAACAATCATTTAGTTAACACGATGTTAAAGCTATGATTTTGTTCCTATATATTCATATTTATCAATCTTCCTCTATCGTTGCCTTGTTAATTATCAGTATTAGTAACTGTTAAAAGGTAATGATCATTTTCTTCAACCGTTAATCATTACATATTAACATTTATGACCAAATCTCGATCCTTGAACCCGTCTATACTTACAATCATTATCCCATCACCCAAACTCTGGCACCACTATTGTTGCTTCCACATTCTACTCATTAAACTATTAAAAATCATAAATAAAACCCATCTTCATTCTATACTTGTTGAACTCTTACAACTTTAGTGATGATAAAGTCTGTAGCACCCTATCTTTATCTAGTTGTTTACACTTGGTTATAACAGTCAGATCAAATGGGCCAAAAGATGCCACGTGTCTACTATGTACACCGTGTGGTGAATATGAACTTCAAAGTCCAAAGGCTGGAGGCATGCTTATGTCGAAAAGCATTAAATGTTAGAGAACAGTAAACATAACTCTATGCTAAGTAAGAGTCCAACAATAACAATTCTACAGTAAGAACATTAAATGAAAATCCCACAAAAGCAACTCTCTGCAAAGCATTAAAGGAAATGATGCATAGAGGACGTGGGAGGTCGATCACCGTCTTCATCGTCGGTTGGTTCTCGATTTTACGAGATAAAATAAGAGATAAAAAGAAAATTAATTCTGAATAAATTGATTATAATTGATTGAATGCTTAAAATGGAATTACAATGCATATAAATAGGAAACTAAACCTTAGGTAAAGTATCAGACTCAAAATCAAAATCAAACTTAAACTTCTGGAAAACACGACTTACTGTTTATAGAAGTCTCTCAATCCTATTAGAATTTGTGGTTTTTGGTAAAAAATAGAAAGTTTTTAAACGGGCCCAACCATGTTGTTCTACTAATTATTCTAAGTACTTTTCATGTTGGGCAAAAACTCTAAAACTCTACAAATTAAAAGTTATGATCGTATCGAAACTTAAAATTGAAATAAAACTAAGCTAATGACCGTCGATCTGGTCGAATCTCGCAATTTTGGCGTAGGTAGTCTGATGTAGTGGGGATGGGTAGCTAAAGTAGCTCAAGCTACCTAAATTCATATATTATATGTCTAGAAACTCATTCTGGATTGTGAAAGATGATCGTTTTACAGTCCTGATGATTTGAATCACTTTTAACCCTGACCGGTCTTCCTTTAGTCCATTTGTGCCATGAAATATTCGACGACCTGCTCTACATCAAGAAAAAATCTCAATAATGTGAAGAATCTTCAATAAGGCTTCTTATATATGTTGTAAGACTAAAATAATAAGAGAATAATATACATAATCATGTACTCGTTGGAAACGTGATATCTCTTGTATAACAACTCTATAAAAAGGGTATTAAATGCAAGTACCACAAAAGCAACTCCCTACAAAGCATTAAAGGAAAAAATCTCAATAAAGTAAAGTCTCTCTAGCAAGGCTTCTTATATACGTTGTAAGACCAAAATAACAAGAGAATAACATACATAATTATATACTTGTTGGAAATGTGATCTCTTTTGTACATGTGATCAAGTGCGATAAACTACACTTAGGTGGAGGATCAGAAAAATTTACATGAAATCATCTGGTTAATCATTCGAATCTTTCATGCTGTCAACTTGTGTGCAAATCCACCACCTCCCTAAGTCTATAAAAATAACACAAAATGAAGAGCTGCGACTCTCACGTCAATCTATTCAATACACTTTTTCAACTCAACACTATTTATCTCTCATTTCTTATAAACACCTATCTCAAATTAGCATAGTTCAAACTCATATTAGCTTAGTTCAAACCTCTTAACTTCTGTTTAGTACCACGTTACAGTAAGTCTGGATTGTTTAGCTTAGTTTTATTTTAGATTCCACTTTTATCTAATACATTGTTGCAACAAGTCGGTTTAATTTTAAGTTAGATATCCTCAACCATGTCATTGGATCTCCCAAATCACTAAGTTTTTACTTAATAATTCTCTGGTTATGGCCCATTGACCAAACACTATGATTATCTGACGATTATCTCATGAATATCTATATTTAGAAGACCATCAAGACCACAGCCCTTTCGCTAGCTTGAACTATTGTTGGTAATTTATTCTTCTTTCTTTATTTTATTTGTCGATTATATTGCAACTACATCTAAATGAATAAAATCGGCACATAGCCTTCTTTTATCTTATTTATATCCTTATATCGCTTTTGTTAATGAACGCGGCTAAGACACCACTATCTTAGAAAAAATCATTGTCTTCAAGGCAAAAATAATCCATTTGAAGGATTAACCTTCCCCTTCACAAATGTCTAATCACATTATCAATCGATGGTTGAAAAGACAACCTATTTTCATGGATCTGATCTTATCAGTCTATCTTGGGGCCTAGGGTCATAAGGTGTTTAGTTCGATTTGAATTGAATACGATTCTGGCACGCCAGATACATACATAATCAAAATTGGGTCATTTATTACACGTGTTGCTGCTTGTCAAATTGAATATCAACAGTTAACTAATATACTTTTTCTCTAACCCTGATGTTTCTTGCTAGATTTGTAGCCTACATACATATCTGTTGGTTGGCTTTTTAATCATTTTAACTACTAATCTCAGTGATCCTTCTCAGACTATTAATTTGTTGTTGATGATTAGTGATTGCTCAAAGTGGTTGACAATTTTATCATCTATCTCATCGTGCTCAACAATATCATATTCATAGAAATTGAGCTGGGTGGATGAAGTGAGGATTGACTTATGAGTTGTATGTGATGCTGCATACCAATCATATTAAAGAAAATTTTTTGTAGGATAGCCACAAGACAAGCCATGATTTATGAGAAAAATGTTAAGCACTTAAGGAACATCATATAGGATAAGCTTAGCTAAGATAAGAATGCTTAGGTGTATGAGTGGTGAGAAGAGGAATGACATAATTAGAACTAAATCACTAGAGTAGCACCAATTGGTAATAGATCATGGAAAGTTAACTTAGCTAGTTTGGTCATGCATAACAAAGAGTAGAACTTCACCAATTAGGAGTGATTTGGTTCACATAGAAAGATTTAAAATAGCAAGGGAAATATCCATAAGGATATGAGTGAAGGTACTGAAAAGGGAGTTGATGACCTATAATTTAATTAAGGGTATGATCCTTTATAGAGTGGAATGGTGGAATAGAATTTGTACAACCAACCCTAGGCCTGCACACGAGTTAGCTTGGGCCCAGTCCTGGACCGAACCTAAACATATTTTAAAGGTTCGGATTTCGGTCCGGGTTGTGACTGGGTTGGGCTGACCCAACCCTAACCCTACCATACTTGTAAAAGGGTCAACTCTAACCCTACCCTACCCTATATTGTAACGCCCCAGATTTTTGCCAATTTGAATTTCCAAATCATCGAGAAAACTTTCGCTACAATTAATTTATTTTATAATTTAACGACGTTTAATACTCGATTCTAAGAAACATGCTAGTATTACCGACAAAGAACCATATAAATCTGATTAGACATCCTTAAGTAACTAACGCCTACGCCCGATTATTAAAAGCTTAAGCCTAATCATGGGATCCATAAATCTAAGGCGAAGGTCTAGTGGATCCCGCCATTGATAAATTGACATAACCGATGCATGACGATCATCTAACCGAGAACAATACTAATCACCACTTAGATTATGCTTATAACCCAACTTAATCAACTTTTCGTCTAACTTACAAATCAACGGATGAGAGCGAGTTAGGCTAAAACACTATTTCTGTTAATTTTAAATCAGTCAAATTTTAGACGTAGGTAGATTGGACCACATTTAATATACTCTAGAAATCTCATCATCAACTCTATTTTCGAAAACCCTGAAAAATACTAAATAGAGTCTAGACCGATCATTAATGGGCCATTAAATTGGAAATTAAGGAAAGTCGTCTATCTTAATGGGCTTGATGTCCATCGCGGGATATCGAGTCGAAATCGAGTGTCGAATCGTTCAACTTAGGCTCGTAAGACGAGTGCATGAGATGTGTGAATACCTTTAGAATCTGTTAGGAACTTAAGTGAATGTTGTCATTCAAACTTACACAAAGTTGTGACTTTTGAGCCGTTAGATTTCAATGAAATTTAGGGCCCTAGTTCTGAATAATTCCACGCATAGAATCACAAAGTCGTGGGCCCGATCGACGATCGGTGACCATTGAACAAACTAGTCGTCATATCCGTTGATCACTTCATCCAGATTACGAAAGAATGGGACCCTAAGTAGATCCTGTCAAGTCATAACTATCCTACGGTTTGGATGGGCCCGGGTGGGTTCCGGTAGACGTCTACTTAGGAAACTAACACTTCCTAGGGCCATTTGTGTGACAAATTAACCACCGGGGCTAATTGAGTCAATCTGGGCCTACAAATAGAGTTGGATTGGGACATTTCTCCCAATCCTTTTCTCAAGCCATTTGAGATTGAGAAAGAAGTTGAGAGAGAGAGAGAGAGAGAGAGAGAGAGAGAGAGAGAGAAGGAAGGTGGAGAAGAGGGGTGTGGTGGATTGTGTTATGGTGCTTGTGGTTGCATATCTAGCCTAATCTTCCGCCCTTGCTTCATGTGTCTGGTGTGCGTCCACTCCGTTGAGATTAGAGGTAAGATACGGATCTTACCTCTCTTTCCGATGCATTCTAGGGTTGAGCAAAAGGGATCTCACCTTAATCTTCCTTTGATCTTAGGCTTCACCGATTCCCGCCAACCCTCACCCTAGGCGCTCGGATGACCGAGAAATCTAAAACCCTAAGGTGCGGAATTATACCTCTAGGTTTTCTTTTATCAACCTTAGATGAATTTGGGATTGATTGAACCTTTAGGGTATTGTTATCTTTGTTAATTATATCATTCTCGTATTATTGCAATATATGTGCTATTTTGAATTTCTGTAGCTAAGGTGTTTGATGAAATGCTTGTGCGAGATAAACCGCTGGAATGATGCGTGTTAAGATTATATTAAACATAGAATTGCTTGTATGCATATAAGTTGGAATTATCATGCATTGCGTCGAGTTAGAATTTTTCCTAAGTTACCAGCATGCTACAAGATAAACTTAGGCTTTGTGAAACAGAATATCTGTCCTAAATATTTCGAGGCGGGTAGCCCAGATGTGTCGGCTACTTGAGATGTATTCGGTTGGTTCGAGGGAAACACAGATGGTCGGTGGTAGTTGGACTACGCGGACGGCTTACGCCCATGCCGATTCAGACGGACGCCCCTCGACTTAATCGAATCTATCAAAATATGGCAGAAAGAGTGTTTGATGATGATAACAATACAGTCCCCTGAATACGGAATACCGGATCCTAAGAAAGTGTCGGGTCCACTAATAACTGCATGTGCAATGCATTCCCGATAAGCCTCTTGGGCCGGGCATGGTGGTATGGGACACCGTGTTCGAGTCGTCGGCCTATGCTGGGGTGAGTCACCTCCCCGTAGTGTCCTTGGAGCAATTGCTGGGGCGACGAATCCTATCGGTGTTCCCGAGAAGGTTGGTCAGCTCCCGTTTATAACATGATGTTGGGAATCGTATTTTGATGTGTGGAAGTGACAGGGAAGCGTGGGCTACTGGCGATGATTAGCATTGCACGGTTGGGAGCCAGATAGTCCGGTTCAAGACCAATGATTGGACAATGGTATTTCGGCTTCGCCAATATGCTGAGTGAGAAATGACCTAATGAAACTCAAACAAATCATGCATACACGTTATGGATCCCCTAGGCAACTATCTGACTGTTAAAGGCCAGGATGCCGAAGGATGATCCAACCCATTTGTATTTGGAGGTTCTGTGAGTGCCTGGTTGCTTGATGTGGCGCCAGTGCCACTCTGTGTTCCTCATGTTACATCCGGAACATGCATGGTGTGTGATCTCATGTCATTCATGCACTAATAAAACTAGAATAGGAATTTGGATGTTTTATATGGAATCAATGCCTAACCCTCTTTGTTTGATAACATGTTAAACTTAAAGTTATAATTCTCACTGAGTTGATCACTCACTCCCACTCCTGGGACGGTGTTTCAAAACACCACCAGGCTCTGTTATGATAGATGCAGGTATCTCAGAGGAGGATGCCTTACAGGATGAGTTCGATGACTTTACGGGAGAGTTGTCTTACTTCCACTTTTTATATTGGTCATGTTTAAATTTAATTTTTATCTTTACTTTACTGCTTAAATTGATTCTGAATTGGTGCTTTAATGCCTTATGAATCGTAAACAAGAAATCACGCTTCCGCAAAGCATAACTGACACCCGGAATCTCGGGGATCGAGGTTGTACTCGACCCCTGAAAATTCGGGGCATCACATATATGCTAAACTAGGTCGGGTCATGTCGGGTTAGGACTATGTTATGCTTATTTGCATTCTTTTTAACGTTGTATATTGTTAGAACTAGAGAATGAACATTCTCTGGGATGTTGGGTTTTGTTGCTCTGGGGTTCTGAATAATAGAAACATTCGTAGACAATCACAAGCATTCACAAAAGTACACAGGAGAAGAGATATCGCAAGGCGAATTTTATTCCAGAGATTCTGAGATCTTGTACATTCCAGGCCGTGATCTGGCATGAGCCCTTAATTACATCGAATGATCGATGACCCTTGATTAAAAGGCAAAAGATTAGTCAGCGGGGACTATGGTTTCAGAGTTCATAGTCGCGGAGACCTGTGTTTTGGTGGTCGTAGAGACCTGTGTTTGTATGGTCGCGGGGACCTGTATTTGTATGGTCGCGGGGACCTGTATTTGTATGGTCGCGGAGACCTGTATTTGTATGGTCGCGGAGACCTGTTTTTGTTGAGTTTTGTTAAGGACTGATCCGTCTTCGTACGAGTCGGATGTATATGTCCCATGTTTTGACCGGAGATCCGGACTGAGACGTCAGGGTTTACGGCCGGGAAGGACGACTCTGGGCCCGCGCCTGTTAATGTATGGACAGGTGACCTCGGGAAGTCCATCCGCAGTTGTGTGATCCTGAGCAGCTCAACCAGCGGATGCCGTTTTGGATGGGTAGGGCACCGACTGTTCTTGAAGTGTCAATCTTTAACAAATTAGTGTGTGATAATTTAGAACTCTCCTGGTATGGTTTATCGTGGTAACCATAGTCCCTTTTGCTTAGTCTGGACCTGAATCCGGGTCATATTTTGATAGTACATGCAATGATAATACATCAGTATGGTTCTAGGCGCTGGCGGCCTCTCTTCGGGAGGATTGCTCCATTCAGCTCGTTGGATCGGATCAGACTCCGAAGGTTTGTATTCTGCTTCCTGGGCAGCCCGGACGAGTCATTTGACAGCTCCGTTGCGTCCGGAATGCTCGAAATACCCAAAATAGACCCAAACGGGGCTTGAAAACGTTATAAAATGAAGATTTAAGGGTGCTGGAATGAACACTCAAGGTGCTGATTTTTGCGATCCGCTGGCCTGATTTTTCTGACGCGCTGGGGGCAGTGCGTCCGAAAAATGTATTTTCCCGATCCGCTGGCCTATTTTGCGACGCGCTGGGGCCAGAGCGTCCAAAAAATGTATTTTCTCGATCCGCTGGCCTATTTTGCGACGCGCTGGGGCCAGTGCGTGCAAAAATAACTTTGTTTATGATTTATTTGATCCGCTGGCCTATTTTGCGATGCGCTGGGGCCAGTGCGTCCAAAAATAACTTTGTTTATGATTTATTTGATCCGCTGGCCTATTTTGCGATGCGCTGGGGCCAGTGCGTCCGAAAAATAACTTTGTTTATGATTTATTTGATCCGCCGATGGCTTTTCTGATGCGCCGGATCACTTTTATGATGCGCTGGGATTAGCGCGTCGAAAAGGGTAACTTGAGTTATTTCATCTTCAGACCTGTTATGGTCGGAGGTGCGATTTCCGGCGAGGGGATCCGGCAATCGAAAAAGGATTCCGGCGATCGGAAAAAGGTTTTCCGGCGACGAGGTTCTCTCTCTCTCTCGCTGAATCGTCCGAATGAGGTGGTGGGAGGGGGTATTTATAGGTAAAGTCGCCCAATAGGCGATCGACACGTGTAGCGCATCGAGAAATTGGGTCGGCGCATCGATTAAAGTCACTCGGCGCGTCTCAAAACGGCTGAGTTCGGAGGCTGATTTGCAGGACGCGCCAGCTGTCAGTGCGCCCTGAAATTGGCTGATTTTTTGGATGCGCCGGGTGAATTTTTTGATGCGCTGGAAGCAGTGCGTCCTTAAATTCAAAATGATTGAATTACGTGATGCGCTGGGTGAATTTATGGATGCGCTGGAAGCAGTGCCTCCTAAAATTCATTTTCTGAATGCGCTGGACGTATACGTGTCTCCCAAACTTGGGTTTTGCAAATTGGGAGATTTGTGGGGTCCACCTTTCGATGAATGCTGATGCACTGCTCCTATCTCTTCATAATTGAGGTAATCCTCCCAAATTTGGACAGTTTTGGTCACGATGACCGGTGGGGTCCACCACTGGCCCAATTTCATGTTTTTGGTCAAGTCTGGTGTGTGTGTCGCGATTCGTGCCGCGATTTCCGATGCACTGGCCCTAAATTTGACCGAGTGATGGTTTGGGCACTTGGAATCATCGTTTCGGGGATCCTCACTTTTGGGACCCCAACATATATTAAAAGCAAAAGTGTTTAACCCATGATACCCCTACCATGGGGCCCACCTTGATGATTTATTATCTATCTACGTCGTGGGTGAGATTCCATGAGACCCTGGAACCAACCATGTGGGTGAGACCATGACCATGAGGCTCACCTCGATATATATGTTGTAAATCCACACTGTCCATCTGTGTTTTTAGATTATTATAGGACATGGTCCCAAAAAGGAAGCAGATACAAGTTTTAGGTAGACCACACCACAAAAATCAGTGGTCATTGAACTCCCACAAAAAGATTCCTAGAATCTACCCTAATGTTTGTTGACCATCCAACCTATTGATAATGTCATACAGATATTTCTAAAAGCAATAAACCAGTATAAATGGAATGGTTCGAGTTGGACGGAACGGGGTGGTTATACATGGGTCAGGGTACAGGTCAGGTTGGGCGGGTTAGGCATGTACCCTAAACCGTACCTAAATTAAAAATGGTCCAGCTGCATCCACCCGGGAGCGGACCGTTTTCTTTGCCGGGTTGGGACGGATCGGGTTTTTACCGAGTCGGGTCGGGAGGGTTGGGCGGGTTAACCGGGCAGATGTGCAGCCCTAGCCAACCCCAATTAGTTGTGATAAGACTTAAATGGTTACGATGACAATGACAATGATGACTGGACAATGCAAGCGTACCAAATTACGCATGCCTTTAGATTGTCACAGGTTATTTTCATCATTTTTCTTGTAGTTGCTTATAAGGTCAACCATCTTACACCGCGGGATTCTGTGCTCATCTATGTCTGATCTTATCCTTTACCCGAGCCTTTACCCGAGTTTATCCTGCCTGCCTTAGCATTTGATTTGTAGTGAATTTTATCTTAAAAATATACCCACTTACTTTACAATACTTTGTTCTCCTCTCGAATCTGTCATTGGTCCAAAACCTAAACCCACCATCTAAATGAACAACCTAAGCTGATCATTGAAAACTTTACCTAGGTTCACTATTATCATTAAACCATGTTATGACACATATCTCATTGTCAATTGAATCACTATTCTCTGGCATTTGAATTTGGATCTAATTGCTTGTCTAGATCGAAATTTTTGTTTACTGCTCTATTGATCATCTGTCTAAAAATTAGACAATTCTAACGATTTGATCTTTTGATTGCCTTTTTGTATTGTTATTCTGATCTTCACCATAATCTTTGCTACATATTTACTATTATGATAATTTCAAGCTGTCTTCATTGCTTTCTTCGGTGGCCTCTCAAGGTTGGCATATGTTGCCATTGGTGTCAATCTACATGTGCTTGTCACCACCATTTGTCTCTTACTTCTAGTATTTGTTGCCTGAAGTTTGATGTGACCATAGTTTCAATATCACAATTTAGACTTTAACATTTATTTGAATCTTTAGAAGCTACATGTGACTGGTTAGGCTAAAATTTATTACTGAAATTTATTTCTTTTATTGTTTTTCAAACTCAGGTTACTCCTCAAGATACCTTGACTTTTTAAAGGGGTGGAGAGGATATACATGTACACAGCTGTGCATGCAATTTTATATGCTAGAAAATCATTGAGTAGTCCTTAAGTTAACATTAAAATAATCCGATTGGTATAAATTCTTTTAATCTATGGCTTGTCTACATGGAGGCTAATTGATTAATGGTTTTGATTTTATTTCCAATTTGCACTCATAATTTTCTTTAAGGGGGTATTTGTTTTTCAATTTTATGATATAAATACATGCAAATGGGTAATGATTAATTACCAATGTAAGGTGTTGTTTGGTAAATTGAAAAATTAAGCCTGAAAATTAATTTAAGTATTGAGAACTTAAAGTGCTGAATTTAAGTACTTATAAGAGCTAAAAAATTTGTTTGGTAATTTTTTTGAAAACTACCATTGAAAACTTATTGTGGCCACGAAAGCTTCGAATCAAGCTAATATTTGTGTTTTCCCTTAATCCAGGTCTTTGTGTCCTTATGAACAGGGTTGATGGTAAATAAACACCATGCTGGGCCCTAGGAAGGTTTCAATGGTGGGCATCATTGTCCCCAATGCTTTTAGTGGTGTGGTTCAACGAAGGTTTGGACATGTCTCATGCCTTAAAATGATCTCTCCAAATGGATAGACTATGTAGATATAATACATACATTATGTTGGGGCTTATAGAATTTGGTGACGTCAAGTACTTGCGTGGGATGGTGTCATGGATGGGAAAGTAAACAAATAAGGGTAATCTTGCCATTTTAAAATATTAATAGGGATATTTTGGTCAATTTTTATTTAAAAATTTACAGAGAGACCACTTACCGCATTCAGCTATAAGCTTTAAGTCAAGTTGGCATGGCTGAAAATAATCCACTTAATTTAAGTGATTTTTTCAATTAAGTACTTCAATTTTTTTATTTACCAAACGGTCTGAATTACTAAAATCACTAAAAATAGGATTTTTAAGTGATAAGTTGTGGAATTAAGTTTTACCAATCGCACCCTAATTCCTTCACTTTTTTCTATGCGAACAATGATGGCTTGCTTTTTTACACAAAAATCGAGGGTCGTGTAAATTTCATTTGGGAGCCTTGTGATATATGTGGCTTATCCACACCGTCCATCCATTTTGCGGGATGGCTATAGGGCATGAACCCAAACTTGAGATAGATCCAAAGTTCAAGTGGACCACAACACACAAAATAGTGGGTTGAACGCCTGGCGTTAAAAATCTTTTACGAGCATGATTTCCTATGGTATGTGGGCCACTTGAGCTTTGGATCTGCCTCATATTTTGGCTCATGTCCTAAAATGTTTCGATAAAAATGGATAGATGACATAGATATGTCATAGGCCTTATAGTGGGCCCTACTAATTTAAGTCCATCTTTTTCCAATGGTATTTCAAGGAGGAAATACTAATTTGGCCAAACATACGTAAATGGTAATTATCACTCTTTTTTATGCTTGGGCTTTAGATGTCTCATTTTTAGGTTGACATTCTCACATGAGCCCGCAAATAGACGTATAGTGTGGATGTTATACATTATCATGATGGGCTTAAAAAAGCCTTTACCGCAAGTCTTCTTAATATTACGTTTAGGTGTGGGCTACACACAAAGAAAAAGAGTAAGGAGAATAAGCTATTTTAATCAATGAATCAAATGAATTGAAAATAAAATAGTACTGATGGGCTAAGGGACCAGAGTAGAGGTGGCAATGGGTCGGGTCGGGTCATTTCCACCTCAACCCTAACCCAACCCAAATTGAATTCGGGTTGGATTTTCCAACCCATACCCAACCCAAATTAAACCAGGTCGGGTCGAGTTGACCCGCATTTTAATGATCAACTAACTAATTTGTAGATTAAACTATATGCATATAATACTAGCATTCAATTGAAAACCAAACTATATGCACATTATATATATATATATATATATATATATATATATATATATATATATATATATATATATATATATATATATATATATATATATAATGTGATTGTGTCCCATCCAAGTTGAGCTGTGTGTACCCCCTGTGATTTGTGGTGGGCATCCACACCATCAGTTAGATGCACTATTCCATGGTGGGCTATGGGTCTAAAACTCAGGCCAATCCATGACTTGGGTGGGCCACAACATAGACAACAGTTAAGAGTGGATATCCACCCATTAAAACCTTTATGACTGTTTATAGGATCGACTGAGATGTGGTTGAGAAATCCAGCCCATCAATTGTGTGTGTCCTACTTAAACAAGATGTCATATTAAGTTTCAACCATATCCAATACTCAAGCGAGCCCCAACAAGTGCTTTTAGATGTTATAGGCATGATTTTACACTATTTTAGTTGGTATGGCCCACTTGAGTTCTGGATACAACTGATTTTTTAGATATCCCACATAGGTCGACCTCATGGAAAGTTCTCATGAGGTCGAGCGCATAGTACCTTTTCCTATGATATTTTAGTTCTGTACATAATCTAGGCTTTTTTTATAGAGTATTTTATTATGCAAATACTGAAAGAGAAAAATAAATGGATAGAATGGAATACATATTTAAAACATTAACTCTTTCATCCAAACCATCCAATTAATATCCAGCAATTCTATTTTTATTTTTTGACCATTGGATCAAATCAACAAGACCATTTGATATTTATTATTTTAAATCGTGGACACAATTATTGAAATGGAACCATTTGATCCTTTCATTTTAACCATCCAATAAATTCCTATCAACAATCAAATAAATATAACCATTAAGATAATTTTATTAATTTATTTTATAGGCCATTAGCTACCATTTTAGTTCTCCGATAAATGAGCTCCAGAAAAGAAAAAATCTTATGATATTTTAGTTCTATATGTCATAAAATGTAATAATTGGTGTGCACATGTTTATTAAATTGACAGACATGTGGACTTATCCCAGCAGGGTGTGTGAGAAAAAAAAAATGTATTATTTAACTAATAAGAAAATCAATATATCATAGTCTACTTAACCCCTATATGATTCCGGTCAGGTCGGGTCACCTTTAATCCTAACCTGACCCATAAAAATCCGGGTCAGTCGGGTCAACCCAAAAATTAAATTCGGGTCAAAATTTTCAACCTTAAACTAGACTATCAGGTTGAATTTTGCCGGGTCTATACCAGAGGCCACCGACAGTAAAAAAGAACTTGTTAAGGGCTAGCTGCAGTAAAATTGGCCTTTAATTTTAATACAGATACAGATGATCATTGCTATCAAATCAGACCATCCATTCAATGACTATAGCTTTTTCAATCGTTCATAAGTTGGACGTTCATCCAATGGCTAAGATCATCCATCTAGAGCGACTCTAATGGCATGGATATATAATCAAGGTGCATGGGACCACCAGGTGAACAGTTCATAGAAGAAGGGTGGGACCCACATGCAGGTAGGAGGAGGGTGGTCAGTGGAGTACTTGCATCGAAATTCTACAAGTTTGATGGGACATTCCCATCGCTATTATGTCTACCACCAACGGTTGCTTGATTGGAGGCCTTGAGAGGGTGGTAGAAATGGGTAGTAGTATTTAGGTGGGGAATGTCGGTTTTTTCTTCTTTCTCAATGCATCAATTTCAAGGGTCACAATCATCTACAGTTGTGGGCCCACCGACCTCGACCTCATGATACTCCTCCCCCCCCCCTGTCTTCGTGCGTTGAATTCATCATCTCTTATCCATACGGTTTCCTTTTCTTAACTTGATGGTTTTCCTTCCTCTTTTTTTTTTTGTTTTTTGTTTTTTTGTGTGAAATATGGGTATGAAACAATACTAGTACTGTACAATGCTCAAGCCACAGGGGCTGTGGGGTCTACTTTGTGCATGTGTTCTCTACTGTTAATCTTGGAGTGGGGCCCACATGATGCAACTATGAAACCCAACACATTCATTAGATGATTCAACGCATATTACCCCCAAAGCTAAAAAAATCAGGCTGATCCGTGAATTCGGTGGGCCCAACAAGGGATATAAGTTGGGACGGAATGCCCACCCTTGATTTGCAAGGAGGGCCCACCATGTTGTGTATACATTCATTCTGATCCTTCATCTGGCCTGGATGAATAGTCAGACCAAAACTCGGGCTGTTTTTCGATTCAGGTGGGTCCCTGTGTAAATCAACGGTGGGTGTTCTCTCTGACATTTCCAGTGTATTGTGGCCCACCTAAAGTGTTGGATGGTGAAGATTTTGGCAATCAAGGGTAATACAAAGTCATGCTTTTGTTGGACGAGTTGGATGGGCCTACATGCATCATGTGAGCCCCACGTTAATTTGCACAGTACCCATCGTAAGCTTACTGTAGAACTAGTACCATTGAAGCCCACTTTCAATGTCATGGGCCCCACTATGGCTGCCTCAGGGACCGAAGATCTCCCGTATGAGAAAATCCAAAACCATTTAAAGTGGACCAGCAAGAAACGGGAAGTGTTCCTTATCAATCTATAAAGCTAGGACCTTGAAAACCGGGATTTTTGATGCATGGGCCATCCACACCAATTCCTATCATATCAACGTTTTCGATCACTGAACCATGGCCCCACTTCGAACAAGGAGAAAATGGCTCCTCAAGTCTCTCTTCTGTGGAATAATCTAACCCATTAAGAAATTATACTTGTATCACACAGGTTAACGAAGAGCACTTGTGAGAGATCCCAGCTGCATAATTACCTTATACCCACTGGATATTTTCTGAGTCTGAAAAATTATCCTCATATAATTATCAAATGGGCCACGATTGTACAGAGAATTTGAGCCGTTGCTTAATATATTTTAACTATTCATTTATTTGTACACAGGTGGACCACTTGATGATCATGTAGACCAGATTCTTGAGACATGGTACCGATGAGCCGCTTCAATCTCATCAACAAGTGGGACCAGGCCAACCAAAGCCCATGCAATTCAATGATCCAAACGATTGTGGAAGACCCATGCAACAAAATCCCCCATACCCAAAGAATCATAACCTTCTAATGGTCTGTTAACAAATGGACGGTTAAGAAAGTAAAAGTAGCAATGGTTCATAAGTATTATATGGTTAGGATGTTCCCATCGTTGTTTTTTTGGTCACCACTGATGCCATAAAAATAGCAAAATTTAATTTTGGACTTAAAATTGGTCCATGAGATGATTGAATTTTTTGAATCTATTAATGGTCCAATAACTAGGTTTATTGGTTAAGATGTACGTTCGATATGGTAATTGATTGCAAAGGTATGGTGGGCAGAAGTTTTAATGTGCATCATGGACTTTTGCTTCCCTAAATTGAATTTTTCGACCTAATTTTTCTCGATGTGGGCACTCCATCAAGTCTTCCATGACTTGTCCTACATCAGCAATGGCTCACAATCTCAATGTGAGTTTTGTTTGTAAATTTCTAAGTTACTTCCTTTTTTTAACTGTTGAGGATGACTTCATTGGCATGTTTCTCACCACCCATTTTTCAACCATTCAAAATCCCACATAGAAAAGAAAGAGGAAAAAGAAAACTGTAGGTGAATGATGGCTTTTGAAAGGAGATGGCATTTCTTGGCTCTAGGGTTTTGTCACCATCACAGGTGTAGCTTTCAATAGCCACGACTTGAAGTTTTTGGTGCCCCCATTCCTTGGATTTCAAAACAAGGACAACACACAGGTCTGTATCCAAGTTGGTAGTGTACTATTCTCCTGCCAAGTTGTGGCTTAGAATCAACTGTTACCACAGGCATTTTTTGGTGAGGAGCGGCATCAATGTCCTTTCAGAAGAAAAAAACACAAACCTTGTTTTCAAGACATTGATTAGGCAAGTGGACTCATAGTTTAATTATTCAAACATTTAAATTTATGGTCCATGATGTAGATGGCCTGCACACCCAAAAGAGAAAAATCCCCAAATTGGAGGAATTCTAAACCTTCAATAGGTGGGCAAAAAACAAATGTTGAAGAAAAAAAATGCAACAGTAGCTCACATTCAACTGAAGAAGGGAAATATATTATTATATCTACTACCATAGTAGGTGCGGTCACTATATTTTTATCTAGGGTAATTCTTGGAGCCCATAAGAGAGGAAAAAGCTCTAAAAACAAAAGATAAAATTAATATTATTGATGAAAGATACTATTTATAACGTGACTAAGGGAAATATAAAATTGATATTATTGATGAAATATAACATTTATAATGTGACCGAGGAAAAGATAAAATTAATATTATTGATGAAAAATACTATTTATAATATCACTAATTAAGGGCTTTATATAAGTAAAATAAGCTCTAAACTCCTAATCCAACTTAAACTAGGAAACTTTTTCCAAAGAGTAATAGTTATTACGAGTGATAAAAGACATCTAAATCTATCTAAACTAATGAATGACTCTTCGACCCAAACTCATAAATGACTCTTAAATTGCTAAATAAAGAATTTGAATCATAAGTGGACATTTAAAACCTTACAAGTAGAAAATACACAACTTGGAAAAATAATAAATTTTGACTTATGATTTAAAATTGAACACTTAAAGGATTAAGTTTTGCAAAATCTTTTAAAGGCCAATTGATGCCAGTAAGAACACGAAACAATAATGAGAAAGAAAACCACCTTCCTCAAGTAATTAAAATCTTGAATCTACAGGGATAGTTCTTAAGTCCACATGAAATAAGAGAGAGAATTAAGATAATTATATTAAATAATGTTTTAAGATTGCTCGATTACATCACTCATAAAGAAGATCCAAACTTTAACAAAGTTAACGCCAAAAAATTAGGCATTGTTCTACCTTTAGGCCCTCGCTAAGGGAGGCCCTAGTTTAAATGTGGATGTTGAATCATTCCAATCACATTTCGTTTTGCATTGAAACATCCAACTACTCCCACTACATGGAAGAAAGCTTCATTTCCCTAAGCAATTAGATCACTAATCATGTGGATTTTGACGAAATTGACAAGGAATCTGGATTGTGCCGCCTTTGAAGGATTAGATTTTTATTTCACTAGTGGCCCACCTGCGACATCATCACGATTTTGCTGGATTCTCTAATGGCGTCTTCTAAGGTTAATTTGGAAATTTCATCATTTTTGAGTTGTAGACCTGTTTGTTTTTGGATCTATATATGACAAAATCCACAAACCTATAATACATCAAACATCATACAGAGGATGAGACAGCTCAACTAGACATCCACATAGGCGATTGAATCAGTCATCAAACATCAGGGCTAATTGAGTTGGGTATCTTTTGCTGTTTGGCAGATTAGGGTGCCTCATTTAAGAGATCTAAACCGTCTATGTGATAGGATTCACTATGGATGGGGTATACCTTGAAAGTCTCCAAAATTTGAGGATCCTAACCTCTAGATCAATGACCTACAAATTCACGGTTAAGGATACATGACACTGTGGGACGTTGGATCAGACGTCTACGGCACTGGGTAGATGCACAGAAACGACATTTTGAACACTTGATTGGATTGAAATGTCATCATCTGTCCCACCAAAATTCTAAGCTAGCTAGGTCAATATAGGGTAGCTGACTGCCCAAACACGGTTAGAAAATGTTGAAGTGAAATCCCTAATATATTTTTCTTAGTCATAACAACCTTTCGTTTCGTACTTGTAAGCCATCACCTAATTTCTTGAATCAGATGTTGAATTCTCTAATTTTCTAGATGATTATGTGAGCACATGGGAGTCGTCAGTTCTAACAAGTGGGACCCACATTCACTGATCCTGAACAATGGATTAATTTGCCTTTACTGTGTATGGCTGTGTCCCAAAACTCTCCCTGATTGGAAGATCCTAGCCACTGATCTTGGGTCGTTCTTAGTTGAATGGGACCCATGAACTATTTCACTTTTCAACCATTTATCTGTAGGCTACAAATCCTAATCATGTCTGGACCATTGTACCATGGGCCCCACTTTTCCAATTCGCAATCTCTAGTATGAGACAAATTAATGTCATCTTAACATAGAAGATTTTTATCTTCTGCTCATGTGTCACTTCAATAGGGTACGTATCAGAGCTGTCGAAAGGGTGGAACATGGTGGTAAAATTGGAACAATCCACCCATCAGGTGGGCCCCACACAAACAATGAATCAGACCATCAGCTGTACATTGATTTCACTAGGCTGCCTGATGTGGGGACCATCCTGATTCCTCTCTCAGGTGATCTTCATGATGACGCATCTTTTCGGATGCTATACACAAGTGACACATCATATATATATATATATATATATGTTAATGTGGACAACTGGAATTAATTCTTCCATTAAGCATCCCATCTGGTGCATCCATAACCGGTCATGTCATTTTTCACCCCAAGGGGGCCCTATTAAAGTCACCCACCAACCTCGAAATGTGTTACACATGCCAACGTGGCACATGTGTGAGATCTAAACCGTTAATCAGGTGGGCCGCATGTGCATCTCAGTCTAATCATTATATGGGCCATGTATATGATAGAATATGGACCGTTGATCAATCCTTTCTTACCATCTAAAACCTCATAAAGCTAAAACAACATGTAGTGCCAGATAAAGATAGTCGTAAATACCTTCCAGGTGAATCATGACAACACGCTCAAGAGGTTGCAGGAAAGAGAGTGCCCACTTGCAAAGATCCAATCACCTTTTCTTTTATGAGTATTTGTTCTATCTCACCATGAAGACTTTGAAATCCCTTTATTTTCCCTTCTCACAACATGAGAATCATATCCAAGAAAGTAAAAGCATGTGTACTAGATTGCCTAGGATTAAAAAAAGAGGACACTTAAATCAATCAAAAGCTGGTACAACATTTAAAGTTACACGTTGCAATCTGACCGTCCAAATAGTTGGCCCGGCCCTATCACCGTACACATGAGAAACCACATGCACCATTATACAATCCTAGCAATCACTTCTTGACTTTTGCATTGAGAGAATAATATTAACCATCTGATTTTTCCATTTGAATTTGGACCACTTAATTTCGTGCTTTTAATTATGTATTTGACACCCATGAATTGAATGGTTAAGATTGTTTGATCATTATTATGTTAGTTTGATACCCATTAATTATATGGTTAAGATTGCTTTATCAGTATAATTTTAAAGATGTGCTTCATCCAGAAGTGGACCATAACTTAGACGGTATAGATAGTGGACTTTGTGCTATATTTGAGGAGAATGAGTCACTGCTATTTTCAAAATGGTGCTAAACTGAGATAAGAATCTAGCCCTAGAATTCAATGGTCATCAATCACAAATATGACTAAGTACAGACCAAGACGTGTAAAAAATAAAAAATAATAAAAGAAGAAGCAGCCTCTCATGGGCACACGCATACACACCTGTCTTTGGGCCACATCCATCATTCATTGTTTGAGGTGGGTGGGGCCCACAATACCATTCTAGGAGCCATGACTTTGTACACACATCATATCATGTTGTTGGAATGATCACGAGAAAGTTATAATGAGAGGACAGATGCATGAGGCCCACTCATCCATTCCTCCCATCTACAATAAAGGGGTGGACCCCCCTTTTTTGAAAAATGAGGACAAGAACCTTTGAAATGCACATTGACATTTCTTAACATGCACCTTTACCTTTCTTTCATTGATAGGAGAGTTTGGTGGCTTCCACGAATTGGTGCCCTTGATTTTCACACAAGCTGATGGTGACCTCTCGTTTCCTAATTTCCATACCTTTGAGAGTGGGATAGGCATCAGAGCATCCCTTTTGACTATAACTAAATACCAAATAATAAAAATAAAAATATAAAAGCTTTCAATAGTTTTACAATTACATTTCAACTTTACTCACTTTATAAAAAGTGACCATTATTATTGTAGTTATTGCTGTTGCCATTGCTGTTGTTGTTGTTAGATAAGTGATATCTACACCCAGCCCAATTGATTTTCACACCCAACATTTTCATTTGGTAGATTTAAAATGTACTATGGTTGTCCACATATGAACATAAGTCTGAAAAGGTACTGCAAAAGAGTAATTTGATTGAAGATGCAATGCTGGTAAATTGGTTTTTGTTTTGGTTTGAATGGGCTGATACGGCCGTATCTTTCACAATAATACCGTCAGCTATACGGGCTTCTGACAATACATCAAACCATGTGAAGTTGCTGTTGGTGTATTTCTTTTTATTTTTCTTGATGGCCGGTCTACTTCTAGCTTTCTTGAGCATACCTTTTCACCATTTCGTAAAAAACCTGTAAATAAAGTAAGTTGGCTTGTCTACAACAGTTGTAGAGGTCCGAGACTAGCTGCTTGTGGGCCCCACTGTGGTGTGTTTATGGCATGCCACCGTCTGGTAGGGTCGCCCCACTATGGGATGCCTGGAAAAAATCAGGTGATCCAATTATTAAGTGGGTCATATTGTGAATTTGGAAAGTTTTGGGTGCTTGTCTAAGAGCTTTCAATGGTGTGGCCCACCTGATTATTGGATCATCTTGATTTTTGGGCATCCCATTTTTACGATAGGACAACCTTATTGGACGGTTAGATGCCATACAAACACCAGATTTTTCCTAATATGCAACTAATTACACTAAATTTCTTTCTAGAGTAGTTTTTGGAGACCGTGCTACCACATATATGTCCAAGCACATTTAGATCGTAATGACGTGTTACCATTACAAGTGGGGCCCATCTTGATGAATGTGTTATATATCCACGCCAACCATCCATGTTTCCAGCTTAGTTTTGGACGTTATCCAAAAAAATCAAGCAGATCTAACTCTTTGGTAAATCAAACCTCCGAAAAAAAGTGGTGAAAGATCATTAAAAAGTTTTTTAAACCACAAAAGTTTTGGATCAAGCTGATCTTTGTATTTTTCTTCATCCAGGTCTTTTTAACATTATAAATGGATTTGATGGAAAATAAACATTACAGATTTGATTACAATGGGCCTTGGGAAGTTTTAATGGTAGGCATTCAATCACCACTGTTTCCTGAGGTGTGGTTCACCTGATATTTTAATCTGCTTAATTTTTTTAGACCGCGTTCTAAAATTGGCTGAAAAACAGGCGGACAGCATTGATATACAGCACATCATCAAGATGGGCCTGACAGCAAGGGTACCACCCACTAAGGCAAGGGTAACACCTAATCCACTCCCAATGGACATGACATCCATAAGGTTCGGAGCCTTACCTCGTTGATAGACTCTGCAGAGTTTCATTGGGTGGGTGGGTTCCATGACTGACACAAAAAAAAAAAAAAAAAAAAAAGGTCATGACATCCATAAGGTTGCAATAATGATAAAATGGTACCAAATGTTCTACCATGAAATTGGTACCCTAATCAAAGCTAGTAAAAACTATATCAATGCTCTGTACCACTATAGGGTACTAAAATATGAGGTGGCATTGCAATGTCACTTCATAGGCAATTAACGGTCCACAGGCTAAGGACATTGGTACATTAATGCAATGTCGCTTCATAGGCAATTAACGGTCCACATGCTAAGGACATTGCCACATTGGTACCCATAATTACCTGTATGGAGTTCTTTCATGTTGGTCCCACCACCTTCTCCTACCAAACTCTTGCTACCTATTTTTCTTTCCATTCAAAATTTTTACGGTAAAATAACTGTTTGGCGTATTATGATAATAGTAATTGTGTATAAAAAATCAACTAAAATGCAATGAACTTATTTTTAGGCGTCTGCCAAACGGGACCTAAATATTAAAAAAATGAAAATAATAGCATTAGTGATGTCATTAGAAATACTAAAATGGAGAATGATCACATGGGAGTAGATTCCATTGTTATGGTGGAGTTGAGCAAAAGTGGGGCCCACATGTCTGTGTAGGTCATCCAAACCCTTCCAGCAGGTGTGCTTTGAAAAATTGTTCCTGGGCCTAGATAACAACGTGAAGGAGGGAACCCTCTAAAAAATACTCAGATTGGTTCTGGGACCCACTGTGGTGGGTGAATGGCATCTAACCTGTGAACCTAGTGTTCCCCACCATGATAATTAGACGCCCCACAGGCCGATCCAGCCATCATGTTGGCCTCACTCCTTGAATTGTTGATTTTGGGGTACTGATTTTTGTCTACTATGATGTGGCCCACCAGATGATGGTATCATACTAGTTCTTTAGTTTATACAAACAAATTTTAGTAGGAACCTGATGGACGGGTTGGATACGACATACACACAACGTGGGCTCAGCTTTTTCTGGACTCCACCACAACTTGTGTTAGAGCCGGATCCATGTGATTATTCCCAATAGTTAATCAATTATGGAAGCCCAAAGGGTGGTGACCCCAATGCTGTGGTGCCCACTGTGATGTATGTATTTGTTTTATATCCACTCCGTCCATCCATCTTTCCAGCTCATTTTAGGGTATGAACCCAAAAACTAAGCGGATCCGAAGATCAAGTGGACCACACCACAGGAAACAGTGGAAAGAATGACACCTACCGTTGAAACCTTCCTAGGGTCCACCATAATCGATATTTGCCATCCAACCTGTTGATAATGTCACACAGACCTGGATGAAGGGAAAACACAAATATCAGCTTCATCCAAAACTTTTGTGGCCCCCCGGAAGTCTTTAACAGTGGGCATTCAATCACCACTATTTCCTGTAGTGTGGTGAATTTGAGCTTTTGATCTAATTCATTTTTGGACGCAAGACCTAAAATAAACTAGCAAAACGGATGGACAGCATGGATAAAACACATAAAACATACATCACAGTGGGCCCCACAGCACTTAACACCACCTAGCTAGGTGGTGTTGGGGTCACCACCCAATTCGCATCCCTTAATTATGTCCTCAAGTCTTATCAACTTATATGGAGTTGATAATCGAATCTATTAAGATATGGTGACCAACACCAAGAAAGCTTTATTCTATAATTATAAGAGGCTTGCAGGAAACGTGTACACCAAAAATGAGTATTGATGCTTATTAAATGAATTCTTCCAACTAATGTAATGAGCTTTTTATGGAACGAATAAGAGTCGTCAGGGTGGGTGCTAAGGGTAGAAAAAGAAAAATGTGAGGCAGGCATGCACTATGGAAATTGTATACATGACATCCGTATAATTCCAATTAAAATCTTTCAGATTGTGGGCTCCGCCGTAGATAGGTTGACTTGACTATTTCAACCCCCAATCAAAGGACATTTATTTATTGATCCTGTTTCAATGGGCGACCCTCCGTATAAGGCTGTTGAGTAGTGTTAAAGATCTACACGCAAGAAGTGCGCATGAGAGCGGCCCATTTATTAGGTACGGTGTAAGGATTGTGTTAAAGAGCATACCAACTACTTGGCATGGATATATATTTATAATGAGGGAGGTAGTTCAAAGTTATATGAGTAAAAAATAAAAATGAAATTAATCACTTTGAAAATAAGTCCAACAATAAAAACTTGATAAGTAGGCTAACTTGGCTTGTATATGGCATGCTCATGGTGTACCACAATGAATGGCCCAGATCTCAAGGGCCACTTAGTAAATCATTGTTGGGAAAGCCGGCAGCGGAAGCGGAACGCCGAACGCATGAAGCAATGCGGAATCAAACAAGTAAACAAGATGCAATCAATCACACACAAGCACTCACCACAAGAGACTTCGAATTTTACGTGGAAAAATTCCAAAACGGATAAAAAAAACCACGACACAAAGCGATCCACTATGAATATCAGAAGATTACAGAGATTGACAGCCCACAAGCAACGAAAAACAGAGAAAACCCCTTGTTCTCTCACACACACCCCTCTTCCCTCTTCCTAATATGATTGGGAAATATTGGACACCTTAGGATACTAATCTAAGACGGATTATAACTCCTTAAATAAGTATAAATCCGAAATTAGAAACACCTTGTGCAGTACTGCGGACTGCGTAAGAAATCTGTGGGCACAGCCAACCGGTCGGCCAATACAAAAAACAGTCCAGGGAGATTTAGCTTGTCCCTGCCTCATAGCCAACCGGTCGCCTGATCGGTCGGAGCCCACCGACGACCGGTTTGCCAACCGGTCTGGGCAAACCGGTCTGGGCATAGGAAACTATCCATGTGGGGGGCTCTTCACATGCATCTGGGTCAGCCGTCCTGCCGGTCAGCTGACCGGTTGGAGCACCCAATTCGTGCATCGTTTGAAGACTATCCCCACAATCATGACTCTATTTTAAGTTTTCAAAATTTAATGTGCCTACCAAAGTCGCATTAGATTAAGGTTGATGATTTGAATAATTTAGTTTGAGTTAAATGTCTTTCTTGGATACAATTTTGGAGAGAATGTGTATAAGATGTCTTATTACCTCTAATATATTAATAAAAGGTTCATATACAATGGCTATATCATAAGTTATGATACTGTCATGTTTCACACCAACCTGCCAATTATGTAGAATAATATATAACTAACTGATCTGTAAAATAGATGGGCCATGTCAGGATGACCACCTGGTATAAAAATCAGGCTGATTAACTCATCCAATGGGTACACTAGTACACTAAGTCACTCAGTCGTCTGTC
This sequence comes from Liriodendron chinense, assembly GCA_003013855.2. Taxonomy (NCBI): domain Eukaryota; kingdom Viridiplantae; phylum Streptophyta; class Magnoliopsida; order Magnoliales; family Magnoliaceae; genus Liriodendron; species Liriodendron chinense. Next base: position 1,565,768 of record ML058479.1, read on the forward strand.
CATTGATATTGATGCTGCGTCCTGTTCCACGTGGTGTGGTCCACCTTTTGTACCATAGTATAGTCTACCTATGCTGGTGGGAAAAATAGTTGCATTGCAACCTATGATACAACCCATGTATGTAATGTTCTCTTATATATTTTCTTCAAAGAATATATCATAATGATAAGGTCTAGACCCACCATGAGGATTATCTTATGTAAAAAACATCCATATCTACTTGTTGCGTGGGCCATACTTGCGTATTGCTATGTATCAATAAGTATACAATTTATTATTATTATTATTATTATTTATTTATTAGTCTATACATTTATTTGTTGGGTGGACGGTAACATGTGGACGGACGGGTTGGACTCGAGACCTTGTCATTAATAATTATAAAATATTTCTATCTTAATCAAAACAAGTTCTAGCTACTTAAACGAGATTTACGTGGGCGGAAGCACTAAGTTATTGGGTTGTCCCATCTTATCTTAAAATAATATCACACATATTATTCAACTTCCAGTATGGTGAACAACCACTGCACACATCGCATCATTCAACGTAATCTGGACCGTCCAAATGGTTAGGCCCAGTATTGATGGACTGACACCAAAATCGAGCTGCTGATTACACAAGCCTAGCTGTCCAATTGGCAACCTAAAAATGAACGGTCTAGAAGTAACCGAGCAACTGTCCAAACTTAACAGCCAAAAAAAAAAAAAAAGGCTTAGGTTCCTCGGTCAGTATGATTTTCAGGAAACGCACTACACACAATGGGGTCCCACAAATTCCCAGAAGGTGCATGTACGCCACGTGTACAGTGGATGAACGGTTGCATCGATTATAATAATAGAAAGTGCAGTACATATAATAAAAGCAACCATATGTATAAAATAATGAATGATATCTGTCTGCTCAATCCCACTAGCTATACATACGTCGTTTGTGATTCTTCCTGCGCCAGCGTAAGGAGGTGGGCCCCACATCCCCAACCACCATCCGTATCAGTTACCAAGGAAATAAAAAAAAACAGTTGTGATTTTCCAAAAAGCTGTCCACGGAAAAAGAGAAGCAAGGAACAAAACCCATCAATCACACCAACCATGCTTCTTTGTTTGAACTTCTCTATACCAAAAACAGTCAAGGTGCCGTGTGCAACCCCTCACCACCACGGAGGTGGGCCCCACACGGACTGAACCTATAAGGTGGGTGGGGCCAGGGACCATAAACGTGCGCACCCAGAAAGGGAGGCGTACGAAGGTGAGGACGCTGAGGAATGAAAGGTGGGAAAGGAACGTAGAAAGCGACTGGGGGAAGGCCCGACGTCGAATGGGTTAGGAGGCCTTGTGATGTGGGGTCCACGTCCACCCCCCATTTTCACGAATCTTACTAGAAAGCGCCGTGAGGTACCGCTACGCTCCAAAAGTACCGCCATCGTTACGGACCCAATGGTAGGTGGGCCCCATCTCACCGAGTCTGTTTTGGACTGACCCAGGAAATCTGGTCCGCTTTAAATTCAGCAAACCGCTGCAAGATAAATAAGTAGGTCCAGCAGTTGCAACCCACCTTTCCTTTTTTTTTTTTTTTTTTTTTTTTTTTTTTTGGGTTCTTCTTTTCTTCCTTATCTTATTAATTAGCCTACGGTTAAAAAATCACCGGGTTGACTCGGAATCCAACCGAGTCAACTCGGAAATGAGCCATGCTCGAGTCCATACATTATTTGTGAAGACATGTTCATGATCCAGTGAGGGTCCCAAACTTGTCACGGATCCCGGCACACAAGATAGGATAGCACACATGTCAGAGATCCTGCTACCCCTCGGGTTGAATTGAGTATTGATTGACCTGGTTTTGATCAAATGACCCAACTCTTAAGGTGGTTTCATCTAGGGCTGTAAATGGTCGGGTTCGGGGCGGGTTTAGCCAAAACTAGACCCGCTCATTTACTAAATGGGTCTGGGTCCAAATTTTAGACCCAGACCCTTTTACTAAATGGGCGGGTCTAGGTCGGGTCTGAGTCAGCCCATCAGTCCCATTTATAAATGGGTTCGGGTCTGGTAGAGGGAGATCCACCCAGACCCATTTATAAATGGGCCGGGTCTAATGGGTCCGGGTCTGGATCAAGTATGCAAGCATTTTACAAGGCTTAAAACCGGGTCTAGACGGGTCTGGACTAGACGGGTCCCTTGTAACATAGACCAAACCCGCCCACTTACTAAATGGGTTTGGGTCGGGTCGGGTCGGGTCGGGCCTAATATAAAGGAAACCAGACCCAAACCCGTTTAACAAATGGGTCTATTCTTGGACCCAGACCCATACCATATAACAAATGAGTCGGGTCTGGGTCGGGTCTAAATGGGTTGGGTTTGGGTACCCCATCGGGTCCACTGACCCATTTACAGCCCTAGTTTCATTGTGATGTGACTCAGCTGTAAAAATTTATTCGAGGGTAGCACCTCGAGAACCTTCTTCTCGCTAAGAGCCCCTTTAGATACAACCAAATAAGTTAATTGTTTCTACTTACAGCAGTAGATAAGTAACTTATTTTAGAAAAGATAATTTAGTTTATGATTAGTTATAAGTACCTGGTTTTACTTAAAATTACTTAATTACTTTAGTAAATTTATTTAACATTTTTACTTTACATAAGTTGTTGAAGATACACACAAGGAAAGACGAAGGAGATAAGAAGATAATAAGTATGTTGCTTATCAAACATACTTCGTTACTTAATAAGTAGAAACCTAAATAAGCTATTTGAGGCATAAGTAGTTTATCTTAAGTAACTTACTATCCAAACACCCCATAAATATTTCTTTATTCTTTTCTATAAGTAGCTGGGCCCATGGGCCGGGCTTGATCTCATATGCATGGCCCAATTAATTCCTCAGGTTAGGTCTGATTTTAAGTCATTTTAGTCTAACATGTTTTATATCATATGAATATGTCATTCCAATCCTTGGTTAGGCAACCCATTCATCTTGAATGTAAACACTGTTGATTTCATTCCTCTAAAATGTCTATTTCTTTATGCATGTGTGATCAAGCCCACTTGATTATGGATAGAACTGGAGCATTTAGCTAGGAAATAGAGACTCATTAAGACCGAGTTAGGTCTGGTTGGACCTGTGCCCAAACAATTATTTCTAGGCTTATACTTGGGCTTCTGTGCTAGGCCATGCTGGACTTAGGCTTTTGGTCATAATTGTGATTCCAGGCCGGGCTAGAGTGAGGCAGGGGCCAGCTACTGTCAGGTTGGGCCCAGGCCTAGCCCGGCCTGGCCACTTCATGCGGCAACCTATATATATCTTGTTTAAATGGAAAATAATCACACTGATAGGATGGTTCGTGCATCTAATAAATGGACCACTCTCATTGTACTATTGGTTAGATCATTTATGACCATCCGTCCAAAATCTGCCAATCAAACCGTGACCACATGCAGAGGGTGAGCCTTTCCTCGTGACCCATCTGACCAGATTCACGGCATTGTGAATCATTCATGTCCTGACTCGAATCACAGCTACAATATGCACTACACACATGGATAGCCTGACGCATAGCCAAAAAGGGTCTGACTTGCACTGACTAACTTCTATGAGGGACAAACATGCAAAAGATCCACCCCATCCTTCAGCTGCGCCGCTACATTTTCATAGCGTATTCTGAAAATCATTCAAATTCAAGACCTATGAGGACCACACTATAAAGAAAAGTGTAAAATCATGCATAAACCCTCTAAATCAATATTTTGTATACAACAGTCTTGTAATGTCCTGAAAATTCAGGAAATCCATTTCATCCTATTTTGACACATCAGATGAGTGGACTGGATGGCATATACAAATCACAGTGGACCCATACACAATTCAGATGATTTTAACGGTGGGAATTCCCTCCCTCAACTGTTTACCATTGTTTAGCCTACCTGAGCATTGAATGGGCCTGATTTTCGACCCCAATACGAAACACATGGTGGTCCACCTGATCAACAGGGCGGATCTTATGCATGCATAGTCGTTCCATCCGTATGAGCAAAACTCATTAATTCCATCCACATCAGTTTTCCTGTTTTTTTACTGCAGTAGAAAGAAAGGCTCCTTGTGAAGTGAATATTGGGTGAGTAGCCCAAGTCAGTGATTCAATGCTGTGAATGAGTCAAATCTTGTGATTGTTTTGATACCTATTATTCTAAAAAGGTGGACCAGACTCGTCACAGGCCACAACAAAACAAGCTTTGGAAGTATTCAAAACCTGAAAGCTGAGGTCGGGCCGCTCCATTTATTAAGGCCCACCATTGATTGGTGATGCTCATAAGTACTTGAATGGGACACCTCTCCCATTCATCACGTGATGTCCTGTGTAAATGACTCCTGCCGCAGCTTTTATGAACATTTTACCCTCTTGAGTAATGTTCCTCTCTTCGAGTTTTCCATTACTACAAGGAGTCTTCGCTATCCACAAGCAGGCACACTTGTCAATATGTAACATATGGTTTGATGTATCTAATTGGATAGGTGGGCTTATAGAATCTAAGGCCCTGTTTGTTTCAACGATTACTACAGTAATGCATTGTAAATGCACAGTAGTCTAGAGTAAAGCTGTATACAATATCAATACCACTCGTGCTGCTTTTGGATGTATGTAAATATGACTTGCCTAATATGTGTTATATTCACATCATCCATTCATCTAATTTGCAATATCATTTTAGGGTATGACCCCGAACATCAATTTCATCTAAACGCTTCTGTAGGCTGCAATAAGTTTTCAATGGCAAGCATTCAATCCCACTGCTTTCTGTTGCGCGGCTAATTACTGCTTTGAATGTGCTTCATTTTTGTTTTTTTTGTCCATTTTCATAAAACGATCTCACAAGATGGATGAACGGTGTGGATGTAACATATATATCATGGTAAGGTCTACGAAACTATGTTACCTCAATGCATGTTGCCTATTCAAGTTGGTCGCAATTCTCATGGATTATCATGATTCGACAGCTGAATTTATCCCATTGCCCACCAGTGGTAATTATGAGAGTTTTACTTTACATTACCAAGATGTACTAAAGGTATCTATCTAATCTTACGGACCTTTGAAAAAAAAGGCCAAAGATGTACTACTCATGTCTAATTATATTGCTCTACCTAATAACCTGGAGGAAAAAAAAAATCTCATCACCCATTTGATTCCACAATTAGGATGGCCTTTCGATACTATTGAAATTATTTCTATCACATTTGATCTCTCTCTCTCTCTCTCTCTCTCTCTCTTTTATTCTTATCTGCCTTTAAGTTAGAATTTAAAATTTAAATTTAGTTTTCAAAGAGATAATGCACCCGTAGATTTTAAAGAAAAATCTGTGTTGGACTCATCCACTAATGGTGTCCGCAAGTGGGCCCAACTAGCTCACACCAACAATACGAGCTTTCTGTTGAGTTTAAGACATTATATCTAAAAAATCAGGATTTTTCACTTCTGTAAAATAAATTGATGGTTAAGGGTGTATTTAGTTACACCAAATGTCACGACATATCATGAAATTTTACACTAAATTTAATTAATAATAATGAAATTTCATGATATTTAGTACAACCAAGCAGACCCCTTATTTTTCTTTTTTTCTTCTTTTTTTTCTTCTTTTTTATTTTTTATTTTTAACTTCTTCTTCTTCTTCTTCCGGTAGCCCCATATGGAACATGTGCCATGTAGGCTTACAAGCAGATTGGAGGAGCCCCAGCACGTCGGTGGAGTAAACAAGCCATTATGCAAAACAACCATAGCTTAACTTGAGGGCCTGTTTGGATGACAAAATAAAATTATTTAATTTGACAGCTGTCACCCGATAAGGGATTGTCGGAAGATAAGTCGGTTGGTTACTCACTTTAGAAATGCGTTAGGGAGGAGGCATCACTTTCCGCTTCCTTTTTCATGTGCTAATTATTGGTGACACGTGTACGATCCAAATTGTCACATATCATGTCATGAGTCATGAGTCATGACATGGAACTACTGTGCGCCAACATGATTACACCCTCCATTTAGTTGGGCGGAGCCATATAAGAGAATCTTGGAGATTTACAACCGAAGCGGCAGAAGCGGATTGCGTGGTGGGCCACACACCACCGACCTCTCTGATGTATTGACGTTACTAAGTTCTGTGAGCCTCACCATGTGTGTGTTATATCCACACCATTTATATATTTTGTGGGATCATTTCTAGAACATGAGCCCAAAAATGAAGCAGATCCAAAGCTTAAGCTGACCGCAAAGTAATAGAGAAAATGATTCCTTTGTAGAAACTTTTCTAAGGCCTACCATAATGTTTATTTACCATGCGACCTGTTTAGGAGGTCTATGGTCCGGGCTCTGGAAAATCAGAATTTTGAATAGGGCCAGCCAAATGGCCTGCCTAAAACAGTTGAAATTTCGGGCTCAGACGCCCATTGATAGCCCTAGGTCACATGGACCTAGATGAAGGTAAAAAATTAAATATTAGATTGATCGGAAACTTTTATAACTTCAAAAAGTTTTCAATGGTAAACATTCAATCCCACGGCTTTCTATGGTGTGGCCAACTTGAGTTTTGGATTTGTCTCTTTTTTGGGCTCAAGTCCTAAAACAATGTCAAAAACTGGACAGACAATTTGAGTACCGTAACACATACATCATTGTGGATATTACGGAACTTAAGACCCCAACACATGGCGGAGTTTGGTGGTGTGTGGTACAATGGAATCTACGTGGCATTTTCTGACAACTATAATAGCCATGATTTTAACATTCAACCCAGTTTGAGTCGATGTACACTCACCCGGGTGAAATTGAGTTGAGGGCTTGGCCTAGGGGTTGTCAACTCAGCCCATATCATTTGAGTATCTAGAGACTCAGGTGAGTTTGATTAATGTCTTTTCTTTTTTGCAATATTTGGCCTTTTTTTTTTTTCATTTTGACCGTCAAAATGTTAGATCTAAGTTACTGAAGACCCCATAAATGAATTAAGGCCTTTTTGGTTGATAGTCCTGAAATAGTTTTGCAGGGAGATGATATTTGTGGAATTATTGTTTAAAGTATCAGTTCCTGAAGTTCATTTCATCTGCAAGTTTTGTTTGGCTGTCAGATGCCTGTCCTACTCTTTTTTTCGCAATGTTGTTTGGATGTTAGGGTAATGTCATGCATTCACAGGGGACTTGCTCATTGATTCACCTTATCATAATGACATATGTCCCCACCTACGCCCTGACAATATAAATATCTGTGGGCCACTATGATGTATATGTGACGTCCACTTCCACCATCACTTGAGCTAGGTCGTTTTAGGTGTGCCTGAAAATCATGCCAATCCAAAACCCAAGTGGACCACACCATAGGCAAACGTGGCATAGAGATTTTCCTGGTTGAAATCTTCCGAGGGCCACTGTGATGTTTATATCTGACATCCAACTGATAACACGAGATGAGGACATGGAAGATGAAGATGATGGCAAAAACTAAGTATCTGCTTCATCCAAGGCTTCAGTGGGTTTAAGGTTTCAATGGCATGTCTCCTATCGCGTTGTTCCTTGTGGGGTGGCCCACTTGAGTTTTGGCTGGGCCTGAGTTTTGGCTGGCCTGATTTATGGGATCAAGCCTTAATATGATATGTCGTAAATGAGTGAATTTCACACAAACATCATGATATATCCCATAAACATTTATTTTGCACCCTGATGTAGAACTGGTCACAGCTTCGTTCATGGCAAAGACGGATCGAAGGAAGGAGCCCAAGTCCAAGAGAAACTAACAACTGACAATATGGTTTGATGCCACCGAATTACCCGTTGGTGCGACCAAATTTCAATAGAAGTTCCAATTCATCACTGTGCAAATTTTGAGGCTTTTGGTGCGACCAAAGATGCCTTCGGTGCGACCGAATTATGGTAGTTTTTGGAGTCTGGATGATGTGAAGTCTTGGCCAATTTCAGTGCCACCAGAGGTACCCTTCAATTAGCTTTGGTGCCACCACCGAAGGTGCAACTGACTATCTTATGCGGTTTACACGATTTTCGATTCTTTTTTTTGTTTATGACTTTATTAATGCCTTCTTAGGGTTTGTTTAGACTATTTAAACTCTTTAAACTCGTTTTAAGGTTTAATAATTCATATTATCAATTCAAAGCTGACTTTTGTCATTTTAATCTCTCGTGGATTCAAGAAGTTGCTCGTGGATTTAGGTTTGTCTTATGGATTCGTGTTAGTTATCTCTGAGGAAGACGATGATTGACCTCATCACATCTTTTTGTGTGTCAAGTGGTATCAGAGTGAGGAATTTTCCTTAGGTCAATGGCCTCTAACGACAGGTCAGATGATCATCCTACGAACAGTGCTCCAAGGGATAATATAACAAAGGTGGCTTTCGAGGCGGCACAACGGGAGAATTGGTTAATCATGCAAGGGCTGTAGGTTACCCTCAACTGTATCACGAAGGCTTTAGCGCCCCAGCTTGTTCGTGGCGACAATCCTCCACCATTGATCGCTAGATAGTACGATTGTGCAATACATGGATCATTGCCGGCCATAGATTGTAGGCCCATGCCTGGTGATACTAGTTTCACCGATGAAGAAGGCAACAACGTTATTCTCCATCACTAGAATCGTTGAGATGATCTGGAAAATCGCAATGATCGAGATTTCAGAGTTGGTGGATCTCCCAAGTTTTAATGGCTAACTTAATATCGAGAAATTCCTCGATTGGCCATCGGAAGTAAAACATTTCTTCAAGTACATGGAGGTTCTGGAAGAGAAAAAAGTGAAGTTGGTTGCATATCGCTAAAGAGCGGCGCGTCGGCATGGTGAGATTAGTTATAACTTGCACGAACGCGACAGGGGAAGGCGCCTATCCATTCATGGCCATGGATGAAGCGTCTACTATACGCATGATTTCTCCCAAGCGACTACAACCAGGTAGTGTTTCCACAATACCAGAATTGTCCGTAAGGGAGTCAACTGGTGTGCGAGTACATCAAAGAATTCCAGCGCTTGGCAGCGCATAACGACTTGAAGCAGATCGAGTCACAACAAGTTGTGTGATTTATTAGTGGCCTACGATTGACAATTCAGGATTGAGTTCAGATGCATCCCGTCTAGACCATGGATGAGATGGTGAAACTAGCCACCCAAGAAAAATCCTAGCTTGAGCATGCCAACACCTATCACTACTCGGCAGCTAGAGTGTTTAACGCGGGCTTGTCTCAGAACATGTCGCTGGAGAAGGGAAAGATCAAGTAGGAGAACCTCCTATGGCCGTGAACCGAGATTTGGGGAGTGGCCCATCCAATCCTCGATGTGTGATAATGACTACCCTGAGTCCAAGTCGAATTCTAAATCCATATGGTCGGCCAATGCCTAACCATTGTTACAGATGTGGCAAGCTAGGTCACCTATCAAATGCTTGCCCCCAATGGCCTGCTGTTAACCTAGCTGTCAATGATGGGAGTGCGGAAGATGCCGAGTAGGACTTGAAAGTGGGTGGACATAAACTTGAGGCTAACACCGAGCCAAATGAAGAAGATTGGGTAGCACAAGATAACGACGAGTCTCTCGCAGTACGGAGACTATTATACACCCCAAAGAAGGAGGTGCACCCACAACGACATAACATTTTCTGAACGCAGCGCACGGTGAACTACAAGGTCTGTGATGTGATCATAGACAGCAGTAGCAACGAGAACATCATCCCCCTCGAGTGATAGTCAACAAGTTGTAGCTGAAGACGGAGAAACATCCTTCCCCTTACTCTATCAACTGGATCAAGAAGGTGAACGAAACTAAAATAACCGAACAATGCACAGTCTCGTTTTCAATTGATAAATGTTATGGGTAAAACCCGAACAAGTTCTGCGAGCTGAAGGGTTTACTGAAGACCTCGGGAATGAGCCATCGTAGTTACCTCGATGGAGTAGGAATGGAGTGAAACCGAGGTCGTAAGCCGAGCTAATGAGAGACTAAAAGTTACCGACCATAAAGGTATTTGTGAATCCAGGTTAGGATCGGCTCAGGGTGCATAGTGACAACTCGGCTACCCCTAATCAAACGGAGGTACTGTGATCGATCGCAACTGGAGGCAGCCGCGTCCCCAACTGTTATGCACGTGATCCACGATCTCCAAAGATTATGCCACAACTGGGTCTCACTCTCAAGATTCTGGCCACGATGATGGCCCAAGATGACTCCTCCGATGGCTATAAAACAGGGACACAGATCTCCATTGAAAGGTACGTACTATCTCTGCCACATAAGCCATTTATTTGAAGCCAGACTCCCTTGACTTAAGCATCGAAGGGCTAACGGTCAGTCCCCGACCACCTCTTAAGCTATCTGCTGTGCTGTGTGCAGGGTCATATTACCCAACATCTGCAACTCTTATCATTAGGAGTATTCAATCTTCAACACGAGGTGATCATTTAATCCACCTCATCTGTTATCTAGAAATCTACAACAACAATAAGTATTACAAGCACCAAGTAGTTTGTGATGTGGTCGATATGAAGGTGTGCCACTTGCTACTTGGGCGTTCGTGGTAGTTAGATCGTGATATGATTCACAGAAGATGAGATAATGTGTATATCTTCGTCAAAGATGGTCGCAAGACGATTCTCGCCCTTATGGGACCGAAGGAACAACCCGAAGCTTCTAAAGTGGAGAGGCGTTCTCTCTTAGTCATTCGGGACTTCATGAAGAATTGAATGAGATAGGAGATGTATATGCCCTAGTCGTGAAGGGTGAAAACATCGAGCCCACGAATATACTGGTAATATATGACCATTGTTGAATGAGTTCAAATAAATATGGCTCGAAGATTTACCTGATGGATTGCCCCCTATGTAAGAAATTCAACACCACATAGACCTTGTCCCAGGGGGCTAGCTTGCCCAATCATCCACACTATCGGATGAGTCCGAAGGAGTGTAAAATTCTTCAAGGACAAGACGATGAACTAAATTGTAAGGGTCTTGTTAGGAAGAGCATGAGTCCATGCACGTGCAGTTTTGACGCTTCTGACTCCTAAGAAAGACATGAGTTGGCGTATGTGTGTCGACGGCTGGATGATCTATAAAATAACTATCAAATACCAGATTTCTATCCTACGGTTGGATGACATGCTGGATATGTTGGAAGGTGTGAAATTGGTCTCTAAGTTAGAGTTGAGAAGCGGCTACCACTAAATTTGAATACGGTCGGGTGATGAATAAAAAGATGACCTTTTAAACAAGTAAGGGCTATACGAATGGGTGGCCATGCCATTCTATCTTTCAAATGCACCGAGCACATTCATGAGATTAATGAACCAAGTGTTGAAACCTTTTATTGGGCGGTTCGTGGTGGTTTACTTCGACGACATTCTGATTTACAGTCAGAGCGTGGCAGACCATATGAACCATCTTAAACAGATTTTATAGGTCCTAGCAGAAACAAGTTGTCCTGAACTTGAAGAAATGCAGTTTTTTAACAGACGAACAACTTGTTTTTCTTGTGGTTTGTCGTGACGTCCACATGCATCTGTGTGAACGATGTAAAGGTACGAGCTATCAAAAAATGACCGGTTCCGACGAACATCCATGAAGTGAAGAGTTTCCATAGGTTGGCAACATTCTATCATTGATTTATATGGAATTTCAGCACTATCATCTCACCTATTACAGACTGTATGAAAATGCATGGGGCCATTCAGGTGGACTGACGAAGCTGATAGAAGCTATAGTGTGAACTATAACCTAGATGGAACTTTCTAGTCCAATTTATTTTGATACTGCCTATCCATGAAATTGTCGATAACTTTGATCTACATCAATTTGTCAATTAGTGGCTGCCACTGATCAACAAACATCATGTGCTGGTAATGCACCAAGCTTGGTGGACGGGACCAACACGTGCAATTCAAAATTCAGGAGTACTAAGACCTTATCGGGCCATACTTGGCAACTATATTGGAGACGTCACACATAAAGAGTTGAACTTTGATTAGGTTCAAAAGGCCCAAAGGAAGATGCTAAGAAGATAAATAAATAAACAAGTAGTGGTTTAGTGAGAACATAGATGATAACTTGTTCTCTAGTAGAGGATTTGGACCTTAGAAATGATTGACAGAACAAGATTCATAATGATGATATTGATGAATGGCTATTATCTAAAATGTTATTTTTATTTTTATTTTTTTACATCCTTTAGAAGGATGAGATATTGATGTTAAAGGAAAATTTTATAAGATAGCTATTTGATCATCTATGAAACTTCCAAGAAAAAAAAAAAAACCTAAGTATTACACAAAGAGGAGGAAATATGATCGGTGCATTAGCATAAATGAAAATCCAGGAAGACTAGAAAGGATAAAATCAAGATTGAAGATATCTAAAGCATCCTAATAATAGTGACCCTTATTAGAGGAAAAATGATGGAAAGTAGATTGAGATGGTTTGACATGTACTATGAAAATTAGAGATGAGGGTTGGTGTGATGGGCCACTGCGAGATAGGTATCAAGGCAAAATTCAAATACCCACAGCTTAGCAGTCCCACTGACTCGTAACGCTATAGTTTGGCCTAACACCATTTTTAGCCTGAGAATAAGGTGAACTTCGATTAGGATTGAATGGCCTAAGGAGGATGCTAGGAAGTGCAAAAAGGACTCCCAGTCATGAAAACTTGGTTGCCAATAAGAGATTGGCTCTAGAAATGATTTAAAAAAGCAAGACTAATAAAGATCAATAAGTTAGAATTAATAAGGCTAAGATCATGGTAAGGATGAGACTATGATGCTGATGATGAATGGTTGTCCCATCACACATGTACTTTTCTTTATATTACATAGGATGACTGTTGATGTTGTGACGTGTTTTATGGCATTTCTGGGCCACGATAGACAAGACCCATTTTTATATTTAGCATTGTAACAATCTTCATGTGGGCCCACTGTGATTTTCGTAGAGAATCCAACCAGTTCAGACAGGTCATCCCACCAAGAAAGTGAGAAGCCCCAGTAATAAGGCCAACCATCTTAGGATTGCCACATGAATTTGGAAGTTATTAGGTAGATGTCCATTGTTTTCTATGGTGTGGCCCAGGTAAAATTCTAGACCTGTTTTTGAGCATCCGATCATCAAGGTGGGATGCACTACTTGACGCTCTGGCTGGATGGCATATGCACAACACTGTTGTGGGCTTCACAGACAGTTGAATGACATTTACACGAGGCTTTATAAATCCTAGCATGTTAATACCTTTTTACATGCATGTTAACAACCTTTTAAGAGTCATTGAAAAAAGCTTTTTCCACAAACGTTTGTAGATAATCCCGCCCTCTTATAACGTGTCAATTCCAAATTGGCAAAGCAGTGCATATATATCAATCAGCAGATAACTTTCAACCTGTCATGTGCATGCGAATCCACCGTCCAAAAAAACAAAAATCCACCCACCCGGTCCAAAAATGGCCTAGAATCCTCTATGTGGGGTCCATAGTATTGTATTCGTGAAATCCACTTCATCAGTACACGTATGATAAACGGGTTGGATGGCATATACTACATCTGCAGAAGACTTCACACAGCATCTGGAAAGTTTCCATGGTGTCTCTGTCTCCATTGTTCCCTGTAGTGTGGCCCACCAGAGAGTTAGATCGTACTAAGCGTCAGTTCCAATGCCGAACATCAATGGGTATGAAGGAGTGGATGCCACACACGACTCAGTGAGACCCATGCAGATGGGATGATGTAGCCCGTGACAATGGATACGATTTTTAATTTGAAAGGTTTTCTTTTTAAAAAATAAGCCATCTTCTTTTAGGGACCAATAGATGGACGGACGGTATTGATATACACTCATATATTATTCTTAAAGCCAAGGGTGGTCACGTTGGGTCAGGTCAGGTCAGTTGAGCCCATACAATTACAATTAAATGGGTGAAGTCAGGTAAGTTGAGCCAACTTATAAGTCATCGATCAGGTCAGGTCAGTTTAGCACGAACAATTACAATTAAATGGGTCAGGTCCGGTCAGTTGAGCCTGTTGTAAGTCAACGGTCGGGTCAGGTCGGGTGGGCCTGATCGTAAGTCATCAATTCAGATCCAATAAAGGAGGGGTTTTTTTTTTTTTTTTTTTTTTTTTTTTTTTTTTTTTTTTTTTTTCATCGAGATTGGGTCAGTGTTCAGTGCACGCACTGTATTGAAAAGACAGGATAATAATTTAATGGGTCCAGTCAGGTCAGATTGAGGTTTAATGAATTTTCAGTGGGTCCGGCTCGGATGGATTTTGGCCTATTTAGTAAATGTGTTGGGTTAGCCGACCCTGACATGACTCAAACCTAACCCTTTGCCACCCCTACCCATCAAGGAGATTTTTTTGGGCACACGTTCTGCCCATTGTGGATGCAACAGACTAGTCTTCTGGACTACTAAACTATTCACTCACTAGAAAGAATTGAATCCTCAAGATTCAGCTCCCGAATCTTACAATTCTGGGTAACCCACTCGACTCAACGATTCAGCCTCATCTGGTTTTGGGTTAGGCTTGGACCTATTAGCATCGCCTGATAATTTTTGGGCCTAGATTGGGCTCAGGTTATTTTAAACCTAGCCTGACCCAGTTTATATGTACATTTGTAATATCCCATGAATATGCCATTCCAATCCTCATTATACAATCCATCCATGTAATTTAATGTAGACCATTTAGTTTCATTCCTCTAAAATCTTTATTTCTTTGCGTGTGTGGCCCACTTGATCATTGGATAGATTAGGAACAGGAAAGTGCAAAGAGGGATCATATCTATTTTGTAGCTGGTCCAGGTTGGTCAGGTCGTGTGAGGCCTAGGCCCAACTTTTTTTTTTTTTTTTTTTGTCGGTCTCAGGATTGCGCCGGCCTACATGGACCATCAAGATCATTTACAAATAATAAGAAAAAAAAAAAAGTCCAGCCGACAATTTGATCGGTCTATTTGACAGGAAGCATCAGGGACTGCCTATGATTCTAAGAATTAGCATTGTTAGGCAATGGGCTTGGAAAGAGGATGGATACAGAAATTAAGGCCAGATCATGTATGGATTGGATCATTTGATAAGTGCGACTTTTTAGGAAGAACATGAAAATGTGTTCTTTACATGATGGAGAGTTCAGATCAATCGACTGGACTGTCCTAGTCACCTAACGATCACTATTAACTTAATTATACTGTTCTGGGAGCACTGAAGCATTACTAGTTAGCATACTCACGGATGGCCCACCGCTAAAAATCACATCAGATAGGAAATCCTGGCCATACAAACATGTCATCTGAATGGACAGTTGACAGGGAAGTGGTTGACAATCAACATACACATACGATAGAGAATGACGACAATTTTCTTTGGATTGATTTTCAACCGTGGGAGATGAACCGTCCAAGTCCACCGCCACCATCAAAGTGGGGACAAACATCCCTTTCGAATCCAAGGGATGGGATCAGAGTCAACATCGAGAGAAAAGTTGATCATTAGAAATCAGTGATGCAAAGACAATAGAAATAACGAATTAATTAAAATCATCAATGAAAATCTAAGTTGTCTCATTTGCCTTTCACATCTAACTTTCTTCAATTTGCATATGGAAGGACAAACCAAACATCTTTTTCTTTTTGGTTTTTAATATAGATTGTGCAGTCATCTCCCAAGAAAAGTAATGTCCATGTTCATCTTGTATTGATTAAAGAAATGGGACTCTTGGATCCCATCTGATTGATTTCCATTTCCTACCCTACTTATCATGTGGTCCAAATAAAATCTGGGGTTGCCTTAGTTTTTAAAACTGGATTTTGGCACTCTCCACATGTAGAATGAGAGGTGTGATTGGTACTTGAATTTTTCATGCATGAAAGTGGCCAATGACATGGACATGTACCAAACTTGATGATCTAGTCCCCTAATATCTCTTTCATGTATCTTTTTATGGGGCCCACAGTGATGTGTTTGGAATCTGAAGCGTGGAACAGGTGGGCCACCTTATGTTCACCTTACAGCCCAGAAATCTGGCTGATCTAAGACTCATATGGGCAACACCACATGAGAAAATCTAAAATCATGCCCAAAACTTCTTGGTTCAATTTGTGTGTCCCACCTGAGTTATGGAGTGGCCTTATATTTGGGGTGTCCGTAAATCCTAGTGAAGAACGTTTGATGACTGGATTGAATGGCATATACATATATATACTGTTGGATCCGACCCCTCCTGGTTACTCATTATTTCCCTTTGCTGTTTGGCTGGTGAACCCAACACCAGCTAGCTGCTAGCTGGTATCAATGCTATGTGGGCCTCTACTATGATGTATGTGTTTTATCCATGCCATTCATCCATTTTTCCAGCTCATTTTAGGGACATCGACCCAAAAATGAGCTAAATCCAAAGCTCAGGTGGTCACATAACAGGAAACAGTGGGGATTGAATGCTTACCGTTGAAAACTTCTCAGGATCCCAACGCAATGTTTATTTGCTGATATTATCTTGATCCAAAACTTCTGGACGCACTGGGCCCAAGAAGTTTTCAATTGTAAGCCTTCAATCCCCACTGTTTACAGTGGTGTGGTCCACATGAGCATTGGATCTACTTTATTTTTGGGCTCACACCCTAAAATGAACCGGCAAAATGGATGGACAGCGTAGATAAAATGCATACATCAGGGTGGAACTCCACACAACTTAAATGCCATTACATGTTTTCATTTTATTTATTTATTTTTAAACTAGTATATGTACCACGTGATATAAGGAGGTGAAAGGTGTGAAGTTGGTTTAACATCGTTTAAAAGATAGTAACGACTTTTTAACCATGAACATATCATAGTTCCAGGGCAATACTGACCGTCCAATCCCTAAGCCACTATGCATGGGCCATGACCCAAAAAACTACAAGGATAATATTAATCTTCTGGCTTTCCTTTGAATTCAAACAGTACTTACAATCTTGTGTTTGACTCTCCCTCCAATTGATGGCCATGGTTAATTAGGTATGGTTGATAAGGACCATTTTAGAGAGATTCTCTATCCACAATTAGACCCACAACTTTGATGGCTTTTATAATGTATACTAACATCACATGTGAGGAGATGACCCACCGCCACATTGAAAATGGTGGAAAACTGACAAAAGAGTCTACCCATGTGGGTGCCAGGAAACTCAACTACTTGCACAGGCAGTCTGCAGTATGATCAGATGAGTAAAGGATCCAAGCCGTCAATCTCGAAAGTCACGTAGATCTTGTGGTGTGCAAGGAAATCAAGCACATCAGCTTCTTGGATTGTCACCCAATTGTGAAACAAACCAGCAGATGAGAGTGTGTTTGTTAGAATTCTGCCAGCAGTGCAAGTACATGATCCCCTCCTTTTCTGGGCCA
This sequence comes from Liriodendron chinense, assembly GCA_003013855.2. Taxonomy (NCBI): domain Eukaryota; kingdom Viridiplantae; phylum Streptophyta; class Magnoliopsida; order Magnoliales; family Magnoliaceae; genus Liriodendron; species Liriodendron chinense. Next base: position 1,583,153 of record ML058479.1, read on the forward strand.
CAACATGTGCAAACCATCGTATATACACGTTTCAGATCGAGCATAGATATAGGATGAAGGCACACACATCGACAATTACATAAGAGTGCCTATAAGACATGAATGACACTCTCTGACAAGCTTGTTCTTGGATTTTCTAAGAAAGGTTTCAAGGAATCTTGTACTCGTGGCTTCTGCCAAGATATGGACTTTACCAAGAATACTAAGAACGTTAGGAGAAGTGATGTAAGGTCTCTAAGGGGCGTTTGGATTGTTAAAGAGATGTTGCTTATACCTCAAGTGATTAAATAACTTTAAGCAAAACAAAAGTTACTTATAATTGATCATAAACCAAGCTTACTTATTTACTGATCTAAGTAAAAAAAAAGTAACTTATTTGACGGTATCCAAATAGGCCCTAACAACCAAGCTTATGTTGCGAAATCCACAAAAAAAATAAAAATAAAAAACCGAGGGCAAACCACAATGGCAAGCAATCAAACAAATTCAACATTCAAAAAGTGGCAATTCGAATTTTAAATGGAAAAACCTTTTCGATAGAAAACCAATTACCTGAATTGAAAGTTACAAGAGATGAAAAATAATTTACCTGAATCTAAGCCCCACACAAGAGAAACACAAGCTACCGCAAGCTTTTTTCTCTCATTCTAGAACTCTCTCAATCCATCTAGGATACTCAGCCCCTTTGACAATTACCCTAATCCCATATTACACCCTCTTAAATAGGAAACAACCGAAATTAGAAACAATTTATGCAAAACCATGCAAACTAGCGCAAACCAACATACGATCGGTCGGTCAATCGACACCGCTCAATCATCCTTCAGTCACTCGACGACACACATTTGATCGCCCAAAACCATACAAAAAACGTCCAAAAAGATCATTGTGTGAAGTCCATTGAAGTCGATTGATCAACTACTCTTGTCGATCACCCCCGATGGCCTTGTGTCAGCATAGATTTGAAGCACGTATATCCAACATTGTAATTGCGCCTAATTAATGAGTGACTTTGCATCCCACATACATGTACCTTGTGCCCCAATCACCTTAGCATCTCTTTACGAGAGAATGTTCAAATTACATCTCCAAACCATTGATCCAATGGGTTCTATCAAGGAAGCTGGACTACTAGAAAGCCTATTGCACCAATAGACCCTAACTTTTCAGAATGTGGTGTTTTGTTAAAACCCCTAAATAGGCGATTTTATTTTTGCAGAAGTCCTTCACCAGACTATATAAAATGGAAAAGATAAGTTTCCAAGGTAAAAGAAAATGCATTTTATTTCATCATTTTTTGTAAAGCTATTATTTTTCATTTCTATGTGTTTTCCATTGATTTTTCCAACTTCTAATCAGTAAAAACATGAAACCAATCAATTTCCACAATTTACTTTTACCATATTCCCTTCATTCCCACCTTATTTTCTTTCATTTTTTACCGTTTATTATTTATTTGAAATGTAGAAAGGTCAATAGTATAATAGCTAGAGTTGCCTTTCTTATGTTGAAAGGTCAATAGTATAATAGCTAGAGTTGCCTTTCTTATTCTCATGGCTCACTGGTAGACTTGCAATAGTTTCAACACCAAGGTCATGGGTTAAGTGCCCACCATGCAGTGTATGTGGGAATGAGTGTGGTCTGTGTAGGGTGGGTGTGAGTGTGTGTAAAAAGAGAAATTTTTTTAAAGACATCAATATCAATATTGTTTTAGTGAAACATTTACAATGGAAAAAGACTTTTGACACAGGGAAGGACATGATGAGGTTAATAACCATCTTCCTCTCAGTATAAATACCTTGAATCCATAGTACACTCTTGGATCCATTAGAGAATTCTCAAATCATTGAAAGAAAATTAGTAAAAATTAAAATTTTATTAAGAATAATAATGATAATGAAAAACGAGTTTAAAAACTTTATATACTCGTAATTAATTTTAATTTGTACTTAATAAAAATAATAAGTTTTTCAGAATAGAAAATTACTAAAAATAGTAAACTCTTAACTAAAGACTATTACTAAATAGAATATTTCTAAAACTCATTATTAAGTAAAAGTAAAAACTTCTAAATTAATAAAACTCTAAAAGTAAAGAAATACCATAAAAATTAAAATTACTAAAAATAGTACATTTTTCTTAAAATTTCATTTTTGCATTTTTTTGCAAAACGGACTGATGTGGCCCACTATGTGAGTCGATTGGCCCCAAATTCGACCCATTATGGTCCAAATTCATATGTTGTGTGACTCGTAATAATATTCAAATCAAAAGTAATAATTAATTTTTGATTTGCATTCTTTTAGGCTAACATCGCTAGGAATGTACTTGATCCATGTCTAGCACCAATTTTCAAGGCCTACTGTTTTTTGAAGTGGAGATTTTTCTTTGCAAAAGTCTTTTTATTTTCAAAGCATTCCCACTCCTGTGAAACAGGCTATTTCATTCAAGAAGACGGTAAATAGTGGTCCAAGGCCATTGTTGGTTCTATGAATATGGAAGAGCTTTTGACGATGAATAGTCGTCTCGTGATCTAGAAAGTGATGCTTACCACTATCACCACAACAGCTCACATGGGTATTTCTTCTCTCAGTTGCAACTTTTTGAAATGGAGTAATATGACACTCATATTGCACATGATCCTGATAGGCAGGCACTTGGAAGTTACACAAGTGGTGCATATACATAGCTAAATTCGAATCCCAAGATCAGATTGTTTGAACAATCCTAACATCTAACTCTTGGGCACTGGTTTTTTTCTTTTTTTTTTTTAAATAAGGTCATTAGATCTTTTTTAATTTTTACTATTTGATAAAGTCTACCAAATAGATAGATACATAGATAGATAATTGGTATAGCAAGGGCGTGCATAGAAGAGGAGATCTTCAGTTCTTCTAAAAAATGAAATCTGATTAAGTCTTGAGTTACTGAGTACGCTCTTATCATACTAAGTAAACTCTGTCAGGCCCACCATGAATGTATGTGATTTATCCATTCCGTCCATCCATTTTTCCAGCTCATTTTAGGGGTTCAACCCAAAATTGAAGCATATCCAAAGCTCAAGTGGACCATTCAAAAGGAAACAATGGGAATAATAATTTCCACTGTTGAATCCTTCTTAGGTCCCATGGTGATGTTTATTTTTCATCTAACCTGTTCATAAGATCACACAGATATGGATGAATGGAAATCACAAATATCAGTTTGATCCAAAAGTTCTCTAGACTCCAAGAATATTCCAACGGCACACGTTTAGTTCACAATGCTTTCCTCCGGTGTGGTCCGCTTGAGTTTTGGATATATTTCATTTTTGGGTTAAAACTCTAAAATTACCTGGAAAAATGGATGGGCGGAGTGGATAATATACATAAATCATGATGGACACCACAGAGTTTACTCAATACACTAAGCCTAGTGAGTTACACGGTAAGCAATCCGCCCTTTAAATCCAAATGGAAAAATACCTCAAAAAGGAGAAATAAAATTGATATTATTAATGACAACATTGTTTATAAAATACTTTCATATGATTTATGGAAACCCTAACCCTAAATATGTAACTTTTTCAAAATAATGAATTTTCTCGAGCTAACTAAATAACTATTAAATTTATTCGAACTTTTTCTCGTGAGCCAAATAAAGACTTTAAGCTATCACAAGGCTTTTAAAATCTTAAATTGTCATAAAATAGGAAAAATCATAGCTTACTAAAATAATAAATTTTAACTAAAAACTAAAAATTAATCTCTAAAATGATCTATTTTTTGAGAAAAAAACGTTTAGGGCCAACTGCCTTTGGAATTGGCCAAGACATAGAGCTCATTAATTGCTTTCCAATTTCATATTACGTGCCGAAACAAATAACTAGTTGCAAAGTCATGACTGTAGAAAGCCATAGTAACCGCTAAACCCCTATGCCCAATTTCCTTCAATCCTACCCATCCATGTTGTTTTTCTATGTCAATTAATTTTTTATTCATGATACATCAATACTAGTTAGCATACTTTGGATGGCTTCAATTAATACATGTGCAATTCTAATTAATATCTAATTGCCTGCTTGTCATAATTCAATTCTGCCAGAGTATCAAAGTTCTACTCCTCTTTTAAAAGGCATGCATGATTGAATGCACAGAGCATGGGAATCTTGCTGCATGCATAAATGGTATTCAGCCAGGAGATTTGGTAGCCCCACAGGCTTTATACATGCACCTTCACGTGCAGCCTTGTGCAAGACAGTGCAGCAGGCAGACAAATGGTACGGATGGTAATGGTCCTGGAGCCCAGTTTAGCCCATGCCCCTGATCATTGCCAGAGGGTCCCGGGCTTCAAATACAGGCCAATGCCAAGATTGGGCCAGGACCAGGACCAGGCTCAGACCAACGATGAATGGCCCTACCCAGTCTCAACACTAACAAATTCACCATGTCACACGCAAGTTTGAGACCCATTCCTCATCCTTCTCCAAAGTCGTCCAATTTAAATATTTTGGCCCAAAATTTAGGCTTGCCCAATTAAAATTCATGCCATGGTGCTGCAAACAAGTGGGCAGCTTCGAAAAGCCAAGTCAAATATTTTCTTGGTTGTCCTTTTTTTATTTATTGGTGAACTGCGGCCCACCTAATTAGTTAATAGACATGATTATTTTAACAGCACATCGACACTATGGGAATCAACGAGGGACGACTACGACCATACATCAACATAGGACACAACTATTTATTCTCTCTTTTCCTTACAGTTCCTAACCTGGCCTAAGCAGCAGTTCTGGCCCTAGCCATAGCCCGTTTTCAACCTATTATGATGACCTAAGTCGAGGGCTCGGTAGACCAGGACCAGGTAGGTCAAACCCCGGCCAGGCTGAGCCTAGCCCAATGCCAACCTTAAACAGATGTCATATAGTTTTATATCTCAGGCGGTTCGACTCGCATGCAGCGCACACATGCACAGACAATGGTCTGAAGAAATCTGGATCCTACGTGTGGTGCAAGTGATAGTTGAACAACTTGAATTTTTGGCCATATGATTTACACCTGAGGTGGGTCCCACCTGATACAAGAGTGCATGTATTACACATGTATCATGCTGTTACGTTATAGGCTGTCCGTGGACCAGCATGGACTAGCCAACGCAAAAAATAGAATAGGCCTGACCAGAAAGCCCAGACCGATAGTTCAAAATACAACCTAAGGCCCACCCTTTGAGAGCCTTTATAACGTTAGTCAATAGTCTATTTTGTATAGGCGTGTATGGATGGGTGCTTACTGGCGCAAGCGGACCTCTTTCAATGAAGGGAAGGTATTTGATACTCTGACAGCATATGATGCTTGATACACATGATTAAATTTCTTTAATGGTGGAACCTGGAACCGGCCATACGTGAGTCACAACCCCAAAATCGGCTTAGTGGAACCATTCATGAGGAATAATATGATCCACTTGGCTCGGGTTTTCAGTTTGTTCAAGCACATGCCCATGGCTCAGTGATCCATATTGGGCCACACCTGGATGGACCATGCCCATTATATCTCTTGGGGCTCAATAAAAAAATTGGCAAAAGCCCAACCTGTTTACAATCAGGCTCCAGCACTCTACATAACAGAACATGACACAAAATCCTTATTGGCCAGCCCAACCCATTTCCACTTCTACCATCAAGTAGGAAGGCCAACGTGCTGAATGCCATCAAAATATACTTCAATTTTTGCTGGGCCGGGCCAACAATATTTCAAGTCTTGTGTGCATTGGTCTAGGTTGGAGCGCACCTAAAAGCCCATGGTCCAGCCAATCTGGACATCTTGGTTAATTCGCTAGTGATGTAGGACAGGTCGCAGACATTTTCATTGGCCAAGATGGACCAGAGGAAGCTTGACCGAAGACGGAAGTAATTCGAGTCGTCAGGACCGTAAAACAATCGTATTTTGCAATCCAGAATGAGTTTTGAGATGTATAATATATGATTTTGAGGTAGCTCAAGCTAGTTAAGCCAACCAACCCCACTATGTTGGGTTGCCCATGCTGGATTTATGAGATTTGATCAGATCAACGATCATTAGCCTAGTTTAATTTTATTTTCACTATAAATAGTTACTTTTAGTTTAATTATATAAATTAATCTGTTGAGTTTTAAAACTTGTGCTCAACATGAAAAGGGCTTTAAAAACTTAAGAGAATAACTTAGTTGAGCCAGATTGGAAACGTTCTATTTTTTGCCTCAAACCACAAAGTCTAGTAGAAATAGATTACATTTATAAATAGTAAGTTTGCTATTTATAATAAGTTGCGTTTTTTAGGTGTTTGAGTTGGAGTAGAAGTCTGCTAAATCATTATAGGTTTTTTTTTTTTTTTTTAAAGAATTGTAAATTCTATTTTTTATTATTCAATCGATTATTACTAATTTCTTAAGAATTGTTTTTGTTTTCTTAATTTTCTCCGGTGGATTTGAGAAAGTTGCCTGGGTAGCCAAGTGCATGCCTTTGCCTTGGTCGAAAGTTCATTGCCCGAGCAACAATGTGGTCTCTTTAGAAGAGACTAGTTTTACGTAGGATGTTATTAGGTGATTAGCATCAGAGGTCCATATCAAGCTATGAATATCAGTGAAAGATTGAAATTTAAATGGGCTATGTGGTCACTCTCTTACGGAAATGGGTGCATATATCAGCCAGGTCCATTTTGAGTAGTACCATGGACAGGAGTATGGTATGTTGAGGACAGAGATCGGGTGGAGGAGCAGACGGCCGGAATAATCTCGGCTCGGAGTCAAGGGCCTGGGCCCAAGGTCCTTGGGTACGGTTCGTGTATTTAATCAGTTTCGACTAGGTTGGCCAGTTAGGCTTTTACGTAATCTATTATGATCACACTTACACCATTGAGCAAGCAGGCCCCAAAACAATCCAGGCCCATGGTTTGAACCAGCTTGGGCCATGCCTATAGGTCTTTAGTCCCGACTTATTCATCACGGAACCAAGTTGAGGACCTGCTGGAGGTGTACCTACGGAATGTAGCTCTAGAAGAAAGCCTGTTCTTTAGTGCAAAACTGATGTAGGATACATTCGTAACATGGCTAAGCCAAAAAAAGGTCAATTGAAAACGTATTAATTACCCTCAACAATCTAGCTCTAAGAAATTCATTTTGGATAACGAGATATTATATTTTAAAGTATGAATCGTAAATTGACTATAACCTTTGACCCAAGTATTCTTATGGGGTTCACAACCTATCAATCTTTGTTGTAGTTGTCCATTTTGTTGGGGAGTCTTCAAACTATGTGCATGGACAGGGTGCTTGATGTAGAACGGGTCGCTGATTATTTCATGGCTCAGATGGAGCAAAAGAAGACCGTTCGGGGTCGAAAGTGATCCGGACCGTCAGGACCGTAAATCGGTCGTATCTCACAATCCGGAATGAGTTACGGGACGTATAATATATCAATTTGGGGTAGCTCGAGCTACTTTAGCCAACCAACCCGCTATGCCGGGTTGCCCAAGCCGAAATCGCGAGAATCGACCGTATCGACGGTCATTAGGCTAGTTTATTTTCAGTTTTACTATTTATAGTAAGTTTTAATTCGATCATAACTTTGCATCTGTAGGGCTTTAGAGTTAGTGTCCAACATGAAAAGGGCTTAGAATATTTAGTAGAACAACGTGGTTGAGGCCGTTTGAAAACTTTCTATTTTTGGCCGAAAACCAAGAGTTCTAGTAGGATTGAACGACTTCTATAAATAGTAAGTTTACTATTTATAGTAAGTTGCGTTTTCTAGGAGTTTAAGTTGGAGTTGGATTCTGATACTTTACTTAGGGTTTAGTTTCCTATTTATATGCATTGTAATTTCGTTATTATGGATTCAATTATCAATAAATCAATTATTTGAAATTTATTTCCTCTTTTTATCTTTTATTTCTTCTCGTGGATTCGAGAACTATCGGTTAGGGAGACGGTGATCAACCTACCACGTCCTCCCTGCGTCAGTGCTTAGACCGGTCGGGCGATTGATCTGACGAAGAGGCTCAAATGCAATGTGAAGGCTGGACAGCTTCTGCGTGTGCCCAGACCGGTCGGCCAACCGGTCGTCAGTGGGCTCCGACCGGTCGAGCGACCGGTCAACTGTGAGGCAACAACGGGTCTGTGTGGCGTGTTCTCCCTGGACGTTTTCTATGCTATGTGTGACCGGTCGGCTGTGCACGCGGAGTCCTTGCGCAGTCCGCAGTACTGCGCAAGGTGTTTCTATTTTCGAATTTCTTCCTATTTAAGGTGTTGTAATCCGACTTAGAGATGTATCTTAAGGTGTCCAAGGTTTCCTATTCGTACCAGGAAGAGGGGAGAGGTGTGTGTGAGAGAGAACTTGGGGTTTTCTCTGTGTTTCCTTGCTTTGTGGCCTGTCAATCTCTGTAATCTTCTGATATTCATAGTGGATCGTTTTGTGCCGTGGTTTTTTACTCGCTTTTGGATTTTTCCACGTAAAATTCAGAGTCTCTTGTGGTGAGTGCTTGTGTGTGATTGATTGCATCTTGTTTCTCGTTTGATTTCACATTACTTCACGTGTCCGGCGTTCCGCTTCCGCTGCCGGCTTTCCCAACACATTTAAGGTCAATCGAGGGTTATGTCCATCTCTTCATTAAAAAAAAAAAAAAAAAAAAAAAAAAACGACGCTTCCAATTTAAAAATAAAATTTTAGAAAGAAAAAAAAAACAACTATTTTTAATATTTTTGATTTTTTAATTTTTTGATTTTTAAAGTTTTAGATTTTCATTTTTTTTTATAAATTACTTATAATTGTGCCGAATTTCTCTAGAAAAGTTAATCTAGACTCTCTTTTTCTTTACATTAATTAGGCTTTAGATGAGGTTTACTATTTTGGATAACTTTTGTTTAGGTTAGAATGTAATTAATTTTGGTAATTATGAATTAGGGTTTTTTTTATTACTGATATAATAAAAAATCATACCAATTACACATTATTTTAATAAAAAAATATTTAAGTTTCATTTCTTTTTACTATAGATTTAAGAAACTATGGGGGAAAAAAAATACCTTGTGAATTCAAGGTTTTAATTACTTGAGGAAGACAATAATCTTCCTCACTTTTTCACTGCCCTTCCTTATTTAAGTTGGTATCAGAGCGAAGCTTTTTTTTTTTTTTTTTTTACCTAGCTCAATGGCATCTAACGAAGGAGTCCCATGACGGTGCTCTAAGGAATAATCTTATAACAACAGCAACGTTTGAAGCTTTCGTAAAAGAATTGACAAGCCATGTAAGAACTACATGCAATGATCGACCATTTGACAAAATCTGTAAAATAAACCCATATTTGTAATAATAAGCAATTTGAGATCAACGGTGAAGCTCGCAATCACCATATTCGTAATGTGACAGCGGCGTTGAATCACAGACTACCACCTGATAATGGTAAATAATATGCCAACACTCCTGTCACAATAAAACTAATAGAACAAATAACTAAAACCCAAACAAAATAACTAAAACCCAAAAACCTTCAAATCACATGGCAGCATAAATAGTGATTACATCAGCCTGATTTCATCCTGACTCTTCTGGACAGGTTGGATGCCATATACATCGACAGTGGGCCCCACGCGCATGCGCAATACATGCACAGTGATTATTCCAGGACTCGAAGAGGATCCGGCCTCAAATATTTCAACAGACGGTGATACCATTGTAAGGACACCACATCGTGAAATAGTCGGTGAACTGCTGCAAATGCTGCACAACAACTGAGACGTCTCGTTGTCGGACGCGGATTAGGTGGTGAGGATGTCAATTCCTCAACGGGAAGGGGGCGGATTAGGTGAGACCCCGGACTCACCCAAGACGGTGCGCGGTCCTTACCGTGAGGCCCACCTTGATCTTGATTTATGTATTATGTATCCGTACCATCCATTTTTCAAGATCATTTCCCGGCATTACCCTAAAACTGAAGCAGATCCAATTAATTATCAGGTGGACCATATCAAGGGAAACAGTAGTGATTGAATGCCCTACTATTAAAATTTTCTTATAGCGCACCTTAATGTTTTTGTAGTGTTTATTTGCCATTCAATCTATTGATAAAGTTACATAAGCCTGAATAAAAGGAAAAAACAAATATCGCTTGATACAAAACTTTTGTGGCCTATTAATGGTCAATCACCACTCTTTCTTATGGCATGGTACACCTGATAATGGGATCTACTTAATTTTTTGGTTAATACCCTAAAATGATCCGAAGAAACGGATGGACGGCATAGATACAAAATACATGCATCAAATGCTCCCGGGGAACAGTGGACTGGAATCGCATGCAACATCAGTTTTACGCAGCATGTGAGACACTCAAGTTCTGTGGGGTCCACTATGTTGTACGTTTAAAATCTACTCCATCCATTTATCAGGTGAGAGCCATCATTCGAATGTACATATAGAAGATAAGTAGGATTAAAAATTCATATGGCCCACATTAATGGAAAAAATATAAAATTACTCACAAAACCATTGAGTTACGTATTAAATTGATTTGTGTACTATATCTTCATTCCGGTAAGTTACACCACCTGATTAACTGTCTTGATGAAGGACACACACCATGGTGGCCCCAGACACAAACTTATGGTTCATATGGCATCCCCACGTTCCATATATAGGCTGTGGTCATTTTGAGCTGTGGTTCTAGCTGATTTTTGGCCTAGATGGAGTGGATTTCATACATACAACATGGTGGGCCTCCCACATACTTGTTTTACGCCTAAGGGTGAAAACAAGGTGTTGCAGAGTATTATTGAGTCCTATTATTGTACAGTGTGGCACCTACCTTAAATCCAAGTCACCCATACAACGTACCTGCTGTGGATGGAAGAAGAAAAGCCAAAGATGGTACTAGTCGGTCGAGCGCATGCAACCCTAATATAAGATTGAGTCGTGTCATATCTTCAACCATTGGATGATGTAAGCGGTGCATATTACAGCATGTGATAACGAAGGAAACCGGCTAAACCGGTGAAGCATTTACTTCCAGCACCGACACTCAGCTGCATCTCTCTCGCCGTCGCCAATTTCTACGGGCCCACAAAGGTGTATGTGTTATATCCAAACCGTCCATCAATTTGACGAGGTCAATTTAGGTCAAGTGAACCCACCACAGAAAGCATATGAGACTGAAGGCTTATCATTGAAAAGTTTTAAGGGACTATAGAAGTGTTAGATCAAGCTGATTATTATTATTATTATTATTATTTTCTTCATCCAGGTTTGTGTGACTTTATCAATAGGTAAGATTATAAATAAACATCATAGTAAGCCTTGGGAAGGTTTCAAAGGTGGGTGTCAACGTCCCACTGCTTTCTATGGTGGGATCTACTTGAGCCTTGGATCTACATAATTTTCAGGCTAATGACTAAAAATGAGCTCGCCAATAGCTAATAGCCAATGGATCGATGGTGTGGATATAGCACATACATTATAGTAGTGTCCACACCATTGGTTACTACAACACATCGACCAAGTGGGTGGTGCGGAGGCGGATTAGGAGAAGCAGATTGTGTACTGAGTAAACTCTATGGGTCCACCATAATTTATGTATTTTATCCACTCCGACCATCCATTTTAACAAATATTTTTATGGATTCAAATAAAAAAAATAAAAAAAAAGCATATAAAAAGCTCAAGTGGACCACACCACAGGAAAGAATGTGAATTGAATGTGTACTGTTGAAAATTTACCAGGGGGCATAGAAGTTTTGGATCAAGCTGATATTTGTGCTTTCACTTCATCTATGTCTGTGTGATCTTACGAGCAGGTTAGATGACAAATAAACATCGGTCCCTAGCAAGGTTTCAACGGTGGAAATCATTATACCTATGGTTGGTATGGTCCACCTGAGTTTTGTATATTCTTCAATTTTGGGCTCAACCCCTAAAATGATCTGAAAAAACGAACGGATAGTGGAGATAAACCACATACATTCACAGTGGGCCTAACTGAGTTTACTCAGTAGGCAATCGGATTCCTGGTGTCGGCCGGATAACACCTATGTTATCCTTACCATGTGAGGCCACTAATATTTTTTATATATCCATGCCGTCCATCCTTTTTCTAATATTATCTTAGTACACGATGTCAAAACATAAGTAGATCCATATGTCGGGTGAACCACACTATTAGAAACAGTGGTGAATGACCATTAAAAGTTTTTTATGGCCACAAAAGTTTTAGATCAAGCTGATAATATGAACAGGTTGAATGGAAAACAAACATCATGATTGGCCCTAGCAAGTTTTCAACGGTGGCATCATTGTCCCCACCGTTGAGCTTGACCTCGCCAAATGAATGGACGGTGTGGATATAATACTTATATCATGGTGGGCCCATAAAACTCAGACATTCTGCTTCCATCCTTGGCAGAGTTGCCGCGGAGAACCGAGTACTTGCCCGATAAATAACAATCGCATAATGCCGATTCCGCCGATTACGCCTTTGTTTATGTCACTGGCATCCGCATTATTTTTCAAATTCACCATCCAACGGTGGACGATATGACACAACTCAACCTGAGTTGTATACGCTCGACCGCATAGTACCATTTCTGGCCAAGGCTTCCGATTTGGGAGAATTTACGGCATGGCCCATCAAGGTCATCCATTATGTCAAGCCTACCTTCAATGTTATTGTCCATGATCACATGGGGCCACCTCTTCGGGTGGAGCTCACCTTTGATATGGACTGTCCATCCTATGGGCCCCACCTTTAATGTGGGCCATCCATCATGCCAAGCCTGTTTTGGGCGTGGACATTCATTATCAGGGACCTACCTTTGAGGTGAGAATCATTATGCGGCTTACCTTTGGTGTGGTCATCCATAATGTAGGCCCCAACTTTAACGTGGACTGCCCATCATGTGTAGCCTCCTTTGACATCTACCATTTATAAGATGAAGAGGGAAGCGGATTGCGTACAGCTGAGTCTATTGTGAATTATGTATTTTATCCACACTGTATATCCATTTTGCCAGATAATTTTAAGGCTTGAATAAAAAAAATATGAAGCATGTCAAAAGCTAAAGTGTACCACACCACAAGAACCAGTGTAAATTGAACATCTACCGTTGAAATATTCCTACGGCTGTAAAAGTTTTGGATCAAGCTTATATTTGTGTTTTCCCTTCATCAACATCGCGTAATCTTATAACTAAGTTGGATGACAAATAAACATCATTGTGAGCCCTAGCAAAGTTTCTAGGGCGGAAAATGATTATCCCCATTGCTTCCTATGGTCTGATCTACTTTAGCTTTGGATATAAAAGGATTATCCCCATTGCTTCCTATCTACTTTAGCTTTGGATATGCTTCAATTCAGGGCTCAACTCTTAAAATGAACTGAAAAGACAGATGAACAGTAATAAACCTACGTACATTTAGGGTGGACCCAACAAAGTTTACTAAGCAGGATAAAAGCGAGAAAAAATTAGCTACACCCGACGAGTTAGCTACGCCAGCTACACTGGGTATAGCAATGACCCCACCATGATGCATGTGTTGTATCCACGCTAGTCCATCTATTTGGCGATATCATTTTAGTCAATGATACCAAAAATAAGGTAGATCCGAAGCTCAAGTGACCCTAAAGAAGTTTTTAATGACTGGCTTTCAATCCCCACTATTTTTTGTGCTGGGTCCACTTGAGCTTTTGATCTGCCTCATTTTTGGTGGCATACCCTAATATGATCTCACCAAATGGATGAACAGTGTGGATACAACACATGCATCATGGTAGGGTCATTGCTATACCCGGTGTAGCTGGCGTAGCTAACTCGTCGGGTGTAGCTAATTTTTTCTCGGATAAAAGCCTACCAAGTTACTCAGCAGGCAATCTGATTTCCACGAAGAAAGAACTAAAAAGTCGAACATAAAAAGTCAAACAAAAATTTACCCATCACATAATTAACTCACCATAAGTTAAAGAGTTGCTTATTGGGTGGTATCCAAACGGGCCTTATTGTCAAGGATCATGAAATGGGCCACGGATCACTGAAATAAGAAGATGTATGGATGATTTGTAGTTATCTTCTCAACCGTCTATTTTCAGGTTACGAATCGTCTTAATGAACTTTTATGCATATGGCCCACTTATCTTTGCAGTCAATGGGAGCTCAGGATGTGGGAGACTTTTGGGGTGGCAGCTGTGTCCGGCCCTGAAAAATGACCAAAAGTATCTCCTAGGTTGACTGATCCTGGCCACCAATCTTGGTTGTAGCAGTTGAATGTGGCTGTAGTTGTTATAATTTAGACCGCTCATTTGGTGGGCCCCACAATGAATTGGAATACTCCAAAAAGTGTTCCCCGGTTAGACTGTGGGTGACTTAAAAGTTCCCTAATCAACGCCATGCTTTAGGCTGCTTTGCCAATTTTTGGCATGGCTAGGCGCACATGGGTGGTGCAATAAAGCTCATGACACGCCACAAATATGCCAACATGAGGGTGTGAGATCCTATTCATCCATCATGTTGGACCCACCTTCTAAATCTTTTCTTAATGGTCTACTCAACATGTGGGCCCCAATAGTGAAAATGGGTGGATAGATTAGAAAACTTCAGCCAAGGTTTACAGAGCCATACATTTGTTTTTGATAACTGTGGTCCACTTGATGAGTGGATCAACCTGATTCTTGGGCAAGGGCATCAATATAGTGGTGTCATTCTGATGGATGTATTTGATCTCAAACCTGCCATGCCATGCCAATACATTTGTGGTGTGTAAACCAGCTTTATTGTACACACATGTTTAGGAAAGTTGTATTTTTAATCATTGTTCTTTGATTTTTTGTGCAGGTGTCAATGGGCCAAGTTGGCCTGGGCCTACTTGGGTTGGAGTATGAGGCCCGAGGGTAAAGCTCTGATGTAAGGGAAGAACCCAATGATTGAAGACGTAGATCACGCACCTTCCTGTGGGAGATGGACAGAAAAAAAAAACAGGAAATTAAGGAATTTTCGATTTTGGAGTTTTAACCAAAACAGAAAATTGATATTCCCGTTTTTGGATTTTGGCCCAACTCGTGGGGCCCATATTGATCATTTATGATGATCCGTTCCGTACATTTCAGTAGAGCTGCTCGATGCCAAGAAAACCCAATAAGTTTCAGGTCAATCCGTATTACGGTTTGATCGTGGCGTCCAAAATGATACTGAAGTGTCCAAAAAGTTTCGAATTTCGCCCACTAAAACTGGAGATGGTCCAGGTGGCCTACTACTACTGATATGGAGAATCTGAGCCGACCATCTTGAAGAGTATGTCGATGTCAGCAAAACCACAAAGTTTTGTAGGCAATCAAATACTTGGATTACTCATATCAGCAGAAGGAATACGGTGCCCGACAGGCGTTATATAATTTACGCAGATTTTTCTGTTTCTTTCTAATTGTATTAGGATTCTTTTCTTCCTTTGCAAGTTAGTGTTAAGTACGAATAGGGTTTAATTTATTATTTAAAGTAAGGTAATTATATTTATTTTATGATTCATTCAATCTATAAAAAAAAATTATTCAGAATTACTTTCCTCTTTTATTCTTTTATTTCTTCTCGTGGATTTGAGAAACACTCGGTTAGGAAGACGGCAGCGAGATCCATGGTTGCGGGAACGGCAGCGAGATCCATGGTTGTTTGTATGTGGCAAGTGCCTAAGGGCCACATGAGAAGAGCGGAAAAGGGCGTGAATTTGAAAAGATAGGGTCGATGGTGGCATGAGAAGCGGTGGAGCTATGATTGAAGATGAGATGACGTTGTGAGGATGTGTTGATTCGACGTTTGAAGCCTCGGTGGAATTTGTTGGAGAGTCTTTAAACTATGTGCGTGGACAGGGTGCTCAGACCAGTCAGGCGACCGATCTGACGAAGAGGCTCATATGCAATGTGAAGGCTAGACAGCTTCTGTGTGTGCCTAGATCGGTCGGCCGACCGGTTGTCAGTGGGCTCCGACCGGTTGGGCGACCAGGTCGGCTGTGAGGCAACGACGGATCTGTGTAGCATGTTCTCCCTGGACGTTTTCTGTGCTATGTGCGACCGATTGGCTGTGCGCGCGGAGTCCTTGCGCAGTCCACAGTACTACGCAAGGTATTTCTATTTTCGGATTTCTTCCTATTTAAGGTGTTGTAATCCGACTTAGAGAGGTATCCTAAGGTGTCCAAGGTTTCCTATTCGTACCAGGAAGAGGGGAGATGTGTGTGTGAGAGAGAACTTGGGGTTTTCTCTGTGTTTCCTTGCTTTGTGGGCTGTCAATCTCTGTAATCTTCTGATATTCATAGTGGATCGTTTTGTGCTTTGATTTTGTACCCATTTTGGGGTTTTTCCACGTAAAATTCGGAGTCTCTTGTGATGAGTGCTTGTGTGTGATTGATTGCATCTTGTTTCTCGTTTGATTTCGCATTACTTCACGTGTTCGGCGTTCCGCTTCCGCTGTCGGCTTTCCCAACACATTTAGGGTCAATCGAGGGTTACGTCCATCTCTTCGTTAAAAAAAAAAAAAAAAAACGACGCTTCCAATTTAAAAATAAAATTTTAGAAAGAAAGAAAAAACTACTATTTTTAATAATTTTGATTTTTTTATTTTTAAAGTTTTAGATTTTCATATTTTTTTTTATAAATTACTTATAATCATGCTGAATTCCTCTAGAAAAGTTAATCTAGACTCTCTTTTTTTTTTTTACATTAATTAGGCTTTAGATGAGGTTTACTATTTTGGATAACTTTTGTTTAGGTTGGAATTTAATTAGTTTTGGTAATTACGAATTAGGATTTTTTTTATTAATGATATAATAAAAAATCATACCAATTACACATTATTTTAATAAAAAAATATTTAAGTTTCATTTCTTTTTACTGTAGATTTAAGAAACTATGGGGGAAAAAAATACCTTGTAAATGCAAGGTTTTAATCACTTGAGGAAGACAATAATCTTACTCACTTTTTCACGCCCTTTCTTGTTTAAGTTGGTATCAGAGCGAAGCTTTTTTTTTTTTTTTCCCCAGCTCAATGGCATCTAACGAAGGAGTCCCATGGACGGTGCTCCAAGGAATAATCTTATAACAACAGCAACGTTTGAAGCTTTCCATTAAAAAAATCGACAAGCCATGTAAGAACTACATGCAATGATCGACCATTTGACAAAATCCGTAAAATAAACCCATATTTGTAATAATAAGCAATTTGAGATCAACGGTGAAGCTCGCAATCACCATATTCGTAATGTGACGGTGGCGTTGAATCGTGGACTACCACCTGATAATGGTAAATAATATGCCACCACTCGTGTCACAATAAAACTAATAGAACAAAATAACTAAAACCCAAAAACCTTCAAATTCACATGGCAGCATAAATAGTGATTACATCAGCCTGATTTCATCCTGACTCTTCTGGACAGGTTGGATGCCATATACATCGACAGTGGGCCCCACGCGCATGCGCAATACATGCACAGTAATTATTCCAGGACTCGAAGAGGATCCGGCCTCAAATATTTCAACAGACGGTGATACCATTGTAAGGACACCACATCGTGAAATAGTCGGTGAACTGTTGCAAATGCTGCACAACAACTGAGACGTCTCGTTGTCGGACGCGGATTAGGTGGTGAGGATGTCAATTCCTCAACGGGAAGGGGGCGGATTAGGTGAGACCCCGGACTCACCCAAGACGGTGCGCGGTCCTTACCGTGAGGCCCACCTTGATCTTGATTTATGTATTATGTATCCGTACCATCCATTTTCAAGATCATTTCCCGGCATTACCCTAAAACTGAAGCGGATCCAATTATCAGGTGGACCATACCAAGGGAAACAGTAGTGATTGAATGCCCTACTATTAAAATTTTTCTTATGGCGCACCTTAATGTTTCTGTAGTGTTTATTTGCCATTCAATCTATTGATAAGGTTACATAAGCCTGAATAAAAGGAAAAAACAAATATCGCTTGATACAAAACTTTTGTGGCCTATTAATGGTCAATCACCACTCTTTCTTATGGCATGGTCCACCTGATAATTGGATTTACTTAATTTTTTGGTTAATACCCTAAAATGATCCGGAGAAACGGATGGACGGTATAGATACAAAATACATGCATCAAATGCTCCCGGGGAACAGTGGACTGGAATCGCATGCAACATCAGTTTTACGCAGCATGTGAGACACTCAAGTTCTGTGGGGTCCACTATGTTGTACGTTTAAAATCTACTCCATCCATTTATCAGGTGAGAGCCATTATTCGAATGTACATACAGAAGATAAGTAGGATTAAAAATTCATATGGCCCACATTAATGGGAAAAATGTAAAATTACTCACAAAACCATCGAGTTACGTATGAAATTGATTTGTGTACTATATCTTCATTCCGGTAAGTTACACCACCTGATTAACTGTCTTGATGAAGGACACACACCATGGTGGCCCCAGACACAAACTTATGGTTCATATGGCATCCCCACGTTCCATATATAGGCTGTGGTCATTTTGAGCTGTGGTTCTAGCTGATTTTTGGCCTAGATGGAGTGGATTTCACATATACAACATGGTGGCCCCCCACATACTTGTTTTACGCCTAAGGGTGAAAACAAGGTGTTGCAGAGTATTATTGAGTCCTATTATTGTACATGTGGCACCTACCTTAAATCCAAGTCACCCATACAACGTACCTGCTGTGGATGGAAGAAGAAAAGCCAAAGATGGTACTAGTCGGTCGAGCGCATGCAACCCTAATATAAGATTGAGTCGTGTCATATCTTGCACCATTGGATGATGTAAGCGGTGCAGATTACAGCATGTGATAACGAAGGAAACCGGCTAAACCAGTGAAGCATTTACTTCCAGCACCGACACTCAGCTGCATCTCTCTCGCCGTCGCCAATTTCTACGGGCCCACAAAGGTGTATGTGTTATATCCAAACCGTCCATCAATTTGACGAGGTCAATTTAGGTCAAGTGAGCCCACCACAGAAAGCATATGAGACTGAAGGCTTATCATTGAAAAGTTTTAAGGGGCTATAGAAGTGTTAGATCAAGCTGATTATTATTATTATTATTGTTATTTTCTTCATCCAGGTTTGTGTGACTTTATCAATAGGTAAGATTATAAATAAACATCATAGTAAGCCTTGGGAAGGTTTCAAAGGTGGGTGTCAACGTCCCACTGCTTTCTATGGTGGGATCTACTTGAGCCTTGGATCTACATAATTTTCAGGCTAATGACTAAAAATGAGCTCGCCATATGGATCGATGGTGTGGATATAGCACATACATTATAGTAGTGTCCACACCATTGGTTACTACAACACATGTTACACATCGATCCAAGTGGGTGGTGCGGAGGCGGATTAGGAGAAGCAGATTGTGTACTGAGTAAACTCTATGGGTCCACCATAATTTATGTATTTTATCCACTTCCGACCATCCATTTTAACAAATATTTTTATGGATTGAAATAAAATAAAAAAAAAAAGCATATAAAAAGCTCAAGTGGACCACACCACAGGAAAGAATGTGAATTGAATGTTTTCGGTTGAAAATTTACCAGGGGGCCATAGAAGTTTTGGATCAAGCTGATATTTGTGCTTTCACTTCATCTATGTCTGTGTGATCTTACGAGCAGGTTAGATGACAAATAAACATCACTACGGTCCCTAGCAAGGTTTCAACGGTGGAAATCATTATACCTATGGTTGGTATGGTCCACCCGAGTTTTGTATATGCTTCAATTTTGGGCTCAACCCCTAAAATGATATGGAAAAACGAATGGATAGTGTAGATAAACCACATACATTCACAGTGGGCCCAACTGAGTTTACTCAGTAGGCAATCGGATTCCTGGTATCGGCCGGATAACACCTATGTTATCCTTACCATGTGAGGCCACTAATATTTTTTATATATCCATGCCGTCCTATCCTTTTTCTAATATTATCTTAGTACACGATGTCAAAACATAAGTAGATCCATATGTCAGGTGGACCACACTATTAGAAACAGTGGTGAATGACCATTAAAAGTTTTTTATGGCCACAAAAGTTTTAGATCAAGCTGATAATATGAACAGGTTGAATGGAAAACAAACATCATGATTGGCCCTAGCAAGTTTTCAACGGTGGCATCATTGTCCCCACCGTTGAGCTTGACCTCGCCAAATGAATGGACGGTGTGGATATAATACTTATATCATGGTGGGCCCATAAAACTCAGACATTCTGCTTCCATCCTTGGCAGAGTTGCCACGGAGAACCGAGTACTTGCCCGATAAATAACAATCGCATAATGCCGATTCTGCCGATTACGCCTTTGTTTATGTCACTGGCATCCGCATAATATTTGTCAAATTCACCATCCAACGGTGGACGATATGACACAACTCAACCTGAGTTGTATACGCTCAACCGCATAGTACCATTTTTGGCCAAGGCTTCCGATTTGGGAGAATTTACGGCATGGCCCATCAAGGTCATCCATTATGTCAAGCCCACCTTCAATGTTATTGTCCATGATCACATGGGGCCACCTCCTCAGGTGGAGCTCACCTTTCATATGGACTGTCCATCCTATGGGCCCCACCTTTAATGTGGGCCATCCATCATGCCAAGCCTGTTTTGGACTGTGGACATTCATTATCAGGGACCTACCTTTGAGGTGAGAATCATTATGCGGCTTACCTTTGGTGTGGTCATCCATAATGTAGGCCCCAACTTTAACGTGGATTGCCCATCATGTGGAGCCTCCTTTGACATCTACCATTTATAAGATGAAGAGGGAAGCGGATTGCGTACTGAGTCTACTATGAATTATGTATTTTATCCACACTGTATATCCATTTTGCCAGATAATTTTAAGGCTTGAATAAAAAAAAATGAAGCATGTCAAAAGCTAAAGTGTACCACACCACAAGAACCAGTGTAAATTGAACATCTACCGTTGAAATATTCCTAGGGCTATAAAAGATTTGGATCAAGCTTATATTTGTGTTTTCCCTTCATCAACATCGCGTAATCTTATAACTAGGTTGGATGACAAATAAACATCATTGTGAGCCCTAGCAAAGTTTCTAGGGTGGAAGAGGATTATCCCCATTGCTTCCTATGGTCTGATCTACTTTAGCTTTGGATATAAAAGGATTATCCCCATTGCTTCCTATCTACTTTAGCTTTGGATATGCTTCAATTCAGGGCTCAACTCCTAAAATGAGCTGAAAAGACAGATGAACAGTAATAAACCACGTACATTTATGGTGGACCCAACAAAGTTTACTAAGTATGTTAGAGTCCCTTGATATACATTGATACACCATCTTCTAACAGTTCGAGCTTTTAGAGAAAGCAGGTTGTTTGACCCCGGAAGTAGCAAATATGCCACCGGTTAATATATTCTCCCACGGGGGGCAAGCTTGGCCCATTTTATAGTGTGAGTGTCCCTCCACCCTTGCCCAATATATTCCCGCGCGGAAGTTCCACCCCGCACGTGCGAGGGAGTGTTAGAGTCCCTCAATATACATTGATACACCATCCTCTAACAGTTCGAGCTTTTAGAGAAAGTGGTTGTTTGACAAAGTAGGATAAAAGCGAGAAAAAATTAGCTACACCCACGAGTTAGCTACGCCAGCTACACTGGTATAGCAATGACGCCACCATGATGCATGTGTTGTATCCACACCGTCCATCTATTCGGCGATATCATTTTAGTCAATGACCCCACTATTTTTTGTGCTAGGTCCACTTGAGCTTTTGATCTGCCTCATTTTTGGTGGCATACCCTAATATGATCTCGCCAAATGGATGAACAGTGTGGATACAACACATGCATCATGGTAGGGTCATTGCTATACCCGGTGTAGCTGGCGTAGCTAACTCGTGGGTGTAGCTAATTTTTTCTCGGATAAAAGCCTACCAAGTTACTCAGTAGGCAATCTGATTTCCACAGGAGAAAGAAGTAAAAAGTCAAACAAAAATTTACCCATCACATAATTAACTCACCATAAGTTAAAGAGTTGCTTATTGGGTGGTATCCAAACGGGCCTTATTGGCAAGGATCATGAAATGGGCCACGGATCACTGAAATAAGAAGATGTATGGATGATTTGTAGTTATCTTCTCAACCGTCTATTTTCAGGTTACGAATCGTCTTAATGAACTTTTATGCATATGGCCCACTTATCTTTGCAGTCAATGGGAGCTCAGGATGTGGGAGACTTTTGGGGTGGCAGCTGTGTCCGGCCCTGAAAAATGACCAAAAGTATCTCGTAGGTTGACTGATCCTGGCCACCAATCTTGGTTGTAGCAGTTGAATGTGGCTGTAGTTGTTATAATTTAGACCGCTCATTTGGTGGGCCCCACAATGAATTGGAATACTCCAAAAAGTGTTCCCCGGTTAGACTGTGGGTGACTTAAAAGTTCCCTAATCAACGCCATGCTTTAGGCTGCTTTGCCAATTTTTGGCATGGCTAGGCGCACATGGGTGGTGCAATAAAGCTCATGACACGCCACAAATATGCCAACATGAGGGTGTGAGATCCTATTCATCCATCATGTTGGACCCACCTTCTAAATCTTTTCTTAATGGTCTACTCAACATGTGGGCCCCAATAGTGAAAATGGGTGGATAGATTAGAAAACTTCAGCCAAGGTTTACAGAGCCATACATTTGTTTTGATAACCGTGGTCTACTTGATGAGTGGATCAACCTGATTCTTGGGCAAGGGCATCAATATAGTGGTGTCATTCTGATGGATGTATTTGATCTCAAACCTGCCATGCCATGCCAGTACATTTGTGGTGTGTAAACCAGCTTTATTGCACACACATGTTTAGTAGGGCTGAAAGTCGGGCGGGTTGGGTCGGGTTGGTGCTCAACCCTAACCCAACCCAAGGTTCCTATACCTTAACCCTAACCCAACCCAACCCAACATCGGGTTGGGAATTCTCAACCCAAGCCCAACCCAAGCGGGCTCGGTCGGGTTGATCGGGTTGATAAATGCTAATATCTTCGTTATTACATTAGCCTATTATGTTTCAATATACGATTTATTTTTCGTACCTATGACTTTATTAATTATGTATATAATTATTTATTATGAAGAACTTCACTTTTTTCCAAATAAATTAGCTAGGATAACTACTCCTTTAATACTAAAAGTATATCAAATTTCAAACGTTATAAGTTTACTTACTAAAGTAATATAAACCAATAAGTTTACTTCAGTATAATAAAATTATAAGTAACTTGTATATAGATCGGGTTCGGGTTGGGTCGGGCGACCCAAGACCTCAACCCAAGCCCAACCCAAGCCTTATCGGGTTGGTGTTTGCATAGCCCAAGCTCAAGATCGGGCTCGATATTTCTTGCCCAAGCCCAACCCAACGTCGGGTCGGTCACGGGTCGGTCGGGTTGAACCCGCCCAACTTTCAGCCCTAATGTTTAGGAAAGTTGTATTTTTAATCATTGTTCTTTGATTTTTTGTGCAGGTGTCAATGGGCCAAGTTGGCTTGGGCCTACTTGGGTTGGAGTATGAGGCCCGAGGGTAAAGCTCTGATGTAGGGGAAGAACCCCATGATCGAAGACGTGGATCACGCACCTTCCTGTGGGAGATGGACAGGAAAAAGAAGAAGAGGAAATTAAGGAATTTTCGATTTTGGAGTTTTAACCAAAATAGAAAATTGATATTCCCGTTTTTGAATTTTGGCCCAACTCGTGGGGCCCATATTGATCATTTATGATGATCCGTTCCGTACATTTCGTAGAGCTGCTCGATGCCAAGAAAACCCAATAAGTTTCAGGTCAATCCGAATTACGGTTTGATCGTGGCGTCCAAAATGATACGAAGTGTCCAAAAAGTTTCGAATTCCGCCCACTAAAACTGGAGATGGTCCAAGTGGCCTACAGCCTACTACTACTGATATGGAGAATCTGAGCCGACCATCTTGAAGAGTATGTCGATGTCAGCAAAACCACAAAGTTTCGTGGCAATCAAATACTTGGATTACTCATATCAGTAGAAGGAATACAGTGCCCGACAGGCGTTATACAATTTACGCAGATTTTTCTGTTTCTTTCTAATTGTATTAGGATTCTTTTTTTCCTTTGCAAGTTAGTGTTAAGTACGAATAGGGTTTAATTTATTATTTAAAGTAAGGTAATTATATTTATTTTATGATTCATTCAATCTATAAAAAAAATATATATATATATTCAGAATTAATTTCCTCTTTTATTCTTTTATTTCTTCTCGTGGATTTGAGAAACACTCGGTTAGGAAGACGGTGATCAACCTACCACGTCCTCCCTACATGGGTTAAATTTCAAATTCATTTATAAACAAGCCAAGTTTGGACTAGGAAGTCCAAAAGCCCATCAGCCCGGGCTAGCCCAAGATGGTTCAGATTAGGTGAGGCAGGTAACAGCAGAGTGGGTGAGGCCCTGACCAAGGGGCCCATAGCGAGTTATGTGTTGCATATCAATGTCGCTGTCATTTTGCCAGCTCATTTTAGGGCATGGTCTAAAAAAAGAGGGAGATGTACATCCAACTCTCAGGTGATCCACATCAAAAGAAAATAGAGCTAACTATACGCCCAACATTAAAAATTCTTGAGGCATACTATATTATTTATTTGCCATATAATTAGTTGATAAGGTCAAACATGCCTAGATAAAGGGAAAACTCAAATATCATATTGATTAAAAAATAGTAGCTAAAATCCTTTAATTTGTTTATCTTAAACCAGTTTTTATCTATATTAGAGCCTACTAAAGCAAAATGACTCTACCATATTTCTGTTGTCAAGCTATTCGTTGGCCACGCGTGTGATGTATGTGCGGGCAAGCGCCAGGGAAGGCAGATATGTCGTGATCAACCTTATATGACCAAAGTCTGTAGAGATCGGTAGCCCTAATTAGCCACTCACTCAGTTACTTAGTAAAAAGTGATCAGACAATGTTTAAAGAGGGGGTTCGTCCTTCAAAAAATGGGTTGCAACTTTACCTTCCGAGCGAAAGGATTTCTCTTGGCGTAACTTTAAAGGATGTAAAGAAAAGAGTGGGCCTACTTGGGCTGTAGTATGAGGCCTAGGGTTAAATTTCTAGCTTATTTAAAAACAAGCCGAACTTGGACTAGGAAGTCCAAAAGCCCATCAACCCGAGCTAGCCCGAGATGGTTTAGATTAGGTGAGGCGGGTAACAGCATAGTGGGTGAGGCCCTGACCAAGGGGCCCATAGCAAGGTATGTATTGCATATCAATGTCGTTGTCCATTTTGCCGGCTCATTTTAGGGCATGGTTCAAAAAAAGAGGGAGATGTACACGCCTAACATTAAAAATTCTTGAGGCCTACTGTATTATTTATTTGCCATCTAATCGATTGATAAGGTCAAACATGCTTAGATGGAGGGAAAATTCAAATAACATCTTGATTGAAAATAGTAGCTAAAATCATCTACTTTGTGTCCTGAACCAGTTTTTATCTATAGTAGGGTCCAGTAAAGCAAAATGACTCTACCATATTTCTATTCGTTTTTTGCTCTTATTCTATTTACAACCATTTTTCTCTTCCACATCATGCAAACCACTTTTTCACAAATTGCATGTGGACGTGGTGCACTTTGGTGGCTTAACTTTAACCATTCAAATCGTAGGACCCACTTTTGATTAATGGATGTGTTATGGGTAAAACCTGAGCTGACCTCCTGACATCATAATTCCATAGGCCCCGGCTAAGGTCCTTAAGGTCGGCCTCACAAGTGTAGCCGCCCTGACGAGCTGAAGACAGGAACCAAGTCAAGGACAAGAGCTGAGTTTGCAATCGATCAGGGCTGATCGACGACGGGTGTATTTCGATATCTCGATGGGCATTCTTGCCTAACCACATGTTCAGACGACCTAACCTTAGGGTCGTCCTCGATCGATAGTGAAGGGCAAACCGCTTCACGTGAGGTGGAAATATAGGACCACGTCTGGCAAAGTCGATGATGAATATGTCTCCTACTAATACCAGCATAATCCACGACCTTTGAAAATCATGCCTATTATTGAATCTCACTCCCTTAAACATGGCCACTACATTGGGCTTTGATCACTTCTCTGATTGTTATAAACATAAATCTCTATTCCCATTCAAAGGTATGCAATACCTTTGTGACAAAACTATTCTCTCGAAACAAAACATTTATCTTACTTAGGCATCGGAGGACTTATGGTCGGTTTCCGACCACCTTGTAGCTTCTTCTTGCATCATGCAAGATCTTTCTTTGGAATTCAAGTTGTTGAAGTAAGTTGTCATTCCTATCTAGGTGTGGACTTCTATCTCACCTCGTTTGTTGCCTAGAAATAGACAACAACAAGATATGTATTCGAATTACATCACTAACTACTTCTCATCTTAACCATCCAGTAAGATCCAACAATGAACAGTTCAGGACACTGATGCACCACAATTGTTAGTCTATGAGCCATCGAAAGTGGGGCACGGACGGTTTACATGAGTTACACACATCAACGTGTTAAATTCCTCAGTGCTTGCGTATAGAACATCAGATTCCACAGAGTATCAAATCTAGTTTTAGCAAAATACGCTCCAATAATCACACATCCAAATAGCTGTCTCCGAGATTGGAAACATAAAACCATATGATATTAAGGCAAAATTAACACACGAAAAATAAACCAATAAACCCAACAACAATCTACTAATCCAACGCGCGGAAAGATAGAGGCGGGAATTTGCGGCACACATGCCAATGTGGCACATGCGTGCAAGATCCAGGACACTCATCAGATCGGACCCACCGGGAACACAACCAAGGTAAAAATCCAAACGGTCCACTCACAACGTGCCCACATATGTGTGGTGGAATTTAGGCTCTTGTCTTTTTATTTTACTAACCGTCCTTTTTTCCTCTCACATGTGCGGCCAATATAACATGTGGGCCCACCTGATTTTTCGGCCAGACCATGTCCATGGTGGGATATACCTAATGAATGGCCCGGATCTAGCAGATGTACTTCATGTTGGCACATATGCCTGCGAATAGCCTCCTTCATCTCTCTATAATGGACGGATAACAAACGCAGTGGGTCCACCACATGGGCATTTTACACATCTCGGTCCCTCTTGCACTCAGGTGACATGGTAGGGAACCTTGATCTGTCCGTACAATAGTTGTAGATGGTGTATTTCTGTCGGACCCACTTCAACCTCTTGTATTGTAGAGCATCCAGGTCTTGGAATTCTCTCTGGTCCCACCAGCGCTTGCCTTGGGTCGCACAATAGGTAGACATGACCGAGGCCTCACAACCGTCGATGTGGAAGCTTTGGTAAGCGGCCACGAAGGGTGCCTTGCTCCAATCGGTCTTCTCAAGCCCACCTCGGGTGGCCCAGTCATCAGCATTCCAAAGGCTGGAATAGATCTTCATGGGCTGATTGAAGGGAAATCTCACTCCCAAGTCCTTGCTATTCTTGAAGACCCTGATTGGGACATCATCTACAAAGAAACTGGTGGGGCCCACCAATGAAAAAGAAAAAGAAAAAAAAACATTTATGTTATTAGTGAAGGAAATGCAAGGTCTTTTGGAGTTTTAGATGTGTACAGAGTGTCAATGTCTTCTTCTTCTTTTCTCTGCCATCATGTCTCATGTGTAGGATATCCAATCCATGAAAAAGGTGGGCCACAATGTGATGGTCATCTGAGAAAAAAATCAGATTGATCGACTCATTACAAGGGCCACACCAGTACACTTATACTTTCCAGCTAGTTAAGTGGCTCAGCCAGATCTTCATATATAGATGATCATGGTGGTGAGGCCCACCTTTCGCACGGATTAGATATTCTATACGTATCACATGTTGATGGGAAAAGAATGATGTATTATAACTTTTGATAAAGCTGCCGCATCTGATCATTTCTCATTTATCACGTGCTTAGTACCCGCCCTTGACAGATACACCCATCCTTGCTACTTTTTTTTAATACAATGGTGTTACAGTGCGCCGAGAGGGGGAGCGGATTAGGTGAGACTGTGGGGCTCACAGTGATCTATGTGCCTTAAATCCACACCGTCCAACCATTTTCAAAGATAATTTTATGGTATGATGCCAAAAATGAAGCATGCCAAAATCTAAGGTGGACCACACCATAGGAAACAGTCGTGATTGAATCTCCACCATTAAAAACTTCATGGAGTCCACCGGAATGTTTATTTGCCATCCAACCTGTTGATAAGGTCACAAAGACCTATACGAAGAGACCACACGAATACCATCTTGATCCAAAGCTTTTGTGGCCCACAAGAAGGTTTTAATAATGGTCAATCACTTCTGTTTCTTATACTCTGGTGTGGTGCCCACATGGATTTGCGTGACAAATCCACTCCTTTCATCTGTTTTTCAAGACCATATAGTAGGTCAGGAATCTAAAAATAAGGTAGATTCGAAACTCATGTGGGCCATACCACACGAAACGGTGGGGATTGAACGCTTGTGGGTGACAGAAGTTTTTTATGAGGATGATATCTGTGCCTACAGTTTATCTAAGTGGGGATAACCCTATGAACGGTTTGGACGGAATACAAACATCATGGTCAGGTCAAAAAAGGTTTCAACGGTAGATGTTCCCGTTCCCACTGTTTCCTTTGGTGTAGCCCACATGAGTTTTGGATCTTCTTGATTTTTAGATACAATTCCTACTGTGGTCTTTCAAAATAGATGGACGGTGTGGATTTGTCATGGAGATTTTTGTGGACCCCACACAGGCACATCTCTGTGCCCGGGGTCACAGGCAATCGACTCCCACATAGCTTTAGATCAACCAACTCACGTCCCTCTTACTATATTACCAAAAGAAGAAGAAAAAAATGAATGCAGTCATCAATCACATGAGATTTGTTGGAGGCTTTATTTTTTTAGTAAAAAGAAGAGCCAGAGTTTTTATATCGCACCAAACTTACTTTTGGTAACAACGTAGTACACATGTTGACAATTTTGTATGAAAATATACAGAAGAAATGGTGTATTCATCAATCAGGTTGGATGTAAATGTCAAATCCATTTAGTTGAGGGGTGGCGTAAGTAAAAAGGATAAGAAAAACATACGCAATCTGATACATGTTCCACAGGACTGAGTATGAATGGTAGGCTTTAGTTGGATCAAACCAGAGATAAATCCTCTGTTCTCTGTTTCCTTTTCCTCCAGTAAATACATTCGTCTGTACTATGTATGGTTGATTTGTCCTGTTTCCCAAGAACTCAAAATCTATCTCATCATGCTCTGAGTTCTGTGACGAAAGCTGCATAAAAAAATTAAAAAAAAAAGAAAAGAAAAGAAAAGAAAAAATAGTACTTGATTAGTGACTAATCCAAGTTTAATCAGCTTTTCGTATGTATTAAGAAATTAAAAAACACTTACATAAAATGCAGTTACTGTTCCAGCTGAATCTCCTGGGACCATCTTTATTCTCATGCTGAAGTGGCCAAACAAATATGAGCCCTTGGATTGAAAGCCAGTGCCTATGGACAGTGACCCAAAAATCTAAAATCATTACTTTGATAAATGAACAGGAAATATGATGTGGGTTTTAGTTTGAGGACTGACATTTATACCCCACACTTTTTTTATTCACACTTTTTTCTAGTTTTGGTGTTGGAATAGTACCCAAAAGAAAAAAGAAAAAAGAAAAAAGAAAAAAAAAGAAGAAGAAGAAGAAGAAGAAGAAGAAGGAAAATGGGGTAGAAATAAAATAATTACCTGTGTAGTTATCTAACTTGAGATGAACTTCAGAGCCACCATTGAGGTAGTTGATGTGATCAAAGGCCCATGTGGGAACATAGTTTCTGGAGAAAGGAACATCTACTGGCTTTCTTGGTGGAGCAGCCATGACAAGGAAGGGGAAAAGCAAGGTAGAGAGGCATAGAACGATGTAAAAAGAGGACGCCATTCCTGCAAAGTAAGAAACAAAATGAAATGTTTAGAGAGAGAGAGAGAGAGAGAGAGAGAGAGAGAGAGAGAGTTGATGTTGTCTGATGCAGTGGAAAAGATTGTTAGAATTAGCCAATGGAGAGAGAGAGAGAAGAGAGAGAGAGAGAGAGAGAGAGAGAGAGAGAGAGAGACCAATGGAGAAAGAGAGAGATACCCAATGGAGGTTAGAGAGAATGAAAAAGAGAGATACCCAATTGAGAGAGAGAGAGAGAGAGAGAGAGAGAGAGAGAGAGAGAGAGAGAGTACCCAATGAACGGAGAGAGAGAGAGGCCACTGAGGGAAAGAGGAATGCTGCAAGCCTTTATGTAGGCAAGAGGACTGAGGATTTGAACTTTTTTATCAATGCTGCTGTATTTTTTGGAGAGTGGGGTTTGTGCAATCTCCTGGTTGTTTCCAGCCATGCATAAAAATAGTTGGTACTAGGCTATAAATCTGTTGCTAGTTCACCACCATTTTTAAGTTCTGGTCTAACAACAAAATGCACACATCATGTTCCTCCACAGAAATCCAGACCGCCCACATTGAAGTTCGCGTTGTGGATAGAATATAGCAAAATTTTCACAATGATCTAATGATCTTAACCATCTCATTTTCTGGCTATGCAAAACCACAGTCTACCTGCAGTGTGGACAGTGTGAAATGAAGTGGTGGTGAATTATCACCATAGTCTTATACTAGAATATTAATAGAGAAGCAATACAGCTATATCTCTATGTTGGAGGCTTCAATAATTTCAAATGCAAACTGGACTGTTTGGAGGGTATTGGGGATTTGGTAGAATTGGGAGCATGAAAACGAGAAATGTCCATCTCCTGGCTTCTGCTGCCTTTCGTGGCTTCTTCTGGCCATGAGTCATGACTCATATCCATACAGCTCATGTACGCAGGAGGAATTCACTTTCGTTTAATCAAGGGTCTGTAGCTTTTGGCCTTGTCGGGGTGTCATTAAGTACCTGTAGACCGGCTCCTGTTTGGAGTGGAAGCCGATCTGTGTCCTGCCCTCATCAGGACCGATATCGGTTCAGGCAGGGAGTGCGACTTGGCTGCGACCTGGGAGCCAGTGAGGGGGTGGGACCCTGACCGTAGGGCCTACCTCAATGGAAGCCATCCATCTGTTTTGCCAACTTATTTATGGCATGGTCCCAAAAATAAAGCATATACAAAATTTATGTGGACTTCACAATAAGAAATAGTAAATATTGTCTATTAAAAACCTTTTGTAAGCCACAAAAGTTATTGATCAAGCTTCTTATTTTTTTTTTTTTTTTTTTTTTTTAAGTTTGCTTGACCTTGTCAACTGGTTGGATGGTAAATAAACATTATGATAGACCTTAGGAAGCATTTAATGGCAGGCATTCAAGGACCACTGTTATCTAATGTTTGATCCACCTGAAATTTATATTACTTCATTTTTTAGACCATGCCCTAAAACAAGCTAACAAAATAGATAGACAACGTGGATATACAATGCATGCATATACAATGCATGTATTTACCAAGGGAGGTGGGGCCTGGTTTGAGGTCTACAACCAAGTTCAGCTCCCCATCAAGGTTTCTATAGACTTCCTAGGTGTTGCTGTGATGTTCATTTGTCATCCAACCTATTCATAAGGTTACATCGACTGGAATGAAGAGAAAATAAAAATGTCAACTTGATCCAAATCTTCTTAATTTCTAAGAAGTTTTTAATGGTGGGCCTTCAATCCCCACTATATAGTTTGCTTGAGCCTTTGATTTGCCTCATTTTTTGAACTCATACAATAAAATGATTTGAAAGATTAGACGAACGATATACATAAAACCTATATATAACAGTGGGTCCCATTACTTGGACCAAATCCGTCTAAGCAGAGGCAGGAAGCAATCTGCCATTTCAATTGTAAATTATATTAATAATGTATTATAAAAATACAATGATTACAAATTATAATAAGCCATTTTGAAAGATAGGCAACCTGATTAACAATTTGTCATGGTTGGACTGGCATGATAAAATCATAAAAATGATATATTTGGACAGAAGAAGATAGAATATAAAATTGCAATTATTATAAATCTACCTGTCCTATTTTAGGATTATAATCTGCAATCCAAACCGGCCGAGGGCAGTTTAGATTCAAAGAACATGCCACGAGCATTCAGAGGGTCCTCACATGCATCCTAACTACAATGCGCAAAGGGTTGGCAACATAAAATCCCTGATGGTTGTTATCCACATGGGTGACGCTGTGGCATCTTACAGAGTGAGTTTGCCATGCTTAACCTGCTTATTATACTAAATAATGCACGGTCTTTAGCGCCCTCGTTGAGAACAGAAAAGAGATTATTGAATATTTAGGTAGGTTAGCCTGAACCGTTGGATGAGGGAAGGTGTGACGTGGGACATTGGATGGTCTCCACGGCAGCGACACCTGCACATGCGCTCACTGCCATCGATCAATTGGGAAACGAGTCGTTGGAAAGTACTGAAAGTGAAGTTTTCACTTTTACCTCTCTTTTCCTCCTCCTAAAGCTAAACTTCCATGCTTGTTCGCACCTTTTGAAAAATGGTGGTGACTCTTCAACAGAACACATGGCAGAGTTGGAAGGCAATCCAAACCGTTCTAATTGCTGACCCAGCAGAGGATGTGCATATCCGAAAAATCGAACTAAAAAGATAATATCAACCACCTGATTTTTCCATTTGAATTTGGATGGGTTGCTCGTTTTCTTTATTGTCCATATAATAGCCATTAATTGGACGGTTAAAATTACTTATCAATGTGATTTTAGAGACATGCTCATCAACAGTGACCAACCACTTTTAAAGGTGCAAAATTAGTAAATGATTCAATCTTTCTAAAAAGGTCCAAAACATACGTTGCACAACCCGAATGCAGTGGACGCATTAGAATTGGATCATATAGCTACAAACCATGACCTAACTCGTGACCGTCAATCACTAGCTGATGAGTTGACTCGAGACCTAGTGGATTGACCAAGTGGGTATGTAAAATAAATTTATTTTTAAATATATATAATAAAAATCAAATTAAAAAAAATAAAAACTCCTTTAGTCGTATTCCTTTCAATGATCAATGGTCTCCCTGCAACTAAACCAGGTCCGAGTGTGACCTAAGTATATTAGCATTGTCCTTAAAAAAATTAATGCTGCCTGTACCACCTGTGTTAGGGCAGCACGTATTGACACTCACGCCTTTGTGGTATATTCAAGAGTTTCAAAACATGAGGTTATAAGTTCAAGCGCCAATTGTAGTACTGTAAGTGCGTGTGATGCCCCAGTTGTAGGCTAATGAGAGTTTCAACACGATGTCATAGGTTTAAGTACCCATTGTGGTATAAAAAGTCAATATAGTGTGTGTGTGTGGACACACCAAGGACGTGTGTTGGACATCCACACCATGCATTTGGTAGGTCTCCTCTAATTAATGGGATGTGCTAAAAATCAGTTGTATAAGGAGCTTAGGTGGGTCATACCACCTAAAATCATGTAAAAACATGCCTAAAATATCGAAAAGCACTTGGTGGGGCCCACCTAAGTTTTGGATATGGCTGAAACTTTTTCTTGATGGGCCTTATACATTATCATGAAGGTTTTAATGGGCAGATAACTACTCTCAACCATTGTCAATGGTGCGGCCCACCTAAGTCCTATGGCCCACCATGAAATGATGCATTTGATTAATGGGGTGGATGTCCAACACATATCACAGTAGGGCCCACATAGCTCGACCTCATGGGAAGCTCCCATAAGGTTTGAGTTGTGTGGGCCCCACTGTGATGTGTGATGGGCATCCACACCATCAGTTAGATGCACCATTCTGTGGTGGGCCATGGTCTTAAAACTCAAGCTAATCCCTGACTTGGGTGGGCCACTCCATACACACACAATTAAGAGTGGATATCCACCCATTGAAGCTTTTATGATCATTTATAAGATCGACTAAGATGTGGTTGAGAAATCCAGCCCATCCATTGTGCTTGTCCCACTTAAACGAGAGGTTATACCAAGTTTCAACCGTATTCAAAACTCGAGTGGGCCCAACAAGTGCTTGATTTTACATTGTTTCAGTTGGTATGCCCACTTGAGTTACAGCTGATTTTTGGGATATCCCATAACCAATAGGGAACCCACCAAATGCATGGTGTGAATATCTGATGCACATCACAATGGGGCCCACACATATCGACCTCAATGGAACTTCCCATGAGGTCAAGTCCATAGTACCTTTTCTATATATACACACACACACATCCCATTAAGATATGCATTATGATCTGGAGATGATGAACAGGGCACAAGGCTAGGTGAGGCTCTTCAAAAAACTCCCTCTTCATCAAACTTGGAATCATCATTGATGACAACACAAGTACGCCGATTTCCCATACGGCAATCTTATATGTAAAGGTCTAACAAAATGCCCTTAAACAGTAAGAGTGATCCACACCAAAATTGTGCTAGATTTGATTTTTCCTCACCCAATCACCTGTTAGTGACCTGCTCTAATTGATTCTAAGTGGAAGTTTCCAACCAACTTAACCATATGAAATATCACCTAACAAATCATTGTAATTCTCCGCGGGTCTCGCTCACATGCAATTGTGATTCTTAAGGGACTCAACTCACATGCACTGAAAATAGAGAAAATAGAGGACTATCATTTAGGTGGGCCATCTCTTAGGTGTCTCCATTAATATAATTGAAAATCACTAATAGAAATGTGCAGGTGTGAATGGTAATCTTGTCAATTTTGGGTATCTCACAGGTGATTAATTAGGGATTGATTATGTCATGATTTCTATGCTGTCAATCGAATTATATAACTTTTATTGCTAACGCAAAGAAAAATAAAATATATTTCCATACAACACTGTCAGTGAAACTATATTTTACTTCTTCAGGTAGCTCCCTTAATAGGATCAACATAGGAGCTTCTAACTATCCCATTTTATTTATTTGGATGTTTGAGAGCTTAGTATTTGACTTGGGCTAACTAATAAAGCCGACTCAGTTTAGAAAAGCTATCATGCCAACGCAAACTATTACTTTTACATGATGCATGTTCAAACATCTGATAGACAGACATACCTATTCGGACCTGACAACCACTTCCTAAGATAACCATATTTCAACATTAAGGTCTTGGTATTGATTTCCACCCTTGGTATTGATTTCCAAGTGGGGGTGGCTAACATTATGGTGTGACTAATAGTTGGGGTATGTGTACTAACGGTGCATGGGATGTGTGTACTACACGCACCAGGACCTTAGTGTTGAGATGAAGTTATCTTCACTCAATCTACCACTGTCCCAAAGGTGTGGGTGTTCTATCTAATATATATTCCTTGATAATTAACAAGGCATCAGAGCAGGTGAATTTGCCTTGGTCTTTCCTTTCCCTTCCTCTCTTTCTTCCTCTTCCTTCCATCAAAGATTCAAAATCCACTAGGCCCAAAGCCCAAATACACCAATAATTTAACAGAATCAAATCCTTTCAGATGGTGAGAAAACTCCTAATTTAATAGACATTCACCCCTAATCTAATTAATGTCCGCAACTGACTCAAATGAGTCAAACTCAGAAATAAGGAACCGATTGTGTTCTGGTGCCTGATTGCATGGATATTAAAGATGAAAAGCTGCGGGTTCCAAAACAAGATCTTGAATTATATATAGGTATCATGTGTTTAGCAACTGATTGTTGTTTTTAAATTTGGAAAACCATCAAAGAACCATTTGTTTTATAGTTATTACATTTTGAGTACCACGTGGGGCTCATGAATACAGCTCAAATCAGGCAAGAGAATAATATCTTCTACCCATACATCTCCTTTGCTGTATGATCATCTGCTTCGATTTTGTACCATCTCGGCTATTTATGGTGGGGCCTACTAGGTGAACGGTTACGATTGAATTCATGCACAGAAAGAAGCCCTTGCCTTAACGAGATGCTAGCAATGTCCCAAGCCTTTTGAATGATGCATGGGACACCCAATCAACGATCAGGATGGTTCATTCAATAGTACTAAGGGAAGCTAGCTATGGTGCAAAAATCAGCCAATTAAATGATCATAACCCTTGAATGAGGCCAATTTATTACAACCGTCCAAAAGCCACATATCACATGGTTTGAATTGTTAAACTAAAGTGCTACTTTGGAACCATAAACAATACAAAGTGCAATTTATCTAGTAGATATTTCATGATGCATGGATCTATTTTCTAATTTCTTCTTTAAATCTTGGCCGTCCATTTTTCATTTATTGATCGGACACTTAGGACATTTTAATTAGCGTGATTTCCCACCATGGCCTGTTCCTGATTTTATGAATGAATGATAGGTAAGGCCATGTGCCTTCTAAAAGCTTCTCCTGATGTTGCTAACGTCCCACTAGCATGAGGCGTAAGCAAAACCGATATATATATAACAGCATTTATCTAGTATTGTGTGAGCATCTCTATTTATAGATATTTGAGACCCATGTTATTAAACAAAACCATAGGGCAGGTGGGCCCCACCGGCCGAGATTGCACGTGACCCACTAAATAATTTTATTTATTATTGGAATGAGAATATAAAAATGGACGGTAAGACTTAAAGAGTAACAGATGGTCTTGCATGCCTTACAATCTGTAGGCCCTACTTTAATATTGGGTCCATGTACAATTAATCCACAGTGAACCTCTACTGTCCAGTGGTCCAAGTCAATTAGACGTGGGTCCACTGATTACCATTGCTATTAGGTCCACTGTTGATGGGTCTGTAGAAGCCATATCAACAGATCAAATTCCAGGAGCCATGATCCATCACTCTGCTAGTTTACATGTGGGCCGAAGTGGGTTGCACATGTCATCAACAAAGACCGTTGGATAGGTGGAGTTTAGTGTAGGTTGCACGTGACCCGCGACAAAATCCATGACAGGATGATCACAGCTATATAACACTCTCATCCTAGGATTCACGTGCTCGGATGTGGGCCCCACCTCTCCTATCCAAATTTGCACGGTAACCAGGGCAGGAGATATCGTGTTGGAACATGACAAACGAAATTAAGTAGTCTGCCAGTTCTAGGCTCTAGCTTATCTTTTAATGAATCTATCTCTATTGGTCTGTACTCTGTACAACTGTTGTTTGGTTGGAGCAGAGATTAGGTGAGGCAAGGGTAATAGCTTAGTGGATGAGGCCCACCTTTATGTATGTGTTTTATATCCACTCCGTCCATCCATTTTTCCAGCTAATTTTAGAGCATAGTTATAAAAATGAGGCAGATCCAAGTCTCAGGTGGACCACACTATAGGAAAACAGTGGTGATTGAATGCCCATCATTAAAAACTTCCTATGGCCCACTGTAATGTTTATTTACCATCCAACCCGTTGATAAGGTCACACAGACCTGGATGAAGGGAAAACACAAACCAAAGCTTTTGTGGCCCCAAGAAGTTTTTAATGGTGGGAATTTAATCCTTATTGTGTGAGATCACATGAGATTTGGATCTGCCTCATTTTTGGGACTGGACCATAAAATGAGCTGGAAAAATGGATGGACGGTGTGGATATACAACCCATATATTGAGATAGGCCATGGTCAGGGACTCCCACTAAGCTGTTACCCCTGCCTCATCTAATCCGCGTCCGTTTGGTTGGTTGGTGGTATCCGGTGGGCCCTACTCACCAGAAGAGTCGATTTGTGATAAAAGGATCAATGACAGGTATGAGGCAGATCTCGTGGGCCTCAGATGGATAAGATCCTTGACTCGGGGCTGAGTTCCGTACGGGTCCCGAGTCCGGGTCCATATCTGGCTCTTGCTGGAGTCCTGGTCCAGTTCCCGTACCCTGAGTCCCTGACCGGGGTAGTGCGGTTGTTCTGCGGTTAGGCCATCACTTACCAGATGAATGGTCTGGATTCACCTTATCTTAAAACCAGGTGTAGAGTGGCAATGAGCATGAAAGCTCCTCTTAGTTGGACATGCCAACGAGATTCCCATGGCACCATCCATAACACTTGGCACCATATCACACCTGTGTGAAATCTAGACCGCATATCAGGCAGGGTCCACCATGTCTATGTCCTCACCCAAAAGTTATATCTGTCCACTCATAAGGTGGACCGCATGTGCATTTTAAGAGGGCCCAGAAAACAATCCGGTTCGCTCATCAAGTGGGCCATATATGTATGTTGAAACGGTGACCATTGGTTACCTCTGTGCACAATGCATTCATTTCACACGCATGTGAATTGGGACCAGAGCATATCCAGTGGGGCACGTCTTATGAAGGGCCCAGATCTTACACACATGTGCTACATGATCATACGGAGAACAAGCTCAAGTAGGGTTCCAAATATCTGGAATCGATACGACCACCCTTCATGCACGTGGCCCACTTGGTTGATGGACCAGCATGGGTTTTTTAAGGTCAGGGGCATCTTCCTAGTGGTCCCTCTGATGAACCGCCTGGATGCTGCGCATGTGCCTACGAGTTCCAATGCAAAATCAGACCTGTCAGCTCCTAGCACGGTTGTAATTGGTGTCAGATGTCAGCAATACCAGATTCAACGGCGGTGATGGGCTCCGTAATATGATCAGATGCAGCGGCTGTATCACAAGTCATGATACAGCCACTTTCCCCCAAATGCCTAACACCATGATAATCATGACTTGATGTATGATGTATGGGAAGGAAAACTCATGTACCTTGCAATACGTACTTAACCGGGGCTATTTGTCTGAGGTCTTAACGTCCACGCAATCCACCCCGTCCTTTGATTCACGTGATATGGCCCCACATGAGTCTTGGAATACCGTGCTTTTGGGTAATTCTTTCCATTGGATGAGGGACATTAGATGAATGGATTGGATGGCATATAAAGTGGGCCCTACATAAAATTAATGGTGGATGTTCCTTTGTTGTGGCCGGGACCGGAATAGGGTAACAGCAGGTTGTTACCCTTACCGTGTGGGGCCCACCTTGATGAATTTGTTTCATATCTACGCCGCCCATCCGTTTTTTTTTTTTTTTTTTTTTAGATCATTTAAGGACGTTATCTAAAAAAATTAAGTACAAGATCATTTAAGGACGTTATCTAAAAAAATTAAGTACATCCAAATCTCGGGTGGACCACACCACCTCGGAGAAATTGGTGAATGACCATTAAAAGCCTTTTGTAGGCCAAAAAATTTTGGATCAAGCTAATCTTTGTATTTTCGCTAGTATAGTTCTAATTGACCTTATCAATGTGTTGGATGACAATAAACATCACGTATCTTCTTAAAGCAGGCCTTGGGAAGTTATTAATGGTGAGTGTTCAATCATCACTGTTTCCTGTGGTTTGGTCCGCCTGAGATTTGGATGTGCTAATGTTTGGCACCAAGCCCTAAAATTGGCTGGAAAAAACAAATGGACAGAGTGCATATACAAGATATCATCAAGGTGGGCCCTACGGTAAGGGTAAAAACCGCTAAGCTGTTACCCCGTCGACACCTAATCTGCGTTGTGGCCTACCTGAGGCTTGGATTATGGTAACTTTTGGATTGAATGTTAACATGATGTAACATATGTTGGGAAACCCACATAAGCTAGAATCAAACTGAGGGCAATGACACAGCGGCAACAGTCAAGTAAATCAATACGCATGAAGATAGTCTGAATTTTATGTGGAAAAGTCCTTACGGAAAAAACCACATCACGAATCAATCAATATGAATATTAGTAAGTTACCAGAGAAAGAAGAACACTTATCTGGATCAAGCCCCACAAGAGAAACTCAAGCTAATCACAAGCTTTTTCTCTCACCCTATAATTCTCTCAATCCCTCTAGGATACCTAACCCCTTTAGCAATTACTCTACTCCTGCATTAATTACACCCATTTAAATAGGAAACAACTAGAATTAGAAATAGACTTATGCAAACTGAGTAAATCGACATACAATTGGGCGCATGATACCTCCTTCGATCGCCCGACGCTCGTGCGTTCGGTCACCTGAAACCATGCAAAAACATCCAAAGAGTTTATTGTGCTAAATCTGCAATGGTCAGTCGCCCGACCATCTGTTCGATTGCCCAATGGCCCTGTCCAGCATAGATTTGAGTCACCTGATTCCAACAATCTCCATCGTGACTTTAATCTTCATCCTGCCCCTCTCCATACACGACCACCCATCTTTCATCTCTAGTTCGTCTCCTATCATAGCTCCACCGCTTCTCGTGCCTCCAACAACTCTACTCCTGCACATTCACGCTCTGTTTGCTGATGTTGCCTTGGGCACTTGCCACATACTGAGCAAACGTGGATTTTGCTACAACCATCGTAGCTCCACTGTGAGAAGTTCTCTCGATCAACTTGTAAAGATGACCAAATTTTTGTACTTTCATCATCATGAGTGCCCCCTTTATTACTTTACAATACCAATCGAAGCTAGTAAACCTACACCGCATCGCCTCAAGTGCACCAAGAGAGATAAAATTCTTTTTCGACCTAAGGATATGCCTCACATTTGTCAAGACTCGTTCGATCCCATCGAATATCTTAATGTGCACCGTACCAATACCTATCACCTTGCAGGTTTAGTCATCACCCAAAAACATCGATCCAATATCATATTCGTTGTATGTTACGAATGAACTTCGGTCAAGACACATGTGATATGATGCACCTGAATCTATGAGCCACTCTCCACTAAGCTGCCCAGATTCGGATACAGTCAATACATCACCATCGTGCTCTGTGGATTTCATAGTATTAGCCTCCCTAGAAGAATCATCAGACTTCTCTTGCTTCGTCTTAGGATTCTAACAATCCCTCTTCATGTACCCTTTCTCCCCACAATTTCAGTACCTCACTCTGCTCTTCCTTTTGCCCTTGAATTTAGATCTCGATTACGAATATCCCCTATCCTACTTAGAATCTCTCCTCTCATAATCAGTGCTTCTGTAGAGGAACCCGTGTAATCAATTTTCTTTCTCATCACCTTCAACTGGAGGGTTGAGATAATGGTCTTAACACTAATGGTCTCCCTCTCACTTCGCTTATGTATCAGGTGCAGTCTTCTCCCTCATGACATTGTACATGACCTCTTCTGTCAAGCATAATTGGATTAAAATATTAGCTTTGTGATCCATCTTCTTTTACTCTTCTTCTTTTATATATTCTGATCAAGTGTGTTTTCTAATCCTTACTGAAACAGGATGCCCTTCATCTTGACATTTTATAATTCAAAGTTATTTTTCCCAGAATACTTCTCTATGTTGAATCTCATGCTAGACGTTATTGAAACATCGTCTCAGATTCCAATCTATCTCCCAACTTTATCTTTGATACAACTTGTTGGGAAACCTGATGGAAGAGAGAATCAAACGAAGACAATCATACTGTGGCAACAATTAAGCAAATCAACACACACAAGAAGGCAATCTGAATTTTACATGGAAAAATCCTCGCGGGAAAAAATCACGGTACAAAGCGATCACTGTGAATATTAGAAGTTACAAGAGAAT
This sequence comes from Liriodendron chinense, assembly GCA_003013855.2. Classification (NCBI taxonomy): domain Eukaryota; kingdom Viridiplantae; phylum Streptophyta; class Magnoliopsida; order Magnoliales; family Magnoliaceae; genus Liriodendron; species Liriodendron chinense. The sequence goes on from ML058479.1 coordinate 1,624,633, forward strand.
GAACAACACTTATCCGGATCAAGCCTCATAAGAGAAAACCAAGCTAATCGTAAGCTTTGTCTCTCACCTTTGAACTCTCTCAATCCCTCTAGGATACCCAACCCCTTTGACAATTACCCTAATCCCGCATTAGAAACAGACTTATACAAAACTGCACAAACCTAGCGCAAACCTACCATGCTCCCAACGCCTGTGTTGGAGAGCCTTCAAACGTATGTGCGCGAATTGGGTGTCCAGACCGGTCGGGCGATCGATCTGGCCATGTGGCCCAGATGCACGTGAAGGCAGCAATTTCTATGGTGCCCTAGACTGGTTAGCTGACCGGTCGTCAGGGGGCTCTGACTGGTCGGTGTTGAGGCAACAAGGTGGAATTCTCCTTTGGACATATTTTTGTGTTGGGCGACCGGTCGAGCGCCCACGCGGTTTCTTACGCAACAAGCGGGATTGCGTAAGATGTTGCTATTTTCGATTTTCTACCTATTTAAGTGGGTTTTAAACATGTTTAGCTAGAATCCTAAGGTGTCTAAAGTTTCCTAATCGTGTTAGGAAGAGGGGAGAGGTGTTAATGAGAGAGAGAGCTTGGGTTTTCTCTGTTTTCCTTGCTTGTGGGTTGTCAATCTCTGTAATCTTCTGTTTAATCATAGTGAATCGCTTTGTGCCGTGGTTTTTTACCTGTTGAGGGGGTTTTCCACGCAAATTCGGATTCTCTTGTGGTGAATGCTTGTGTGTGGTTTCATTGCATAGTGCTCCTCGTTTGATCTCACATTACTCCGCGCATTTCGGCTTCCGCTTCCACTGCCGACTTTCCCAACAAGTGGTATCAGAGATATCGTTGGGGTGGAGTAGAATTCTGATCTGAGACGAGAAGATGGGATCAGGCACAAGGTTCGAGGTAAAGAAGTTCTCCGAAAAAAATAACTTTTAGCTATGGAAGGTAAATGTTGAATCCTTCCTAGTTCAACAAAGGCTTGATGAAGATCTTGGAAAGTGACTCGAAGCTATGAAAGATGATGAGTGGACGAGGCTCGACAAGAATGCTAGAACCTCAATCCTGTTAAGCCTTACGGATGATGTTCTCTATCATGTCATGAAGGAGAATACTGCGGCTGAAATGATGGACGAAGGTAAAGAAGGTTTATGCTAAGAAGTCTCTAGAGAATCACATGTACGTGTTGATGCAGTTGTTCACCTTGAGGATGGCTAAGGGAACGGAAGTGGAGGACCACTTGAGCACGTTCAATAAGTTGGTTTGCAAATTGGTGGAGATCGATGAACCGATGAATGATGAATATCAAGCATGCATCCTGTTGAATTCTCTTTCAGATTCAGGGACTCTGTGTGCGTAGGTAGGGAAACCATAAGTGTCGAGAGCTTCAGTCGAAGGCGATGAGAAAGAAAAGCGGTGACGTGGCTTTCTGTTATTCCTCAGAGGCATTGGTTATGAGGGAAAAAAGTTCTGAGCATGGAGGATATTCGAAATCGGGATCTAAGGTCCAAGGGCAAAAGAAAGGCTAAGGTAAAATGCTTGAATTGTGGTCAAGAGGGCCACATGAGAGGGGATTATCAGAATCCCAGGTTGAAGCTAAGAGAAGTATGGAAGTTCTTCTGGAGAGGGAGCCAATACAGTAGAGGACAGTGGCGATCTGTGTGAAGTTCTGACTGTATCTGGCAATGGATCTTACGGTAGTGGGTGGATCCTAGATTCAGGGGCTTCATGTCATGTATGTCCTGACCGAAGTTCATTCACGACATACAGGGAGTATGGTGGAGAATCGGTGTTGTGGGTGATGGCTACGCCCATAAGGTTGTGGGTGTTGGTACGGTGCGCATCAGGATGTTCAATGGGATCGAACGAGTTTTGGAAGATGTGAAGCACGTCCCCAAGATGAAGATGAAGATGAATGTGATTTCTTTTGGTACACTCGAGGCGAAAGAGCGCGTGTTTATTGGCCACGATCGTTATTGTGAAATGATGAAGGGGGCACTCGTGTGTATGAAGGCACGGAGGTGTGGCATCTTTACATGTTGATCGGGAGCACAATTCACGGTGGAGCTGCGGGAAAGGTAACGAGATCCATCATTGCTCGTATGTGGCAAGTGCCCAGGGCCACATGAGAAGAGCGGAAAAGAGCATGAATGTGCAAGGTTAGAGTCAATGATGGCACGAGAAGCGGTGGAGCTATGATTGAAGATGAGATGACGTTGCGAGGATGGTGTTGATTCGACGTTTGAAGCCTCGATCGAGATTGTTGGAGAGCCTTCAAACGTATGTGCGCAAATTTGGTGTCTAGACCAGTCAGGCGATTGGTCTGGCCGTGTGGCTCAGATGCACATGAAGGCAGCAATTTCTGTGGTGCCCCAGACCGGTCAGCCGACCGATTGTTAGGGGGCTTCGACCAGTTGGGCTACCGGTCGGTGTTGAGGCAACAAGGTGGAATTCTCCTCTGGACAGATTTTTGTGTTGGGCCACCGGTCAGCCGATCGGCCAAGCGCCCACGCGGTTTCTTGCGCAATGCGCTGGATTGTGTAAGATGTTGCTATTTTCAGTTTTCTACCTATTTAAGTGGGTTGTAAACGTGTTTAGCTAGAATTCTAAAGTGTATAAGGTTTCCTAATCGTGTTAGGAAGATGGGAGAGGTGTTTATGAGAGAGAGAGAGAGAGAGAGAGAGAGAGAGAGCGCTTGGGTTTTCTCTGTTTTCCTTGCTTGTGGGCTGTAAATGTATGTAATCTTCTGTTTATTCATAGTGGATCGCTTTGTGCCATGGTTTTTTATCTGTTAAGGGATTTTTCCATGTAAACTCGGATTCTCTTATGATGAATGCTTGTGTGTGGTTTGATTGCATAGTGCTTTTCGTTTGATCTCGCATTACTCCGCGCGTTTTGGCTTTCGCTTCCGCTACCGGTTTTCCCAACAGCCTGTGGGTTCAATTGGCCGAAACCACAAAAACGTCCAAAAAGTTCTATGTGCCAAATTCTTCATGGTCGGTTGCCCGATGATCCTGTCTAACACAGATTTGGGTCACCAGATTCCAACAACATAGCTTACCTGATGTCGTGGATCTAACAAAAGCTCTGCCCACATTTCACTGGGTCCGCGGAAGATAACCCCGTGGGTACCTATAAGGAGAAGGCATGCTGCCCCCGGTTCAAATGAACATCAGGCCACTCTACTCCCTAGGCAGGCTGCCTAAGAATATTGAACCATGCCATTAGTTGTTCATTGATTTTCATCTTGTGTGTGGCTTAATTGGTGGATTTGACCGATTTTCCTGTTAGGTGATGATCATGGTAGGCACACCTTTTTATGGATTGGATAATATTCTACACCTATTTGATGCTTGTATTGTAACTTATGATATTGCCCCCTTATATGATCATTCCTTCCTAACTATTGTAGGGAAAATTGCAGTCAACACTTGTAATTACATAATAATTACAGTTATCCACCTATTATTTATCTAATGATAATTATATCATTGTAGTTTTCTTTTATAACTCATTAATTACCTTTCATTAACTCATTCAGAGTATAAAAATATAAAATGCATTCGAATAACCAAAATACCCATTCCAATAAAATCAGACACCAAAATACTCCCCTAGCCATGCGTACGTCCCTGATAATTTGCTAACATGGATGAATTCATGTGGATGAGATCCACCGCATCCATCAGGTACCCACACCATATTAGGCCTTGATCACAAACATCAAACTGATCTACAATTAGGTGGGGCTCATTATAGGAATCATTGCAAAATGTACCTAAAACCTCTAAATGTGGTGTGGTCCACCTGATTTGAGATAGCATTTTTTTTAGAGAACATTTATCTTGGCAAGAAGGGGCATACAAATAGATTGGATGGTATATATAAACCACGGTGAACCCATAGACAAGTAATGCTGTCCATCCCATCCTAACACTTCCTCTGTTGAGTGCGCTCGCGCGCGTTTAAACTCAATTTTTGATTCCCAAGGTGGACATGAAGTAGTGCAATTGATGGACGGTGTGGATCTCATCCCCACATTCAAGCAAGCTTCCTTTGAGAGAGTGCTTTCGGTGCCAAAACGCTTTTGACTTTCATAGTCTCATAAGAGAGACTTTCGCTGATGTGGATGGAATGACTTCATGCACGATACAGAGAAAATCAGGCTGGTTTATTCATTAATCGGACTACATGTGTTAGTTGAATAGTGACTGTTGAAAAGTTTCTTTTAAGTTTTCTCGTGTTGGGGTGGCCCACCTGATGGTTGGACCAGCTAATATCACCTATCATCGTCGTTGCAGTGGGAGAACCACCTTACCAACTGCTCAGATGTCAAGATGGAGGCAAGTTCGTTTAAACCGTCCATTGTTGTCATACATGTATGGTCCACATGAAGAGTCTGCCAGCCCAGTTTTTAAGCCAGCCACGCTGGATGTTCCCACCACCTAATGGGTTGGCACATGTCAATGCATGTGCATGTGAGCTTAGAGGTAGGTGTTTGTTTTCAAGTTAGGACAAGTGGTCCCGTGGCTCAGTGATACATTGAACTTTGATGGATAATGCCTAAAAAATACAGGGTATTTCAAATCCACAGTGCCAAACTGAGGCATCGACACGGCCCTACACAAAAACCTCTGGTCAGCATCCTCTCATCATTGTTCCATGCAGTGTAGCTACATAAGTTGTTAACCGGACAAGCATTTGGCCACAACAAGTGGCCCACTCAATGGATGAAACTGATGTGAAGTCTTTTCTAATATAATTAATATGGATCATCCATGCTAGCTATAAGACCATATTTTATGCTTTATGGGACAAAAGGTGGGCCAGTTAAAAATCAACATGTTCATAAGATGAATGTAGATACATTACTCGCAAAGATGAGGAAAGGTAAAATTTAAAAATAAATGCACTCAAAGGAACTTAAGGGTATCATCGATAGGTACTTTTATGGTTTGATCATGTGCAGTGGAAACTAAAATTCGCACTGATTATGAGTAAGTTGATACAAGCTAAAGACTAAAAGGTTAAGGGTAATGCCCAAAATGATGTTGATGGTGATAATAAGAAAAGACTTGATGACCTATAATCTAACCAAAAGTCTTGCCCTCGATCATAGAGTGGCATGGTGGAGTCGAATTTATATTGCCCTCAACTAATTGAGGTAAGGCTTAAATGTTAAATAAATAATTAGGAGCATCTAACCAACGTGATTTGAGAGGTTTGGGCCATCAAGGGCAGGCCTCATATGATTGACAGTCCATATCAATGATTAAACCATTTTCCAGCGTAACTAATATGAATTAGAAATTTCAATATGATGGTTAGGACTGTTTGACCCAAGTGATTTGAGGGAGATGAGCCCCATAAGATAAATAGTGCATACCACGGATTGGACCTTTGCTAGTATAATTAATATGGATCATCAAATTTCCTTAACCACTGATGGAACATTTAGAATCATCATATCAAAGTGATTTGAGAAGGGCGGGCATCAAAGGTGGGTCTAAAAAAGGTCTTCATGTTGGGGAACAACGGAAGCAATCACCAAGTCGAAAGAACGTGATTTCACGTGGAAAAACCTTTGCGGGAAATCACAACAGAATAGATATTATGGACACCACAAAACAGTTGACTCCACACCCAAAGGTTACAAGATTTTCTCATGTACGACTAGTTGCATGAGCCATTCAATACTCGCACATTATCATCAATCTTAACCCTCCAATTGATGGGTATCTTGAGTGGCCTCTTGGCTACAACTAAAGGCATATTGAATGGTCATCCGATCCAAGATCAAGCCTTTTAATTAGTGAGAATATTCTGTGAGCAATTACATACTGATCAAAAGGTTAGGATCATCCACCTATAGATCATGGCCCATTCAAGAGTTGATCATTGATTGGATAGTCTCGATTAATCACCAATGTGAAATGAGATAACTCCTATACTTAATATCAAAATTTCTGTTTTTCTCCTTTAAAATATTTTAAAGTTACAGAAGCAGAAATCTCGGCGTAGAACAAAAGGATAACCATGCATGTGTGGCTCCACTTTCTAAAATATAAATTTATATTAGGATGAGATTATGCGGCTTGGGATTGCTTCAGTCGCATGGAAAATTGTGCGGTCCACTGCATTTATAGCATCTTGATTGTATCTCGCGGTTAGTTTTGTATGAAACAATGCTTTAATTGCTAATCACCTCCCCCATTGCCAACCTTCCCAAAAAGAGTGCCTTGAGGTATCCCAATCATACATGAATTGTATGAAGTAGAATGCTGTTTCCAGTGGTGCATGAACATGCGCTACTCGCACGTGTAGTGATATCTGGGACATTCATCAGGTGGACCTTATCATGTGTTTCTAAGACTAAAAATCCAGTTAGTCTACCCATTACAATAGAAACTATTAACTTTGAATGGGAAATTGTTAGACCTCGTAGGGTGTAAAAAACACAGGGTTAGATAGTTACAGGTGAGGGAGCCGATTAGGTGCGGCCCTTACCGTGGGGCCCACCTTGATGTATGAATTCTATATCATTTTAGGGCATTAGCCCAAAAATAAAGCAGATCCAAATTCAGGTGGACATGCTTTAGGAAACAGTCGTGATTGAACGGCCCACCATTAAAATCTTCCTAGGGCCCACCATAATGTTTATTTATCATCCAACTTGTTGATAAGGTCGCCGAAAAAAAAGAACGAATATCAGCTTGATCCAAAAATTTTGTTCCCTACAAGAAGTTTTCAATAGTTAATCACTATTATTTCCTATAGGATGGTCCACCTGAGATTTGGATCTGCTTCATTTTTGGTTCATGCCCTAAAATGATCTGGAAAAATGAATGAACGGCATGGATATAGAATACATACATCAAGTTGGGCCCCACGGTAAGGGCGATACCGTCTTGGGTGAGGCTGGGGCCGCACCTAATCCGCTCCCTAGGTGATACAAGGGCCATGTGTATAGATATGGTTAAAAAGAGAGAACCAACAGTCCAAATCCGTGGACTGCCAGAAGAGTGGGCCTGTCTGATTTAGATGCCCATACACATCAACCATCAGCCCTCTTGATTAACGTCTGGGATCTCACACACATACCATGTCGATTTTTTATACATCTGAAGTGCCTGTTTTTGGTGCATCACATGCGCAGCGGGCGAGCTTCAAATCACACTCCTCTTGAATGGAAATGACAATGAAACGGAGAGATTAATGAAACGACTTGGCCCAACCAAAATCCTCTGTGATCTAAGCTGTTCCTCTGATGGGCCCCCAATCATGAATGGGGCGTATAGACAACTATCCTCTGTTAAATGATCCTAGTTGTTTGATGGTGGCCTGCAGTTCCATGGGAGAAATCGACCTATGGCTATGATTTTCTAGCGGGACATTTTCAGGGCATGATTCACCATGATGGAGCCACCACATGAACATTTTAGATGACAGAAAGGTTGGTTCCACTTCCACCTGAATGTTGCTGTCCACTTTGGTTGTTTTCAGGGCTGAAAATTATTAAGTACAATCGGTCATTGTACCATTTAGCTACGCCCACACTTGGCCTGACGAGGCTCGGCTTCGGCACCTGCTAGGCCCACCACCCTACCCATTGAAACCCCTAGTTTTAAAACAGTAGCCAATATGATAGGCTAATTGATGTTTTGCAAAATGGTTGTAGAACATGACAGAAGATGTGTTACAATTTACAAAGAATAAAAAAAAACAAATACAACAAATAGCCTTTGACCTCACAAGTAGTGAGGAAATGTTCCAAAGACAAGAAGAAATATTGTACAAAAATGTAAAAAGAATAACCAACCCCGATACGCACAGCCTCAGCTTCCCAATATCCAAGCCTGCTGCATTGATACTGGTAGACCCCTAGAATAACCAGTGTTTCCTTCTAGGTTTGTGCCGAATTGGAGCATCTGCAAAGATAACCAAAACAGCAGTTGCTAAAATCTTCTTTCAGATACAACCATTTCTGAACACTTAGGTAAATCAGGATTCTGTCCAGAACAGACCTCGCATTTCATAAAGTGAATTGTAGTGCACTTCAGACCAAAAACTCAGCCAAAACTCTGCAATGAAAGAAGAAATCTTTGTGTTAGAAATGAATGGAATTTAAGCAAACACATGAAATGATGAAATGTGGAAGTGGGCACAGTCGTCCGTCTCAGAGTTCAAAAGAAAGAGGATTACAAAATCCTGGGCCAGAGGATATGCACAATGTAAATCCCGAACCGCACATGCCAAAAAATGATAAGTTCGAAAAAAAAAGACAACCAGCATTCAACAATAAGGGGGCGTTTGGATTGCAAGTTACTTAAGATAAGCCACTTATGCCTCAAGTAGCTTATCTTGGTTTCTACTTATTAAGCTGAAATGATCAAGTATCTAAGTAAAAAAGTTATAAGTGATCTTAAGCCAAACTTACTTATCTTAAATAAGTTAAGTGATCTTAAGCCAAACTTATCTTAAATAAGTTACTTATCTACTGCTGTAAGTAGAAAAAGTAACTTATTTGGTGGTATCCAAACAGCCCCTAAATGTAGATGTATGACCCAACTGATAAGTGGGCTATCCTGACTTTTAGACTAGCTTACATTTTCATAGAGAAACCCACTTACTGAAATTACTAGATCTTGCACCCATGGGTCATGACAGTACTTGTGTGTTGCTTGCATTTTGCCATGCAGAATTGAAGAATGCCTACGATTGTGTCATTTGGGCACAGATGAAGGGCGTGGATCAGTTTGTGTGTATCCTCGGTATGGCTTTCCATTCAGATCAATGGTATTCCAGTGGGCTTCTTCAAGAGTGACCCTGTGTCCTCGTTTCTGTTCAATGTTGTTGCCGAAAGTGTAAGTATGATATTGGAGAAGGTGCTGCTGTGGGCCTCATACAGGGATCCGGTTCACCCCTTAAATCATCTCGAGAACAGAGGCATTTCTCTGCCAATCAGATGCATAATGTACACAACTGATGAGGAGAACATTCTCATTGGTTCTTGCACTGCAATGTGGCATGGCAGATTTGGTTCAGTTTGTTCAGAAAATTTGGGATTCAATGAGTCATCCCTGAGTCAGTGGCAGAATTCATTGCTGCATCCCAGAGGGAAGGGTATTGTGGATCTTAGCCATCACAGCTGGGCTTTGGTGCATTCGGTTGGAGAGGAACTGCAAAATCTTTTATGGTAAGATGTGTTCCAAGATGGAAAACTTCAGAAAGATTAGTAAGCAGGTAGTGCAATGGGGAAAGCATCCCAAGTAGCTGCAGGAAGTTCTGAGTGTTCTTTTTCAATCAAGTTGGAGGGAGCTGCTGCAGTGCGGTTAGCGATTGAGGAGCTCTCTTGTCTTCTCGGTTATGGGTCACTGTTTGTCCATGCCAGGTGGGATTTTTTCCCCTTGTCTGTGTTGTGGCTGTTTATTCTTTTGAATTAAATAATCCAATCATGTGTTGCAACATTGAGGTACTTGGGATAATAAAAGAAAAAACCACGATTCATCTATTAAAAAAAAAAAAAAAAAAAAAAGAGTCCAACAAATTATCAATTAAATATGGAACATTGCCTGTAATTTTCCATTCGCAGGCCACCAATCAGATGGCTAGAATTATCTGAGTGGGGAGATTTGGGGCATGGAACCCAACGATTGTACAGTATTTACAGAAGCATGAAACAAATGTAGGAAAAAAGCATCCTGATTGCCACAGCTCAAATTCCTGAAAGGTGTGCCCATGCCATTGCAAGGCACTAGGCTCTGGAAACCCTTAGTCATTACCAGCACAGGTGTAAGGTAATGACTACAGATATGGGTGGAGTTGGACAGAGAACAGATATGAGTGGAGTAGGACAGAATGTGTGTGCATGCGTGCCCCGGGGGGGGGGGGGGGGGGGGGGGGCTTCAGAGAACCTGTGTGCATGTCCGTGTGTTCGCGTTTGTGTGTGTCAACATCCTTATACTTAAAAAATGTTTTTGTATACTTTTTAGATTAAAATAATTTTGTTGTAATTTAGTTGTTTTTTTACTCTTTAAAGAATTGGGTGCAGCTAAGCCATATCAAACATGGACTCATACACATAACCATGTTGTGTCAGAGGAATTAAGAAGAAATGGATGCCTTAGTTTGGCAGATCTATAAGAGGTATTCACGAAACATAATAGAAGTCAAAAATATAGTGCAAGATGGTGTCACAAGAAAACCAGTTTCCATTTTTCAGCTTTAGTTGATCTATTAGCCTTTCCTGAGATGGTCAAACAAAGATGGCTCACTTTGAAGTTCTTACCTCGCTGAGGAGCCTGGTGTTGTGGAACAATTTCAACAAAGCAAGTGTCTCTAAATGAAGTTAGAAGACATATTTTTGCTGCAAACTGCAAAATAAACAGCCAGAGCGTGAGAATTTGTCTGATGCCAATGTTAGAAGTTCTAAATGAAGATCACTACAACAGAATTAGACAGGACTATTGCACAACTCATTGTTTTATGGATCAATGTTCATAGACTCCAGCACATCTGATAAATTGGTATTTTGATTTGCGTGTTTGACTCGGCCGAATTAATGGAAAACTAGCTGATATTAGAGCAATTTGGCTCTGTGGATCTTTTAAAATTGGATTTTGCTACTCAAATCTTTCCCATTCCTACATAAATTATTTGATAAGGCTTTCAGAATATGGTTAGACCACATGTTAGCTAATCAATTATGACAAATTGGCTGTCAGTACTCAGAGTTTGGCAAGAACAAGTTGATCCAGCCAAGGTCTGAGTCAATCAACTACTTGAATATTGTTACAAATGCCAAGACAGAGAGAATTAGATCTTTAATCCTGTAAACCAGTGGCTGAATATAATTTCCCTAACTAAAATTGCTTCACCTTATCAGCTGCCGCTTGTAAGGTAAGATGGTCTCCCCATTCCCCAGATCTGCATAATGCATGAAATTAATCCTAGAAATAACTATCTTCTTTACCCTCACAGTAATGAAGGTCAAATTCACAAATCAAATGCAAAAACAGGGTCAGGAGCTTATCACAACAAAATGACAAATGGAAAGATAAAAGAAGTAACCTCAGAGAAGGTGTCCTACTTGGCCATTTTCTTGTAATAGGTTTTGTACTTCATGGGTACGTATCCTTCATACGTTGAACGGAAGTCTTTAAGCTGGAATTAGAAAAAAAAAAAAAAAAAAAAAAAAGGACAGGCCATCATGAGAAATACTTACACTTTGAATTTAGAAGAAATAGTTGCATAAGTAGAGACCTTAGGTCATAGGTGGGGCTGTCAACGGATACCTGGACCCAGGGGTACCTGTAAAACACGACCCAGCTACAGTGGTAATTCCTGGTTTTTAAACTGGGTCAGGTTTGGGTCCACTGCTTTTAACCATTTAGAAACCAAGTCTGATCAGGTCGGGTATTAGGTACCCGACAGGAATCTGAGTATTACTATATATACTAGTACATATTATAATGAGTATGGGTTGTGTGGAAGTAGAATTAATTTGAATATTAAGGGATTTAATGCCATAAATCAAGCTATATTTGGAGAGAATTTCAAGAGAATTTTGCAATTGGTGAGCTTTGATATACGTATAAGCACACATATGCACCATATACATGCAGTTAGCCACCATAAAAATGTCGTCAATGTATAACTAACAAAAACCATCTGAACTGTCCAAATTATGTGCCGCAGTCTAGATGTACCATGAATTTTGATTATCTTACCATCAGATTTGTGGATGTTTATTGGATATTTGGATGGTTAAAATAACAAAATATCCAATTGTCCTATTTCAACAAACAAGTGTCCACAAAGAAGAGGTTATAATTGTTCAATCAAATCTGATTTTTAAATTTTGACTTAGAAACAGTGGGTCTAGAGTTTAGACAGTTTTGATTTGAGTGTGGATTACACGTACAATTTCTGAGTGCCTGCGTATCAAGCATCCTACCCTGCTAGAGCATCAGATAACTCCCCAAAGTTACTCTTTTCTGGTAACAGCTTCCAAAATGTATTTGGTCCTCAGAAATCAGTCCGGAATAGTCTACAACACCAGTTTTATGCGGCATGTGAAATCCTCAACTCTGTGGCGCCCACCATGTTGTCTGTTAAAATCCACCCTGTTTATCATGTGTTCACCTCAATGCTAGGCCCTGGGGCCAAAAATCAGCCAGATAAACAACTCAGGTGGGCCACACCACAAGGAAAAGTGGGGATGAGATGCCAACCATAGGTTTTTGTGGGGTCATCATCGTGTGTATCTTTCATAAAACCCATTAATCAGGTGTATGTCACTGGGATGAAGAAGATGCAAAAATCAGCCTGCTCCAAAACTCAGGTGGGCACACCTCGTGAACTTTGAGGTTTTAGGAGCCAACTTACATTATTCTCATCAATGTGACCCATCTAAGGTTTTTAGCAGGCTGATCTTCTATACGTACAGACAATACAATACTTCTCACCTGATGGACGGAGTGGATTTTACATATACAACATGATGGGCCCCACAGAACAAGGGTGTTTTAGGCGCTGTGTAAAAAAGTTGTTGATACTACACCAGTCCTCAAGAATCATATCTTCTCCACACGAGGATCAAATGATGGAGGCCAAAGAATTAAATATGGGAATAGCCAAAGAATTAAATATGGGAATAGCAATCTCCTTTGATTACACGTGATGATGTTACAATTGAGACAGTCTAACTGGTGGGTCCAATAATAGATGGCCCATGTTTCAAAAATCACCACCACCAAAGGACGGCTTGACACCCAATGGGTACCCGACGTGAACTCAATTCCGACAGAATCCAGGTCCAGGATGTGGACTATAGTACTCAGACCTGGTGGAACCCGACCTGACATGACCCAGGACCCAAACTGTCCGGATATGGATATACCTGATCGAACCTGAACCCGACCCATTGACAGCCCTAGCCTTAGGAAGTCAAGGAAGAACACTCAGCCATTAAATAGAAAGCAGCTAGAGAAAGGTTACTCATAAAAAACCTGCTTTACGATCTCTTTGCGCACATGTTTGTGGTGCTCTGGTGACTTGTACATTTGGTCTGAAAGTGCACGGAACTGCAAAACAAAAGAAATGGTTGCCCTGCTTCTGATGAACCACTAAATTTATTGATTGGACCTATACGTAGTGCTTCAATAGTAAAACCAACCTGACAATTGCCATCTCCAGAAACCTTTACTTCATATAAGCCATAGACATGAAGCCTGACAGAGAATGTGGCATCAGTTAGTACCTCAGCTATGATAGGAGATCTATGGAAGAAAATACTTGTATGTGTGATGATTTTTTTTTTGAGGACTGAATTTTTTGCAAGAGCCAAAGGGCCCAAAAAAAAGAGAGAGAGAACAAGAAGAAGAAAAAAAAAAAAAAAAAAAAACTGAAAGTACAAACAGCCCCCACAATGAGGAGCTCCACTCCCTGATAAACAAAAGCACCTTACTTCCACTGGCACCTAAAGGCTGAGAAATATCCCTAAAATAACAAAAATGAATGATCCAAATATCTGAATCCTTGTATGCTAATGAAAACAAGCTGGCACATGCACATATTCATATGCATGATTGTGCAGGTCTTACCTAAAATAAGCCTATGAACTATAAGAGCAATAAATAGCTTGTGTTACAGACACGTAAGTGAAGTCTAGGCTGCACAAGCCCACAAAAAAAAAGAAAAAAAGAAAAAAAAAAGGTATGGGTATGGTAAAAAGGTTACATAACGGCCGTTATGTAATGGTAACGGCAGTAGCTGTTACACGTAACAGTGCCGAAATGGCCGTTACAGAAAAAATGACCTGTAATGGCCCCTTAATGGTCACGAAACAGATTTTTTTTTTTTTTTTTAAAGGGCAATAACGGCTATTTTGGCTCATATTGTAACCGCACTGGCAGTGGCAATTACAGCCACCATTACCGATATGTAACACCTTGGGTTATACAATTGTCTTTGTGTATAAATATCTTCGTGAAATAGGCACAAGCTGTCTGCAAGCAGACCTGGTTACTGTGAATCACAAGGTCAAAGTTTGTATTTTGATTAGATACTCATTACATCATGATTACAGCAATTTCCTTTTTAGCAAAATCTCATCTCCTCAATAAACATTTGTACTCCAACAGTTTTGACTCAAGGCAAACACTTGCAACCTTTTGCCTCACTGATTCGGCTTCTAAATTGAGGGGAGTTCAAAAGTAAACTTCAGGGCTGGAAACAAAATTGCTTTGTATATGTAAGTGGGTTCAAACTTGATCACGATGATTCTCCAACTAATATTTTGATACAGCACTCATTTCTTGCAGGTTGCTATTATTGACAGGAAAATCACTCAGGAAATTTTACAGGCTGAGAGTGGTATGGATAAACAAGAGTCCTCATGTTTTACTTGAAATAGGTTATAACCCCAAGGATGAAGGTATTTCTGGAGTAGGACGAATCATACATAGGAATCTTACTGCTCAGGGTGAAGTTTCTATGTGACCTCATGGGCAATCAGCAATTGCTTTGATCTGGTGGGTTAAGGCTAGGTTATAAAAGTAAAAAAATCTAAGGGACACCCTGCTTCTCATGAATACTCTTGGTCATGGAATGGGACAGTGATGGCCGGGAAAGATGCAAGAGGAAACATTAGGCACCTGACTGAAGATTGTAGGAACACAAATCTCTGATATGATCCATGCCCAAAGCAGACATCATTCTATGATGAAAAGACCATCCATGACATGCTATGTAATAAAATACAATTTTTTTGTGGTTTATTTATTGATAGTGGAAGTTGAAATCCCTATGCCAAAACCTATGGCACCAAAGCCTTCAACTTGATCAGGATGGAGGAATTTCTCATTGACCATAACTCTGATTGTATTTTCTGGATCCTTCGAACGAATGAAGTGTTTCCTTTAAAACCAGCATGCGAAGTGGTCAGGATCATAATCTGAGATGTGAGAGGTTTAAAATCAGTTGGTTCAATGGTCATGGGCCCAGATACAACTTTCATAGTTTGGATAAAGTTCCAAGAAATGCTGCTTACAAAAGCTAATATCAACATTAGAAATGGCATAACCTGCATCCTTTGCAGAAGCATCAAACTGTTGAGGGCCATGGATATGTCAATGGGAGAGCATATCTGTCAGAGTGAAAATGAATAAATCTGTTGACATGGACACAAACTTCCTAAGGTCTAGCTTCTTCAGTGTTGATTTAGGATCCGAGATAGGGAAAGGACCCTCAGTGAAGAGATCTAATTTCTATATGCATATCCTGAGCTGAAATTCTAAAATCATAAAGTTTATATTAGAAAGGTATCTGAAAAAGGTCAAAATGAATGAACTCATAAACTCATTGACGTTGTGCATGCATAGATTCACCTTTCCAGCAATTCTACCAGGTGTCACTAATTATGTTGACTGAAATGAACAACATACCTCTGGAGTAGCCGCTGGTGATCTAGACTGGCATCACTTAAGTTGGGAATGTAGGAGTTGATCTTTGGAACATGCTGAAATATCAAGAGGGTAAATGCTGGTAGAATTTAGAAGTAATATCATACCAATGTGCATACTAATCAAAACTAGATGAAAACATGAGGACTTATCTTTAAACTACTGAACAAGATTGATATCAAGGCATAACAGGGCACTAGAAGACTGGTTTAATTACAAAAATGGCAAAAATGTAGACTTCAACATACTAAGAATGAATAGAGCTTACTGGAATGGATGACAGATGAGAAAGGCGCTTGGCAACAGCACCATCTAATTGAGCAAACTCTTCTGATAGTACAACTGCAATCATTCTGTCATCCTCAATATCTTGTTGACTGCTTAGGGATGTAGACGTAGAAAAACCATCTACATTCTGAGTTCTATCCATCATAATCTAGCTTGGAAGGTGGCCAAGAGAAGGTTACTTCTTTAGGTGAAGATGACAACAGCAACTATCACTCTTGATGAACTGAGACATAAAAATCTACATAAGCCATTGCCATTATCCAATCATAATGTAACATTTATAAACAAGCTTGTATTCCCGGAAAATATAACTAAATTAGTGGTGCTTCAAAGAACAATGACAAAAACATCAAAATATGCCTCCAAATATAACTTAGACATGAGCTGGTGTCAGGCTCCATTGGTAATCCAATTTCATATCAGAAAATTTAGTCAAACAGTGAAAGATAAAAGGCAGAACATCATATGGTTGAAAGCTAAACAAGGTATTATTTTCTACCCTTCTAGCATGCTAAAATTTGATGAAACTAGTACATTTCATTGACTTCCTATAGTAAGAAATTCTATATTTCCTTATATCTGCGTCTGTGACAAGAATGTTAGAAATTTGTTAGGATTCAAAAAGTAAAGAACATTACACAACAGAATTTTGTTAGAACATATTGTCAAAACATTTGCCATCAGCATCATGTCATGTCCCAAATGATAGACTGTACATTTACAATATCAACCAATCTGACACGATATTCGTGGCAATGGGTGGTAAGAAGGAAAAAAACATTTGATGTAATTCATTAAGCACAAAAACTCCCATGTACTATTTGGCCATCCCATCTAAGGGATCCAGTATCTGACAAATATATTTAAAATAAATATACAAAAATTAAAATAAAATAATAGCATCAACAAGCAACATTACAGACTCCATATCAATAAAAGTTTAGTTTCTATCATACAAAGCTGTGTTTCCTTCAGTCATTTATGATCATTTAAATCCAATACATCCACATCAATGTTGATCACTTCTCCTCAAATAAATGTTTTAAACTTGCCAAGAAAATGCGACAATCAAGGTCTCATCCTCAATAACTTCATAAGGGCCTAAAAGTTCATTAGACATTTCAATAATGCCATGAAAAAAAAAACCTTAATCATGTATGAATAACCACATATGTTACAATAATTGTGTGGCCAAATTGTATTAATATCTACAATTTAATAAGGGCAAATTCCATATTCTCAGGAGCAGAAACAAGAGAGAACCTTAAATAAGAAATGTTTAAAACTCGAGTCCTACCAGCGATTGTCACAATCACATATGTTCACCTAATGTATATTTTGACATTTTATCAACTTTACTTTAAAAAAAAAAAAACCCTAAATTTTCACCGAGGACCAGTTTACTAGTTTGCCACAACCTGAAATAGTAGTCCTTAGGCCCCATTCCCGCATATGGGGCCCACCTATGGTGATCAAAACGACTCATCTGACGGTCCCCACTGCCAATGGGACATGGTGTGAATAATTGTAACCCTAACCCCCAAATTCAAAACCAAAATCCCAATGCATTTTTCAAAGAAGAGACAAATAAAAGGAAGAAAATACACAGAGAGAGAGAGAGAGAGAGAGAGAGAGAGAGAGAGAGAAAGTCACTGTACAGATTCCAATTCTATCACAATCCTATTTCTTCCAGATCCAGTAAAATTACATTTCTTCATGTTTGTATGGCCAAACGATTCATCCATCCATCAAAGCACAACCATAACCCCAACCCCACCCCCCATTTCCAATACCTCTACCCATAAACCAATCTAAAATAGAAAGAAAAAAAAAAAAATCAAAATATACGAAAAAATATCATATCCAGATCTAGAAATATAAAAAAAATCATATCCAAACGAAACACTAACCAAATGAAAAAAGAAAAAAAAAAGAAAAAAAGAACCTGTGTGCGGAAGAGCAGATACCGGAAAATCAAGAACTCGAACTCAATCTGCAAACACAAAATTTCAAAAATAAAATATCCAAACGACTAATAGCATAAATCAAAACTTCGAATGGAAATCGAAAACCCAAATGGAGCTTCTCTCCTTACCGGGATTTTGCTTATCTTGAAAGATTTCTTGCGAGAAGAGAGAGAGAGAGAGAGAGAGAGAGAGAAATAAATAGAGATGTCAGAAAACGAGGGTAATTTAAAAGAGAATTATCTGATTTAATTAAAGATAATTAAGGATTAAACCTGATTAATTAACTCCGTCATTTTATTTTTATTTAAAACGCGTCTAAGCTTTTGAAGGAAGATTCATTTCGCAGACTTTTCTTTTTTACTATTATTTTATTTTCCAGTTTAAGGAACGCTGTAGCAGCCGCGCATGTGGATGCATTGAAAACAAGCGCCTCTCACATATCGATTATAGACACGTGTTAAAGATCCAGATCGTTCATTAGACTGTGTTTATATAGTAATCTGAGTTAGTGTTATGTTTGTCTGGTGGACCAAATCCGAAAATTGGGTACTGACAGTCTGCATCCTTTATGACCGTTCATATGCGGCTTACGGATTAGTCTCCCAGACAAACATTTTGTGGGGAAGATTTTGATTTCTTCTAGATGAATGGACTGGATGTCTTACACATGTAATAAATCACGTGTCGTTTCTTTTGGGCGCACGCGGATGCGACTGTGCGAATATATTAGTAATTTACGACAAAAGGACGAGAAGGGTACGAAAATGAGGGAAGTGGATTGCGTCCTGCCACGACTGGACACAAATCTGTCCAGGCAGGGGCTCTGTTGGGCCATTGAGATGTATGGGTTTCATCCACACTGTTCATACATTTTTAAAAATTATTTTATCATATAAATCCAAAAATGAGATAGAACTAAGGCTCAAATGAATCACACCAAAGGAAGAAGTGGTGATGATGAAGACCACCGTTGAAGATTTCCTAAGGCCCACCATGATGTTTATTTTCCATCAAACCTGTTCATAAGTCACACAAACCTTGATGAAGGGAAAAAAAAATGTCAGCTTGATCCAAAACTTCTTTGGCCCCAAAGAATTTTTAAATGGTGGTAATTCACTTCCCATTGCGTGGTCCTATTGAACTTGGGTACGCCTCATTTTTATAAATATATCCTAAAATAATATGAAAAGATGTATCAACCGTGTGGATATAACTTATACATCACGGTGGGTCCCAACGAGACGTTGCCTGGACCGATTTGGTCCAATGGTAGCAGGATGCAATCCGCTTTGGAAAAGGAGAAGGCGGATCCCGTTGGTTGAATTATTGGAAGATTTTTTTTCGGAGGAATGCCTCCGCAGTTGCACATCTTCAAGCGACAAAGGGATGCGCATGTTGATGCATACGTGGAAATGATCACCTGCGTTCATAAGATGAGCCCAATGTCAAATATTTGTTATCCCAAGATTTCTTCTTTTCCATTAATCATTCATCTGGATGATACTTAAATGAAGAATCAGACTACTAGAAGAGGATAACCAATCTAAATGTTCAACGGTCTTGTGTGGATAAATTGATGATTCAGATTGTCTAATCTTTAAAGAAGAACACTTTTGACAGAGATCCCATCTATTGGACGTTTCAGATCTTGCGAAAGCAATCGATATCAGTAAGAGTGGGGCGCTTGTTCTGGCTGGCTTGTACAGGTGCTGCAAAATAGCATTCCGGTTTTTCCGGTTTAGTCGTTACAGTGTCGGAAACACGATTACGGCGTGTCCGTCGCGGTTTGTCAGTTGGCGGCTACACCGCGCGTGAAAGGCTCATCACGGGTCATAGGGGGAGAGGATTAGGTGCGGTCCTTACTATGGGGCCCACCTTTGTCTATGAATTCCATATCCACGCCGTCCATACGTTTTCCAACATCATTTTATGGGATAAGCCCAAAAATGAAATGGTTCCAAATCTCAGGTGGACCATATTATAGGAAATAGTAATGGTCGAGCATCCCACCAGTTAAAAATTCTTAGTGCACACCGTAATTTTTTTAATGTTAATTTGCCGTACAAACTATTGGTAAAGTAAAAAAAAATCTGGATGAATGGAAAAAAGTAAATAACAGCTTGATCCAGAAATTTTGTGGCCCAAAAGAAGTTTTTAATGGTCAATCACCACTGTTTCTTATGGTTGGGTCCACATGAGATTTCGATCTATTTCATTTTTTGGGGTAATATCATAAAATGATCTATAAAAACGTATGGACAGTGTAGATTTATAGTATATATATCAAGGTGGGCCCCATGGAAAGAGACGCACCGTGTAGGGTTAGCCCGAGCCGCACCTAATCCGCATGCCTTTCTAGAAAGAAGGAATAGGACGTAGGTTGGGTAGGCGGAAGCGGACCGCGTCCTGCCACCGCGTCCTGCCCAGCTGGGACAGACTAGGTCCAGGCAGGGGCTCCGTGGGCCCACCTTGATGTATGGACTTTATCCACACCGTCCATCCATTTCCCCATATCATTTCAGAGAAGGAACCCAAAACATGAGGCAGATTCAAGGCTTAAGTGGACCACACCACAGAAGCAGCTCCATTAATTATACCCACCGTTGAAACCTTCCTAAACCTGAGGGAAAACTCAAATATCAGCTTGATCCAAAACTTCTGTGGCCGAGCCTTTCCCAAAACAGTAGCGAAGTACGCATTCCAACAACGGTGAATGGGTGGGTTAGGCCCGGGTATCATGAAGGGCCTTAAACCCAGCCCCATCCAGTTCTGCCAATGGGCCTCTTCTCCACCGAAAACATTCCAAATGGGCTGTGACTGGGCCACCCTGGCCCACTTACGGCCCTAAGTGTAAGACCATGCTGGGGCCAGAGTCTGGCTTTTGGTTTAGACAACTAGGACCGAAGGTTCCTTGATCCAAATTGTGATATGAGCCCACTATGAATGGTCCATGTTAAAAAAATCTCCCTGTTAGATGAATCCTAACTGTTCAATGTGTGGACCACAAATTCATGAATGGTTCACAATCAGCCAAATAAAAAAGACAGAAAATCATATATAAAATCTTCCCATCTAAGGGTGTCTTTGGTGCATGGTCGACCCATGGTGTGGTCCATCATATCAAATGGTTCACTGAAGGATGGACCCAACTTGCACAAGCTTAAAATCTGAAAACACAAAAGGTTGATTCTGCCCAAGTCACAGCTGAATCTCACAAGCATCTATGGCCCATCTGAGGCCCATATGCATGAACGATAGAATGATTGGAATAGTCTTTATCTTAAAGAAGCCCATCAATAGTTTACATTTAAGTCTACAAATCAAGGGTTAGGATCACCAATCTCAGGTGGGTGTTTATGGAATTTTCAGATGGGCCCACCAAGGAATGACCAGTCTCTGAAAAATCTCCTAAGTAGAACCATCCAAACCCTCGTTTGGTGCCTTGTAAGTAGACGTTGAGAAAAAGACACACCAACAGTCCACATTCATATATAGTAGGCCCCACAGGATGGACGGTCTAAGAGGATGCTATTTCTTGGTGTGACTTTGATTTCATCTGAAGTAAGCATAAAGAATACATGCATAATTTTCTACTATTGACCGGTAATTAAGTAGTTGGTGGTGGTTGTCCAGAAGCATCACAAATGATTTACAGTGGAAGCTTCTTCTAATATAGAAATATGATCTAGTACGGCTGTCATCTTGTCGGGTTCGGTTCGGGTTCGGGTGGGTCTTGTAGTACCCATATACCTGTACTTAGGCCAATTGAATTTGAGTATTGCTACGTCTGAGTCATTTCATGTCACATATTTAAGAACCGGGTCTTATTCATGAAGACCTGAAGTCAGATCAATTGGGTGTACCTGTCAGGTCTAAGCTTGAAGTCAAATAAGAGTGTTTGTGTGGTTAGGCCAACTCAATGGATGGATTAGATTGGACGTGCATGTGCCACTTTAATACATGTGTGGTAGGTGAAGGGTCTCTTACATGCATGCATGTAAGTTAGGAAATTCTCATTCGTTTTAAATTATAAAAATGATTTATTTTCTCGTGTGAAAAGACATAAAAATAAGGTTTCATTGGATTACTTAAGGGTGTTTAAATAGTCTCCACTGTTGAAGAATTAAAATAATAATAATAATAATAATCCACTAAGGGTTTAAGGGTGGAGATTTTCCGGCCCCGCACCTGGAGAGGAACCAAAAGAAAAGGTGTGTGTTTTAGCAGATCTCCAAAAAATCCTTTATACAGACTGTTCAGATTGAACGGGTTCTGGAAAGCCCCTTCATACTGCATGAACGGCATGGATGGGCTATACACACCATAAGCTGACCCACGTAAAGACTTATATTGGGCATCCTAATTTATTTGTTTTGTATGGTATGGCCGACTTGAGTTTTGGATTGGGAAGGTTTTTTTTTTTTTTTACTGAGCGAATAATCATCAAGAGCATGCACTTGATGTAGGAAAGGGTGTGTATAACAAAGAAGAAGATCATAATCTTTCGTCGAGTGATTAAAACTTTGAATCCACAAGAAGAGCTTTGACTCTACGAGAAAATAAGAGAGAAAAATTAGATATTTTATTAAATAGTGCCTCTATGATTTTCGATTACACTATTGATAAAAAAAAAATCAAACCCTAATTTAAAATTAGCGCTAACATAGCAAAACTATTCTAAAGCCTAATTTTTTATTTGGTTTAAAAATAGTAGAACTCTTTTAAAGCCTAATTTTACAAAAATAAAAAGTCCATATAAATCTTAGTAGAGCATTCTTAGCATTATTAAGAATAATTTAAAAAAAAAATCCTAAAACTTTAAAAATAAGAAGATAACGACAAAAATTGAAATTACTAAAAATAATAAAATTTTCTAAATATGCAATTTTGAACTGGATGCATGCGTTTTCTGCAAAATGGAGATACACAAACTACTATGCAAGTTGGTTAATCGTGCAACCACTATTACATAGAGATCGATGGGTTGTGTGTTCTATGACAATGCTTGGATAAAAATTACAGTTGATTTATGGTCCACACCTCGAACCACAATTTCTACATGTCTAGAATGAATTTCTTTTAACCGAATATGCTTGGGACTCACTTACATCATGCCCTAGGTCGGATTGGGTCCAAGTTTGACCAATTACTTACACTTTCATTTGGGCTTCTTTTGATCCAACAGTGTTGAGAATGCATCTGCGGTACATCCTACATCATCATCTCATGGACAATATAGATTTAATGAAAATACGAAGAGGCAGACCCCCACCGACCTCAAGTTCTTTTAAGTTAAGTGTTGTTTGGTAAACTGAAAAATAATGTCTAAAAATTAAATTAACTGCATATGAAGAGGTAAACCCTACTGACATTGGGTTGTTTTAAGTTAAGTATTGTTTTTTGGTAAACTAAAAATGGTTCTGAAAATTCAATTAAGTACTGAATTTTGGCATGTATGAGCAATAAAAAACCTAATTTGTCTAAAAAAAAGTCCTGATACATAAAATAAACATTTTTTTCCACAAAAACTTGTTTGTTAAACACAAATCACAAATGTCAAAAAATTGATAATTTTGTCATATTTGCTCATATTATCTCAATTTCTATCTTTTGTAGAGTATGAGATGAAACCTACCATTACCATACTACTAAAGTTGACATACTTACATCCAATCTAATAAAATTTTAATATTTCATCTTGTGTATTTCAGAAAAAGAATGTCACCTAATTTATAAGTTTTGACCCTCGCTCTTTTAAGAAGTTCAATGGCGAATTACGAATAGGGAGAGATGGAAGGTTAATTAGACACACATATGAGATCCACTTCTAATATCTCATAAATAGCCCAAATATCTTTTAAAAAAAATGTCAATCAAGACTGCCTAGATATTGGGCTGATTTTGATAAGTGTTCCTTTAATCTCATCATGCAATAAGCATAGATATTCACGGCCTACATCTCCTTAATTGGACTACCATATATGATCATTTCAAATCATTAGATGTGTTCGGTGGGTATTCATTAATCTAGATAATGATTTTCAACCCAATATGACTTGAACTAATTATTCAAATCCATCAAAAACAAAATTGAATGGCCATGATCTCATTTAGCTGGATCTGGTCAGGCATGGCCCAATCTGACTAACCATCTCAAAGAACACATTGAAAACCCCACTAGATCAAATTTTGTCCAAAACATATCAGCATATGAGGAGATATGACCCATTGAAGAAATAATATGATATCATGAACATTCGTTTTTGCCGCAATCCATGCCTCAATCTAGATGAGCAACCGATTGATTTCATAGAGTTCAAAGCACTCTATGTCAAGGAAGGAGTAAATGAGTGCAGATTGGGTACTACCCCCACCAAGACCTAGCTAGAGACAAACAGTCTTGTCAAGGGCTCTATTGGGCCCACTGTGATATATGTACTTTATCCAAGCCATCTATCCATTTTGTTTTAAGGCATGAGCCCAAAAAGGAGGTAGATAGAATGCTCAAGTGGACTACACAGGAAGCGGTGGTGACAATGAACCCCATTATTGAAACCTTCCTATGGCCCCATCTTCATGTTTATTTGTCATCCAACTTGTTCATAAGGTCACATAGACCTGGATGAAGGGAAAATATAAATATTAGCTTGTTCTGAAACTTCTATAGCCCCCAAGGTGATTAGAGTGACAATGTCACCTTTAATAGATTCATCCCTCTAAATGGAGAATTGGGTTGCTCATATGGGATAAGAACTAAAAAAATTTAGTACTCAGTAAAAGGCACATGCGAGCACTACAAGAAAAATGGCCTTTAACCAAGAAATGTTTACCAAGGAAACAAATTTTTTGGGTAATAATACACTTTTACCAATGAAATTACAATTTTTAAGTAAATACTGCTTTGCTTTTGCGAAGGAAGATTTTCCTTAGAAAACATGAGAAATACCATTGAAATTTAAATTGTGGGTAAAGAGGCTTATTTCGTGGCTAAAAATATAAAGATTTTAAATCTTTTACTTTAAAAAGCCCACAATTACCCTGGAAATTAGCATTTCATTGATAATTATCACCTTCTTCGAAAAGTTTTCCTAGGTAAAAATGTCCTTTTGCCAAGGAAAAAATTCCTCGGTAAAAGAGATAATCACCGAATAATGCACTTTTCACAAAGAATTCAGAATGTCATTGCAAAATACTATCAAGCCTTTAACAATGAAAATTTTCCTTGATAAAAGTGACAAATGCCGACATAGGCAAAGGAGTAGTTTGTTGCTAAAAATATAAAGATTTTGCCCTTTCTTTCTTCTGAAGGAAAGTTAGAGAGGGAATTACTATATGATTTATTTGAAGTTGCCACGGGTATGCAAATGATGCATAATTACTTTCATATTTGGGGAGTAGCTGTTAATCTACCTCATAGATGGATAGATAAATGTCATCCATCACTAAAAAAAAAAAAAAAAAGTTGAGTTGCAGGCATCAAGGGGCCTAAGATTAAGTTTTTAGAAATTACCGTAGAAATTAAAATTTTGTTCGTAATTATCAGTTTTACTAGGAAAATTTTCCTAGGTAAATGGTCACTTTTGCCAAGGAAAAAAGTCCTCAGTAAAAGGGTTCATTGACGAAATAAAATTTCCTATGTAATTGTGGACTTCTACCGAGAAATGAATAAGTTTCCTAGTAAAAAAATGAAAAAGTTCGAAAAAAATTAGAAATCAATAAGAATTGACATTTTGAAAAGAAAAAAAAGTTTATATATCCACGTTTTCCATATCATGTCTAGCGAACAAGAATTTATTTGTTACCAATATAGGTGTTACCCCTTTCATATGGCCCCACCTTTATGACGTGTTTTATACCCATGCCGTTCAGATTTTTCTTCAACCCAATTTAGGATGAGATCGGGATATGTGCGTGGGCTAGGGAATGGGGCTAAGCTCATGGCACCTGCTAGATCGAGCTCCAGTCTTGGTGTAGTTGACGAGAGTACTAGACGGAGGGTTGAGGTGGTTGATAGAGAGAAGCAACAACTACGAACACAGATCGACGAGTTTAGAGATACGGTGATGACGAGTCATGCTACGATAGAGGTGGAAATAAAGAGACAGATTAAGTTGGAGAGACAGATGGAGTTGGAGATAGTGAGACGAATAAGAAGAGATACAGGTGTAGTAGGAGAGACAGATGTATGAGATGTTTCAGAGTCTCGTTGCGTGCTTTCAGGGTCCTGAGTCCCCTCCACTTCTACCTTCATTGTAACGATCTTGTCCCACCCAAAGCTTATTAGAAACCAAAATCATAGAATCCTCGATTTAACTCCTTATGAATGCATAGTGGACTACTCTTACATTTTGTTAAATATCTTCAATTCAAGTTGTATTTTCAAGGTTTCATAATGTGATTTGAAAAATCACTAATATTGTATTTTATTTTATATTGTAGATTGTTTGTTGGTGACGGCAGGGATGTTCATGCTGATGGACTTTTTTATGTACTGGTGGGATGGACATTTGTATGTATGGTTGAATGGTCATTTTGATTGGGATACGAATTGAATGTTTTATCATGTAATTGGGATATTGAACATTTTAACAGGTGGTTGTGAATGGCATGTTATCTGGGATGTTTATAGAAAAAATTATATTTGCTAATGAAATATTTCATTGGTTATACTTTTCCAAGGAAATTTTTTTTGTCGGTAATAGTACTACCTTCCGCCTTTTTCAAAAGAAGTTTTCGTTGGTAATACTAATTTTTCCAAGGAAACATTTGTCAATAATGCCAATACTTTTTTTCAAGGAAAAATTTCATCAATAATCCCTCCTTTTTTAAGGAATTTTCTGTAAGGAATTCTACCTTTTCCAAAGAAACATTTTGTTGGTAACACCATTATCCTTTCCAAGGAACTAATTTGACGATAATTCCACTACCTCCTTTTGCATATGGAAAAGCTGCTAATCGTACCTTCTTCTAAGGAAATTATTTGTTGGTGATGATACCGTTGCAAGTGTGTAGGTAGTGCCCCTACCTTTTGCAAGGAAGATTTTCCTCGGTAATAGTACGGACCCTAGTGACGAAATCGGCACATTTACTGGCGAAATGAGGGTCTTATTGTGAGAACACTTCCGACGAAAATTGTCGCCACTAAAAGCTTTTACCCAGGGAATTTTAACTGTTACCGAGGAAACATTTCCTTGGTAAAAGTAAAAACTGTTGTGGAGATCATGGTAAGCGTTAACTGATTGCTATTATTATAAACTTTGAAAAGATTGTATGTGTCATTTCGATAGTTCCATCAACTAAGGCACATAGTTGAAAATGTTAGTCACTATAGAACTTGATGAACTTTGATAAGTCTTTACTAAATAAAGGTTCAATTTCAAAATATGCTTTATGTACAAAACTTTCACAAGTAGTTCTTTTAAAGCCCATTTGGGTTGTTGAAAAATGTGAGAAAAAAAAAGAAGGATATAACTAAACCTTCTTTCCCGTTATTTGTGGTCGCCAAAGAAATAATGCAAAAAGCCTATTTCTAACGTGTAAAGATTTCCTATAAAGTCAAAAAATTATTTTTCTTACCTCTCCCTTCTGGATTGAAATTTTCTTTCCCACACTTTCTCATGTTATTTAACATCACTCACTCTCTATACATTTTGATCGCCACCCTTCAACAACATTTTTCTTCGATTGACCACAGGTGCACGTTGTTTTATTTTTTCTTTTATTAATTGATGTCATCCATGATCATTGCAACTTTAGAGTTTTAACAGCCATTGCAGCCATGACAGCTACAACCTCAGGTCATGCAACCTTCCTTTAATTAAAATATATCATTTATTACTTTTTATGTTATCCGTGGCCACTATGATTCGGCCTGCGGCAGTCATAACTGCTACAAACCTTGAGTGGGACAACCATGGTTTTTGTAATCTCCAGTCAAATGGCAGCCATGGCGATGCGAGCATGCTAAGCCCACATGCATGCACAAGGCATACACATGATGAATGAAACTACTTGAGCTTTTGGCTTGGGCATTTACCATTCACAAAGTAGAGCCCACCTAATAACTTGAATTTCAATGGTTGTTAATCGCCAAACCAATCACCTGCTACATCAATCTGAACCATTGATTGATGTAGCTTCATGAAAAGATGATATTGCATCCGTTATTTTGTCCAAATTCGGTAAAGGTGCATGTCAAGCATATTTTCATTTGTCAAAGCATGCCTGCTGTAGAGGACTTTGATAAGAGGTGCATTTTCAATGAACATCAGTCTGTTGATCGTATGTCAACATCATAGGAGATCCGAGCTTAATTAAAGAGGATCTACTGTTGTTGGATCAAAAGCTGCATTTGATGATGAATCAATGGTTAGATCTATTAACACTTTTATCATTGCATGATTGGTCCTGACAAGTGTAAACAAGATAAATAGTTTAATGAGATAAAATTTATGGATTTTGACAAGTAACAATCACAAGAAAAATTGATTTGGTATAAGCAAAATCAATGGCAACCAAGTCATGCGCATCACATTGAGAAGATGCTGAAGAAACGAATGACAAATCGATCCACAATAACATCTTACCAAGTAATTAATTAGACATTTTGGATTACATCACCAACTTCTATTAGAGTCAAAAAGGCCTATACCAATTCAAGTTCGATGGTTTCTTTCAACCCGGGCAATCTGATGCAGGCATGATCAAAGATCAGGACTACATAAACTGTGGGCCATCAACATGGGCCCCACATGAGGATTTTAAGAATTCTTTTATCTGCTTTTTTTAGATTGGTGTTATCTTATCTATTAGTTTTCAAAACTTAGATTCTTAGCTAGAGATTAGTCAGGATTTAGTGTTATGATTAAGACTTTTTATAAGGATAGTAAAAAATTCTATAAATACACATAATTTAGGATTTTTCTATAGTGAAGGAATTGAATTTGTTGTTTGCTTTCTGCATGAATGCATCTCCATGTCCAAATGTGTGTGCGGAAGGAAAGTCGTCGGATCTTGCTGAATGCACTTCACATTTTTAAAGCCTTTTCAATCTCTTGCTTGATTCACATTTTTAAAGCCTTTTCAATCTCTTGCTTGATTCACATTTTTAAAGCCTTTTCAATCTCTTGCTTGAGTGTGTAACATCGAAGACTAATTATCGTGCCACTTTCGTCAATATATCTATCCCTTTCTAGCCGTGTGTACCAACTCGCCTAAACAGCCCTAAAGGACTGCGTCAGAGCATTCTTATGTCTTCATTGCAATTAAAAGTCGCTACAAATCTGCTATTTTTATTTATTTTTAATCATATATTATGCGTCCCATAACTCATTTTGAATTGCGAGATGCGACTATTTTACGGTCCTGACGGCTCGGATTGCATCCATCTTCAATCGGGCTTCCTCTAGTCCAACTCGGCCATGAAATTGTCTGTGCCCCGCTCTACATCAGGACATCTATGTGAGATTTGAGCCATCCAACAGGTGGCCTCCAACCCGTCCGACAGGGTCCATCCACATCACGTGGGCCACAATTTGGACTGGCATTTTTTGAGTGGTTTTTCATTGTTGTCAATGGTGTGGCCCACCATTTGTTTTCATACGATCTAAACTGCTCATCAAGTGATCCTCACGATAATGATAAAATTATGAGAGCATGGGAGCATTTCTCCCTAAACATTACTATTAAAACTAATTAGGATCTCAGTTCCTCAGCTCCTTGGATTGGACCTGGACATGTCAGCAGGCACGTTCCAGTTTTGTAGGGCCAGGGCTTGGGTCCTAATCTTGTCCCAAGAGGCCCATGTTTGAAATCTAGGCCTTGGTGTTGGGGCCAGTCTGGGCATGGGCCCATGATGCTGTGGCCCTGGACGGACATGTTTGAGTGATTCAGAGATCTGGACCATTCATTTGGTGGTCCTTGTCATGGGATGGGACATGGTACAGAATATCGAGTATGACGATCCTAAGATTCTGATCAGTGGTACTAATGGATGATTAACTAAAGTGTCTAATGGGACAGTTGGGCATATCTTCTTGAGCATAGACATCAATGATATGGGCCAGCTTGATGAACAGTCTAGATCGCTTAAAGATGGAAACCTCCTTTATGATTGTAGATCCAACTAAGGAATGCCGTTTATCTGGATCGAGTATTCTGTATTTTTCTCGGTTCTTTTAAGTGTTTTCATTGCTTTGCTTGAGCCATGGGCCACCGAAAGGTGGAAAATGGGGTGGGCTGGCCCAGCCTAAACTAAGGCTAGCTTTCTTTGGGCTTGGCTTGTGCTGATTTCCAGGCCCATGGACTGAATGTGGACCGTGCTTTAGGACCTATAGTTAACTGGGCAAGGGCTGGACTTGAATCAGTCCAAAAGATCGATAGGTAGACCCAACTTATGTAACACTGGTGGACGGAATATTTGAGCGGTGTATCCAGCCTACTTGAACCGGATACCTTAGACCATGGAGATGGCATGGGTAGGCCTAGACTCTTAAGTGTTTATCTCATGGGTTAGACATGAAGGGCCCGTTTGGGATACCACCAAATAAGTAACTTTTTCTAACTTAGTTTGTCAGTCACAATCGTAAAAGTAACTTAAGTGATGATCGTTATCGCCATAATTTTTTTTTTTTTTTTTCATATGATGGATGGTCCATATCAAAAGAAGCCCCACATGATGGGTGGTCCATTGATGTAGGCCCCACATTATGGACGACACACATCAGGTGAGCCCAAATAATGGATTGTCCACATCAAAGGTAGGCCCTTAGTGATGAATGGCCCACATCCACGTGGGCACTCATGATGCAACCCACACTGAAGGTGGAGCCCACATGATGGACGGTCCATATCAAAGGTGGGGTTCCACTTGAAGGGTGATGGATATTGAAGGTGGCTTCACATGATGGACAATAACACTGAAGGTGGGCTCCATATAATGGATGGTAAACATTAAAAGTCAGCCCCTAATGATGAGTGGCCCACATCTAAGGTGGGCCCCTGCACAATGGATGGCTCACATTGAAGGTGGCACCCACAGGATGGACTGGTCCATATCAAAAGTGGGCTCCACATGATGGGTGGTGAACATTGAGAGTGGGCCCCACATGATGGACACTTTATTTTGATGCTGGGCCTCACATGATGGATGACACACGTCAAGGTGAAGCCCTCATCGTGAATGATCCACATCAAGCTGCGGATGACGAATGACCCGCATCCAAGGTGGCCTGCGCATGATGGACAACCAACATTAAAGGTGGGGCCCACATGATTGGCCGTCCACATCAAAGGTGGGCTTCACGTGATGGGCAGTGGACATTAAAGGTCGGCCTCACATCTTAGATGACCGATAACAAGTTGGGCTCCACATGAGGACAGTTCACATTGAAGGTCGGTCCTTAATGATAAATGACCCACATCCAAGGTGGGCCACATTGAAGGGTGCCTTGCATAGCTAACAGGGTGGGTGCGTTGCATGAGTAACAAAAAAAAAAATACCCACATCCAAGGCGGACCTCGCTTGATGGACAACCCACTTCGAAGTTGGGCCCCGCATTTGAGAGGTCCACATTAAAGGTGAGCCCGCGTGAGGAACGGCCCACATCCAAGGTGGTCCCACGTGATGGATAACCCACGTCAAAGATAGGGCCTCCTAATGTGGATGGTCCACATTGAAGGCGGGTCCCATAGGATGGTGGTTCACATTGAAGATAGGAACAAGGTGGGCCCAACATAATGAAAGGTCCACATCAAAGATTGGGCGCACAGGATGGATAGTAGATACTAAGGGCGGACCAAACAATTTTTGGAGAGAAGTGCTTATGTGATTTTGAAAACCAAGCATACTTTTTTAATTTTTTGGCAGATATGTTATTTACCAAACATACTTATCTATTATCTATTGAATAAGTATATAAACCAAGTTAAAGCATATGTAGCTCATGTAAAGTAACTTACAATCCAATTGTTTCTGAGACCATGGGCTCAAAAATAAGGCCGGTCCAAAATTCAGGTGGGCCACACCGCAGGGAACAGTTGAGATGGGGTACACAGAATTAGACATTTTCACATTGTCCATGGGGCAATTGTTTTCTGTATACTCCATCCAATCCATTCATCCCGGACGCTCCACTAGAATGAAAGATCGCCCCAAAAATCATCCCAATCCAAAACACAAGGGGGCCACATCACGTGAATTTAGAAGTTTTTGCATGTTTTTAAATTGTTTCCTTTGGTGTGGCCTACTAAGTTTGGATCGCCTTCCTTTTGTGCCCCTGGCCATTAGATAGACGGGGTGGATCTCATGCACGTACCACGACGTGTCCATTGTCAGAAACACTAGAAAGATCCACCCAGTACACTTTTTTAACCATCCATTTGTTGTTCACCTATCGAAGGTCTAGGATTCTTCCAATCTTGAGGAATTTTTAGTGCATGGTCCACCTAAGTGGGTCCATGATAACAACAGTTTAGATCACTAAACGATAGGCCCCAATGTCCACCACCTGTCTAGACTGAAAACATGGACCCTAAAGTGCAATATTTGGGGCCGTGCACTGCACCGTAGCTTCCCAGCAATTGCTGCTTGCACTCGAAGCCGACTCGACCCATGTTCTGACATTCCTAGTCAACCAAATGGATTTAGCCAACGATCGATTCTATTGACTTTGACCCGATATCCATAGAGCTGGGCGTCCATTACGCCGATGGACGCGGATTGCGCGGTCAATCCACACCACGTGGTGTAAAGACTCTGTGGGGCCTACAGAGATTTATGCGTT
Organism: Liriodendron chinense; assembly: GCA_003013855.2. NCBI lineage: Eukaryota > Viridiplantae > Streptophyta > Magnoliopsida > Magnoliales > Magnoliaceae > Liriodendron > Liriodendron chinense. The sequence continues at coordinate 1,657,121 of ML058479.1, forward strand.
TCATCCACGCCCGTCCATCCGTTTTCCAGCTCAATCTAGGGCATAAGCCCAAAATTGAAGGATATCCAAAGCTCGAGTGGGCCACACCTGAAGAAAAAAGTGGGGATAATGACTTCTTAGGGCCCACAGTGATGATTATTTGTCGTCCAACCTGTTCATAAGGTCACACAGAGCTGGATGGATGAAGGGAAAACACAAATATAATCTGGATCTGAAACTTCTGTGACCCTTGAGAAATTTTCAATGGTATGCATTCAATCCCAGTGTTTCTTCTAGTGTGGCTCACTTGAGATTTAGATATGCTTCAATTCTGAGATCATAGCCTAAAATGCTCTGAAAAAACGAATGGACGGCATGGATAAAAAGCATACATCATGGTGGGCTCCACATAGTGGTGTTGGGTTCACAAGGCAATCCACGTCCTAGAGAATACCATGTCAGCGCTGTTAAAAAAGTGCCAGGTCAACACGTCTAGGGAGCACTGACTGTAGAGCCGGACGCACCAGAATATGGAGCTATACGCTCATCAATCGAGGCTGTCCATCCGGGCCTGGTTTGAATTTGATAATAGAGAAGGTTTTTCATTGAGAAGGGAGAGAGGTGAGACGTGAACATGCAGTGTTTATAATTATAATGTTCTAAATACATAAAATGCTAATGATTATATTACCCTGTATTGCTTGTGGGAGATTAGAGCTATGCAATAGAAAATAATATGAGTCATAAATTAGCCATGTACATGTGATGGAGACTATATAAATCGTAGACCATAATGACCATGTGATCCTAATAGACAGAATGATATACCTTAGCTAATATGTGGAGTCACCTTCAATAGACATGAGGTCAAATCACGTAAGGAGTGATTCCTCGATGAGTCCTTAGAAACTCAAGATTGGACAATGTAATTATCTATTGAGGAAAGTTGTGATTTATGGATCCTAGTATCTTGTTGAGCCATAATCATCACAAATATTTATTATATATTTGTAGACATCTTACAATGAAATGTATAATCGTCCTATGTGAAAGGACTTACTTGGGTTAGAATGGACAATCTCCACCATCAGGGCCTACTTGGTGTAGGTGTCCTTGTTGGAACGGGTGACTCAAATCTATGTTGGACAGGGCCATTGGGTGATCAACTGGATGGTCAGGCGACCGACCATGACGGATTTTGCATAGTAAACTCTCTACACGTTTTTCGATGGTTTTGGGCAACCAAAGGGAGTTTTGGGCGACTGATTGTATGTCAGTTTGTGCGGGAATTGTTTCAAATTTCCATTGTATGCTATTTAAAGGGGTGCTATGCGGGATTATGGTAACACAAGGAGTCCTACACGTGTTCAAGGGATTGAGAGAATTCTAGGGTGAGATAAAATGCTTGTGGTAGCTTGAGTTTCTCTTATGGGGTTTAGATTTGGTTAAGTGTTATTCAATCTCTTGTAACTTTCAAGTTTATAGTGGATTCACTTTATGCCATGGTTTTTTTTCCCACGAGGGTTTTTCCATGTAAAATTCAAATTGCCTTCTTTTATGTGTTGAATATTGCTTAATCATTGTGATTATCACCTTTGATTCTTGCTTCCGTGGGGCGGTTTTTCCAACAAGTGCTATCAAAACAAACGTTGGGAGGTAGATCGAAATTTGAGACAAGTTTTCAATAACGTCTAGCATGAGATTCGACATAGAGAAGTATTCCGAAAAAAATAACTTTGAACTATATATGGAAGGTCAAGATGAAGAGCTTCCTAGTTCAATAAGGATTGGAAGAAGCACTCATTAAGAAGCAACTCAAGACTATGAAAAAAGAAGAGTACAAGAAGATAAATAAAAAAACCATGATCTCAATCCAGTTGTGCACGATGGATGAGGTCATATACAACGTCATGAAGGAGAAGACTGCGACTGATATGTGGGCGAAGTTGGAGAATATCTACACGAAAAAATCTCTGAAAAACATCTATATCTGATGCTTTAGTTATTCAAACTGAAGATGGCAGAGAGGATCAATGTTGAGAGTCACATCAACAATTTCAATAGGCTCGTTTACAAGTTATTGGATGCGAATGAACAGATGAAGGATGAATATCAAGTGTGCATCTTGTTAATTTTTCTTTTGGATTCATATGAGTCATTTAAGGACTATTTGTACGCAGATAGGGAGACCATTAGCATTGAGACCATTATCTCAGCCCTCCAGTCGAAGGTGATGAGAAAGAAAAGCGATGACATGGGTTCTCGTTCTTCTATAGAAGCACTGATATGAAGGGGAGGAAATCTGATCGGGATAGAGAATCGTCACGATTGATATCTAAATCCAAGGGTAAGGGGAAGAGCAACGTGAGGTAACTGGAATTGTGGGAAGGCGTATGAAAAGGAAATATTGTTCAAATCCCAAGACGAAGCAAGAGAAGTATGAAGATTCTTCTAGGGGGCTAATAACGCGAAATCCACGGAGGATGAGTGTGATGTTTGTAATGTATTGACTGTTTTTCGATTAGAGTTAATTGATGATGAGTGGCTCTTGAATTTAGGTGCATCATATCACATGTGTCCTGACCGAAATTCATTAATGACATACAATATATATGATGGTGGATCGATCTTTTTGGGCGATAGCTATGCCTGCAAAGTGATAGGTCAAGGAGCGGCTTTGTTAGGAGATAGATAGTAACAAACCGAGTGGTTTTTTTTTCCATGTATAAGAATGATATCTAGATGCATTAATTGCATTTATTTATGGAATGTGGCATGATCACAATGGTGATCTTTGGAATTAATTAAATTATAGACTTTGAAAAACTTTTATTCCTTTATATTTTAATAAAATCCAACATGTATTGGTGGATTGAGTTCAAGTCATTGTTATCGGGTCCATTACCCTGAACTATAATTAGAATGATTAAACTTGATGTTGCATAAAAGATAATTAATCTTTAGATCTAAGGACCCACGATGGTCATTATCTTTATTTAAATACATTGACTCTTTTTATGACACTACCGAGATATCGATAAAAGTTGACGTGTTTAGGGCATACTTATAGCTAAATCTATTAGATCGGTGACTTATTAAGCAATTTACTATCAAACATGCTATTTAAAATGGTTTTAAATGGTTCTAAGAAGATTTTCAACCATTGAATTTTTGTTTCAATTCATGCTAAATTCTTTTAATTACACTTAATGATCATTTAATGACTTAGATATGATGGTCTACTATTTTATCAATAAAAAATATAGGGTAGGAATTAAAGAAAGAGGAATAACCCTTATATTTCCTAACTCATGGCTAAAAAAAAAGTTCCGTGTTACTTTTTGGTGGACTTAGGTGTTATATGTTAATCTGGGATGGCCCTAAATTGCACAGCAAAAGGTGATGCACAAGAACAATACTGACATCCTCAATCTCCGTGTCATGCCTGACCGCTAAGTGCTCGGTCGGCAATATTTATCAATATTGATGGATTACATTAATGCCCTCAGACCCTGAAGAGGCGCTCGGCTACTTATTAGGATCGAGCGCCACATTCCTACATATGCGATCGATTTCCCTCAATGCACGAACGGTTATTACTGAACGCTTTCTCTCGAACACTTATTTCCGAATGCTTGAGACTCGGGCAATGTCTTCGCAAGTCACGTGATATGATTTCATAAAGCTACCATGCGAAATATCCGCCATGCACAGATAATCTCATTTATCGCCTCCAAGGCAATTATGTATCTAGCCATGATCGTGGCCCATCCTGCGTAAGAAAGCGTATCCCAGCAGAATCAAAATCCTAGCCTAATACAATAAGGATACACACTATAAGAAGCCCTCCATGCTATGAATAAAGGTACGCAATACAAAATACATACATCTATTCACAAATTTCTTCCACCATCACTGACTTAAGCATCAGAAGGGTCATCAGCCGACACCCCCGGCGGCCATCCTGACCCTTGGTGGTGTTTGCAGGTCCTATCGATCCAAGTCTTTCATCTTCAATCATCAATCAGACAGGCCGAGATATTCAAGTTAGTCCTTAATCAACATCTGTTTATGCGATTTAGCGTCAACATTAGGCATATTAATAAAGAATATATATTTCTCTCTTATTTTTCTTCTTGACTTTTGGGTTTTGGTTTGACATTTCTTTCTCGCAATTTTACTTCACTTGTATTAATTTAGTGAGGGTGTTTTTCCTGCAACATGTTTATGTTTTAAAATCACATCTATTAGACGTTTTCATAAATATATCTAAAAAATAATTTATTTTTGTGTTCTAAATTTATTCTTAAGGCATTAATAAGAGGAATAAGACAATCCCATTTATATTTAATTTTGGAACATTTTTCATCCATAGTAAGGAAAATACAATAGACATTTCTAATTTACAATCAACCTCCTGCCAGGTGTTCTATGGAGAGATGACTTTACTATATTTCATTTATTATTGCTACATCTATCATCTCCCTCTCCCCATCACGGGAGAGATGAATATTTATCATGGGAATCCCAAAGCATTTCAAATTTGCATTTTTAATTTCATCTCGCAATACGCGTGAAGATTTCACCCAAGATTCTTCAAGGGAGAAAGATGTGTGAACATTGGTGAACACGCACGGATCCTTTAGTCAACTTTGTATTATTAGGCTGACTTTGACATTTCAATGTTGAAAGATTTTCCAATGAAAACTCAACTTTTCGGTAGATACATCCATTTTTTTGCTACTTCTGGTAACACATTGTATTAAAGAAGCAGAAATTTTGGGTCTTTCTATCAAAATTGTGTGTGTGTAAATAAATAAAGTTGGGTGGGCCATGCTTGTGGAGATCCGAAGTTTTAACCTTCTTTAAGTAGCCCAATAACCCAGATGATGAGTCCATGACCATCTCAAACTTGCTATCAATTGATTATCTAAACGTTTGATAGCGCCACTTGGGACCACTCTACGTGGGCCTTTACTTGTATGAGAAGCACCAACCAGCTTGCAAGTATTGGACGCATCTCAGCTGTGCAAAAGGTGGGTCAAAATCAATCTGGTTTGAATCTTTGCTATGAATAAAGAACTGATCACCCACACGCAAGGGCAACACAACTTGTGGCGCCGTGCCAGCTTTTTTGCCATTCATTGGATGGGCCATAACTTTTGAAACAATGGTCGGCAAGACGGTCTGACTCAACACGAGGCGTGGCCTGCCTAGTGGCGGATTAACCTGATTTTCGAGAAGGACGATCTTCGTGATGAGGCTTATCATTCTTCAAGTGACTGACGTCCTACAAAAGTAGCATGTTGATGTGTGGTCCTATTAGCAGGACTGGCAATGCTTTGAGGAGAAGACATTACCATCATCATATATATGTAAGCGGGAAAGATGGTACAACGCCACAAGTTGTGGTGCTATCACCCTGCGGGTGATCAGTTCTCATTTAAATGTGGCCCATTGACAAGTTTTTTAAACCATCCATTATTTTTGTACACGCCGGGTGCACCAACTTGAGGAGTGGTCATTTGAGGGTTTTAATGCAATTCAGGTACTGGATGACATCTACCATGCAGTGCTGCACTTGTTAGATATCTAGGCCATTTATTAGGTGATGTTCCTCTCCTACATGCCATGTACTAAAAGTATAGGTGATTGCAATTATGCTAGAAGCATATGCTATGCAGCTGGGTGTTTTTTTTTTTTCTTTTTTCTAAATATTCATTTTTCTCATATAACTTTGATTAATTATCTAATGAACAAAGCAATATTATTTTTTTGTCCAAAATGGACCCAAAAATGACAAACTGTTACATCCAACATAGCACTTCCTCACATTTGATGCTGAAAAACACAAATGGCTTTGAAATTTTTGTACGACTGAAAATGATGTGTTTACCAGAGAGCAAATCCAAGTTATTTTCTTGAGTTGTTCATCTTCCTTGTGTAGATGGCTACATATCACAGGTCCACCGTAGAAATCATGCATGGTCACATTACAGGTCATTAATTTTGGTGAACTTTTGTAAAAGTCATGTCTTCAATGTGAGAAATTCTCTATAGAAATATAATGGGGATGACACGGCTTTGAAATATTCCGTCCATTTTGGCAGCATCTCATTGGAAAGAATATGAACTTTAGATTATTGAGCATGCAACAATGCGTTTTTCTGTTCTACAGTTAGAATAGACCGCACATGGACCACCTGCACATAGGAGGTTCGGGTATGCACGGATCGCCCATGAAATTTCAATCTCCTATCTTGAAATACATGTTAGGATTCCCACACCAGAGATGTGTGCACCAAGAGTAGATTTTTATGGGCAAAGGTTCGAGAGTGGTCCAGCACTGGAGCCCACAAAAAATATCATGGGTACCATTTGATGTAAAACGGGTCGCTGATTATTTCATGGCCCAGATGGATCAAGAGAAGACCGTTCGGAGTGGAAAGTGATTCGGACCGTCAGGACCATAAACCGGCCGTATCTCGCAATCCGAAATGAGTTTGGGGACATAATATATCAATTTGGGGTAGCTCGAGCTACTTTAGCCAACCAACCCCATTACGCCGGGTTGCCCATGCCCGAATCACGAGATTCGACCGTATTGACGGTCATTAGGCTAGTTTATTTTCAGTTTTACTATTTATAGTAAGTTTTAATTCGATTATAACTTTGGATCTATAGGGCTTTAGAGTTAGTGCCCAACATGAAAAGTACTTAGAATATTTAGTAGAACAACATGATTGAAGCCGTTTGATAACTTTTTATTTTTGGCCAAAAACCAAGAGTTCTGGTAGGATTGAACGACTTCTATAAATAGTAAGTATATTATTTATAGTAAGTTGCGTTTTCTAAGAGTTTGAGTTGGAGCTTTACTTAGGGTTTAGTTTCCTATTTATATGCATTGTAATTCCGTTTATTATTCATTCAATTATCAATAAAGCAATTATTCGAAATTAATTTCCTCTTTTATCTTTTATTTCTTCTCGTGGATTCAAGAAACAATCGGTTAGGGAGACGGTGATCGACCTACCACATCTTTCTACCAAACGCTAACAGGACTTTTCAAAACACATAGGGCGTATTTTACAAGAATCACAAAGAAATGGATGGATGGATGATCATTACAGGAGAGCCGTCCATTTGTTTCATACGTTTTGGCCCACATTATGAGGGGACCATCCTAGTTCTAGGGGAGCGTTGATCACCTGCACACAAGGTACCACAACTTATGGTATAGTACCATCTCTTCCCCACAACATGCATGCTTCTCATGTAAGATATCGGTGGGCCCCAACGTGAGCAGCAACTTTACAAAGACCACCTCAGATTCCTTATCAGGAGGACCACACTGCTGGAATCAATGGACAACCGGCATTCTGGCTCAACATTCAAATGTAGCCCACATAGTTAGCAGATTAGGCTGATTTTCCACAAAGGTCATCTCGATGATGGGGCCTATCACTTCTACGGTGCTGATTTACTGAACAAGTGGCCTGTTGGCCGGAAAGATGGTAAGGTACCACATGTTGTGGTCCATTGCCTCTCTCTCTCTCTTATTTTATTTAGGTTGCGCATGTGCAGTGGTCCATTCCAAGCCCATTGTTGGAGAGTAGTTTTGTCATTTTGGTGAAAGATGGTCCCATTTCTACGTGAAACCGGATTGCGTCCAGCCTCCACTTGTGGGGCCCACTGTGATGTATGGGCTTTATCCACGCCGTCCATACATTTTTCCAGATCATTTTAGGATATGATTCCAAAAAATAGGCATATCCAAGGCTCAAGTGGACCACACACAAGAAGCAGCAGTGATAATCACGCCCACCGTTGAAACCTTCCTACGGTCCACCCTGATGTTTATTTGCCACCCGACCTGCTCATAAAATCACATACAACTGGATAAAAGGGAAAGACAAATATCAGCTTGACCAAAACTTCTGCGGCTCTCATGAAGTTTTTAACGGTATGCCTTCAATCCATGCTATGTAGTTCACCTGAAACTTGGATCTGCCTCCTTTTTTGGCTCGTGCCATAAAATGATCTAGAAGAATGGATGGACGGCATAGATGAAACCCATACATCACAGTGGACCCCACACAGCTCCTGTGTGGACCGACTCAGGCGAGGCAGGACGCTAGGGCTCTCAATGGAGCGGGTCAGATCCGATTCTCTCCGAATCCATATAATGCGGATATGGATCTTAAAATAGGTCCGATTACTTAAATGGAGCAGATATGGATTCACAAGAACATATCTGAGTTAGATCCGAATCCCATTAAGATCCGACTCATTGTTACCTAAATTATTTTAGGCCATTTGGACCATACCATAGTAAATAGTGGGATTTGCATCATTTTTTATACTAAATTAAATATATTATATTATATATTTTGTATCATATATTTTTTAGATTTGTAACGGGGTGCATTCAGACCTAGATCTGACCCGAATCCGATGGTTATATAGATTTTAGATCGGAAATGGATCTAACAATTTATAAATGGATCGGATATGGATATCACCTTTTGGATCCGAGTTGGATCCGAATCCGATCCGAATCCATCTACAGATATACGGACTTGGAGCCGGATCCACTGGATCCGATCCAGATCCGACCCATTGAGAGCCCTACGGGACGCAGTCGGCTTCCGTAATAAACCGAACACTTTACTTACCAGAATTACCGAACACTTTGGAGCGGTGGAAAGTTACCAGAATTCCACGCGCATCAAATTCAATCCAACCGCACGTTCTCTTTGACCACTTAATATGACAAAATTCTATAGTGTGACACGTTGCAAGGAGTAGTTTGGTGGTATTATTTGTAATTCCTGACCGTTCATCTGGTTTCCCATACTGTCGATGAGAATTTGTGAAAATTGCACAAATATCAGATAATCCCATCCGCCCAATCAGCTGGCCTTCGGTTAACTATCAACAATACTCACAGGTGAAACTCAAGAAAGGTGATTCTAGGATTGTCTGATAGATGTGATTTTTTCTTTAAAAATGGACCATTCATCATAAGGATCATAGATGGGCATTCACAGTTGATACTGCGACCCTGCCGTATGTATTGTACGGACTTCCACCAACTCTACCATTTGAATTGTTCTTTTAAACCATATGGTTGGATATAGTTAGAAGAGCTGTAGACCGTTCATCAGATGGACACACCAGAGAGTGTCCATGGATAAAAATTCATATTGATTTAAAACATCCAAACAAACTATGTACTTGTAACTTGTACGATTGAAATGGGACCTTCTTTAAACAGTGCCAGCATATGCATGTATACATGTACATCCAAATTGTGGGGGCCATTCTATAGGTGCATAGATGGAACCTCACACTGAGTGGATGATCTTAACCGTCTAATCGAAGATAAATTTCCCAAATACGAGGGTTTCGGTTAAAGAGTCACTCTCAAGTCCAACTGGTTGGACCACAATTTGCAGTCCACCCAGTAGATTTTTTCCAACCTGTTAAGTGCTTGTGAAATCCAATCCTCCTATTAGGTTGGCCCCACCATGAGGATTCCCTAGTTCAAAAATCAGCCCTATCTAATCATTAAGTGGCTACAAATTAGAAAAGAGTGTATAGCCATTGATTAATTAAAAAAAATTCAAGTGTGGTACACTGGGTCAGTGGATGCAGCTGATTTTTGTATGAATTGTTCCTTGTGGTGGGGCCAACTTATTAGTAGGATTGGATTTCACAATCACTTAACAGGTTGGAAGCAATCTCCTGGGTGGACTGCAAATTGTGGTCCAACCAGTTGGACTTGAGAGTGCCTCTTAGATAAAACCATTAAAAGTATACAAAATTTAAAAATCGATAATTCAGAATTATAGTTAGATATTTAAGAGTATTGACTACATAATCTCTACATAGAGATGCTCCAGTCTCTAGCAGGCTAGCATCATAAGGTACAGCACTCCGAGCTATACTATGACACTTAGGACATCCGAATGCATTGACTTGGACTGCTTATAGTTGGCTCTCTGGTGGCTATCGACTTAATTTTTTATCACATGTGTGCATGCACGGGTATGCAAGAATCAATTATGTGACTTAATTCCAACCGATCAACTTCGACCTCAAGCACCAAGATAGGTAAATACATTGAGCTCAATCGTATATGATTGAGATTTGAGGAGATTAGCCGCCTATTTAGCCACTCGTAAGCTATTGTCTAAAATGATTAGGCGATTATCCGAGGGTGAGGTTTGTCCTCCTCAAATGGATCACACTTTGCCTTCCTTAAGAAGTGATTTTGTCAAGTACACCAAAAGGAATAACTTACAATCAGTTGAGGATCGACTGAAAAATCATTTCTTCTAAAAGAAAACTGTTTGTATTGAGATAATATAAGTATCGTCCAACGTATGAGCATAGACTTTGAATTATATCTAAGGATCACTACTACTCCTAGATTATTAGTAATGCATATATATATATATATATATGCTAAGATATGTTAATGATAAAAGATAAGTTCAATTATATTTGGTTAGTATCAGACGCTTTGCTTTATTAATTTCCTTCATTATTTATAAGCTTTTTCTAGAGAAAAAAGAAGCATCTAGATATCCATCTTTATTCATTCATTATTTTGATTGTTTATTATCCTTAGATTCTTTATCTTTTCAACCAGTTGCATATTTTGCTCGGCCGCTACCCATCTTTAAATGATAGCATACACTTAGCCACCATCTTGCTTGGAGACTATCCTAACAAATAGCATGCACTCAGCCACCACCTTACTCAACCACCATCCATCGTAGTAGATAATAGATAGAATGGGTATGATATGTCTTCTTTTGATTGGCTCTTCAAGTAGGGTACACTACTTATTATGTTCTGATTGACTCTTCTAGTAGGGTACAACACTGATTAGGTCTGATGCACTATCACATCATTCTAACATATACCAACCATTTGATCATAGGCCTTTAGCATGGACAATCAAAATCATTTACACAAAAATACTCCCGTCAACAATTTGATCCATCTATTTCCTACGACCATCATGAATTGCTTATAATTCTAAAGAATTAACCATCCTACCCATGACTTGGAAAAGAGGATGGCGGAAGAAAATAACTCAAAATTAAGGATCCATTGGATCATCAGCTGAGTGAGAATTTTTCATCGCAGCCAAGAAAATGTCCTCTAAGTAGGCGGATATTTCAAATCGATGAATTGACCTGTCCAAGTAAACTAATGTAATTATAGTGCTTTAAGAGCATTAGAGCATTTTTCATCTTTACATAATGTATATTTATAAAGGAAAAGCACTAGATGAACGGTTTGGATCGTAAATTAATGGTGCTCCAGAAGGAGTGAACTCCTTAGTGCGTCCTGAAGACTGAAGGAGTCCACTAAAATATTTTATTAATTTATTTTCCGTTTAAGAATGAGTTTCTATTTGAGAATGGCTGTATCACAATTTATGAAACAACTTTTTCTTTCCTCCCATAATGTCATATATGTGGAATATCCAATCCAAGAAAAATGTAGGCCACGCCATGATCATAGCCTGAATTAAAGATCAGGCCAATCCACTCATTGGGTGGGCCATACCGGTACCCCTGAATCTTTCGTTCATTGATTTTCATTTCAGGTGATCGTGATGGTGGGGCTCACATTTCTCACGGATTGAATGTTCTACATGCGTGATATGTACCATAACTTATGATACAGTAGCTGTATTGAACCATTTCTTTTTTATTTCGTCTTACATGCATGTAACCCACCCAAGCATGCCAAGCTTACATGCCATGCTGATTTTCCCTACCAACTAGTCACATGTGTAGGACATCCAAGCCGTGCAAAAAGGTGGGCCCGTCATTAAATCACTTGGGGAAAAAAGGTAATCTTGATCCACTCATCAAGTGCACCACAAAATTGCAATAAATGGGAAAACATGAATCTAACCTAACATACAGGTTTAGCCCATTCGATAGTGGATCTACATGAGACTAGTTAACTACACGATGGTTCCCACATTTTGCACGGTTCTGATGTCTTGTACGTGTGACACGTTGGCAGGAAAGAACAATGTAACATGGTAAGCTTAATTAAATGCTGCATTAAATATGATCACTGAACGGCTATTAAACTAAACACCTTATTAATACAAAAGTAGATTACTTCAGTTCCAAAAGTCGAAAGAAAGGGTGCATGTATTAAAATATAATTATAATAATAATAAAAAAAAAAAAGGATGTCATTGTCATATTCTTAAAAGAACTGGTATTATTCGTCAGATATGGGCCATGACGATCGGATGAATTATGTGGAAAATAATCATAAATAATTATAAATGATTTTTCTAAAAAAAAATAAAAGAAGAAGAAGAATAACTTGATACTCGGCGGTCTGACGGTTGATACACGGGCGGTCGGATATTCCACATGAGCTGTCCATTAATTCAAATTATACCGACTTAAATCACGGAAACCTTCCATAGATAGTCCATCGGCTCAAAATCATATTGGTTGATCGATTCTAAAAAGGACATAGATTCGTTGAATGGAGACTGTAGAACATTTCCATTTCAACCGTCCATTAAATGTACTCCAAGTCTCCAACCACCCGTTTAGAAAAATCAAATAAGTGTGAATTTTGGTTTTCCATCCATCGGTTTTCCATCCATCCTACATAGGGATGATTATTTGGACGGTTTATCCTTCGCTTATTTGCACGACACGTGTACAAGTTCTTAGTGTGTATCTTCGCGTTCTGACACGTGATAGATCCACCTCCTTCCTCGAAGAACTGTGATGGAGGAGATATACCTGTGCTGGGACTGTGTGGGGCCCACAAAGATGTCCATGATAAATCCACTCCGTCCATTTGTTTTGAAAGACCACAATAGGACAGGATGCTAAAATTCAGGCAGATCCAAAACTCATGTGGTACATGCCAATGAAACAGTTGGAACAGAACCGTCCACCGTTGAAACCTTCCTGGAGCTGACCATGATGTTTATATGCCATCTAAAATGTTCATAGGGTTATTAACACTCAGATAAAATACAGGAATAAATATCATCCTGATACAAAACTTCTGTCACCCCTAGACGTTCAATCCCCACTGTTTCGTGTGGTATGACCCACCTGAATTTTGGATCTGCCTGATTTTTATCAAGATATACTATTATGATGTTTCAAAAAAGATAGACGGCGTGGATTTATCACGGACACTCTCTGGGGCCCACACGTTGCCCGGGGTCACGTGTAACCGCTTCCTGTGATGGATGATGCGCGCGCAGGCGATTAAAAGTTACTAAAAATTGCATACGTAATAGGAATAATTCAAATCAAACCGTACGCATTATGTGTACAAGAGTAGATGTATCATATACTAAATTAAATCTCCTTTGATCACCTGACTATCAGAGTGATGGACGGTTAAGATGAAAAACAACAATGGTCTTATTTCAACAAGAAAGTGTCCACCGATCAAATGTTAGAATTGTCAACCAATTTAATTTTTAGAATTTAACTAGGAAACAGTGAGAGCTTCACAAATTAACCCGTTTAATTTGTTTTTATATATATTCCATGCTTACCAATCATAAGTGCCTGTATATCAAGCATCACATGTATCCAGAGTATTTAAATAACTGGCCGTTTAAATTATTTTTTTTTTATTATATATATAGCTTGCTTACCAATTGAAAGTGTTTGTGTATCAAGCTTCATCACGTGCATCCAGAGTATTAAATAACTGGCCAGAAGAGACAAAATTTGATACTCTGGAAGAGTGATGGATGATACGCAGGCACTTAGAAATTACACTAAATCGTCTAAATTATGGTACCAGTTTAGATGTATAATTAATATTAAAAAAAATACACTTATTTGATTAGCTAACTATTAGACTGTTGGAGACACTTATAACTGAACAATATTCAATAATCTTTTTTTGCACGATTTAGCCGGTTTAACTTGAGTTAATATATATTATGTGTACCATTTCTGCGCCTGCATATCAAGCTTCACAGGCAGCCAGATCATCAAATAACCCCCCATCATAGGGGGGCCCCTACAGTGCGCAGCATGCACATTTACGCTTGCGCGTTGTACCATTTAACGCGGTTGGTTGGCGGGAATCTTGCAAGCCTTTTCAAATGCAACTTTTCAAAAGGCCTATTTTAAATAGCCATGGGGAAGAAAACAATCTATTTTCAACATGTGTTCATACTCGATGCTCAGCTGTAATATTTTGACCTTTTCAGATATGTGTGCATTGACTGATCTTGGTGCACACTGTGGGTACACAATATTTTCCAAGAAGAAAGAGCCAGCTATTTGATACTTTGCCCGCGTGGTATGCAGACACAGATTGAGTAGATGCAATGGGATTTGATTGGACAGCAAGTCACTGCGTGGTATGTAGATTGATTGAGTAGATGTGATGGGATTTGATTGGACAGCAAGTCACCACATGGTATGCATGGATTAAGTAGATGCGATGGGATTTGATTGGACAGCAAGTCACTACAAGTGTAAGTGTTGGAGCCCACTAAGGACATCATAGTTCTTATGCTAGGAACCTAGGTGAGGCTTACTATGATGTTTGTGAGAAATCCACCCCCATTCATCCATTTTGTGGGCTCATTTTAGATGTGAGACAACAAATGAGCTGAAACCAAAACTCAAGTAGGCTGCACTAAAGGAAAAATTGAAATTCCTACGGTTGAAACCTCCCTAAGGTCCACAGAGATGTTTATATGCCATCCATACCATTCATAATGTTATTCCTATTGGGATGAATTGAAAACACAAATATTAGCCTGATTCAAAACTTATGTGGCATCATGAATATTTCAACTGTGGACGTTCAATCCTCACATTTTCGGCTCACTTGAGTCTTGGATCCGGCTCATTTTTTGTTGCACATCCTAAAATAAGCTCAAAAAATGGATGAACGGAGTGGATTTCTCACAAACATTTCAATGGGCCCTTCCTAGGTAGGAATTCTTGGGAAAGCCTCTTGTAGGAAATTCACATCTACCTAAAAATAGGTTTAAAAGCAGTTTGGTTTACTACATACTTGACCAATTTTTACAGCAGCCTATCATTCAATCAAACATTGCTGCATCATAATGAAGTCTCAAGCATTATAAAATGATACATGTAACATGTTAACTCAATTTGAATGGGCTGAATTATGAAACCTACTTTGGTTAAGTTAAAGAACCAAATTAAGTTAGATGAACAATCATAACCCTTGATTCGTTGAAACTTGTTTTTGTTTTTTTCAAATAATAAGATTGGATATTTTTCATCCGCAGCCGTCTCATGATGTCCAACAATTTAATATCTTAAATTGTTATGATCAAGTAAAGTAAGTTTTAGTTCTTGATACCTCTAAATTGATGCCCATAATTTAAATGGATTACTTTCGAGCAATTTCTAAATGCCCGTTCATTATCAATCACACTCTGCCAAAATATCAAGGTATTGCTCAGATTAAAAAAATATACCTCTCCACACGCACCTTTTCAAGGTGGGCTGCACCTCTTAGATTTTCATGGAAATGGACTACTAGGATCTGTGGTCCAATGTTAATTGGTTAGTCGCCGTTCAGAGAAGCTGACAAGGCGCACATATATGAGAGATCCAGACCTCTCATCAGATGGGCCCCACCACTCAGTTTGAGAGCCCTCAGTGGTGCATAGTCTATTTCTTCATTCAATAAGCACTAAATCAATGTTTTATTGGATACCATCCCCCCTTTTTGGTAAAGTCGTCCGACTATATATATGTATATATATATATCTAACAAACGTTAGTTGATCCACTAGCTAAGAAGCACGCCATAGAGAGAAAGATGTCAAAATATAAAGTTAAGTGGAGGCGCCCATTGTATTTGTATGTTGAGAAAACTTTAATACTCTGGGAGAGTGTGATGGATGATACACAAGGCAGGTAGAACTTGCATATATGGCATGTAAGTAATTTGAATTAAAGTTTTCAGATTATGGGTCTGAGGTTAGATGTATCATTAACCAAGAATTATGATTATTTTCATTATCTAGCTATCGGATTGGAGGACAGAAGTTGGACGACTGAAAATGAAAATATCCAATTGTCCTATTTCAGCAAACATGTGCCCACTAATCAGCGGTTAGGATTGTCCAACCAGTCTGATTTTTTTAGTACTGTGACCTAGCAACAATTGGCCTCACTGTTTAGTTGGTTTAATCTGAGTTAACGCATGCAACGTGTAGAGCTTCATAGTGCATGCGTATCAAGCGTCATTCTTTGCAGAGCATCAAATAACAAAGAGAGAGGACAAGGCGTGAATATGATTAGTTTAATATTTTAAATATTATATTCATATATTTAATGAAAATGCCATCAAGTAAGAGGAATTGCTTGGTACGTCTCCTGCGTCTTTGCACGGTATACACAGGCTTCTTACTCTAAAAAGTGGGGCCATGTTTTAATAATCCAGATGATTGGTCTGTTGTGCCCCACCTTGGATGGACTGTCCCCCAGAAATCTCATTGACAGATAGAACTTAATCTATTGATTTGGGGTCTATAGATAGACAATTAAGAAACAAAATACGGCAATGGCTCACATTCAACTGAAAAGAAGTTCAGGTAATCTGGGAGATTTTTAGGGGCGTGGTCCATCCTTAGTGGGACTGCAAGAGAGTGGTCTGGATTACCAATGCATGGATTGCATTGGTAAAAAATGAGAACTCACGTATACTCTGTGAATCAAATGCATCTGCCTTAAGCAAACCCTTAAGCGCTGGACTAAAAATACTAATAATAAAAAACCCACTTGTAAGCACTACAGTTTCTAGAAACATGGCCCAGCTAACCTCGTATAGGTGGTCCAATCAAAGGGCATCTGACGAAAAGCTTTACTAAGACATCGTATGCCATCAATTAATGGAAAAGGTTTGCTCGATGGACGTATTGCAATAAGATGGACCGTGGTTTCATCCTTAGAATTCGTAGTATTTGTTACAATGATCCAATTCATTATATGGAGAGTCTCACTTTGTTTGGCAGAAAGACAACAAAATAAATAGCTCTAATTTGGATTTATTTCAATTCTTTAATAAGCCGGCTCTTTTACTCTGAACATGAATGGTCACTGTAACAGTTGAATAATCAACGGGTTTAAACTTTAGTAGATGGACATTTTCTATATTTTATTTATTTTCTAATATATTTTCATTCAAGTGATAATTTGGCTATGAATGGTTACTGTAACCGTTGAATAATCAACGGGTTTAAACTTTAGCAGATGGGACATTTTCTATATTTTATTTTTTTTCTAATAACTTTCCATTCAAGATTCAAGTGATAGTTTGGTTAGGACGGTGGATATTGGAAATGATTTGCTAAGGCTAATAACATTGGCAATGATTTGTTGGAGATGACTTGTAATTTATAAACTTGATGGGGAGTAGTTCTTTCATCCAACATCTTAAATTCTAAAAATAAACTTATAAAGAATTTTTGTTGCCTTTATCTTTATAAATGCACAATGTAGACAGGGTGTGAGATCGATCACCATCTCTCCTACGGATAACTTATCCGAATTTATAAATCTTCTACGACTCCTTAACTAGTCTTCCTCGAATCCACAAGAGGATATCTCGAATCCACAAGACCTATCCTCGAATCCATGAAGAAATAGAACTAAAAGTTTGTAATTTTATTAATCAAAGCATAAAATACCTTCACGAAAGAGTTTAATCACACTTAAATAGAAATAAATCAAACCCTAAAATGTAATAGCAAAGAGTCCTAAGCAAACTAGGAAATCAGTGAAAAAAGCAAACAAATCTAGAAGATTCGTGCGAAACAGTGCCTCGAGCTACTGGTCGTCAACGGCCATGACCAGTCGGTATTGAGCGGTGACCGGTCGCTGGTCATCTAGACTATCCAACAAGGCTCGGCCTGGTTTCCATAAAAAATTCGACCAGTCAGGGGACCAGTCGTTATGGGCATGCGACCAGTCGTCCAGTGATGACGACTTGAAGTTTCCTTGATTCTTTTGCTCCTTCTTTTGGTGCTTCCCTTGGTCCACCTCTTCCATACTTGATCATGGGGCATCCTCTTTACATCAGACTCCCCCACTTAAAAGAAACTCGTCCTCAATTTTCACATTGGCTTTAGGTCATGAACCATCGTTGACTTCAATGTCAAGGGCGTGGCAACAACTTTGTCTTGCTGTGCATAGGACTTTCCCACTAGGGCTTCCTCTCCATACTACGTAAGATAAGGAGGGATAGTCCTTCACCCTTGGACATTTTGTGTACCTCCTGAGGGATTCTGGGAGTGAGAACAATCTTTCTCCCATCCTTGACAAATGTAATAGTGTTATCCCATCTGCGATGTATGGCGTCTCGATCGAATTATCATGGTTGCCCAAGTATTATGTAATAAGCGTCCATATCAACGACGTCATACCACACTTGGTCCTTATAGGTCTTGCCAATTGAAAAGGAGATGAGGCATTAATCCTTAACCGTTGTCACACGGTCCTTTTGAATCCAGCCAACTATGTATGGCAAGGGATGTGGCATGGTCTCAAGGTTCAGTTTCTCAACCACCGTTTGTGATATGATGTTCTCACAGCTACCACCGTCAATTATTAAATCACAAATCATTCCAGCCACTGTGTAACTTGTGCGGAAGAGATTGCGTTGCTCGAGATTGATTTGTATGCTTGGTGTAGACGATTGTCTTTGTACGATCATGGATACACCTTGATCTCTAGAAATCCATTTAGTTTCTTCTTCCTCATACTCAACTTACTCGGTATCGCTATTCTTCGGATTACCTTGTGCTTCTTCCTTGACAACGGTTAGATTAGTCGATGGTCACTGTGGACATGTGTTTGACAGGTGGCCTGGCTGTCCACACCTGAAACAATGATCAGGCCTAGGCCGACCATAGGAATTTGAAATTTTGCTCAGACTCGACACAATTGTTGAATGTTGTGGTCTTGCGGGGCCACTTCTCGATGCACGAGTTGCGACCACAGTGGGCTGAGGACGATCTTCAATTTTCCTTGGACAGGGATGAATCTTGAGTAGGACCCATTGTAGAGTAAGATTGTGTTAGAGCCTTTGTAAGCTACGTCTCCGCCCTAGTGGTCAATTAGATGGCCTCATCCATGGTTCAGATCAAAACTATTTGAACTCGATCCTATATTGAGGGTCGCAATCTGTCGATAAACCATGTCACTTGTTGCGATTCGAATTTAGCAAGGTTATTCCACGTTCCCAAACGCTGAAACTCCTCTAGATATTTGGCTACAGATTGATTCCTTTGCCAACAATTTTGATACTGCTGGAATAGAATTTGCTCATAGTCGTTGGGGAGGAATCGAGTTCGTAGAAGACGCTTCATCTGAGGCCATGATCGGATGAGTGCCTTGTTCTGTCGTGCACGAGACACCTAAAGTTGTTCCCACCACGCTGACGCACCATATTTCAGTTTATAAGCGACCAACTTCACTTTTTTTTTCTTTCGGCACATCCATGTAATCAAAATACCGCTCTACTTTGGCTAACCAATCGAAGAACTCATCTATACATAATAAGCCATTAAAACTAGAAAGTTCGGCCTTACCTCGATATTCTTTTTCTACACAATCTGGGCATTCGCATCCATAAATAGGATGTCGGGCCATGATGTCACCAATTTCCTCATCGCTGAAGCTCAAATCGTCTGGATTAACCATACGATATACCAACGGGAGCACTCTCGAACAATCAGATTGTGTTGTACAACGATCACGGGAGGTCGAACTTCGCATGGGGCTTAAGGCAGAGTAAGCGCATCCGCCATTCGGTCGAGAGTGGCCTGCAACCCTTGCATGGCCATCTGATTCTCCCGGTGGAGAGCTTTCATCCTCTCCACAAGATATTTAATCCTATAATCAACGTTAGCGGAGATTTTGTCGTTATCGTCACTAGAAGTCATTTTTCCGAGATAGTTCCTCGCTCTGATACCAACTTGGCGTAGCATAAACGGGGTATGAGATCGATCATCTGTGAATCTTAATCTTAATGCGGAATAATCGGATCGTCTATGCATCGAATAATGAAGATTCCATACTGTAATCTTAAAACCATAACTGATTGGGAAGACATTCCCGATGCTGCCGTGTTGTCGAGAAGAACTCTTGGTCTTCCGCACCTTACACCTTTAGGAGAACCTCTCAATGGGGACTAGGGTTTTCTCTTGTATGTTGGTGAGGGGAGCAAGACGTATATTTATAGGAAAGAGGGCCAGAGAAGCTTACCCATCACACTTCTCTCCTCTAGGGTCTCCACACCGTAGGTTTCCATATCTGGCTTAATAACCGCGCATAGGGACCACGGTTCAAGCGTCCCGCCCCAAACCTATTTGCAATAATCACAACTGTAGTGGGGCCCACTGAATCGCTCAATCTGAATAATCCAACGGTCATGATCTAAACTGATGATCATGTGTGGCCCACCCAATGGAGTCTTACATTCTCCCACTTGGGCTACACTGATCTCAGTAAGAAAACAAAACATTTATTTTAATTTTGTGAAAAACATTTCATAAAACATGTTTGTTTCAAAAGTTCCTAATGGGCGCCCTACTGATTTCAAAACAATACCATTGGATAATTATGAGCAACGCTTGTCAGATCCGGTCCATCAAGACCACTGATATTGAATCATGGTAGTCAACACAACATTTCATATTTTCGAAGTGTGACGAATCACGATCATAAATACCAATAGTCTTAACGACATGGATCAATGATATGGGGTGTGGTATGAAGATTACACGTCTCATGTGATCATACGTGTTTATCTTCAAGTGGTCCTACTGAACATGTCTCCAAGACACAAACCAAAGTCTTGCTTACTCAAAACTGAATGCGCACACTGAAAGAGAAGCAAGATATAAACTGAAAAACAGAATCATCAATGCATAAAAGATATCTCAAAAAAATGTCTGGACATAATCGGATCATACATGAAAATTCCCACTACTGAAATACATCCTTGGGATCAACAACTCCCATAGATGTCACATGCTCCTTAAAGAGTGTGATAGGAAGGCCTTTAGTGAGAGGATCCGCTATCATCTGCCTTGTGCCGATGAGTTCTACAGACACTTGACGATTCTGAACTCTCTCCTTCACAACAAGATATTTGATGTCAATGTGCTTTGACCTCGATGAATGCTTGTTGTTGTTGGAGAAGTTAAATGCAGCTGAACTATCACAATAGATTTTCAATGGTTTCGGGATCATCTGCACAACCCGTAAACCAGAGAAAAAGCTCTGAAGCCAGACCGCCTGATTCGTGGCTTCATGACAAGCTACATACTCTGCTTCCATGGTAGATGATGTCGTAATTGACTGTTTCACGCTTTTCCATGATACGGCTCCACCAACCATCATGAATACATAGCCCGAGGTGGACTTCTTGCTGTCGAGACAACCAGCAAAGTCTGCATCTGTATATCCTACCAACTCCAAGTGGTCGGATCTCCTGTATGTGAGTTCGAAGTCCTTTGTCCTTTGCAGATAGCGCAACACTTTCTTTACAGCTATCCAATGATTCATTCCTGGATTGCTAAGGTACCTGCTCAACATTCCAACCACAAAAGCAATATCTGGATGCGTACAGACCTGAGCATACATGATGCTCCCTACTGCTGACGCATACGGAATAGCTTTCATCTTGTCCTTTTCTAGGTCATTCTTGGGATACTGAAATTGACCAAATTTGTCACCTTTTACAATAGGTGCTTGGCCAAGAGCACAACCTTGCATGCCAAACCTTTCGAGAACCCTATCAATATAGGCTCTCTGCAATAAGCCAAGTAATCCACGTGATCTGTCCCGGCTAATCTGAATGCCGATGACAAAGGAAGCATCACCAAGATATTTTATCTCAAAATTTTGAGATAGAAATTTCTTAGTCTCACGCAACAATCCAATATCACTACTGGCCAATAAAATGTCGTCAACATACAAAACTAAAATGATAAACTTACTCCCACTGATTTTCACATATATGCACTCATCCGCAGTGTTTTCAATGAAACCATATGAGGAAACAACTTCATGAAACTTTAGGTACCACTGTCGTGATGCCTGTTTCAACCCATAAATGGACTTCTTAAGTTTGCAGACCAGATGTTCTGAGCCTTTGGCTTTAAAACCTTCTGGCTGCAACATATATACGTTCTCCATTAGATCTCCATTGAGAAACGCAGTTTTTACGTCCATTTGATGTAGCTCTAAATCCATATGAGCCATAATGATCCTAAATGAGTATTTCTTAGATAAAGGTGAGAAAGTCTCCTTAAAGTCAATGCCCTCACGCTGAGTGAAACCCTTTGCAACTAGCCTGGCTTTATACCTTTCGATATTGCCCTTAGAGTCTCGTTTGGTTTTAAATACCCATTTGCAACCAATCGGCCTAATCCCTTCAGACAATTCAACAAGGTCCCAAACTTTGTTGTCCTTCATGGATTTCAATTCATCCTTCATGGCATCGAACCAATGAGAAAAATCCGCACTTTGTTCGATCTGTGAAAGGGATACAGGATCCTTTTCAACCCCAATGTCAAACTCATGCTCCTGCAAATAGACGACGTAATTGTCTGGTATTGCAGATCTTCTCTCTCTGTGTGATCGTCTTAATGGCTCATTATTCTGAATTGGGTTTTCCATTTCTTCATCAGTGGGTTGTATTTGAGGTTGTACATGGTCGTCCATAGGGATCTCAGGGTCCACTGCTGGACGGACAACCATGCTACTCTGAATGATTGTGGTGGGAATCATAATCCGCTCTTTCTCAAATACAATATCTCTTAAATTTGTGCTCCCACTATCTTCAGTATTCTCAATAAACCTAGCATTCCCAGTCTCAATGACTCTCATGGAATATGATGGACAATAAAATCTGAATCATTTTGATCTTTCTGGGTATCCAATAAAGAAGCAACTAACAGTTCTAGGGTCAAGTTTTCTTTCATGCGGGTTATACGGTTTGGCTTTTGCAGGACAACTCCATACATGAAAATATCGTAGACTAGGCTTTCGGCCTGTCCACAATTCATATGGAGTTTTCATTACAGCCTTACTTGGGACCCTATTAAGGATATGCACAGCTGTTTTCAACGCATCACCCCACAAAGATTCTGGCAATGTAGAATTACTAATCATAGATCGCACCATGTCCTTCAGGGTGCGATTACGCCTTTCCGCTACACCATTCTGCTCTGGAGTACCAGGCATGGTGTACTGGGCGACGATGCCACAATCTTGTAGGTATCTAGCGAATGGACCTGGATTACGCCCAGATTCGTCATACCTTCCGTAGTACTCACCACCACGGTCGGATCTAACGACTTTGATCTTCCTGTCGAGTTGATTCTCGACTTCAGCCTTATAGATCTTAAATGTATCCAGGGCGTCTAATTTTTCGTTAATAAGGTACAAGTACCCATAACGAGAATAATCATCTATAAAAGTGATAAAATACTTCTGCCCATTCCAGGATGCTGTAAGGAACGGTCCGCAGATGTCTGTATGAATCACTTCTAAGAGTCCTACGCTCCTAGTGGCACCCTTTTTCCTTATTTTAGTCTGTTTACCTTTAATGCAATCAATACAAACCCCAAAGTCTGAGAAGTCTAGGGAGTGAAGAATTCCTTCACGTACAAGCCTTTCCAATCTCTCACGAGAGATATGACCTAATCGCCTGTGCCATAGCATGGAGGTATTCTCACAATCTAAACTTCGTTTGATGCCTTTAGTGTTTCCATGTGATGAGTTAATGCTGTATACATGTGAAACATCCAAATCTAGTTGATAAAGGTTATTAACTAAAGTGTCAGAACCAATCACAACTGAATCATAGTAAATGCTTAATTTTCCATTTGCAAATTTAAACTCATAACCAAATTTGTTCAAACGAGAAATGGAAACCAAATTGTGCCTTATAGAAGGCACACAAACAGTATCTACTAGATCAAGAAAGTGTCCTGACGATAACCTAAGCCTACAGACTCCAATAGCTTCCACGTCTGCTCTAATGCTGTTCCCCATATAGACTGATCTCTCTGCATCAGTTGGCGTCTGACTTTGGAGCATATCCTGCATGGAATTACAAATGTGAATAGTTGCACCAGAATCTATCCACCAGGAGTCTGTGGACATATCAGCTAAATTTGATTCAAAACAGACTAAAATATGGTCTTTACCCTTAGAAACGAGCCATGCTTTAAAATCTTCACAATCCTTCTTCTGATGACCAGGCTTCTTGCAGAAGAAGCAGCCATCATTAGGACCCTTCTTTTTCTTCTTAAATGTCTTTCCAGACTTAGGCTGACTGCCACCCGCAGTACCCGTAGAACCTTTCCCTGAAATGTGCTTTCTTTTCTTATTTCCTTTTCGTCCTTGATCAGATGTCACTAGGTGTGCACTTTGTGTCTTGCTCGACCTTCTGAGTCTCTCTTCCTCCTGAACGCACTGAGATATCAGTTCGTTCAATGTCCACTTTTCCTTTTGAGTGTTATAGCTGATTTGGAATTGACTGAATTGTGGAGGGAGGGAGTTCAGAACCAAGAAAATCAGAAGTTCATCCTCAATCTTAAGGTCTAATGCGCGGATTTTAGCCACCACATCAGACAATCCACCAATGTACTCCCTGATATTTCCTTGACCGTTATAGGTGGCTTGAGTGAATTTATGTAAAAGTGAACTCAGCTCAGCTTTATCCGATTTCTGAAATCGTTTTCCTATTTCAGTCAGAAAATCTTTAGCTTTCTCAGTGTCGGGCATGACACTCTGTATGGTCTCAGAAATCGAGTTCTTTATGATCTTGAGACACATCTTATTTGACTTGGTCCAGGTCTTGCAGTGAGCCTTTGCTGAATCCGTACTAGAATCAGTTGGAGTAGGAGGCTCTACTTCCTCCAGGGCCAAGTCCAAGTCCATACAACCTAGGACTATTTCAACGGACGACTTCCATTTGGAATAGTTGGACCCAGTAAGCAAAGGTATGGAATTGAATTGTGTTGGAATATTAGAAACAGTCATAGCTGGACATTCAAAGCATAAAACTCACATTAATAATCAAGTCTCATATAACAATGCATAAACATAAACCACAAATATCATGCATGTATGTTCATTCGATTGATTTGAGCCTTCAATCAAATGACCCAGAATGATGATGGGCCATAATCATCAAAATCTGGCTAGAGCCCAGCGTATCATCACGATTCCTTCTTTGGGCGAAATTGCAACATACAGGAGGCTCTACTAAACATGAAGCTGATCAATGCTAGTGAAATAAATCTAAGACGCCCATCAACTTTGGGTGAAATGAATCTCTCAGACCTATATCACCATCACCAACCACTTCATCCCGCTCACATCCAGCCAAACGATGATACTTCTTTGTTCTGACCACCGCTCGCCTGAATATGAACGCAACTGAATGCAATCCTACAATGGAGTGTCACTGAATTCCATATACAGAAGTCTAGAAGTAGAAATCTTTGCCAATTGAGGTCACTTTGGTGGCTAACACAACCAGCTCCAATCCCACTTCCAAACTCAAGGATTGCTGCATGGTCCTGCCCAAAATGGACAATTCTGTAAGAGTTCTAATTTAGCCCAAAACACAACTGACGTTGACCGCCCGTAGGCTCAAAACATATTCCAAAAGAATGGTTGGTTTAATTTCTTAATTGTCAACAACTAAATGTCAGTCTCAAACACATGGGTAATGGCCCCATTTTGGGTCAAATCAGAGTAATATATAATCCACATTTATTAAATTACTAGGGCCACCTTATAAAAGCTACCAACCATCAATTACTTTATTTAGATTTTATTTAAATAGATGGCCCAAGTAAAATAAATACAATGGTGTATATCATCTTGAACATTAGGCCCAAGTACCTAAAGTGGGTCCTTCAAAGTTCAAAAGAAGATCTTCAATAGGCCCAAGGTTGGGCCCAAAATTAGACCTCAAAGAAGCCACCAAAAAAAAATTGGGCTTGGGCCGGGCTTACGGGCCTTATACATTTTGACTGAGCCTACGGGCTTGTTCTACTGGACCAGGCCTGGTGGGCCTGGTCTACTGGATTGAGTATGGTGGGCCTGGCCTATCAGATTTGGTCTGCCGGGCCTGACCCATTCAAAACATAAAATCCAGCCCAAAATCCAGCAACCCCTTCCAGCCCAAAATCCCTTAAAAGGAAACCAGCAACCCCTAAATCCCAAAAGGAAACCAGCAACTCGCTATATCTCCTCTGCATACGCCCGAAAAATCAGAAACTCTAGCCGCCCGTCATGCCCCAAATCGGTAACAGCCCAAATCGGCAACAGACGATGTCCCGCTTCTGGCATGCCCAAATCACGCTGCCCTAGCCGCGCTACAGCCTCCACACCGCCGTCGGATGAGGCCATGGCCGCCACCATCTTCATCAGCGTCATCAAGAATCGAGCAGCAGCACCGCGTCTGACAACGCTGCTACAGTGGCAGCACTCCATTGGTCCTGATTCACGATCGCAGCCTAGCAGCCGATCGTCAATCACCGACGGGGAGGACGCTGACAACTGCCAAAGCCGCTGCCAAAACCCGGCTGCTGAAAATGGGGCTATCGCACGACCGTCTGGATCAAGGCCTTCCTCCGTCCTTCCTCATCTGATTGATAAAGATGGGTTTCCGGCGGATGGTTCTAATCGACCGACCTCCTAATCGCGGTTGCAGCCGCTGTCGGTTCCTGATCGTGGTGCCTGATTGGTGCGAGGCAGATGAAGATGTGCAGTGACCAACGCTGTTGGCGAAGGCGCAATTTGTTTTTTTTTTTTTTTATATATATCTGAACTCGCCGACGACAATGGAGGCCGCTGCCGCTCTGTGTCGTTGAAAACCATGGCAACACACAGAAAATCTACACTGGGGTTTTGTGTAAACAGGGCTATGGTGGTGGCTGCCTGATTGTCATCGGATTCTGCCGGTACAACACTATTTTCGTTTTTATATATGTCAGCCACCGACGACTGGATCTCAAGGACCAGTAATTAGTGGCTGCCGGAGTCCAGGTCTCCGTTTCAATGGACAGATTTGATTGTCCAGATCAGGTCCTCGAGTCATCCATTATAGGACACGAATAATAGCCGCTGTATACATCTGATTACAGGGCAACAGCCGTGTTGGATGAGGTTGGACGGCCATAGCTGATTGTGCTAAAACGAAAATCATCTCTCATCTCCAAGATGAGCGTTTTATGAATCCACCACGATTGATGCATAGTCGGCTCTGATACCAACTGTGAATCTTAATCTTAATGCGGAATAATCGGATCGTCTATGCATCGAATAATGGAGATTCCATACTGTAATCTTAAAACCATACCTGATTGGGAAGACATTCCCGATGCTGCCGTGTTGTCGAGAAGAACTCTTGGTCTTCCGCACCTTACACCTTTAGGAGAACCTCTCAATAGGGACTAGGGTTTTCTCTTGTATGTTGGTGAGGGGACCAAGACGTATATTTATAGGAAAGAGGGCCAGAGAAGCTTACCCATCACACTTCTCTCCTCTAGGGTCTCCACACCGTAGGTTTCCATATCTGGCTTAATAACCGCGCATAGGGACCACGGTTCAAGCGTCCCGCCCCAAACCTATTTGCAATGATCACAACTGTAGTGGGGCCCACTGAATCGCTCAATCTGAATAATCCAACGGTCATGATCTAAACTGATGATCATGTGTGGCCCACCCAATGGAGTCTTACATCATCATCTCTCCATGGATCTACTATGACTCATCAACCAATCTTCCTCAAATCCACGAGGGAATATCTCAAATCCATGAAGAAATAAGACTAAAAGTTTGTAATTTTATTAATAAAAGCATAGAATACCTTCACAAAAGTGTTTAATCATGCTTAAATTGAAATAAATCAAACCCCAAAAATCTTAAAACGTAATATCAAAGAGTCATATGCAAACTAGGAAAGAATCGGCGAAAAACAGAAACAATTTTATAAGATCCGCACAAAACAGTGCCTCGAGTGACTGATCATCAGGGGGCCATGACCGGTTGGTGATGGGCGGCGACCGGTCGCTGGGCGTCTAGACTATCTAGCGAGCTTGGCCTGGTTTCTATAAAAATTTCGACTAGTCAGGGGACCGGTCGTCGTTGGCGTGTGACCGGTCATCCAGTGATGATGACTTGCGATTTTCTTGATTCTTTTGCTCATTCTTTAAGTGCTTCCCTTAGTCCACCTCTTCCGTCCCTGATCATGGGGCAACCTCGCTACATCAATTTGGCCAGCGAGACCTCCCACAATTCCTTAGTAATCTTCTCTTGTCGATGGACAACATATAATGAGTTAGATAAAGCATTAAACATATGACCCCTACATAAGTAGTTGTCACGATCATAATCTTGTTATTTTCGAACTTATTCTATAACATTATTATTGCAAAGTAGTGTTGGAGAATTTTCAATGAGCATATAGTTCAACTTTAGTGCGGTAAGGAAGAGATGTACCATGAATTTCCATCAAAGAAAATTTGAGGTATTGAACAATGTTATTTGAATCAGGTTGGAATGACCAATAGAAGAGGCCATATTATCACCTTAAATATGAAAGAAGAGAGATGAATGGAAGAAATGAAAAGAAATGAAAATCAAACTTAAAGATTAGCTTAAGATGCATTATAGTGTCTCTATCTCTAAAATAATATTTGCACCCAATCAGCGGTTAAATAAGTTTACAAGAAAGTTGTAGTAAATTTGCCAGCATGATACAATTAGCCTCCTATCCTGAGCTAAAAAAATTGTGGGCTTCTAGCAAAATCGTACCATGACTTCTTATTTTTTGTTTTTTATTTTGCAATTTACAGCTTCGACTTTTTTTTTTTTTTTTTTTTTTACAGTTCAGTTACACCATGGCCTTCTTGATCAAATGTGCGACTAACTGCTTAAATATTTTGCAATTTGTACAAATTTTCAACAAGACTAAAAAGATTTATGAAGAAGAAGATGGAGAGAGGAGGTTGTTAAGATTGCTGTATAATGGAATAAACCAATGTGAATTTTTATAAACCAAGAAAGAACATTTAGATTCCCTTTCATGAAAATGTTGTGTATTTGGGTTAATGGCAACTTTTTACCATTATTTTAATTCAAAGTTCATAAAAAAGCACCACGCCCCATTCACCAAAAGTCACCATAATTTACAATCCAAATCACAACCTTTTCTAATTTCTTTAATTGTTTCTTTTTATTCAAAAAGAAAAGAAAAGAAAAAAAAAGGTCCTGTAGACGCCTTAGGTGAGAGCAACCATGGTGTCCGTGTGGCATCGACTCCATCTATCAATTTCCAGCTCATGTTAGCTCTTGATCTAAAATGAGACCATTACATAACTTAGGTGAGAGCCACAACACATGAAAAGTAGAGATGGAAACACCCACCCTTGTAACCTTGTTGGGTTTACTGTGGTGTTTATATACCATCCAAACCGTTCATTAGGTAATTTTCGCTAAAAGAAATGAAAATCATAAATATCAGTAGGAACCAAAACTCATGTAGCTCCCAAAAGGGTTTCGACAGGGACCCTTCGTTTCCAATTGTTTCCATGTCACTGGCAATTCCAACTGTTGCTAGGCATGGCCCAGCTGAGTTTTGAGCGTGCAGCATTTTTGGCATGACCTAACATGCGATGCTGATGGACGGAGTGGATGTCACACAAACATTCCCATGAGCCCCAAATAGCTTGCCTGATGAACACTCAGTCCCACACATGCAAAAAGCTAGCAACACAATGTGCTTTCGGGAAGAGAATTTAATCACCATGCATCTTGATCCAATTCTCCCCACCAGAACCGAGGGAGGTGGAAGTGGTCCAGGTCATTCGTGTGGTGGGCTCCACCAGGCTGTGGACCAAAAATCTGGTCAGTTCAATCATCAAGTGGATAGTAGACCGCATGTAAACATTCCAAGTACAGGTGTGGCCCACCATTAAACTGGCCTAATTTTCCGTGCCCTGTTAATGGACAACTTGGGTCTCAGTGTACATGCCTTGTAGGCGATTTCTCAGTTTGGAAATTTTATTACTTTTGAAGTTTTTTGTCAGGAAATTACCGAAAACCTTGGTAAAAGTACAGAAAAAAAATAATATATCCATTTTAAATTAATTAATCTTTTACAAAATTTCAATCATATGCATATATAATGATTTATTTGAAATTCTAAATAATTTTCGAATTTTATGCACGTTTGAGTCGTGTCTAGTACATTATTTTAGCGAAAGTAATCCAGTAGCTATTGCGTCGTTATTTCCTTCAGTCAGCGTTGTTACAGGGTCCTCAACCATCATAACGCCGTTAAAATAAAGCCGAATTACACCGCCATACTCGTTGCGGTTACAAACAGTAAACCTGCCCGTGACCTGCACAGCTCATTCCATGCAGCCGTAGGTAGGAGGAGCTTTCCCAAAATGTGTCCGTGCGTACTGCAACATATCCTATAATCCTTGGGTCTAGGGTCATATTAAGTGTTCCAAACCGTTGATACGGTAAAGCATAAGAATGAAGGGTAGATATTTGACTAGTCTTCAACATACATTTGAAGGCCTTCAACTGTGGCCCACAAAGCAACGGTCCATATAAAACAAAATAGTTGTCAAGTAATCAAAATGCTGAAGTATTCCAACCAGTGAGTTTCATCTATTGGTATTACCAATAGATGAAACTTAGTGTTTTACACAAGCCGAGTCGAGTGAGTCGAGTCGAGTATTACTCCGGCTCAGTGCTTGACTCGATCACACCTACCCCTGCTTGTTATACGACTCTACTTGGCTGAGTTGAGAATGGCTTTGTTCGGTTAGTAGACCAAGTGAGTTCGAGTTCGAGTACAAGTTTTCAAGCTGAGTTCGAGTTCGAGTGACCGGCCCTGGGCAGCCCTTGGCCGGTCACTCGAAAATCTAAGAAAAAATGGAGAGGAGAAGGGGATTATTGAACAGGCAGTGGACGACAGGGTGAGTGGATAGGCAGTTGACGACGCGGCATCGCTGTGCAGGGTGACAAGGCTCTTGGGCGTTATTAGAGTTTATGGTTCTTTTCTTTTAGGTATTTAGGGGGTGTTTGGCGCATCGACTTCCGATGGGATGGAATCATGAAAAATCCATCATTTTGTATGTCAGGGTTTGTCGTGGTACTGGTGTAAACCGGTTGTGCACAAGCCATGTTTGGATTGCACCTGTGAATTAAATTGTGCATGGGACTAATGTGAGGTAATGTTTGGATGGTTAGTGGGATGCATTTGGAAAACCCAGGTGGATTGCATCTTACCCTGCTCAAACGATCATCTGTTCGAGCAAGGCTTTGTGGGGCCCACTATGATGCAAGGGTTTTATCCGCACCGTCCATCCATATTTCCATGTCATTTTAGGGTACGAAGCCAAAAGATGAGGCAAAACCAAGGCTTAAGTGGACCATAAAGTGGGAATTGAATGCTCGTTGTTAAAAACTTCTTGGGAGCTATGGAAGTTTCGTGTCAAGTTGGTATTTGTGTTTTCACTTCATCTAGGTACACATGACATTATGAATAGGTTGGATAGTAAAAAAAAAACATCACGATGGCCCCTACAAAGGTTTTAACGATTGGTATCATTATCACTGTTGCTTCCTTTTGTGTGGTCCACTTGAGCTTTGTACCTGACTCATTTTTTGGAGCATGTCCTAAAACGATATGAGAAAATGGATGAATGGTGTGGATAAACACTTATACCACAGTGGACCCCACAGAGTCATGATTGAATATATTATGTCCAATCTTCTTTCAATTTCAAGAGGGGACTTGAATTCGAGGGATGGGTTGTGCCAGGCGGAGATTTTAAGAAGGGATATATTTGGAGAATCCCTTCAAACCCTTCATCATTTATGATGGGATGTGCGGTGGCCTCTCATCCAACCATCCAAACATGACTAGAGTGGATTTCCAAATTCAATCCCTCTTAAGTCCATCTCATCCCATTGAAGTTGGCGCCCCAAATGCCCCCTAATTCTCCTGAGCCATTCAAGTGAGTCCAACGAGCGAGTTGAGTCAATTCAAGCTTAGTACAAGTCAATGTTCGAGCCGAGCCAAGTCGAGTAGGGCCATGCCTAGTGCTGGACTGGCACTTATTCGAGCACCCAAAACATAACTTGACTAAGCTCAAACTCACTTTCAATCCAAGCCGAATCGAGCATTTTTTAACTGAGCGGATTGAGTTTTTTGAGCATGCTCCACTGACTTTGAGCTCTATCTTTTAAACGGTTTCGATCACCGAAAATGATCCCATATCAACGGCTATGATTCCAACGTGTACTTCTATGATACGTCGGGAGATATTCCAGCAGTGAACGAACCGTCTCGGAATCCGTCGAGCGGGTTTCACAAATCGGGACCAACCAGACATACAATGAGAGACGCAGGTAATTCCACGCGCTCTATTTTCAAGCGCTTTAAAACAAACCCACAGCGTCTACATGGCACATGTGTGAGTGATCTTGGCCGTTCATAGTCTGTTGTCGAATGTTGTACGTGTTATGATACTAAAGTGAGCTGTCCTAGTCATCAGGTGAGTAACACGTGCCTCCATTTCACTGTATGTGTGAGCCCCACCTAATGAATGGAGTGGATTTTAATGATAGAAACATCCAGCATGTGTACCAACTTACGAAAGCTCCAGATCCTTACACACATGTGCTAATTGGGCACGTGTGGTGCTTTGTGTTTG
The DNA here is from genome assembly GCA_003013855.2 of Liriodendron chinense. Lineage (NCBI taxonomy): Eukaryota > Viridiplantae > Streptophyta > Magnoliopsida > Magnoliales > Magnoliaceae > Liriodendron > Liriodendron chinense. Next base: position 1,689,900 of record ML058479.1, read on the forward strand.
GCGCTTGAAGATGGGGAGTTAGGGAATGAAATTCGCGAAGAGGAATAGATCTAAGATCACGGGTCTCAATCGCCGACTTGACGACGTTGCGCACATTTGAAAATAGAAGAAACTTCGCACCCACTTCACACCCTTTGAATGGAATAGAAAGAAATCGAGTTTAGTAGCTTCTAAGTTCTAACCAAACTGTAACTGTGGTAATTAACAGCTAATCATAATTACTTAAGCCTTGCCAGTCCATGTGGGGCCCACTATCATCCATCTGGACACCTACTGTGGCCCCAAAAAATCAACCGCTAGGGATGTTGCTTGAATGGGCCTTTGGACTATACTCCATAGAGAGAATGCTATTAAGTTCTTAGTCTGAACAAATCAGGCCACGTATCGGAGATCCAGACCATTGATCATGTTGATCTCTGTCTGGATCAGCGATTTCAAGAAAGGTCCATACTCGTTGGGACTCACCAGATAGAATCGGGCCCCACTTGTACTCATGTGGAGCCACATGACATTATGATCACGGGCGCGAATTAGGTGTTACCCCGGGAACAGCTTTGTGGGTGTTACCCCTACTGTATGGCCCACATGAAAGATATTTTGTATATCCACGCTATCCATCCTTTTCTACAGCCCATTTTAGGAAGACGTTCCAAAAATTATGCAGATCTGAATTTCAAGTGGACCATACCACTACAAACAGTGTGATTGAGAACCATACCATTAAAAATTCCAAAGAGCCCATCGTAAAGTTTTGGTAATGTTTATTTGCAATATTTCAAGCTCTTGATAATGTTAATAAGGCCTTGATGAAGGGAAAATATAAAGATTAGATTGATCAAAAACTTTTGTAGCCCAAAAAAGATTTTTAATGGTTGTTCATCACTGTTTCTAGTGTTATGGTCCACCTGAGATTTGGATCTTCTTAGGGTTTTGGATCACATCCTAAAATCATGTCTAAAAACATTTAGACGGCGTGTATATAAAGAATACGTCAATATGGGCCCCACACGGTTAGGGTAACACCCACTAAGCTGTTCCTAGGGTGAACACCTAATTCGCGCCCTATGATCACACCCAAGACTCTTTAAGCAAGATCATAAACTTAATTCCATCAGCGACTCATTCCTAGATGTTATACCGTCAATCCATCCATAGATATTATCCCGTCAATCAGGAGTCCACCAGCCGTGGGCATTTGGAAAGGTGGGGCCCACCAATAGAAGGTCCAGGTGGACTGGGATTGGGTAATGACCCCTCCAGTATTGGTCGTTGCTGGAAAAGGTTCAGTGGGCCCACCATGATATGTATGTGTTTTATCCATGCTATCCATCCATTTCTCCATGTCATTTTAGGTAATGGGCTCAAAAAATGAGTCAGATCCAAATCCAAGGTGAACCACACCATAATAAACAATGGTGATTGAATGCCCACCATTCAAAACTTCATTGGGGCCATAAAAGTTTTGGATCAAGCTGATATTTGTGTTTCCCTTCATCCATGTCTATGTAAACTAATTAACAGGTTGGATGGCATATAAACCTTACAGTGGGCCCTAGAAAGTTACTAACAGTAGGCGTTCAATCACCACTGTTTCCTATGGTGTGGTGCACCTGGGATTTGGATCTGCTCGATTTTTGGGTCTAATTCCTGAAATGATCTGATGAAATGGATGGACGGCGTGGATAAGACACATACATTGTGGTGGGCCCACAGAGCTATTCCAGCACCGACCACTAGGGAACTCGGTACTGGAGTTATTACATAGAAGATGATAGACGGTAGAAACGATAAGAAAAACTAAGTAGAGAGAGGAGGAGGAGCAAGTCGTAGTTGGGCGACGTAAATTACGAATGCTGAAAGGTTTGACCGTCAACCCTTTCCAGAAACCACACAGCAAACGAAATAAAGGACAGAAGACGCCTTCTCTGCTTTGCATATATAAAAAACGCCTTCTCTCCTTTGCATATATAAAAAACGCCATTCCTCGTCTATCAACCCCGTCTCTCTCTCTCTCTCTCTCTCTCTCTCTCTCTTCTCCATCCCTCCTTTGGTGATTTTCCATCTGGGTTTTTCTTCCTTCTTCTCCTTTGCTGTTTTCCTCTCTCTCGATCTCGAATGCAAAAGATGGGAACCGACGATGGTAGAGGTTCTATTTCTGATAACCAATCCGACACAGAGAGCGTTGGGAGCGAACGGATTGCTTTCAGCGGCCCACTAAGTGGGCCACTGAACAAACGTGGTGGAAGGAAGAGCGCACGGTTCAATATACCTGAAACCACCAGCATCAGCAGCACCAGCGGCGGCGGAGATGATGCTTACGTCGAGATCACCCTCGATGTCCGAGATGATTCGGTGGCTGTCCACAGCGTCAAGACTGCCGGTGGTGGTGCAAGTGAGGACCCGGAAGTGACGCTGCTGGCAAAGACACTTGAGAAAAGGTCTTCGTTCGGATCATCAGTTATCAGGAGTGCGTCATCACGGATCAGACAGGTCTCACAGGAGCTGAGGCGCCTTGCCTCCATCACTAGGCGGCCTTCTGTAGGCCGGTTCGACCGGACCAAGTCGGCCGCCGCACATGCGTTGAAGGGGCTGAAGTTTATTAGCAAAACTGATGGTGGGGCCGGCTGGACCGCCGTCGAGAAGCGGTTCGATGAGCTCGCCGTTAATGGCGCCCTCCCGCGTGCTGTCTTTGGCCAATGCATAGGTAGCTTTCAAACTTGTTACTCAGTTGCCCTTGTATAATTTCATTTCATGATTACATAAGTGACCGAGTTGACCCGCCGAGTTCTGATCTTCTGATCATGGTTTTTTTTTTTTTTTTTCTGAAGGGATGAAGGAATCGAAGGAGTTCGCAGGAGAGCTCTTCGATGCTCTCGCTCGGAGAAGGAATATAACTGGGAATTCCATCACGAAATCGGAGCTGAAAGAGTTCTGGGAGCAGATTTCTGACCAGAGCTTCGATTCGAGGCTGCAAACTTTCTTCGACATGTAAGACTCAAATCCAGTGTTTTCTAATCTGTTTAATTAGTTAGGTGAAATTAGTATAATTAATTGGTGATTAAAATACAGGGTGGACAAAAACGCTGATGGAAGAATCACAGAAGAAGAAGTCAAAGAGGTAATTAAGCTGAATAGTAAACGTTTCCAACATGAGTTTGTCTCGTTCCAAAACGAACCGAGCCATACCATGTATGGTCAGAAAGCTCAACAAAACTTGTCATGATTTCAATGTAATAGACAGAGTCAACTCAACGTTTTCAAACCGTACTAAGAGCATTTTAGTCGTTTTGTACTGTTTCTTTGAACTCAGTATTAACATGGACGAGTCAATACTCGAATCACTGAGAATAAGCCAAACTTGTGTTTCTTCCCCCAAGCTTCGTTCCAGATAAAAATTTGACAAAAATAGTAATTGAATTTTGCAGATTATTACCCTCAGTGCATCTGCAAACAAGCTCTCAAAGATTCAAGAACAGGCCGTGGAATACGCCGCGCTGATCATGGAAGAGCTGGACCCGGATAATCTTGGATACATCGAGGTAAAAAAAAAAAAATTTTAAAGAAACCTTGAATTTTATCAAAATAAAGAATACCCATCTCAAAAAAATTGCAAGATCACTCCCATTTGTTAAGTCTTAAACCCAATTTGGATGTTGTTCCTATTGCAGATTGCCAACCTCGAAATGCTTCTCTTACAAGCTCCTAACCAGTCGATGAGAGGAGGAACGACAAACAGCCGGAACCTCAGCCAGTTGCTGAGCCAGAAACTGAAGCCAACAAAGGAGAGCAATCCATTCCGGCGGTGGTATCAGAGCACAAGATACTTTGTAGAGGATAATTGGAAGAGGGTGTGGGTGATGGCTCTGTGGCTCGGGATTGTATCGGGCCTGTTTGCCTACAAGTTCGTCCAGTACCGTAACAAAGCTGTATTCGATATAATGGGATACTGTGTTTGCACTGCCAAAGGTGCTGCAGAGACACTTAAGTTCAACATGGCATTGATTCTCCTTCCGGTCTGCCGGAATACCATTACATGGCTGAGAAACAAGACCAAGCTCGGCATGGCCGTCCCCTTCGACGACAACCTCAATTTCCATAAGGTAACATTTGTTTGATCCACCTAGTTGTCCCGGACCATTAACTATCTCTTCAATTTGAAAGAAAATCAAATGAATTATATCATTTCGAAAATAAAATTGGAATTTTGATATCGATAGGTCATTGCGGTTATGATCGCCATTGGTGTTGGACTGCACGCGGGCGCTCATCTTACATGTGATTTCCCACGCCTTCTCCACGCAACAGAAGAGGAATATGAACCCATGAAACCCTACTTTGGCGATGATCAGCCTTCCAACTACTGGTGGTTTGTCAAAGGCGTTGAAGGTATAACCGGCATTGTAATGATCGTCTTGATGGTCATAGCATTCACTCTAGCAACTCCATGGTTCCGTCGCAACAAGCTCAAGCTCCCAAATTCGCTGCAGAAGCTCACTGGCTTCAATGCCTTCTGGTATTCCCACCACCTCTTCGTCATCGTCTATGTCCTACTCGTGGTCCATGGAGTCTACCTCTATCTTAGCAAGGAATGGTACAAGAAAACGGTTAGTTTCCATCTCTTATCATTCTTAATTTCGTTCTTGTTCTTGAAAATTTGTAGTCCTCATTTGAAATTTTGAAAATTCATGATGTGAACCTAATAGTTTGGCTTTTATTGAACCGACTTAAGTTAACATCAGTCTTATTTACGCAGACATGGATGTATTTGGCGGTTCCCGTGGTCCTTTATGCTAGTGAAAGGTTGATTAGGGCATTCAGATCTGGCATCAAACCTGTCAAGATGCTAAAGGTAAGCGAAGAGACAAGAAAATTAAAATAGACCCGCTTCAATTCAAGTTCAATCTCAATCTAACATTAATAAAACTTCGCTATCCCGCAATCTAACATTAATAAAACTTGGCTATCTGACATTAATAATATATAACTTAGGAAAATGAAAAATATCTATCAAATCTAATTTCACTTTCTTTTCTCACATCCACATGTTTAGGTTGCTGTTTATCCTGGCAATGTGTTGGCACTTCACATGTCGAAGCCGAACGGTTTCCGCCACAAGAGCGGGCAATACATGTTCGTGAACTGTGCCGCGGTCTCTCCATTCGAATGGTATGTTTATTAATCTTTATATGCACTAATGGCATTTTTTAAACTTTCTCAGATCTTGAAATTGAAATGCTAATTGCATTATTCTAATGTTTCTATAATTAAATATAGGCATCCCTTCTCAATTACTTCGGCCCCTCAAGACGATTATCTAAGCGTTCACATCCGTACGCTCGGAGATTGGACCCGACAGCTCAAATCTGTATTCTCTGAGGTATATGTTTTAACTAATCACTATCTTAATTATGATTATTTCACTTAATTAATCTCTTCCTGCTTATCATAACTTCAATGCGTTTGTTTGTTAGGTTTGTCAGCCTCCAACAAATGGGAAAAGCGGACTACTAAGAGCTGACATGCAAGGAGGGAACAGCCCAATGTAAGACATTTTCTTCCTTGGTTTATATATTTTAATAGTCTGCAAACCACCTTAATTAGTAGTCCATCTTGGTCTCCATTTTTATCCAAGTCCATCATTCAGTGGTCCACTTAAGACAGCCGGAATTTTCGCTAATTAGCACCGGGGTAAGTAATGGTTAGGATTGTCAACGGTCCAATTTACAAAGTGGGTTCCACTGGATGAACAGTTCCAATTAATTTATTATTTCAGAGCAACCCACGCATCAAAGTGTCATCCCAAGTTACCTTATTATATTATCAATGTTTAAAAAGTCAAATAATAATAGTAGTTCAAGTACTTACCCAAGCTGAATGAGTCGAGCCGAGTCGACCAGATTTTAGCAAGGGTTGAAAAACTCAATTCCACCATGACTCGTTCAAAAGACTCAAAACTCCAAAAAAAACTCGACTCAACTCATCCAACCCAAACTGGGTTTCTAGTCTGAGTCAAGCTCTCGTGTTTTTAAACTATGGTCTGAACCACCATAAGTATAAGGACTCATGGGTTCTCCTATTATTTACTTATTTTTTAAATTCCTGTGGACAGCTTCCCAAGGGTCTTGATCGACGGCCCGTATGGCGCCCCAGCACAGGACTACAAGAAGTACGATGTGGTCCTCCTGGTGGGCCTTGGAATAGGGGCCACACCCTTCATCAGCATAGTTAAAGACATAGTCAACAACATGAAGGCAATGGACGATGAGGCTGAAGAAATAGAGAGAGGAGTGGCGGAGCCCAAGAGTAGCAACGGTAATAACAAGAGAAAATCAGGGTTTAAAACAAGGAGGGCATATTTCTACTGGGTGACTCGGGAACAAGGATCGTTCGACTGGTTCAAGGGCGTGATGAACGAGGTGGCCGAGATGGACCAGAAGGGCGTGATCGAGCTCCACAACTACTGCACCAGCGTCTACGAGGAAGGTGATGCCAGGTCAGCACTCATCGCCATGCTCCAGTCCCTCAACCATGCTAAGAACGGTGTGGATGTCGTTTCTGGAACACGTGTCAAGTCCCACTTCGCCAAGCCCAACTGGCGCAACGTCTACAAGCGTATCGCCCTCAACCACCGCGACGAGCGAGTCGGTGAGTCACCCCAACTCAGTCCCGCTCTTCTTTTTCCCTTAGTTGACCAAAATGCCCTTCCGCAATGTTTTTTTTTTTTTTTTATGAAAACTGTACGTGAACTTTTGCATGCAACGGTTTACATTGCGCACGCGTGTCACTTTTGAGAACATCCGAACCGTGAGAATGGTGGGCCACACTGCAAAGAGCATCTGGTCTGCCACGTCAAATGTCTGGATCATGCTCGTTTTCATCCTGACCGGTCTTTTGGGGTGGGGCCCACCTTTCGAATATCTCCGAATTTCAATGCAGCTGGTGATCAGGGAAATGAAAAGCGCCGTACATGAAAAGTGCGCCAGCATTGCATGTGAACGTCTCTTTCATTATTGTTGAGGAATGCTGAGCGCACTCGCCCGAGCACGCGTTTTCCCACTTGCCACTCACACCTGGGACGCGTCACGCGCGCGTGTAAGGTTCAAGCCACTATCTGGTGTGCCACACGTGTACGAATGATATGTATAGACGATGAAGATAGATTTGACTGACGGTCCACATTCAAGTTACATGTGGGACGAGGACACCTTTCACAATCCAGGAATTTATTTGATGGGCCTGTATCTTACACACGTGTGAGAAGTACCCCCAAGCTGCGATGTGAATCTTGGTGGGGCCCACTGTGATGTTTGTGAGAAATCCACCCCGTCCATCCGTTTTCCCATATGATGAAACAGTGAGGATCGAACGTCCACCTTTCACAATCAGTCCACTGTGTTTTAATCTTGTCTCCTCGTGTGAATAGATTTTTATCGTGCGCACCTGACCGCGTTTTTTTTTTTTGTGTCAATACAGGCGTTTTCTACTGCGGAGCAGCTGGGCTTACCAATGAGCTGCGCCAGCTGGCATCGGACTTCTCCCACAAGACATCCACCAAATTCGACTTCCACAAGGAGAATTTTTAGAAAATATCACCATCTTCCTATCCAATGTACAGGACACGTCGCCACTTTTTTTGATTTTTTTTTTTTTTTAATTTTCTTAAATACAAGGGAAGACCTTCGAGTTTCAAAATGGGACCCACCTTCCACCTTCCTAGAGAAAAGACAAGAAAAAAGTAGTGGAGGTGTGGCCCACCACGACAATGGATTAGGTGAGCCACGTGAGACATCTGTCACGTGGGATAGGTTGGTGCAGCCCATCCACTTCGGATGAGGGATTGACTTTAAATGGTGGGAACAGCACTACCGAATACTAACGTAGGGATTTTTATTTTATTTTATTTTTCTTCCTTTTATCTGAGTATTGCTTTAGAATACAAAAGATATATATGTGTGTATTGTATTTGTATGTACAAGTTCAGTCGTCCACATCCATTTCATGTGGTAGAAAGCGTTTCCTTTTTCTTTTCTTTTTTTAAATTTTCTTGTACTAGCGAATATAACAAAATAAAAATTCACAATTTGAGAAATTTCGATGGTTTGTTTGTCTCTGCAGATTTATTTACCCGAATCAACGGTTGAGAAAACATGTTCTGATACATGAACTGAGATCTCTCTCTATATATATTTTTTTATATATATTCACCACCTTTTTTTGTGGGTGGAGATGCATACACTCCATTTTATCTTTGGATCCAGCGGATGCAGTATTGCTAAAAGGGATGCAAATATGAAAGAGGGAAGAACCCATATGCAACTAGCTCTAGATTACAAAGCGAAACTAGCTGCTTTCTAGGTGGACCGTGATGTATGTGGATCGTCATATCCATCGAGTAGGAGCTTTCCTGCATAAATTTCTTACCGACCCTCACTTTTTTTTTTTTCACACCCATGCGTTCACACCATGGTGGCTTTTTTATGTCACAATGTTTTTTTTTTTTTTTTCAACACACTCACTCACACCAATGCTCTCACACCACAATGGCTTTTTATACCGCAATGGGTATTTTTTATTTTTTTTTTACGCACTCACACACCAATTCACTCGCACCATAGTGGCATTTTTATACCACAACGACTACACAACCACTCACACCCTAGTGGCTTTTTTATACCATGATGAGTACTTGAACCCATGATCTCCATTCTGAAACTCTTGTGAGCCTACCATTAATGCATGAGTACCTATCCAGATACCAAAAACGAAAAGGGTGAGTCATATGTTGGATATTTTTAAAATATCAAATTATTTGTGCATATATTGTATAACAAGAGCTTTAAGATAGGTTTGAATTATCCTTGAGGTAGACTTAGTGGTACCTTCTGCAATGCCAATTGAACCGGTAATCTGTGATTTACACTCTGTATTTGTCTACTTCATTTCTTCTTATAACACTACGGAATAGAAAATGATAGATAACCATCAAAAAACATGGAAATTCTTGTGGATGCCCACTTAATATTAGTCGAATGGACATAATTTTTTAGGCCTCCAATTTTCTTCATGGAGCAATCCTGTTAGACCTATTGGACGCCATACACCATAGTGGCCGCTCACGGCCACCTGACCAAACACTAGAAGTCTAATTTGAGTAAGCATGCAAGATTATGGAACTGATTTAACCAATCGTGAATGGAATGAAGGGTGGAAAAACGGACAACGAATCAATGCAATAGCTAGGTTGAGTGGTAGCGAGGGTCAAATCACACCTAATTGTCATGCCTCAGTGGTAGACTCAAAAGAGTTTGAACACAAGGTCACGGGTCGAACACCCATTGTGGTGTGAGTACGCTGAGTGAGTGAGTGTATGTGTGTAGGTGGGCATGTGACTTGTGAGTGTGTGTAAAAAAAAAAAAAAAGAGTCAAAATCTTTTTTATTCGGAAGTGGATTAGGTGGTGTCCCACACATGATGTCAGCAAGTTCTGTGGCCCCAACAATAGGTATGTGTTATATCCAAACCGTCTGTTCATTTGGCGAGACTTTTATAAGGCTTTATACAAAAAATAAGATGGATCCAAATTTTAAGTGGACCACATTGCAGAAAGCAGTGCAGAGTGAACGTCTACCATTAAAACCTTCTTGGGGTCACAAAAGTTTTGTACCAATATATGATATTTGTTTCTACCCTTCATCTAGGTCCGTGTGACCTTATGAACAGTTTGGATGGCAAATAAACATCATAATGGACCCTAGGGATGTTTTAACGGTATCAAATCATTGTTCCACTGCCTTTTGTGGTGTGGTCCACTTGAGCTTTGGATATGACTCATTTTGGGTAACATACCCCAAAATGACCTCGCCAAATGGATGGATGGTGTGGATATACTGAATACATTATTGTGAGGTCCACAAAACCTTAATCCTTTTTAGACTGTTCGTTCACGGTGCTCAGAGGGTTGATGCGCTCACCACATACCCACACCAGCAACGTCAGTCAATCGGCTACCCTTTTATTTTATGCCCTACTCAAAAGTAGGGAGCTCTGTACATCAGTTCACATCCTACTCTGGATACTTCTCTTCATCTCTGTTACACCTTACATATTCGGCCGGCATAGCTTCCTCAAACTTAATTTTGAGCTTAGAGGGCTCGAATCACCGTTGAGAAACTATAGCCCGAGCTATCTTTCTTTTCGTGTCCATCTCTGCCGAGTGCTTGAATTTCATATTCGTCACCACAATTAGTTGTGAATGAGACATTCCGCTGAGAGACACCGGTAGCTAAAATAATAAAATGACTATGAGTTACGGTGCACCTAGATGCATTGGACATGTGGACACTCCACTAGATTGATCATGAGTGTCCACCAGCTTCACTGTACATTTCATGGGCTACAACACTAAAATAAACTATTAATCCATCCGCAAGTGGGCCTTCTTTCTATGACCATCCAGTTCGCAATCCATGCATGGGATGGTTAGGATTCTCTGAAAAACTTGCTCTTTAGAGTCATAGGGGAATCCATTGCTGACCAGAATAAATGGATGCCTCAGATTATTTGGCTAAGCTTATGACCATGCATTTTATAAGCTATTGATTGGGTGGATAGAATCAATGAAGTAGTGTGATTTTGCATGACAGCTGGTAAATGTGCTCGCATACCAGATCAGTCAATTTAATGTACTAATTAGTGGGTGAGGCTGGTAATGAGCACTACAGCCTGTAGTATTTATCATTTCTTTACGGTTTTTCAATTTTCCGTGTAATGCAAAATAAATGAGCCATTGTTATATATATATATATATATATATATATATATATATATATAACTACTTTTTTTAATGTCTTAGTAAAACAAGCAAGGGTGGCGAATTCACCATTGTAGCTGTTAGGAATCAATTATTTCAAAGTAATTTCTTAAATCCAAGGGCAATGGAAGATGGACACTCAATTGTTAGATCTTCTCATATTGTGTATTACGTCGCCAAAAGATGGTTGTGCTGTCCTCACTAGGAAGATTTTTCTTCAAGAAAAAATCCACACTGTAAATCATGTGATAGAGAGGGAGCTCGACACTTCCCTCTCACAATTGATCTCTCTATATTCTATGAATTGGTGCTCGAAAATCAATACTTCAGTCATAAGTCCTCAACACATCTTATAAAAATACATCCACGACCATTATCAAACTGAAAGAAAAAAACTACTCATGCAGTTTGAAAACTGCCAAAGTAATAAACCGTAGGAGAAACAACTCTTGCAATTTGAAAACTGTCAGAATAATGAGTAATTGGTTACCAAAAACGACCACAACTCATAATCTCTCCCAGTGGGTGGGGCCAGTACTTGAACTGCACATGTTACTATTATAGCAATAACCTATAGGTGATGTCACCATATAATTGCAAAAGTACATGATCACTACTTATTTATAATCATTTACTGTTGTAATTGAAAAAGCAACAACACCCAAGGGATCAGGATAGCTTTTATCATTGAGGTGAAAATTAAAAGGAAGTGTTACCTTTGACATTGTGTGACTATCACAAGGCATTCATAGAGAAGCTATATGTGTCAATGCATGTACCGCAATCCAAGCCATCTGAATGGTGAGCCAGATTGGACGGGACATGGTTGCAAAGATCAGATGAGTTTTACAACCCTCATTAATGATATCCGTTCAACAAGTTATGAATGTTGATAATTTCTCCTTTCGGCGGTCCATTTTTTTATGGAAACTTACAAAATAATAATAATAATAATAATAATAATAATAATAATAATATTACTATTATTATTATTGGTGTTGTTGTTGTTGTTGTTGTTGTTGTTAACGCTAAAACGCATCACCAGATGTTGATCAAGGACCAACTTGAATCTTCGCTATCTGATCTATGATCAAAGATGGATGAGTTGGATCAATGGAACCTGTAAACACCACCAAAGGTCAATATGGCCGCCGGAGGTTCTGACTGATGGTCCTCCGATGTTTAAGTCAGTGATGGTAGAGAAAGTTTATAGAAGCTAAGTATGAAAATGTATTGTGTAGTACGTACCTTGAGTGGTAGTATGGGGGGCTTTTTATAGTGTGCATCATTGCCGTATTGGGCTAGGATTTTAATTATACAGAAATACGATCTCTTATGTAAGTGGGTCATAATCATGGCCGGATACAATGATTGCCTTTAAGGCGGTTTGCGAGATTCTCTGCGCACATCGGATATCTCACCTGGTAATTTTTAGAAATCGGATCTCATAACTTGCAGAGGACATTACCTGAATCCTGAACATTTGGGATATGAAGCTTGGTGTAGACGAACATGTGAATCTGGCAAGCACTCGGCAAAATTCAAGTAGAAGTTGGATGTCGTTCGCCAAGGGTCGTTCGGTTGTTGGTGAGGACTGAACGCAAATTCGGAAAAAGATGCTCGTCCATAATAGGTAACCAAGCGCCTACCTGAAGTTGGACATTCCCAAGTACAAAAGCTTAGGTATAATGCCATGAAATCGGTAAAGGGTGTCAATGGAACGGAATGTAAAAAACATTGAAGATGCCCGTACTCGGGATCGGGTGTTATTATCGGTTTTGTAATCAAATTGGGGACAACTCGGATTTACCAATAATAATTATTATTATTATTTTGTAATTTGCTTTTGATCTAATCTATCCACAGTGCCCCAAGATTCGGATGGTTTGAGTTGAGTACATTCGTGCTATGTGTAAAATGATTGTGCATGTTCAAATTGCTATTAAGGGAGAGCATTCTCTAGTATAAATAATGTGACGAGCCACAAGCATTTTTGAGTTTTAGGAGAGTCGTGGTCTTGAAAATTGAGAACTGAATCGATCTAATTAGTGCTTTGATTTTCAAAACCAAAACCAGTCTGCTTCAAAACCGGACCAAACTAAACTGAACTAACAGTTTCAAAATGTCCAATCAATGGTAAACATCCTATGGCCAAAAAGTCTGTTAGTCAACATCTAGAATCATCTGGCTGGTGTGACTTTACCTATATGCCCAACAGACTAACGGTCCATATCTCTACCATGCGTTTCGAATATCTTAGGGCCAAATGCTTTTGTCGTGTAGCAATGAATGTCGTTCCTCACTATCACGCGATATGAAGTGTGCCATTCGCATGATATCAGCTATTTTAGTTGCCTATGGGTGGGCCCCACAATAAGACAATTGGGGATTTTTTTTTTTTTCCAAACAACGAGAGCATGTGATGTCTAGATTCTTGCACTTTGAGTTCAAGGTGGGCCACCTATGGACCAGCCACGTGGCATAACTGAGAATAACGAGCATTGCCCAATTAAAAAGAAGGATAAAAAAACGAAAGTGTACCACTCGCCTCTAATGGATCATGACGTAACACTTAAGACTTGTGTAACGCATCGGATCAAGTCCGGATTTTCTGCTGAACCTACCGATTGCTATTATCAGGTACACTAATTTGTTTGCTTCCCACCATTTTTCTACCGATGGCGACCTCACCGTTTACATAGTACATCCAAAAGTATTCCTATTGAAACAAGTTGCTCGTGACTTTTATATATATATATATATATATATATATATATATATATATATATATATATATATATATATCAAGTGAGGTTACTGTTTCTAAACTTGGTACAAAGCATAAACGCAGATTCAATGGATCCAGACGTGTCGACATTTAATTGAGTCGTATTGTCAGAGATGACTCATCTAATATATCCTTGATGGAACAACTTCTAAACATATTATATTGTATTATTTATGACGGCGGTACATAATCAAAATTTACCACATATTTATATCCACTGAATTGGGCACACTAGTCCTGAAATGGATTTTAGTGAGGCTGATTAATTATCAACAATAAGAAACATTAAGTTACATGAGTCACTTTTATGTCAAAATTTGATTGAGCATGTGGCGCTTGTAAGAAATGCCACACAAAGCGTGTTTGAAAATAGTTTTGGTGCACAACTTACCTGGACCAACGAGAGCTTTCCATGCCATCATCATACTTTTCTCCGTAAAAATCATACTTTTCTCCGTAAAAATCATGAGTCTGGTAATTAGACTTGCCAGGAATGATCATGGTTTTAAAGAAAAATAAATAAATAAATATATCCCTGGTCAACCAAAAAGACTAAAATGACCGCAACAATTATGAAGGGAAGCTTATTTTTCACGAGGTCTCAAGAGCAACAGGTTGGACCATAAGTTATGATCCATCTAGAAAATAACTTGCAACCTATAATGTGTACTACATCCATGACTCTTCCAGTCGGTTGTCCCCACCATGAGAATCAACTTGTGCAAGAATCAGCCTCATCCATTCATCAGGTGTGCTGAACAACAAAAAAAAACAATTTCTATCCATTCATAAATAAAAAAATACAAATGCGGTCCACTTATTGAGTATATATGGCTGAATTTTACATAAGGTGATCCTCTTGATGCAGACAACCTATTGAACAGGTTAGATGTAGCACAATCCTGAAAGCATGAGAATTATCAGCTAGGTTGATGATAACTTATGGCCCAGCAGGTTGACTTGGGATCTTTTTGTTTTTTTAACATCCACTTGCTCAGAAACGTCCACTGCATAAATGGTTTTTGCATCATGCAATAAGCTTTCTAAATTCTAAGCCTACATGCCTGTATAAATTAGTTAATGCACATGCCTCCATATATGCTGAGATCGTGAGCAAGTGCAATATCCAAGCCATCCATCAGGGGCGCTCCACTATATAGATTCCATATCTCAAAAATTAGGTCTGTGCAATAGTCAAGTGGACCACCATTAAGTAAACAAACGTATGATTTTGAAAAATAAAAAATGAGCTATTCTAACCCATCAACTTACTTTTAATATCATAGAGATGTAGGTGAGAAATCCACTCCGTTCAATAGGACAGGATTCTAAACATCAAGCAGATCCAAGACTTATGTGGTCCATGACACTAGGAAACAGTGGGAATTGAATTCCTGGCGGTGACAAAAGTTTTGTATCAGGATGAAATTCGGTCCTACTGTTTATCTGAGTTGTAGTAATTCTATGAACTGGTTTGGATGGCATATAAACATAATGGTCAGCTCCAAGAAGGTTTCCCTACGATTAGTGGATTTCTACCAAAAGCCCAACAACAAGCTCTCCTTCTTCCCTCCTTCCAACAAGATGCAGGATACGCAGTCACTTTGACTATTACCGACATTCAATGTATTAATTTAAATTAAACCATATAAATTGTGGGACACAATATAACTAATTTAAAATCCTAAAATCAGACACATTGGATTATCCTAACCTCTAATTTGTAGTAACTTGTTTGCTGAAATGTGATGGTTGGATATTTTTCACTTCTATGCTTTTTTTTTTTTTTTTTTTCAGAAAGGTAAGAACACACATTCTATAATTTTGTTAATATGAGAAAATTGATATACAAAAATTCAAGTGGGCACCAAAAACTTCCATGATTCATATAGCATCACTCAAGAGCCATTTGGAGGAGGGACCATAGCCTAGCTAAAAACAACCCTCAGACAAGCCTCGCCAAACACATGCAATACAGCTCGCAACTCTGACAGCTAGACTACTTTTGTCAGCACCAGACGCATCCCAAAACGCAGTAGTAACCGCATCTGGTAAAATAGAAATTTTCTTTTTTTTTTTTTAAGGCGCAAAAATTTCACAATCCAATAAAATGTCCACCACATAGACAGTTCGATAAAACAAAAGTGCTTTTTTTATTTATTTTAACGATGCATCTAAACTTGCTCTTAATTTTTTCCAATTAAAATAAGTTGCCCTAAATTTCTAAAGCCACATGTACAATTTTTCACTGCCTGAGTATCATCCATTATGCTCTGCCAGAGTACTAAATTTATTTTTCATTTTTGCCTTTCTTTTACACGTTTAGTTGACGCCCGATGCGGGTGTCGGTCGGAGGCGGCTAGCTTACGTGGGTGGGACCCCTGTGGGGCCTACTGAAATGTATGTGACTACATCCAGGCCGTCCATCTGTATTGAAAGCCCTAGTCTCAGATAGACCATAGTACAGGAAACAGTGGTAATTGACCATTAAAAACTTCTTCTGGGCCACAATCTTTGGATCAAGATGATATTTTTTTGGTCTCTTCATCTATGTTTCTGTGACCTTTTCAACAGGTTAGATGGCAAATAAACATTCCGGTGGAATCCATGAAGACTTCTAATGGTGAGGATTCAATCATGACTGTTTTTTTTTTATGGTGGGATCTACCAAAGATTTGGGTCAGCTTCATTTTTGGGATCATGCCCTAAAATGAGCTTTCAAAATGGTTGGACGGTGTGGATTTAAGGTACAAACATCACTATGATCCCTACAATCAGGGGTCTAATCCACCTTGCTCCTCCAAAGCCGCGCCCGTGTCGGAGGGGGACTATCGAATTTCTATGCGGTCCACAATGATGTCTCTGTAAGACTCACTCCTTCCACCGATCTCACCAACTCGTTCTAGGACGTGGTCCAAAAGTAGGGGCGGATTCAAACTCAAGTGGGCCACACTGACGTAGGGGCAGATTCTCTAGTGTGGCCCACTTGAGTTCTGGATCCACCTAACTTTTTAGGCTCATTTCCTAACATGGCCTCGAATGATGTTTGCATGCAATGAGGTGGGTCTATGGCCCTTTTGTTGCACGTAGCTCCGTACCAAACCTTTGGTGAGCTAGACTCCTGTGTTAGTTTTACACCATTAAGAAATAGTGGTGACTCATTGTAGCTAATGTGACACTGACGTATAGCCATATTATCTAGACTATCCAAATTAAGGGTCCCTTCTGGATGGACAGATCTCTAAAATCACGCTCAGAAAAATTTCCTAATGACTCAAATTATGGATGGATGGAGCATATCTCTAAAATCACATTAATCAAACGATTCTAACCAGCCAAATAATCAGTGCCAAATGGATGGTTTAAAGAAAATTATTATGGTATATATTTAAGGGAGGGTATAAGAACTGGCTAAGCTTTAACATATGGCAGACTAACTTATACCTGATTATCTACATAGATCACACCCAGGGAATGTATTGCAGCATACTTTAATTATGAGCCTCAGATGATTTTAGAATTTTTTTTACCACAAAATAAATTCATTGTGGGGTGTACGGGTGAAATCTAATCCGTCCAACAGGTGCATCCCAACATTATGATCAAAAGAACCAAAAATCGGATCAATCCAATCATAATGTGGCGACACCACAGAGCAATTTAAAGCACCCAAAAACCTCTGAATAAACGTGTTAGTGTAAATCAATTTCCAAGGTGGTGCCCAACAATTGAACTGGCCTGGGTTCACAGGCTTATCATCATCATCATGATAGTGTACACATGTTGGATGGTTTGCATTCCATACACACAATGTAGCCTCACAATACGCATTCCATACACACAACGTAGCCTCACAATACCCAGCTCCCCCTCCCCCCCCAAAAAAAAGGAATAGCATTCTGGTCATTTTACCACCTTGTCAGAAAATATGAAAAAGCTACTTTGGTGTTGCCCACCAAATTTTCTATTTTTGAGCCAATGTATTTATTTTGATAGGTTTTTACAGCAACTCTATCAAATATGACATATATATACTAATTTGGGATGCCAAAGCTAATTTAGTTAATCAAATTTATGTCTTGTAAGTATATCAAAGAATTCTAATACCTTTCAAATACAAGCTTCCAAACAGGAGATTTAGATTCCAGTATATTTCCACCCAACAAAAATGAGGATTCCGAATCACCTTAATTCCAATGTAATTGTGATTTGGATTCCAATGAATTCAAAAATCAACCTCCCAAACGTGCCCTAAGTTTGGATCAACCTATTGCCATACTCATTCAATCATCCTTAGTAAGATATATTTGTTGTACAAGTTAGATTTCATACACGCACAACATAGCCCCTCCCCTCCCACATGATGCAGGAGACCTGTGTTTTTTGTAAATAGCCTT
Source organism: Liriodendron chinense (assembly GCA_003013855.2). Classification (NCBI taxonomy): domain Eukaryota; kingdom Viridiplantae; phylum Streptophyta; class Magnoliopsida; order Magnoliales; family Magnoliaceae; genus Liriodendron; species Liriodendron chinense. The sequence goes on from ML058479.1 coordinate 1,707,894, forward strand.
GTCTGGTCATGATGCAGGATACATAGGCACTCCTCCCCTCCCACATGACGCAGGATACATAGCCACTCCATGCATTGCCTACATTGAATGCATTAACTTAAATTAAACCTGACATAGTGTAACTAATTTAAAATCCTAAAATCAGACACATGTGCAACTTGTTTGTTGAAATGGGATCATTAGATGTTTTTCACTTCAGAGTGTGTGTGTGTGTGTGTGTGTGTGTGTGTGTGTGTGTGTGTGTGTGTGTGTGTGTAGAGAGAGAGAGAGAGAGAGAGAGAGAGCATGACTTGTAACTTTGCTAATATGAAAAAAAAAATGTTGAATAATACAGGTGGGCACCGCAAAAAGATCACGAGCCCACCCATGATGGATCATAACTCAACAGAAAGAAAAAAAAAAGAAAAAAGAAAAAAAGAGAGAGAGACAGAGAGAGAGAGAGAAACATTTAGAAGACAAGCCTCACCAAACACATGCACTACAGCTCCCAACTCAACAGAGACCACTTCTGTCAGCACCAGCACCAGACTGCATCCGAAAATGCAGCAGTGACTGCATCTAATAAAATAGCTTCTCCTTTTTTTTTTTTTTTTTTTGAAAGGCATAAAATAGATTTTTCTCACTACAGTCCAATAAAATGTGTACCAAACGGATAGCTAGATTAATTAAAATAGTTTTTTTTTAATCGTCGTTTCTTTTTTATTACGATGCATCTAAATAGGGGCACATAATTTTTCAAGTTCAAATTGAATTTGCTCTCATGCCACATGTACAATTTCTCAGTGCCTGAGTATTATACATCATACTCTTCCTCCTTTTATAGGACGCAGATTGCAGATCTGTGGATGGGCCCTCCATGATGTATCGGTTTATCCACTCCATCCATTCCTTTTATAAAATCATTCTAAGGATTGATCCCAAGAATGAGGCAGAGCCAACGCTCAAGTGGACCACACTAAATACTAAGCTATAGTTGCATTAAATGCAAGAGTTATCTATGGTATGGTCATGTGGTCTAAGTGAGCGTTGGCTCTGCCTCATTCTTTGGATCTCAAATAAACATCATAACAGACATTAGGAAGGTTTCAACCGTAGGTGTGTTTCTTTTCAGCTGTTTTCTGTGGTGGAGTCCACTTGAGCTTTGCATCTACCTCATTCTTTGGCTCATGCCCTAAAATCATATCTCCAAATGGATGGATAGATGGTGTGGGTACAACATATACATCATGGTGGGGCTCACAAAACTCAGTAAGTAGCTAATCCGCACGGATTTAAACTCAAGTAGGCCACACAGACGCCGGGGCGTATGCTCGAGTGTGGCCCACTTGTCCACCTAACTTTTTGGGAGTGATGTTTGCATGCATTTTAAACATTGAGGCCGGACCATGGCCTTTTCTCCGTACCAATTAGGCGTTCAGAGGTCAACGCTGGGGGGTAGCCTCTTGTGCTAGTTTTGCACGTGACTCATTGTAGTTGCATGTGACATTGACGTATAGTCGTCATCTAGACTATCCAAATTGAGGGTCCCTTTTCGATGGACAAATTTCTAAAATCACACTCATCACGCAATCTTAACGACTCAAATTACCAGTCCTCTGGACGGAGAATATCACTAAAATCACACTAATGAAACAATTCTAACCATCCAAATAATCAGTGCCAAATAGATGGACTTGGATTGCCACGTCCAGGCAGACCTATGGAGGGGCCCACCGTGATGTATCCGTTTATCCACTCCGTTCGTCCATTTTATAAGATCATTTTAAGGTATGACTCTAAAAAGGAAGAAGATCCAAAGCTCAAGTGGGCCACACCAAATAGTGATGGGAACATGGTGATGTCATCACTATAATAGGGTTGACACCACCAGGGTCCCATCATTATTTGTTATGGCCCACTTGAGCATTGAATTTGCCTTGTTTTTTTGGCCCATATCCTAGCATGATCTCATAAAATGGATGGATAGAGTGGATAAATAGATACATCAAGGTGGGCCCCTCCACAGGTGTGCCCGGACGGTAATGCATCTGGGCGGGGGTAGGACGCGATCAATTAATCTAAACCGTCTAATATTACCACAAAATCAATTCATTGTGGAGCCACAGTGAAATCCAATCCATCGAACAGGTGCACCCCAACATTATGATGAAAAGACCCAAAAATCAGAGTGATCCAATCATCATGTGGCCACACCACACAAAGCAATTTAAAGAACCCAAAAACCTCTAAATAAACGTGCAAGTGTAAATCAATTTCTAAGGTGATGCCCACACATTGAATTTGCCTCATTGTCATCATGATAGGGTACACATGTTAGAGCAACTCAAAGAAAATGGAAATGGTATCTTGATCATTTTACCACCTTTTAAGAAAATATGGAAAAACTACTTTGGTGTTTGCCCACCGATAAGTGGATTGGCTTGAGTTTACACTTTGCAGGTGGTTGAATTTACACTCGACTGTGTGTGTAAATTCTTTTGCACTTGAGTCTATACCGATAGTAGGTTACATTCCTTGGACAGGTTGGATTTCAAACGTACATGCACCATCTGGTCCCACAGGTTGGAAGAGCATTTTGGCCATTGCACCACCTTATAAGACAAATATGGAAAAGAGTTTCAGTGGTGTTGCTCACCTCAGGCCTAGATCAGCTTATCGTCACATTCGATCATCATGGTAGGATATACTTCTTGTTGTGGCTAGGGCTGCACACAATTCAATTTATGATCAATTTATCGATTAAATTGAATTTAACAAATCGAATCGAATCGTTTTCCAAGATTAATTCAATTCAATTTTTGAAAAAAGAAAAAATTCAATTTCAATTCAATTTCAATTTTCAGTTCCGATCGATCGAATCGAATCGAAAATCGAATTGATCTGTATTGAATTGAATATATATATATATATATATATATATATATATATATGAATGGTATGAATGAAATAGATACATCATAGTAAGTTTTATTTATGCCGTCCATCTATTTTTACATCTAAATTTAAGGAATTTTTCAAAATTTAGTAAGATATATATCTCATATTACCACACCACAACAAAACAATAGAGATTCAATGTCCACCATTAAATTCTTCCTATGGCCCATTGTAATGTTTATTTGCCATCCAACCTGTTGATAAGGTCATATAGACCTTGAGGAAGGGAAAAAACAAATATCAACTTGATATCAAACTTCTAAGGCTCAAAAAGTTTTCAATAATAATCGTCAATCCATCACTGTTTTCTTGTTGTGTGGTCCACTTAAGATTTGGATGTCTCGTTTTTTGGATAATGTCTTGGAATCATATGGAAAATGAATGAAGGGCCTAGATAAAACACATATACCATGGTGGAGCCCACAGAGCTTTGAAACCACCCTTCTGCATATCCGCGCCCACCCACGTGTCCAAGACGAATCAGATTGCGTACTTAGTAACTCAATGCGCTTGGCTTACCGAGTAAACTCTATAGGGCCCATGGTGATTTATTCATTTTATCCACTTTGTTCATCCACTTTAAAAGATAATTTTATGGCTCGAGTCGAAAATTGAAGCGTATAGTGGCACACACCACAAGAAACAGTGTGAATTGAACCTCTACCATTGAAAAATTATTGTAGGCTACAAAAGTTTTGAATCAAGCTGATATTTGTGTTTTTCATTCATAAATGTCTACCTGATCTTATGAACAAGTTGGATGACAAATAAACGTCACTGTGAGCCCTAAGAAGGTTTCAACAGTGGAAATCATCATTCCCACTATTTCATGTGGCATGGTCCACCCAAGTTTCGGATATGCTTCAATTTTGGGCTCAACGCTTAAAATGAGCAGGCAAAACGAATGAACGGTGTGGTAAACCAAATGCATTCAAAGTAGGCCCAACTAAGTTTACTCAGTACAACAAAAGCGTACAATTTGAAGTTCGCCCAAGAGTAAATTAAGTGTTATGTTGGTAACAACTTAGTGAGTGTTACCCCTACCGTGTGGGGCCTACTTTGATATATTTTTTGTATATCCATTACGTCCATCTAATTTTACTTCTCATTTTAGGACATGATCCAAAATTATAAGAAGATCAAATCTCAGGTGGACCATACCAAGAGAAAGAGTGATGAATAACCGCTAAAAACATATTTCGAGCCTCAAAAGCTTTGGATCGATACGATCTTTCTAATTTTCATGTAAGGACTAGTTATTATGCATATGTTTTCAGAAGTATTTCTACTAATATTATTATTTGAGGTACTATAAAATCCAAACTTACAGAACTTATAAGTTTTCAAATCGCATTGTGTGAAAAATCGAATCGAAAAATTCATCAATTCAATCTCAATTCAATTCCAAAAAAATCAGGTCAATTCAATTTCAATTCGAAATTTCAAAATTAAGATCATTTCAATTTCAATTTCAATTTCGAAAATTTAACATCAATTCAATTTCAATTTCATCCAAAATTGAATTGATCGAATCGATGTGCAGCCCTAGTTGTGGCTAAAATTTAAATAATAGATGAGATGACGTGATCTCCATTTTGGATGGATGTATGCCGCTAATCTCCTATAGGTGTGCGGATTGGATCTGGACCGTAGGTCTACTAGATCCTATAGAATACAAAGAAAGTTTAGGGGGGGTGGTCGAGGTCTGGCCGTTAGCCATCCGATGCCTAAGTCAGCAAGGATTCTTAAGAGATGGTGAGGCTTGTAGGTAGAGATCTGTGTGTACCTTAGGCTGTAGGAGAATGCCTCTATATATAGGACTGTCGAAGAGTACTTGAGGGCCATGATTATGGCTTCAATCATGGGTGTTATGCCCATCGAGGGCAGCGTGATTCCCAGATTTGTGGATCGAACATATAACATTCGAAGACGTATCCGCCTTCTTTAGGCTCATTCCTGAACATTTGTGCATCTTTATGGTGGTTGTGGCCGAGGTCGGCCTGGTGGTAATATAAGCCAAGGCCGAGCTCTCTGCTTGTTAGCCATGTGAGTAGAACAACTCAGTTCAGGTTGGTTTGATATATCCAAAATAACCTTTGTAAAGGTCAATCTGTTGTCATGTCGGTTACCCCCTCAGCTCTCTTCCTGTCATGGTAGGTCGTCTCGCAGCCGACATCAATGTGTAAGCCTAAGGATCTGTACCTGGGCCCGTGGGCCTGTGCGCTTTCCTTATGACCTAAGGTCAGCTCTAATTTACCCACAACACTTGTTGTACAGGTTAGATCTCATACACACACAATGTAGACTCTTATGGAGACCTGTGTTTTTAATTAGTAAGTCGCCCATGTTTGGTCATTGAGACTTTTTTTGTGAGGAGGCATCCCTTCTTCTAAGATGACTATGTCAAGCTCCTTAGAGTTGTCACCTGCCCCTAGATATTCTCTATCTACCCACCTATGTTTGTTTTTGGTACAAGTACTCTTTTGTTGAAATGCATTTGCTCTATTACCAGGAGCATGAATAACCATAAAAAAAAAAAAATGAAAAGAGCATTTTAATGAAAAGTATAAAAAAATAAAAATAAAAATAAGAAAAAGAATCCAGATACTCTTCTTGAACCGGGCAGAGAACCTCTACTACTATCTCTTTGATTGGTCTAACTCAGCCTGGCAGCCAGGTTGAGCTAAACACTAAGCTCTAACACAAGCTCTGACACAATCTGGCTGAATTGGACCAATCGAAGCGGTGAAAATCAGGATTTCCCTGCTTAGATAGAGAGGATGATCTAGATTCTAAAAAAAAAAAAAAAAAAATTGCTTTGGTATTCCCACCCAATAATAGAATTGACTTGATCAGTAGTGTATGCATGTGTGGTCCTGTGGACCACTGTTACATTATGCGTGTGTATGCTTTATCTCTTTTGAGTTAATCATGCAACACACACCCGGTCAGTCACAAGATGCTACCGCCCGCAGGTGGAGTTAGTAGAGTTCGGACCTGAGACCAGCAGTTATACCCAGGCGTCTACCAGCTGGGCAAGCGGGCGATCCCCAGTGTGTATGCTTGCACACATGCCATGTTTATATATTTCTTTTTCCTAGAAATTAACGAGAATAAGAAAATAAATCATCCCAAATTCTCTAAAATAACATGGTACATGCTGAATGGGTTGGATTTCATACACGCACAACGTGGCCTCACAATATTCGACTCAAGCCACTTTTTAAGAATGATAAGGAAAGGGCATTTTGGTTATTTCACCATCTTTTAGGAAAAAATATGAAAAGAGTATAGGGGCCACATTGATGTAATGTATGTGACTACATCCACACCGTCCATCTGTATTGAAAACTCACTTTACGCTATGATCCAAAAAACGACGCAGATCCAAATCACAGATGGACCATAGTACCGGAAACGGTAGTAATCGACCATTAAAAGCTTCTTGTGGGCCACCAAAGCTTTGGATGAAGATGACATTTGTGTGGTCTCTTGATATAGGTCTTTGTGACCTTATCAACAGGTTGGATGGCAAACAAACATTCCGGTGGACTACATGAAGTTTTTAATGGTGAGGATTCAATAGAGACTGTTTCCTGTGGTGTGGTCCACCTAAGATTTGGGCATGCTTCATTTTTTGGATCATGCCCTAAAATGAGCTTTGAAAATGGTTGGACGGTGTGGATTTAAAGTACATAAATCACTGTGAACCCCACAGTCAGGGGTCCCACCCACCTCGGTAAATCCGGGGTCTCACCTAATCCGCTCCCACTTGAGAGTATAGGCTTCTCATCATAATGGTTGGATTATTGGATATACATCTTGGACAGGTCAGATATCATACACACAACGTGGCCCCACAATAATAGACTCTGACAGCTTTTAAGAAAGTCTGAAAAGAGCATTTTGGCCATTCATCATTTTTTAGGTAAAATATGGAAAAAGTATTTTATCATTGGACACCAGATGTTTAGATTAGCCTAAATTTTCAGGCATTTAATAATTATGGTGGTGGATGGGTTGGATTTCATAGGCACTATGTGTGGCTCTAAAATACTTTGTTCCAACACTAGTTAAAATTTGGAAAGAACATTATGGTTGTTTCAGTAGTCTGGTGTTGCCCACCCAAGGATTGGATGGGCTTGAATTTCATAATAGGTTAGGCATGTTGGATGGATTGGGTTTCATACAGACACAACATGGTTCACATCCAAGTCTCCATCATCTTTTAGGAGAACAGGCAATGTACATTTTGGTCATCCCACTCTTAAAATAACATATTTTATTAGTTGGCATTAGTGAACCTTTTTCAATTTTTTTTTGGTAAAATCATAATTCTTGGTCTTAAGTTTTTCACCCCTGATGGGAGGGTGCTTGTAATTGAGCTAACCCGTGCAAAACATGGGCCTCAATGGAGATACACATGAAGGAAAGATATAGATCGCTAGTGTTGTGTTTTTATAAGAAAAATAAATTTCTATTTTAGAAAGAATAAAAAAATTATATATGAATTTATGTTTTTAAATATTTATATAGATTAGTGGTAATGGAAGGGTTTTTGTTATGGAAAACCTTTTATTTAAATTTCATCAAGAATAATGTTATGTAACATGGGTTGTAAAGTTGCTTGAGCACTTTTTGGTGTAATTAGGAGCCTAAAGAGCCTCATTCTTTTGTCACTTGCTTTGGACAAATTGAACCATAGTGCAATTAGGAAGTGAAGCCGAGCCCTGCAATTAGGGAGTGAAGTAGTGTCGAGTTAGAGCATTGGTGATACATGTCGTACATGCAGGGCAATGGGGTTGTTTGTTTAGGATTACATGGTAGTAACAACAGTATTTTACTGTTGCTTAATTGTCTCTTTAAGATATATATATATATATATATATATATATATATATATATATATATATATATATATATATCACAAGAAAAATGTTATATATATTCATCCATAGTCGAATGATTGTTACTTGTGAATAGGTGTGTAGATGTACTAAAGAGGCATAAGTGCGTCTCTAAATGAAAGATACCATGCTCCATATGCATAGTCCAAAGATACAAGCATCCCAAGTCAAGTCTGTAGCCTCGTACTCGCATCTTGTTGAGTGTGGAGACAAATCTCAACAGAGGATGGTCGGGCGCCCGGACGGTCTAATGACCGGGCGCCCGATATTCATATGTTTTAACCCATCGGCCACTGGACTGTTTTGTAAACGGTCGGGCGCCCGACGGTCAAAGTGACCGGGCGCCCGATATTACATTATTTTACCTTTTTGTTGCTGGACGTTCTTTGTATTAGCCGGGCGCCCGACGGTCAAAGTGACCGGGCGCCCGACCGGCCGCGGGCTTAAGACGCGGATTTCCTATTTTTTGTTCTAATTGCTGGGTTTACTATATAAAGGGGTGTAAACCGGGATTATGTATGGGGATTAGGGCTTCTATACGTCCAAGGTGAGAAAAAGGCGAGAGGATTAGCAAAAGGGCCATCTCTGTGCATGGGAGCATAGGAGAAGGTAAGTGCATTGCTTGTAACTTCGTTCTTTCTTCATAGTGAAGTTTGCACCCGTGGTTTTTTATCCTTGTTGGGGTTTTTCCACGTAAATCTCTATCTTGTGGATTGTCGGTTTGTGTGATTCTTTTCTAGTTACTATTTTCTTCCTGTTTATCGTTTGTGAGTGAGACCGAAGATTGGATCTCGATCCACCGGCGTTGTTGGCGTGCTGCGCAACACATCTCTAGTCTCTCATATCTTTCCTCTTAAGAATATATTCTGTGAGGCATATTAGTATTAACATTTGGAGATTTGTTCAACACTTTAGGCGCAAATGTTTAGGTCCTTACTCATGCCTCAGTGGTAGACTCTCAAGAGTTTCAACACGGGATCATGGGTTCCAGTACCCATTGTGATGAAATCCAACTGTGATGTGAGTGTGTATGTATGGAGTGTGAGTGCGTGTATAAAAAATAAAAGTGCAAATTATGTTAAATTACAAATCTGCGAGTCCATTATATTAAATACAGTTTGTCATTTCTCTCCTTTTCACTTACTGAAATATTCAGAAATAATAATAATAAATCCATCTTGAGATATTAACTATTCAAGTCAATACTTAATTCCACAAATGTGAAATTTTCATTTTCTCCATTGTGTACTATTTTCCAAACAATAGTTGATCAATTGCTGATGGTTAAAAGAAAAACTCGTAAGCATTCAACAAATAAATACCCATTAATCATGAGGTTAGGATCTTAAAATAAACAAGATTTTGGTTTTAGACCTACCTGCAATGAGGCCCATGATTTGGACAGTGTGCAATTGCTGACTGCATAGCATGACTCTGATGCTTTGCTAACATATAAAAAATTCCTCTACTTCATGATCAGTTTTGGCAGTCCGGTTCCTCCCCACCCTTGTTGAATAAGAATAAGGTAGTGGGACCGTCATTTGAAAACCGGAAAACTGGACTCAATGTTCAGCTGGAACGGGTTGACCAGAAGACTCAACTTGACTCGATATCTAATTATTATAAATTGAAAATATTAGAACCGTAATAGATATTTAAAACAGTTAAATTAGGTATAATTAATATAGAACGTGACCCAAATGAACATCAAGAGGTTGAGGTTCAAATCCCACTCCCCACTTTCTTTATTTTCAATAAAAACTCTACCTGCAAGGAGACTGCCCTGATTCACGCCGGGTTGTGTCAAGTCCACCGACCCTTCGAGTCGATGAGCCTCTCTGAGTCCAGGCCGAGTCAGGCATGGCACTGAGCTTCCTAGTGCCTCGGGTTGAAATCTCGCCGAGTCGAGTTGACTCGGCCGAGTTCGAGTCGAGTCAGTGAGTTATAAACTATGGTGGGGCCCACCATAGTGTGTGTATGGCGTCCAACCCGTCCATCAAGGTCGCCTCACCATGAAAATGACCAATTGAAAGGCAAGATTGTTTTCTATGATGTGGCTTAGAGGTGATTAGATAGCACTAATTTTAGTGGCATCCAATCATAATGATGGGGGAACATTTTATGCGGGGGTTGGATGAAGGTGGGCCCCGGATGAAGGTGGGCCCCACACGGTGAGTTTTACATGGTAGATGAATGCGAGTGGTAAAATAGAAGGTCAGCCTGCGAAGTTGGTGAGAAAGAAAGAGGGAGAGTCTTGGACGGCATTTGAGTAGCTAAAAATCCTAGTAGAGATTTTCAAAGCCGTGTATTTGTCGTCAAAACTCCCGCCTATGGTAGGTGGGTACTAGTCCACTAGCCTAATCTCTCCTCTCTCTCTCTCTCTCTAGATTTGGTGGGAAAGAAGATAGTGGCTATATCTGGTATAAAGCTTTCAACGTTTTATAAAGCCAGATGGACTTTGATGTCACCATGGATGACACACTCATTAGCCGTTCATCAGGTGGGACTCACAGCCGATGTGGCCTGTTCCAATGATCAAGCCTGCCAGACAATTCTAGCCCATGGATATCAAAAAAGAAATACAGACGGCTAAAACGTGGTCCACGTCATCATCATCATCATCCAAGCCTTATCCTAACTAAGTGGGGGAAAAAGTGATCCATAATCTAATCTTCAAATTCAGTGGCTGTTGCTTGTTGACCAACCTCGTTTTGGACACTGATGAAATCCACGGTGGGGCCCACTTGATGAGCTGCCGGTTCACTTCCTAGCTCTCCCATTTTCTATTCTCTCTTTTACCTTCTTCTATTCATTTTTCTCCATTTTTGGCTGGTAACTGCATCGTAACCGCTTTGTTACTTTTTTTTTCGTGAGGAATGGGCCCACCACGTTGTTGTTGCGAGACATTCACTCCATCTACCAAATGAGATATTTGCTGCAAGGCTGACTGATCAACAACTCAAGTGGGGCCACACCACATGAACAATGTGAAGAGTACGCTAACCCTAATCATAGGTTTTTGTGGACCCGACCATGGTATTTATGTTCCATCGAGCATCCTCGTTGATTGAGCCTCACTACATAAAAAAGGGGACAATCCAAAAAATCAGCCTGATCCATATCTCAGGTGGGCCACACCTGCCTCATGCACCGCTGTTCCTCTTGGACGAAATTTGAAAATGGACGGTTCTAATTCTACGATTTATATGAACAATAGCAATTATGTGTTCCTCAAGGTTGAAAAAACACATGGCAATAGGAATGTGTCTACCTACTCCCTGAAAAAATGAAAGAAAAAAAATAAAAAAATCTTAAAGATATGATTCGGATAGGACTCGTATTGCAGTGTAGAACACATCACGGACGGCACTGTGTCTACGTGGCAAGGTCGTGGACCCCACCACGATTTATGTGTCCTATCCACGCCATCCATCCAGATCATTTTAGGTCATGAGTACGAAAATGAGGCAGATCCAAAGCTCAAGTAGAGCACATCACAGGAAACAGTGGGGATTGAACGCCTACCATTGAAAACTTCTTGGGGGCCACAGAAGTTTTGGATCAAGCTGGTATTTGTGTTTCCCCTTCATCCAGGACTGTGTGACGTTATGAGCAGCTTAGATGGCAAATAAACATCATCATGGACCCGAGGAAGGTTTCAACAGTGGGCAGTGGGCGTCATTATTCCCACTGCTTCCTGTGGTGTGGTCCCCTTGAGCTTTGAATCTGCCTCATTTTTTGGCTCATGCTAGAAAATAATCTGGCAAAATGAATGGACGGTATGGACAAAGCACATACATCATTGTGGGACCCAAGAGCTTTTCCAAGTATACACAGTACTGACATTGATGCCGTGTTCTACACTGCACAATCCAAGTCCATTCAGATAGAGGGTATGTCTGCCATGTGGACATGCATGTATGAATGAGATCGACGCCTCAATCGGCTCCACACAACACATCACTGCCTACTCCTACATGCACTAAAGAACTTGAATGTGATTCAAACAATAGATCATGGCTCTTGGAATGCCAAGTTGATGTGCTGTACCGCTGCAATGGCATCCCACCAGGGCATGCTTCAACTCACATATGAACACCATTCACCATATCATGCACCGAGCACTTGCAGCTCTTGTCATGATGGTGTTGGACGGTTACCACACGGCATTCACAATGGCATGCAAGATGACTCATATTCACAGAACCAGTGCCCCATGACATGGCATGACACGACACAAGGTGCTTGTTGCATCTCAGCTGCACGATATGCTACTAGTGGCGGTATGCATGTCATGTATGATACATATGGAAATACATGCTATGACCCAACATGCTTTTTGCACCCACAGTGGCAGCATTGTAGTAATTTCGTCAATCATATGGTAAAAGGATCACGTGCATCATCCATGAAAAATTGAAGCATTTCATATCGACGTATCATAGGTTTGTATATGATGTGTTTGTATTCATGAACAGTTCCACTCATCCCGTATCATATGTATGTATATATTGTGATTTTGTCTATGTCGTATGTATGTTTGTGAATGATACGTAGGGAAAATGATGTATCATGCATACTGTAACAAGAACATGGACCGTGAAAGAACTTTTCAATCAAACCTCTTTCACCTCAGCTTCCTTTTCGCCTTCTGGAAATTGGGCTTGATTGGCTGGCTCAAGCTCAACCCCTGGTCCATGGCATGGCCCTGCACAAAGGGCACCAGAGGCTTCTTCATGGGCCCACGCCCATCTCTCTTCACATTGCTTACCATAACAGAAGGGGAAGATGCTTTACTTTTCTGCGGTCTTGGAGCTTCTAGTCTCTCCAAAATCCTTGACGTTTTCTCATCCAATGGCTTCTGACTGTCTAAAGCCGACGAGGCCAAGTTTTCAAATTTGGGTTTGGAAATGCAAGTAGGGGAGTAGCTTTCACTAACTTCATTGACTATCAGCTGCTCCCATTCCTCTGTAATGCAATCAGCTGTTTTATCTACTTCTGCTGCTCTTTGGACAGATTGTGGATCGGCATTCGCAGTAGCTTCTCTCTTTGTTGGCGTTGGTTGTGTTGATGCTTCTGAAGGCTGCTGTGGTTTTGGGGAGTTGAGTTTCGATTCTTTAGAGCGGATCTCAGTTCTCTTTGGTGGTATTGATCTGGAAATACACATTCGATAAGATTAGATGTGTTCAGTCCAATGATATGATACTCAGAACTCAGTTGAGTCAACTTGGCTTCATTCGAGCTACAATGCCAGGTTTGGCTTCTCATGTTCAAAAATAAGGGAACAAAATAAAGAATAGCAAGTTGATCATTGAGTGGGGTGATAAGCAAACAGGAATTATATGATCGCCAATCCTAGGATGCACAGAACACCTGGGTTTTCAGATTGTATGAGTGGGATCCATGCTTCATTGATCCAGAACCACTTCACCCCCACCACAAACTATGCCCTGAAAATCTCCTATATGGACAATCCTAACCATGCAACTTAGGACCCTCAAGCAGTGTTTCACATTCAGCTCAAAGAAATGCTGAAGATATGTGGATAGCATATTTAAAACTGATATTTAGGGCATGATCCAGCCACTTTGAAACTGAAAAAACCAGCATGCCAGATCAGTAAACCATAGACCCTACTTGTACAAACTGAAACCAAAAGCATAATGTGCATATCCTCAGCTCAAGAATCACAGTCACTCCAGCATACATTGAGGAAGCTTCCTATGACTCTGCCTAGAACATGGAAATCAAATGAAGTTGGCATCATTTTGGTAATGCTACAAAGAGAGATGCACTCACTTTGCTGATGATGGCCACAACAAATCCCTTCTTTCTGTTAGTTATCTCAATCTTGAACTCAGACTGTGGAGATCAGTCTTTCATTTTGATTCAGTAGCGACAAAACAAGGTCCAGTTGAATGGAAATTTGCAGAGTGGATGAATGGAAATGGCCATAACAACCATTACAACCTGTATCGTAAAAATAATGGTGGTGGCCGTTTTAGCTACCATTACCGTTACGGAAAACATTGGTCCAGACTCAGGTTTAGAGCTCAGTTAAATGGAGTCAACTAAACTGAGTTGGAAGTCAATTGGCAAGTATCCAGAAATTTTTGCATTATTTTTGTGCCAAAGTTGCAAAAGTTAGAGAAACTAATCAACCTAGGCCTATCTTTTAAAGTGACTAAAACACCTCCCCACAATGTAGCTGAAATGAGGGAGTTGAGATGGATGAATGGCAAGACAAGGAAGGATAGAATTAGAAATGAATGCATTCGAGGGAATTTAGAAGTAGCACCACTAGGTAATAAGATGAGGGAAAGTAAACTAAGATAGTTTCATGTACAATGAAGATGAAGAACCACACTGGTTAGGAGTGACTTGGTGCAAGTTGAAGGCTCGAAAGGGGCAAGGGGAAGGCCCAAAAGGACATGGATGGAAGTAGTAAGAAAAGCATTGATGACCTCTGATTGAACTGAAATTATGGCCCTCGATAGAGTGGAATGGCATAAAAGGAGTCATGTAGCCAACCCCAATTAGTTCGGAAAAGGCTATGAGGATAATGATGATGGATTAGCAAATAAAAAATAAAAAATAAAAAAACTAATTCATAGTGCTTTTGAATGCAACAACTTCTCCCTAGTATTGAGTGTGGATTTCTTTAAAGAGAGATCCAGATGTAACAGTCACTGGGCCCACTTTGAGTCAGCACATTGGATGAGGCCCAGGTTCTAAACTCACTGATAGATGAGCAAGCTGGATTCAGGTTAGGTCTGAGAATTTGGAACGTCCTCTGCCAAGACCTATCAATCGCGGGTCCAGTTATGTTTACAGTTCTCACAGATGGGGCTTAGGCCTTAGTTTCAGGCAGCAGGCTGGGCATAGGCCTGATTTCTGGCCTGAGAAATAGATGGGCCAGCTCAGGCAAACCGAGGCCCAGCACACACCCATCACATGGACAGTTGACAGATCTATCCATATGCCTACCATTAACAGAAAAGACTACCACTACTTTTTAGTGTATGTTAGGTAAAAAGCTTCAAGGGAGGTGAAAATAGCAAGTTACCCAAAATGTAGGCTCTCTTTTACAAGGCAGTTTAGCTTTGGATGGAACCCTCTCTCATGAAGAAGAGGGTTGTAGTCTCTTAGTTCCACCTGGAAAGAAGTATGCAAAAATTCTGGTCTAGTTATTGATCACAACTGCAGAAAGGAAAAAAGAAAACGTCGATGTCCAATCTTTCATAGTAGCTTTCACTAATGATAGAGTATCAGTCTTCAGTATTTGTACGTTGCTGTATATTTGAGTGTGAGAGTACACATTCAGTGGTCATGTGGAGTACCACATCCTTAGAGATGATGTGTATCTTATCTGATTTTAATTTATTTAGAGAGGAGTTATCTCTAGAGGAGAAAAGATACATTCCCTCTTATCTACAACTAATAATCTCTTTGTACTTATTATTTACAGACTAAACATAACCAGAGCACAGCACAGAAATACATGGTGCATGCCCTTGAATTGGACATGTGGGACAATTTCCCATGACCCAGACTGTTCATCGATTAGGTCTCAGCTTGGTAAAAGAATCTCACTGACTAGACGATCTTAAGCATCCAATCAGTGACTACCAAAATAGGCAGTATGAAAGGGTATTCACTACAGTCATGCCGAACAAGATGATGTTGAACTGGATAGGTAGGATTTTCAGTGGTCTATCAACAGTCGGACCGCCCAAAGAATGGTCCGGATCATGGTCAGTAGTGCCATGTATCTAATTTGAGGACAGCACAATGGATTGGGGAATTGGTGTGCTGACCTCAGGTCAGATTTCTATTATTTATATACGAGTAATGATCTGGTCACCCCAGCTTGTCTTCCAAGAAAGGGTTGCTAGAGAACACCTAGAACAGATCTATCTGAATCTCCTAGATTTATGACTAGGTTCAATTAAATTTCTTATTTGTCTAAACGTGATTTTTTAAATAGTTACTGCCTTTGTTTGTACATGCATGCAGATAAAGATGAATCAACTTCTCTGTTTCTGCTGTAGACAGTAAATTCTCAATGGGCAGCTTTTCGCATGAGAGAGAGAGAGAGAGAGAGAGAGAGAGAGAGAGTTTCACAAGAAACTACCCACTTAATATGTAGGATTTATATTCCAGTACCTTTTTTGAAAAGGTTTTCAATAGACTACCTCTATAATCCGAGTAATTATCATTGTAGTACCTTCCGTTAGATTTTTAACAATGGCTCGGGCAGGCCTCACCATGATGTTTATGTGAAAACCACCTTGACCACCAGGTGAATCACCCCATGTTAGGCCTAGGGCCCAAAATCAGCCCCATCCATCATTCATGTAGGCCACATGATTGGAAACAATATACAGGGAAACGCTAACCCTCCAAACCATTTCCATTGATGTGGCCCAGCTGAATCATGGATGGGCCTGCATGGCATCCAATGGTTGCAATGATTTCATATAATCATCATGGTGGGCCCTGTAACAATCAAGTGTGGACATCTCTCTCCCAATTGTTTCCTTTGGTGTCATCCGCATGAATCCTAAGTTAACCTGATTTTTTGGCCGTGAGCCTAATGTGGGATTACACATCTAGTGGTCAAAGTAGATCTCACATACACATCATGTTGGGCCCTCTAAAAAAATCAAAAGTGGGCATCCCATAAAAATCCTTTTTTTAATATATTAGCGGAAATCTCTATATATTTTTAAATTGTAGGGAGAGGGACACCGGCCCTTGATTTTTTACAGAGCCCATCATGATGTGTGTGTGAGATCCACTCCGACCATTAGATGTTAGGTCCAAGGCCAAAAAAAAAAAAAAAATCAGGCTAACCTGTGATTTAGGTGGGCATACCAAAGGAAACAATTGGAAGAGAGAAGTCCACCGCTGATTTTTACACACCCACCATGATGATTATATGAAAACCACTCCAATAATTAGATGCCACACCAAAATTTAGGCATGGGGCCAACAATCAGGCCCATCTGTAATTCAAGTGAGCCACACCAAGGGAAACAATTTGGAGAGTAAGCATTTCCTTGTACATTGTTTCCAATCATGTGGTCCACCTGAATCACGATGGAGCTGAATTTTAGGCATTGAGCCTAACAAGGGGTGATGCACCTAGTGATTGAGGTGATTTCACATAAACATCACAGTGGGAGCCATCCAAGCTGCCGTCCCCTTTACTCTGACGGCCCACCCGAACTATCATTAACAAATCTAATGAAAAGTACTGTGATGATAATTACTTAGATTAATGAGGTAGCTTATGAAGACCCTTTTTGAAAAAGGTACCAAAATGTAATTTCTATATTAAGTAGATAGTTTTTGTAACTTTCACTTAAAAAAGAAATGTAACGGCTTGCTCATGTGTTTGTGTTGCAAGGACACTCCATTTCTTTTCTTCTCCTTTTTTATGTAATAATTGCTTGAAGCAAGCAAGCAGCAGCTGAAAATCATCATCATTATCATCTAAGCCTGATCCCAACTAATTGGGTTGGTACCATGGATCCTTTCCTACCATTCCACTCTATCAAGGGTCATTACTTCAATTAGACCATAGTTCATCAAATCTTTTCTTACTACCTCCACCCACGTCCTTTTGGACCTTCCCCTTGCCCTTTTAAAGCCTTCAACTTGTACCAACTCATTCCTAACCAGTAGAGTTCTTGGTCTCCGTTGCACATGATCAAACCATCTAAGTCTAAAATCCAAAAGTGATTTTAGGTGTAGGTATATCAAAAGAAGAAGGGCCGACTTTTGCGTCGGTGTTCGGATGTCGGGAAGCTTCCTTTCCGACAACATACCTTGGCTTACCATTATGCATGGAGAGACCAGTGAAACACATATGGGACAAAGTTGTTGAAAGAAGTGAAAGGAAGATGTCCAAGTGGAAATCAAGGTACTTATCTATGGGCAGGGGAATAGTTTTTATAAAACCGTCAATATCAAATCAACCGGTCTATTTTATGTCACTCTTCAAATGCCCAAAGTCTATTCTAAATGCTTTGGATCTTCGAAGGAGGTTTTTTTTTTTTGGAAAAGGCCGGAAGAGAAACAAAAGTTTCATCTTTTGAAGTGGTATGAAGTATGTAAACTGACGAATCTTGGAGGGGCAGGGTTTAGGGACTTAGAGAAGATGAATCTTGCATTGTTAGGGAAATGGTGTGGAGGTTTGGATCAGAGAGGGGATCTAAATGGAGGGAGACGATATCTAGAAAATATGAGGTAGAGGAAGGGGGATGCGGACTAAGGTATCCTCATTATATCATTCTTCTTATCTATGGAAATCGGTGGCGTCTTTAATAGACAAATTGTGGGAGGGTATAGGTTTCAATTTGGGGGGTGGTAAAAAGATTAGATTTTAGGAGAATAGGTGGTTAAGTGATATGAAGTTGTCTGAAAGCTTTCCAACATTAGCGGGGCTAGCCGGGGAAGATTGGTTGAAGGTAAGCAATTACTACTCAGTTAAGGGTGATTCAGTAACATGGGTTCCGCTTAGTAGAAGAGATATCGCTGACGAGGAGATCGAAGGTATGGTTCATCTTCTACAAATGTTAGAGAAAGTTTCTCTGGTGGTAGCAAATGTGAATTCCATAAAATGGTTAAAAGGAAAATCCGTTCATTCTCAATTGGGTCTCTTTATTGACTTTTTAGTGAAAATAATGATAATGTCCAGATATCTCCTACGGCCTTACTATGGCGATATGGTGCTCCTTTGAAGGTGGCAGCTTTTGGTTGGCTTATAGGGAGGAACAAGGTGTTGCAATCGATAACCTCTGTAAAAGAAAGATGATTCTCCCAAATGTATGTAATGGAGCACCTCGCTGCTAGTATGTGTAGCATACTTAAACCTTACCTTGCACTGCTTCCCGTAGATGCAATGCTAACAGAAATCCACCATGCACGCCTTAACTCCCTTCAACAGTTTCCGTTTATGGAATTCCATCATGCCCCCCTCGCTAATATGCCCTAACTACTTATGCCACAAATTTGTATCATCTATGCTAGATTCTGTGTATGAGGTAGTAGCAGCCTCACCTATAATCGTGCTCCCAACCAACTTGTACAAATTTCTTATCTTATGTCCCTTCGTTAACATCATTGCACCTCTAGTGACCTTAATTACACCACCGATTGTGGTAAATGTGCACCCGTTCGTATCTAAAACCCCCAAGGATATTCAACTTTTCTTCAGATCTAGGACATGCATGACATCACCTAAAGACCGTACAACTCTATCAAACATCCTTACCTTGATGATTCTTATTCCGATGGCCTTGCATGCTGCGTCATTCCTCATCAGAACACTTCCACCATCATAGGACTTGTAGGAATCAAACCAAGTCCTATCCAGGCACATGTGATACGAATATCCTAAATCGAGAATCCATGTATCTGAGAGATGTCTCGTACCTAAAGAGACCGAGTGGAGGACTCCTTCTGAGCTCTCTTTTGCTACACTAGCCAATTCACCTGTATTATTTTTACTATTGCTTTCTAGGTCATCCTTCCATTTCTAGCAGTCTCTCTTGAAGTGCCCATTTATGCCATGGTAGAAGCATCCATCCTTGGCCTTTGATTTCGGTCTAGACTTTTTCTTCCTATTAGACCGAGATCGCTCCACAGATCTCCAACGTCCTTGACCCCCTTTTGCAACTGATGCAAGACAACTAACCACTTGCTCTAAAAGCTCGAACTGTTAGAGTGTGGCGAATCAATCCCTTTATCTCATAGCCCAGGTCGAGAGGGCCCCGAATCCACGGGTTCACCTCAGGGCTCCGAATCCATAGGTAACCCTGGGCCCTTGGTGGAATCCTCCTATATGGGCCCCGAATCCACGGTCCCCCTAAGTCCACAGCCGACCCCACCTCGAGTGTGCTCCTGAGTCCACAGGCCGCCCCAGTCTAGCCCGGTGTGAAAATGCCCCTGCATTAGCAACCAAACCTTCTGTCCGAGAATCCCCATCACTTGATTTCTTCCTCATCTTGTTAAACACAATAGCTACAGTGACTTCCTCCATCTTCAGAGTACTCTTCCCATTAGGGCTCTCAATGGGTCGGATCTAGATCAGATCCAACTGGATCCGGCTCCAAGTCCGAAAATCTATACCCGGATTTGGATCGAATTCAAATCCGACTCGGATCCAAAAAGTGATATCCATATCCAATCCATTTAAAAATAGCTAGATCCATTTCCAATCCAAAAATCCATATAGCCATCGGATTCGAGTCGGATTTAGGTCCAAATCCACCCCATCACAAATTAAAAAATATATAATATAATATATTTAATTTAGCAGCAAAATGGTGCAAATCCCACTATTTACTGTGGTATGGTCGATATGAGATTGGGATATGTCTCATTTTTGGGATGTGGCCTTAAAACAATCTGAAAAATCCAATGGCCAGCGTGGATATAACATATAGATCAAGGTGGGTCCCACTTGTGAGACCCTCATTCACGCCCAAAAAGGGTGTCAGCCTCTCTCGGGAAATCGGATTGCGTACTGAGTTACTCAGTATGCTCTTATCATACTGAGTAAACTCAGCTGGGCCCACTATAAATGTATGTGGTTTATCTACACTGTCCATCCGTTTTTCCATTTCATTTAAAGGGGTTGAAACCAAAATTGAAGCATATCCAAAACTCAGGTGGACCATACCACAGGAGACAATGGTTATAATGATTTCCACCATTGAAACCTTTCTAGGGCCCGCAGTGATGTTTATTTGTCGCCTAACCTGTTCACAAGATCACTTAGACATTGATGAAGGGAAAAACAAGTATCAGCTTGATCCAAAACTTCTGTGGCCCCCAAGAATTTTTCAATTGTACACATTCAATTCACATTGTTTCCTGTGGTGTGGTCCACTTAAGCTTTTTATATGCCTCATTTTTTGTCTCAAGCCATAAAATTATCTGTTAAAATGGATGAACGGAGTAGACAAAATACATAAATCACGGTGGACCCTATAGAGTTTACTCAGTAGGTTAGCATACTAAGTTACTCAATACACAAGCCGTTTCCCTCTCTCGGATGCTGGGCAGTTGTTCCAGTGTCTAAACCTCTTTTCCTTGCTTTTCTTTTCTTTTTTCTTTTTTCTTTTTATTTTTGGCCAAGTGAGGTTCAGGTATGTATGATCCGTTCTATTCATCAGCT
The DNA here is from genome assembly GCA_003013855.2 of Liriodendron chinense. Lineage (NCBI taxonomy): Eukaryota > Viridiplantae > Streptophyta > Magnoliopsida > Magnoliales > Magnoliaceae > Liriodendron > Liriodendron chinense. The sequence continues at coordinate 1,728,927 of ML058479.1, forward strand.
CGGTCAACCCATGAAGGGCCCAAAGAGTCCTATATTGGGTAGCTTTTAGTGGCATATATACATCACAATGGGCTAGGAACGGTTTCAAAGGTGGACACAACTTCACTGTTTCCTGTTGTATGGTCCACCTAAGATCTGGATCTTCTCCAAATTCAGGCCCATGGCCTTAAATGATCTGTTAGAATGGATGGACAGTATGGATATAACATATATATCATGATGGGCCTCACGAGTGGCCCCTAGGACCACTTTTCTCCAAAAGGGTCAAAGATCCTATCGGATCTCACTACTAGATCCGGATCCGACCCGAATATGATTCGTATTTATTTCTGTAAATCAAAATCCGATCCATTTAATTAATTGGACCTATTTTAAGATCCAACTCCGCATTATACGGATTTGGAGCAAATCGGATCTCGGATCTAACCCACTCCATTGAGAGCCTCACTTCCCATATAGAAGAGTAGTGACGAGATGGTCGTATGATGTGGGAAGCGATGCTAGAAGTAGCAACGCTTTATCTTCATCCCGAATCGTCTTTCCGAGCCTTAATAACTCACTACGTATCTTCATAAACAAGTTCATGTGCTCCTGAAGATTAAATCCTTCCTTTATCCATAGCCCGAAAAATTGTTTCTTCACAAACAATTTATTAGTGAGGAACTTTGCCATGTATAGATCTTCTAATTTCTTCCACATCTCCCGGAGACATTCCTCATCCATAACGTTGTACATGACTTCATCAGATAGAATAGACGGATGGTGCTCATAGCCTTCTCCCCGAGTTCACTCCAGTCATCATCCGATATCTTCTTCGGTTTAGTCTCCAATAATGCCTTTCTTAACCCTTGTGATACTAGAATATCCTTAACCTACAACTGCCATAAACTGAAATTGTTATTTCCATTGAATTTCGACCCTAACATCTTCGTTGAATTCCCAAATGTTCTTAAACTTGATGCTCTAATACCACTTTGTGGAAATTTTGAGCCCTAAAAAAACCCATATCAACCCTAGGTATTAGAAATTCGGATCTAATACCACCATTAATCTATGTGCCTTGCAGAAGCACGTTCAACGATTGAACAATTGAATAAACAATAACCAACCAAAGCAATCACACAAAGTATTTATCCTGGAAAACCCTTATGGGAAAAAACACGGCACAATGCGACAGAAATCCACTATAATTAAAGCCTTAGAGATTACACCACTCACCTTCTTTGATTACAGACGAAACCTGGATCTCTCCTTGCGATGCGCACCTAGGAAAAAACCTAGCTCCTTGAGAAAATCCCTTCCCATGCCCTTCTAAGTGTCTAGAACCCTCTCACCTTACAAGACCCTTGCCCTTAGAGAGAAAACTCTCATATTAACAAGCCCTAATCACAATCGGACTTAAATACTCCTTATGCAAAACCGCATAAACCGTCAGCCGCACCTTTGGTCAACTGAGATATCAACAAAGACTCTCAGTCAACCAAAACAATCCTTGGTCGACCGGGAACATTACGGTGTGCTTCAGTCGACCCACAAATTTCTCGGTTGACCGAACTGCACCTGCAACAGATTAAAAGCAGAATCCAAGGCATCCTGCACAACATTAGCGCATATTCAATGGTGTATCAGATGATTCTTTGATAAGAATGTTGTCTATTAACTTGAACTGCTTCAACCAAATAGACCCTAATTTAGCATGAATCATTAATCAAGCATGATTATGCATGAGAGCCCCCTACATTGAAATGCAATAAAAAGATGTAAAATAAATCAATAAATAAGTGAAGGTTTATCGCATTTTCCATTTTTTTTTTTTCCAAAATTGGTCCATTCCGCTTTGATTCATCGAATCCCACTCATATCTTTTGTCTTGATTATAGTTGCATGAAGTGTTAAGAGAAGGAGAAACAAGTTCGGTTGCAGGAGTAGGGAAGCGTCTATTTCAACATTTTAGAAAGCATAAACAGCTAGGCAGAAGGAGTAGGAGCGCAAGTCAGAACCGCAAACCAGGAGAGGAGTGGCACCTAGTTAGAAAGATCCTGCAGCTAAAGTTTTGATCTCCAAATTAGGCCCAGATCTAGTCTATAATGTTTCTAAGCTTCCTCCATGCTTGAAATGAAGAAGTGAAAAAATGACAGAAAATTTGGAAATAAATAGGGAATTTATGATTGTATCAGCTATTATCAACCTCATATTAGCACCAACATGGGCTATATCGGCCTGTATCAGCACTTATAGGTTGATACAAACAACCTATTTTTTGTAATGGACCAGTTCATCCCCAAATGGCATAACTGGGGTGCCCGATACGATTACATAAAGCCGATATGCCCATGTCATAGCCAATATTCAAAACCACCACACTCAGGGAGTTGCAAACCCATTCATCCATTTCAAAGCACAAGGTGTAATTCAATGAATTTGGCACTGATGTCCTAAGTTCTTCTAACATTCACTTCAACAGATGTGACCAAAAAAGCAATGGAAAAAACTGAAAACATATGGGAGGCTAAAACTGGACAAATACAGAAGCTATAAACAATGGAATCTTACCTTTGATAAAGAAGCTTGAATGGAGTTCTGTATCTCCTTGGTCGTTGAAGGATCCATCGACTCAATGGTATCAGGAATGGGCAAAATTTCCTCTGATCCTGCAAGCCTCTGAAAATTCCAAGAAATTTGTGAACAAACACACAAAACATATGAATGTGCACAGATGCATGCACACAAAATATATGAATGTGCACAGGCACATGTACAAAAAAAATTCGAGATGGCTTTTCATTTGGGATGAAAAGGAAAAACAAGTAAAGAGGCTTAAGGTCTTCCTCAACAACATAGGACAGAGAAGAAAAAGAAAAACCAAACAGGAACATATAGAATGGGGAATATTATGAAAGATGATAAGGATTTACCCTCAGAAGCATTGGCCCTTTATCTGAAGGTTGAAGAATGTAGAAGCACTGGAAGGTTGCTTCACACATGGTTTCTGTGTTACAGTTTGAAGAGCATACTAATCCCTGATCCAGAGAATGAAGCGCTTGACAAAGCCCATGGAATACTGCATTGAAAGAAAGAACATGATCAAAGAAATATCAACAGCCCAAATCAGAGATCCAAAGAAAGTCATAAACAGCCAATATGAGAGAAATATTCACAGCAAAGTTGGGATTCAAAGCAAAGACATGCATCAACAAACTATTCATAGCCCTCAATAGGAATTCAAGATGTGTGTGCATTCAAACTACAGAAATCTTCAAAGCCCCCAAATTCCTTTTTTTTTCACACACACACCCACACCCACACACGCACCTCAATGGGTACTCAAACCCATGACCTCTGTGTTGAAACTCTTTTAAGTCTACCACTGAGCCCTGAGTAGAGACCCCCCCCCACCCCCCACCCCCCAAATTCCAATTCAAAGACAGTTAGGAACCATTGACACATTTAGCAAATTCACACCCAAAATCAGGAACTTATCTGTAAGGTTTACCCACATTGAATATTCAGCTCTGACTTATCATATCCATCTGAAGCAGATTCCATCTCATGATAACTTGGAGTTACAACGTAGGAAGTCCCCATTACCACACCTGCTTACAGTGACGAAAAGGAGGATTATAGAATAATTTAAAATTTTAAGATGGGGATGGAACAAGGCTATGTTGATGATGATGACGACAATGTTCACACAGGTCAAAAGAATATGACTTAACCAAATCATGAATTTCACTTCTTGAGTCAAGCATGTCACCTTTTTTTCTTGAGATTCCAAGAAGACTGTCTAAAAGCAACGAAAGTGAGCCTGAGATTTACCTTCACTGAGAGAAACCAAGTTGGTACGCTCCATGACATTGAAAGGAATGGGAGTCGAAACTTGTTCGAGCTTTGGACAGCTCTGGAAGGAGGGCAGGAATAGGATTGTTTGTTCTCCTACCCTCATTGCATTTTCGACCATATCACGTGCTCCAAGCTCATGGGACGTAACCGGGCAAGAGGAAGGCCTCTTTGTATGGTAACAAACTGTACCATCTATAGGTAAGCCATGACACCTGCATGCCTATGAAAATGCTCCCGTAAACATAATTATCTTCATGACAACCTCTAAAACATTAAAAAAAAAAATCAGGACAAGATCAAATACTTCTACTCAAATTTAATTCTTTACATCACCCAAACAAGAATAACATCTATCATGATCAGTATCTGTACTTACATAGAATACATGTGCCATCTCAGTCAATAGACTTTACAATGTTTACAGACAGCTTTCGATCAAAAACCAGACATTGAACACAAGATTGAATCTACCATCTTAAGCAGTGTTCGAAATATCAGTATCTCATTACTTATCACACCATTGGTATACAAGTACATATCAGTTATTGCACGGGATATATCATTTGTATTGGGTAATTTATCACACTTTTTGGGAAACATTGGGAAAATGATTGAATTTTTTAATGAAACTTCAAGGATTGTTAAAAAAGACCTTAATACACACTTTTAAACCATAATATCTCAAAAAAGAAGTGCACATAATAGGTTTCCTTTGTATAGTCCTAAGCTATGCGCTATCTGACTGAACTAATGCAACTATATTCGAATTGAATGGATAACATTTATAAATGTATCAAGACAGGTATGAAAACACAACCAATTCATTCAAAAGCAACAAGAGTAGATCAGGCCTCATACATGCTTAATTTCATGTTTGGCGTGCAACATTGCAAGCAATTTGGGAGAAATTGGGGAATTTTCAAAATTTCCCCAAATCTAGCCACCTACACTCAAATTTTGAAATTAGAGTGTATATGTTAATCATTTCATCAAACATTCCTAAATACTTCAAAATTAGTCTCAATTAACAGCTGGTTGAAGGGAAATTTTGAAAAAGAAATTAATATTTTAATATTTTTTTATTATTTTTTAATAAAAAATATTTTTATCCAAAATCTGGAAAAAAAAAAAAAAAAAAGTTAACAAATCAGTAGATCAATGTTGACTCGGTGTACGGCCACGCCACTGTAATAACCAGTCACCTCACTGTCAAAACCAAATCGGATCGGGTCAGCCCTAACTCGGTCCAACTCAACTCGATGCCCAACTCTAACGCTCACCTGCGATATCGATAATACCAGCTGATATTATCCATATTGCAAACACTGGTCTTAAGAACCCAACCATGGAGATCATTGAGTATAACCACAAATGTATACAAACATACATACTGGTAGATAGATATGCACATAAATACATATACATAGGGTTTGCTAATGTCCCCACCTTCATGGGGACATTGCTAATGTCCCCAAACCTTTTAAATGGCACATGGGGTAACCTATCATCGATATGAACCGTTCATTCATTCATACAACTAGGAGCAAGACATGGTGCAAGAATCACCATAATCAGATGATCCTAACCCTTCAAATGGGGCCAATTACAAACGCCCATTGTTTACAAGCCATAATCACGTAGTTAGGATCATTGAATCAAAGTGGTACTTTAAAATCATAAGAAATACAAAGTGGGATCTATGATCTATCTAGTAGATGTTTCAAGATGATTGGACCTACTTTGTTTCTCTAGTCAATCGTGATTGTCCATTTTCATGCTATTGATTAGAAGCTTAGGATCACCCAATTGGCATGATTTTTGCACCATGGCTTGCTCCTAGTTGTATGAATGAATGAACATTCGGATCAACAATAGGTCACCCCGTGTGCCGTTTAAAAGGTTTGGGGACGTTGCTAACATCCCCATGAAGATGAAACATCAGCAAAACCCATGTGTGTGTGTCGCGCACACACGTGTTACAGGGAAGTATATGCACTGACTAAAAAAGGGATGCAGAGGGCTCTTATTGGCCATGTGTAGCAAGGGTCACGTGCCAACATAAGCAACTAAAACGACTGATGTCATTGGATGAACCCAACTGTACAGAGCCAACTGAAGCTTACGTCTCTCTACATCATTTAAATAAACACATTCATAGAGAATGAGCTAAAGTCCACATTCAATGGGCAAAATTACATGGATTAGAGTCAATGGGCAGTTGGGGCCATCCCAATTGTACCATTTTTTAGCTATATCATGTCTAAAATGATGCCTATCTTTTGGACTGTGCACATACAGTAGAGATGGCATGAAAAAGCAGTTCTCTGTCTTCTTTAATTCTGAACTGCATTGCAGTGCCGTATTTAGGGGCTGCAAGTATTGCATCGTATCCCCATCGAGATCAAAGAATACAGGACCGACCTGGAGGACCATTCACAATCTTAGAGTGATCAGGCTTTTTTGTGGACCTTATGTTGCACCAGTCTTCTCTTAATCATATGATTGGACATAACTTGACACTATCTATAGCATCTCACAAATCTGTTAATATACAATATCAACTTATATGCAGCTGCATGGTGAATAGGGCTGGCAATAGATGTCCATTTACCCGATTGCACGGCATGTCCAAGCCAAGAAAATCAGATTCAGATATGGGATCAGTTTATCTGGTTACCCAACTTCTAAGCAAGTTGGATACCGATATTACCATATCCATATCTGCTTATGCAATTACCTGAGGGCATTTTCATAATTTGCCCAATTAGTAATATTTCTAACTAAAATATTAAACAATCATAGTGATAGATCAGATAGAATCAACAAACCTAGAAAGTGGTTGCTCATACTACATCTACAGTGAGGCCCGTCATATCAGCGGTCTAATGGATCTTGGAATCCTGGTTTTGAACTTGTATAAAATGGGTGCATTATGAAATGATGCATGGGGACCTTGTAAGTCCTCCAAAGAGGAACAACCTACATGGTAAACGTGCATCCTAATACAGATCATCCAAGTTCTTGGTCCCATTTTGGATGGAGTCCTGAAATCACATTGATAGGGTGTATTCAACCAATCCAACTAGTGGCCGCCAAATGGGCAGCTAGGGCCAAATTCTGCCAGTGTAAATCAAACAGGAATTTTACAATGCTCACACCGAAAGGTTGTATATGGGGCTGGCAATGGATTTCCGTTTACCCGATTACCCGTATCTGACCTGAGAAAATCAGATTCAGATACAAGATTTTTCTGATTACCAGACTTTTAAGCAGGTTGGATATGGATATTATCATATCCAACACGTTTACAGCCCTAGTGGTGAGCACGGAGGTAACTATGCGTTTGTCTTTTACCAAGGCCACCGTGTGTTCATCACAACCAGCAAATACAGCTGTTTTTTTTGGACTTTTCTCACTTTGAGATTAGTCCTAACAAATCAAAACAATATCAGATTATATGTACTGGCATCAGGCGTATTCTTAACTATGCAAGTATCTATTATATGCATGCTCCTAACCATTTGAGTGAAAGACAGGCACAGAATGTTTAGTACCTGGCAGGGGCTGAAAGCATCAATGATATGAGTGGCAGAAGCAAACAAGTTGCAGAAGATCTGCTTCACAGAGCCCATGAGACTGTTCTTGAAGAGAAAGAAGGCTTGCAATGGTTCCTCTACCTCATCCTTCAGCTCCTGTAGCCATCTCTTTACAAGACCAGCCAAGACCCGTGCATCTACATGCAATTAATTTCTAATTTTTTTAGTAAACAGAACATAAATTGAGAATAAATGAACATTTTCTATCCATCAAGATGTGCCTATTGTCCATCACTGCTGTAAATGTGGCTGCAAGGTAGGTGGGTCAGCTTCTGTTCATTTGGTGTGCCCTCCCATGGACTGCCAACTGGAAATATCCTCATCTCATGAGGATCATGGAATGTTTCCGCAAGTTACAATCCTTTCAAAGGTCATGGATCAGATGGCTGGGATTGACCGATCATCTAGATTTTCATACATGTAGGCCATCAATAGTATACCCATAAGATGGATGATTGGATGCACCACCAATGCATGCAGTTGCAATGTTTAGGTGGACTGATATTCTGAGAACGAGCTCTAAATAATATACATTGGCAAGGATAATTGAATACAAAAATAAATAAAAATAAACTGACAAACATGAAAGGACCATTTCATTTCAGCCCTTGAACAAGGGCTCAAAAATAAAATACCTCCATCATGTCAAAGGGAAAGCAATAAATGCAAGAAAGCCTAACAACCAGATATTCAAGGAGGAATGCTTTCATATGACACCATTTCATTCTGTTTGAAAAAAAAAGTCATTGGTTAGTTAACATTATAGTGTCTTGTTTCTACAGGAAATGATCTGATGTCAGACCCATGCATTAGGCATCCTCCATCTCTATACATGTGACCTGCATGAATGAGATATGTACCATTCATCTGGTGACCCTACCATGGATGGACCATACCCAAAATAAACCGATTGAAGGACTTGAAAAATGCAAACTGATGGTTACAATAAATCCTAACCCATGGTCCAAAATGAATGAGTAAAATTCCTCCAACCAGTGCATAGGACTATCAGATGAGCACGATTTTTGAGGTATGGACCATCCATAGCAGAGCCAGAAGATGTATGGCTTCTTGTGCATGTGTCTCATCTGTATAGATAAGAGTGCTTTGCACATCAAACAGTGCTGCAACTAAATTAGGGCTGAGTCAAGCCCATCTCAGCCTATCCCCACCCAAGCCTGACATGGGTCAGAATCATGTTGCCTGTCCAACCCATGGCATGAAATGGAGGCCCCAGCCTAACCTGACCATCTCACTACATTTGAGCGGGCCAGATCCAAACTCAGCTCATACCCAAAAGGTATTAACGGATTTGTTTTGTTTAAGATATCAATGATTTAAACATAGTATATATCATTTGCATGAGATCCAAGCTGCTCAGCTGCTGGCACTACCACAGCTAGGTTACAGTCTAGAAACCAATCATATGCATATAATTGATGTTCAGGCACGGCCAGGCTTTAAGGCCCTGACAAGCAAGGCCCATAACTGGCCCCCAAAATTAGTTATGGACCAGAATTTTAGGCCCAGGTCCAACTCACAGGACTCAGGAGAACCCAAACCGAAGTACCCAACACTGGCAAATTGGGCCCAGGCCGGTTGTAGTTGTGTACCTAGTAAATTGGTGGCAATTCATCCACTCTACAAGTGGCATACATGGGCATCAATCCAACCCATCCCATATTGTGGGCCCTATTATGAATGGAGTGTAGCCCAAAATCATACCAACAATCCCAATTTTGCAATTGTGACCATCTACCAGACACTACAAAGGCAAATGTCAGCATTCTCAATTTAATGGGCAAGATCAAATCATAACTTATGATTATCCAATCAGTGATATTTCAGGCTATGCTCCACCATGATGGGGTCTGCACTCCACAGTCTGACTAAATGCATACCATATATGCTGTAGATGAGACACCAGAACTACTAAATTTTGGAAACCCAGTGATTATAACAGCCTTACACCATTTAAAAGCAGCTCTAATTTCTAAAATAACTGTCACACAAAACAGAACCAAGGTTTGCATGGATGAATTAATAATAGGGAACTTACATCTATTTTTGTCAAACGCATCTGAGTTGTATGATTAATCATTGTAAGCTCTATTTAGCTGTGAAAGATAGACTGATGTTCATACCAGGATAATAACTTCTGAGCAGGCAGTTTTCGAGGTCAGAGATGCTGTTCATAAATTCTTTGACATTTTCACACGTGTCATCATTTTGGCATGCTTCCTGTTCCAAGACCACAAACTCCACTGAAACGCATTGCTCTGCAGCATCCTGGTGGGAAAAAACAGAATGCTCAAGTCAGCATTCTCAAATTCCTATAGTTTTTTCAATCATGGAGTGTGGCTCATCCACAATACATGTAAATCAGTCCAGACGCTCAAATTGTGGGCCAGTTGTTGATGGAACATAGGCCAAAAATCACAAAGACGAAATGATCTTGATCAGTCAATTACTGGTCCTCTATCAATGTTTAAGAAAGAAAGAAAGAGGCCAGCAATCTCAGTATATTGGGCAAAATCAGATTGTTAGGATCATCCAAAAATGTGGTTTTCATGCTATGCTCCCATCCAAAAATGGGGCCTATGTTTCGGACAGTCTGGATCAACATACATGTATTCCACATATGTAGAGGAAGAGTTTCCAGTGCCAAACACAAACCGTATTCTACCCCTATTGAAAAAGGCAGTTAGTCATTGGTAACTAGTACCCTGACATCTAGTTTGTGGAACCTCCACCGTACATGGGCCCACCCTAGGTGATTGGAAGCATTCATCCAGTGGAACCATCTTGATGGCTGACAGTGCAAGAATCCCACTTACTGCATGATGACACTGGAAAGGTCAACGGCCCACATCAGGTGAGCAAAAGCTTAATAGTTTGATGGTTATGCTCGCCTGCATAAACCCACATTTCAATCATTACACAACGTGAGCCAACCACATTGGATCCAACTGGATTGACGAACACCTCTAATTGGTAAGGATGGCCTATGTGAGGTGGAGATCATGCAGACTAAAATTTCATATAGTGCTTTGTAATACCGCGAGAGTCTCCCTCAGAGTGTCCGTATTTTGTAGTAGGCAAGAGGTGATCAGTATCACTTTCCTTAGAACATCTTTACTACCCCATGAGAACAAAGCTTTGTTGCTCAGCAGCTTTGCAAGCTTTGCATCTGCATGCAATCAAGCATCATTACCTCATGGATTGGTAGAAAAGCTGTGACAAAAACACTCTCTAATAGGATGTAAATGGGCTAGGCTGCCCTGTCAGGCTTCCAGGCCGCCCTGTCAGGCTTGAGCTTCGATTTTAGACCCAAAGAGCGAGGTCCCCAACTCATTAAAGGTTGGACCCAAGTACAGTCAATCATCGGCAAGACTCAATTTAAGGCTTGTAAATAAACCAGGCTCAAGCTGGCCCTTGCCTGGCTCCAGTCCAGCCCATTGTCAGCCCTGCTCTCGATTACTTAATGAAGTGATAGAGAGTGATCTACTACCTCGAGTACTGCTTCTAGTCATTCCTGACTCACACAATTCAGGTAAGAAGCCATCTGAAGGCAAGTTGTTAATGGCATGATGGAATTCGCGGAGACTAAAATTCCCTCTCGGACTGTACACAATCTTTAGCTGATGAAATTCAATTTAGAATTAGTACGCTACTCACACAAAAGAGAATTGTATGAGTCTTTAGCTAATGAAACTCATTCGAAAATTAGTAGAAGAACTAATCATATCATCAGAGAACCAAGCTCCGAGTTTGAAGAGCATATAAGCAGCATAGAATGTTTCCAATTTGAACATGATTGGCTGGCTTAGTAACATGTAAAGCCCACTTGTTACAGTCTGATGTGCTTTTTCAGAAATGCAGCCATAGTTCAGTGAGCCATACCATCAATCAGTGAGGTCCACTTCAGATGGAAAAGACCTCAAAAATCTCCCACATTGGAGGATCCTCGACCTTTCATTGGTGTCTCTAGAACAGACGAGAAGAAAATACAGTAACAGACAGGAAAAAGGTCAAAGATTGGACAGATAAGATCTTTGGCCAGAAGATTTTCAGTTACATTCCATCCTTGATGGGACGCAACATACCAATGGTCTGGACAACTGAACCATCGGCCCCACTTGCATTATAAACAGGTACCCTGTGCATATCGTCAGGCCGAGGATCATATAATTCCTCTATTGCAAATCCTACTCCGAAATGTAAGTTATATGAAGCTCAGCAAGAGGACATGCATAGCATGTATCCTCAAGCCAAAAGATTATACAAGTGGGGCCCATGGTTTGGTTGTCCAGAACCATTGATCTTATGGACCCACCATGGACAGGGATGGCCCAAAATTCGACATACAATAGAAAGGCCAAACATAGAAAGTCCTCATTAGACAATCAAAGGCCAAAGACAAGGAGTTAGTATGAGCCAGATGGAGACTTTTGGAGAATACCCCCCTGAAGGTGGATCCATATGATCAAAGGTCTGATCACTAAAAACATTGCAATCCACATGTATTCATCTAGGAGCCTCAGCAAATTCACTATAGTCTGTTGAGGTTCAGGATCAGTCCTAAAACCCTTTACTATTTTTCGAAATAAGACCCATTAGAGGACTAGAAACAGATGACCATGCCTAATTAGATCCCTTGGAGACTTCATTGGCAGCTCACTGCCATTTTCGAAATAGTGGCGACTTATACCCTTAGAAGCAGAATGCATGTATGGGATGGAGAATCACACTTATCGAGCAATCCTAACCACCCAATTGAAGGCTTCCAAATGGATAGGTTAAAAGTAAAATAGTGAGCAATCCAGATGCCAATGGGAAAAATCAGATGGTTGCTATCATCCGCTCAGACTGATTTTTCGTTAATGCTCTAGCCACAATCATTTCATCATTTTGGATGGTATGGACCGCTGTAAAACTAGGCTATGTGTAAGGTGGATGACTCGCCACCATTTTAAAATTGGCGGTGAACTGTTAAGTGTCCAACCCAGGTTTCATTTTGGTGAATTCAGTGACACCCTAATAAAAATGTCAGTTCCACCACCTAGAAGCGTAATCCAGTTTCTATCTGTAGTGACATAGCAACGAATCTTGTTTTCAGCAATTTCTTAACCCATAAATTTCTTGGGAGGTTTTCAAATTTTGAGGTTTTACTCATAATATTATCAGGAAAATCTCACCAAAAATAAAAATAAAAAAATGGTTACCATAAATTAATAATAATTCAGAATTTAAATGTGTACTAATATATAATATATAAAAAATCCTTTAGATTTTTACTATTTTTCAAGCTAACGTCGCAATAAAATAATGTGATATTTTAAAATCTTCCGATATTTTATATTTTGAAAATATCATGATAATATCAGACAAGGACAAAATTTCAGGTGGGTGGAACTATCAATTTTAGGGGGTGGAAATAACATTTCCCTTCCTACTTCAGTTCCTAGAAAATAAATATCAGCTGAAAATGTGCCACCGAAGTCCAAGAAGCTTCTTCTTCTTCTTCTTCTTCTTCTTCATATAATCCTCGAATTACAGAAAGGAAACCCTAAAACAGTCGATTTGGGGGTTCGAATGAAAGATAATAGCTACCTCGTCATCGGAACAAGGAGAAGAAGAAGATCTGTCTCTCTGGATATAGCACAAACCGATCCGATCTTGAAGGAAAGCCGTTGATCCGCGTTCTCCATTTCCCGAGATTGCGTATAGATTTGCAAGCTGCAACAAGCACTGATAGAGAGAGAGAGAGAGAGAGAGAGAGAGAGAGAGAGAGAGAGAGAGATGGCATGAATTGAAAGGAATTGGAAGAAATATTTTGGAGAGAGAGAGAATGAATTAGGTTTTCTTTTGTACCTGCTTTAGATCTCGTAGTAATTGAGGCGATAAGCTTCGAAGATCGAGTAAGAAACAGAGCAGAGTCATCGCCTCTCTCTCTCTCTCTCTCTCTGCCAAATGCAATTGCGTTTTTTTAAATTTCGTGAACAACCGCGGGAATGAAGAGGCCGTTTATACAATTTGAGTTATTACGATACTCAGGCTGCGTATGAGAATTGATACGCAGGCACTCGAAGCCCTACACGTGGCATATATTAACTCAAATAGACCGAACACATTGCGCAGCCGACTGTCTCAAACTCAAAATCAAAATATCAGATTCTTTGAGGAACTATATAACCTTTGATCCATGGACACTTGATTGTAAAATAGGGAAGATGGCTATTTTTCATTTTTAACCGTACGCTAAATGTCCATCAATCCGATAGGTAGATCATCAAATAATATTAAGTTTTGGTTTATGATACATCTACACTGGTTAAAATAATTTGGACGGTTTAATTTTACTACTCGTATGCCATTCTCCTATTTCTAAGTAATATCTAAGTGCCTGCGTATCATCCATCACATTCTAGTAGAGCATCAAAGTTTTTCTCTTTTACAATACGTGGTCTACGTATTGCACAGTGTACACGAGTTTTAGATTCTTCAAGGTGGGGCCATGGTTCTGCAATCCAGACCATTGGTCTGTCGTGCCCCAATATGAATGGACCATGCCTAAAACGATGTCTTCATTAGGACAATCTCAACTCTTGCTTTACGGCCTACCGATAGACGGTTTGGAAGGTGTATAGAACAGAAGTCCACATGGAACTAAAAGAAGTCCTAATATTTGTGACTGGGATCATCTGATCTAGGAAAGTTTTGGAGCATGCTCCATCAAGAGTGGACATCGATGGATCAATTGTCTACATTAGAATCAATTGTGGATGGAGCATATATCCGAAATCACATTGATTAAGCGATCGTAGCCCTCCAATCAATTGTTATCAAATGAGCGTTTAAAAGTCATAACAGTTAGTGGTCCAAATTTTTGCTTATGGTCCATTCACAGTAGGGCCAGCAATTTTGATGGCCCAGATTGCCATACAACCATGCCACGTGGGTTTTCCAACACATTTATATGACTGCTATCTTGATTTGGGAGTTATAAATCATGTCATTTGTGAACGTTTTTAAGTGAACCTTGCATGAACATGAACTTTGTGCACCATCAATATGATAGACACAAGACACAAGATCTTAACCATTTGACAAGTGTAGCTTACCTTGGGTTGCCTAAAGCCTCAGAGTTATTTTGAGCCGTTGATTTAAGGGAATCTCATTGTCATTGCAAGGTTACCATGGTGGGCCAATTCAATAGTGCACCCAAACGCAGACTAAATTTTGAAAAGTAGGGACAGGCATGTGGCCAAATGCTTTCTGCCAAAGCATATGAAGAAGCTTGGTTTTGATCATCAGCAAAGCAAGTTGATTCTCATGCTAACAAATGAGTGAGATGTTTCTTGTTAGCGAGTATTATCCAACCTGAGGTTTGAACGCTCCATAAACACACGGGCACACGTGTACGACATCTGTGCCTTACACGAGGTGGGTCCCAGCATGTAGATAACATGGGTATGCACATTGAATACAAAGACCATTGGCAAGTATTTTTGGACCTTTCCTTGCATTCCTTTGCATTGAATTACATAAAAAGAGGTATAATGGAAATCATAAAAATTCAAGACCACCAACATGGAATAGAATACTTGTCAAAGATTAGTATACATTATTAGTCCAACCATACTTAAAACAGCAACATGCAATTTCGATAGTGAATAATCAGGATCAACCAAGATGTCGCCTGTCCATGGTACATTTCACCTATGGACAGGCGGACAGACCGAATTCATTCATTTTGCACAAGAGGGGACCACAAGTTAGTGATCCAGACCGTTGATATGATGGACCTCAGAGTAAAGATTATGCAGCAATGATGCAAAACTTAACCCAGAACATATTATTATATCCATCAACATATAGAGCTGTTATTTCAGACTGGTGTTGTGTTCTTCCCTGATTGTCTGTTTGTAGATCACTAATCGAAGGGTTACAATCATCTAATCATGCTCTTTTATGGAATCGCCATCCATTGTAGTTCCTTCAAATCAACATCAGGATACCTGAATTATGAGCCCTAGGGACCATTCATGTTCCATTGCATCAGGACCCCATAGTTCCCCTCTTCTCAATGATATGAGACCCATTACTGCACTAAACTGCATCTCTTTTGTGCATAAAAATGCAGAAACCTCCGGCAGGTTTGATCCCAACACAATGGCCAGAAAAGCACTGCAAATCCCATGGATAATCCAAGATCCAATCCAGACAGAGAAATCCAATCCACCCATCAACACCAATGCTTGGCCCAAATCCATCATACATTTTTGTTGAGTTCACTGAATCAGCAGCAGCTGCTGATTCTGTATATGTAGAAATCAATAACCCAAACAGAAGAAAGCCCGCTTTCTGAAACCTCAAGACCCATGCTTCCTTTTCTTCCATCCCCTTCCGACAGGGTAATAACCCGTTGAGTACCTCGAATTCACAAGCTCACGTGGGACAGCAGCCCCCGCCAACCTCAGATTCTCAACCAGCTCTCTAAAGAGATTCTTGTCCTCCTCATTCACGAACACGATAGCCGTCCCTTCCTCTCCCAATCTCGAAGCCCTCCCTATCTGATGAACATACTCCTTCATCGAATTCGGCATGTCGAAGATGATCACCTGCCTTACTCTCAAGAGATCAACACCCCGCCCCAAAACGCCCGTCGCTACCATCACTGGAATCTCCCCCGTCAAAAACAGCTGCAAGCTCTCCCTCCTCTCCTTCATTGCCTTCTCCCCATGGATCGATCGGGCCTTCAATCCAGTCACGGTCGTGATCGCCTCGGACAAAAGATCAGCCCCAAGCCTAGAACCCACAAACACAACAACAGGTGGCTTGAAATGCTGCTTGCTCGTCAGTATCTCGAAGAGTTTCTGCTTCTTCTGCTTAGATTCCACCCATATCGCCACCTGCTTCACTGACTCATTCACCCTACTCGGCTTCCCGATGGAGATGAAAACCACATCTTTAGCCATTGAATTCGCCATCTTCTCCACCTCATGAGGAATCGTTGCAGAGAACATCAATATCTGAGGCTGCGACAAGGCCCGAAAGATCTGCATCACCTGATCGTGGAAGCCTTTTTCGAGCATGCAGTCCACCTCATCCAAAACTAGAATCGAAACCTCATCCAATTCAATATCATTCTTAGTTAGGAGATCGATGAGCCTTCCAGGGGTCCCAACAATCAATTCCACCCCCTGTTGGATACGGTACACCTGGCACGCCATTGCATCACCGCCCACGACGAGTGCAGTTTTAAAAGGCAGGCCCTTCCCCAGCATCTTGGCCTGTTCCTCGACCTGTACACAAAGCTCTCTAGTCGGTGCTAGAACCATGGCTAATGGCATTTTCCGATCAGATGGGTGCTCTAATCTTATGCTGGTACAGCGAGAAACTACAGGTATTAGAAAGGAAGCCGTTTTGCCCGACCCAGTTTCGGCAGAAACAAGCATGTTCTTGCCGTTCAAAGCAGCTGGGATGGCTTGCATTTGGACCGGCGTGGGTATTTCGTATCCAGAAGTTTCTAGATTTTCCTGGAGCTTCAGAGGAAGATTGCAAGATGAGAATGACACGATAGGAGGTGGAACAGACTCTCCCTTGACTCGGATGTCAATCTTTTTCCTCAGGGATTCGATCTGGTGTATGGTTAAGCAATTCTGCTGCGAAGTATCATCGTCCCTAACATAAAAGCATTCGTCGCTGATGGGTAATTTTACGGATGGGGTGAGATGTACTGGTTTCCGTGATTTGGTAAGCCTGTTAATGAGAATCTGTTTACATTCACCTGCTGCAAACATCGTCATCCGTCTCATCGCAGATATACTCGCCATAGCGGCCACAGATGACACAGCGGGGCTCACCAGGGAGGGCTTCTCTCTGGTCCTGACAATTCTCCTTCACAGGACTTGCTGCCTCTGAGACCACAAATGACAAGTTATATCAGTTGACATATTTTTATTCCCTACAGATTGCAAGCTGAAAATGTGAGATGAAATCTGTGATGGATGCTGATCAAGTCTATTTGCTGAGATTCAAGAGCAACTATATGATCCTCCGGGATGCAGTGTCCTCAGGTCTTGAGTTTGTTAGGTGGGGACAATGCATTGGTTATCCATAAGTACCCGCCGCAGGTAGACCATGCCCAATGGCACAATCCTAGACCCTAGCGGCCTGCAAATACACTGTTAGGAAAAAATGTAGCAATTGTCCACATTCAGAATAAAAAGAGGACCGCTAGTTTGCAGCAACTGCTGCATAAAACTTCAATGCAGATCCCTCCTCAAGGTGCACGTCACAAACATTTGGCAGATCAGGACTGTTGACCTAGTGAACTTCCATGCATATAGGCTATAGGCCAAAAAATCACAGTAACTGTACAACTTGGACCATCCAGTTATTGCAAGTTCTGATGATGGGTGGGGATAACCATGACAAGTCCATGCCCCGTGATTTTTGGTGGATCCAAGTGTTACCGGGTGGTCTTAAAGGCTAATGGTGTAAAGACGGTGTTTGGGTACTCCTCTAACGTTATATCTTCAAAATACGTCTCACGTGACGTATGATCGTAAGATCGTAAGGAGAACTCTTTTTTTCCCCCGGTTTCTAATCGATCGATCCTACAAGGATACACTCTTTAAAGACCCGTGTCCGACAGGTACAACCTCCGGTAGTGGTAGTCTGGTTGTCAGTCTAATAAGTACGTCGGTCGTATCTTTTAAGTTGTTTAAGTTCGTGTTCCTATGATCCATTTATGAGAACAACTCATAGTACATTAAGAAAATCGCCGACCGTATCTATCCCGACAGCTACCCGTCCTGACGGTACAACCTACAAGTGTGGAACGAAAGAACCAAATCCGTATTCCACTAGGTCTGGAAAAAGTCAAGCCTGTTTATTAATAACCGGGCTCAGGCTGTGCATAAAGGCAAGCCAACCCAGCCTGCTTAGGGTTTTCAAGAGCATTTTCATCATATATTAAATATGTATAAGTTAGGAGAATGATCCAGCGGGCTACATATGCATTAAACAACACCAAGCATGCAAGCTGAAAAATAAAACACAAGCATTGAGATAGGATGCAGTTCTTGGAGTTAACAGACAGGTGTAAGTTTTTATGGAAAAGGAGCATCCTCTTTTCAAAGAGAAATTCTAAAGCAATTTGCACAATGAGTGGGGCCGTCAATGGTGGGCTCAGGTCGGGCCAAACCGAGTTCTGTCCAAGCCTGGCCTGCAAAGTAGAATCTAGGCCTGAGCACAGGCCATGTCCATGACATGCAAAATAAATGGGCTCGAGCCCAGTATGAGACCATTATGCCGGGCCAGAGATGTTGTGGGTTTTTCTGTCGAATGTCAACCATTGCTCTTAGCAATCTATTGTGCAGGACCATCTTAAAAGGCTAAGACTTTATTTTCCATTTGGGAGAGCCATAGACATTGGGACCCATGGTATGACTGTATGACTGATTTGGATCATTGTATCATGGCCCACTCATCCAAACCAACAGCCGGAAACTAACTGTACAAAAATTGGATGGGCATGTATCATACCTCCTTAATCGGCTTAGCTTAATGGAAGAGATGAATTAAATCCTAGATGTAACAATCTTACTTCCACAAAAAGCACTTGACATATGATCCAGTGGATTTGCTTTGGGGAAAAAAAAGAAGTGGATTGAAAAGAGAGAATGGAAAGGAAGAATGGTGAATTTAAGTCTTTAAGATTTATAGTATATTAACTATGTTGTCAAAATCATTATCACATTGCAGATCGTAATAGGGGTTGAATCATATCAAATCGCAGATCGTAATAGGGGTTGAATCATATCAAATCGCACATCGTATCACAAACCACAAGATTTTTCCTGATTTTCTTAAAACTTTGAAAAATATCTGGAAAAAAAAATCAGGAAAAATAAAAAAATCATCAAATATCTATCACCAGCAAAAGCAATCCATGTCATGATATTGGCAATGACAACTTGTATACAATATACTCTGTGTTAAAGGATCCTTGTCTTTCCTTTATGATTTATCTTTCAAGATATTTAGTTTAAAAAACATACAAGTGTCCTTAAATAATTTTACCCTTCATGAGTGTAGAATGACATTGGAAAAATTGGCATTCGAGTTGTGGACAGAAGAAAAAGATATTTTGATTTATTGGTTTTGGGATTTTGAATATCCAAATCCCCAAATCTCCTCTCTTGTGAAGAACAAAATAAATTGACCATTTTTTAAAGGATTCTTAAAGTCCCCAACAATTTAAAAACATAAAATGAAAGCCAAATAAAGTTTAAAAAAGAAGTCAACAATTATAATTTGAATCATAAACCTGGATTTGAATCATAAATTGTAGGATTCAAATTATAGAATCATTTAAAAGGGGATTCAGGATAGGATTCAAATCGTTTTTCCTAAGATTTCACTCAAACTGGCAAATTGTTAATCGTAAATCGTAGGATTTTAACAACTACAAGTATTTATAGTAGAGGGAAATGGGAAATTCATTGGATTGAATCCACCTGGTCCACAATCAAATCACCTACTTAAGAGCTTTTAGGAAAGTTGGTAGTAAGTACATTTTTTGGCTGGGCTATCATGGAGCAAATGTGGTATAGTGTGATATGACTTCCAAATTGAACCAATGGGACTCATGATTTAGTGATTCAAACGATTGATATAACGAGCCTCACCAAAGATGGCCCATGAACCCAAAAAATAAAATCTAAGATGGAAAAATGCAAACCCTAAAATTAGGACTGGACACTGAGCGAAACCGAGTCGAGCTTCGCACAGCTCAGCTCGGTTTAGCCAGCAACCTACCTCAACTTAAGTTCGGCTCGGCTCGGCTCAGTTAGAAGCTCGAGAGCTTGAGCTTTCAAGCCGAGTTCGAGCTTTCAGGTTGAATTCGAGTTCGAGTTGTCGAGTCAAGTTCGAGTTTGTACATAAAATTCAATGCAAATCCAATCCATCAACATCATATATGTAGAAATGAAAATCGAAGTCGACTTACAAATGAAAAAGTGAAAACATTTAAAACTTACAATGTTCACAACATCAACTAAATATCTTCCATAGGAGTGCCTTCCTGGCATATAATCATCGCCGTGTCCATGATAGTTATCTCCTGCATCTGAATCGAATCCATCACTTTCACCGTCCGATCAATCCTTAAATACACTTCTATCTTTTTTTACTACAGGAGATTCATTTGCCGAGCTCGAGCTGCTATCTAAATCTTCATATAGGTACTCATTCACTTCTCCTGAATCAGAAGGTGGAGAGAGTTTTTCATCGTGCTCTTGTATAATTTGAATTAGATTTTTCAAGCTTTCTTTATGAGCAGATTTATATGGAGTACCCAACATCCGGTAAAATGCACCGAGACTGGAGAGAAACTTAGATGGTTTGTAACTCTTCTTTTTTTTGCTCGTGCTTGATCCTGCTTTGGCATCATATTGACTTTGAGGACATCGTTGATGTCTAAAAGCCTCTTCCATACTACGTTTCAAGGCGAGTTGTAATTGCTCTTCTTCCAATGCTAATAATCTGGCTTCCTCCTCTTCCTCTTCCTCTTCCACGATAGTTCTCTCTACTATTCGTGTATCAAAACTTTCGCCAATTACAACTCTTGTGGAAGGTTTGGATGGGGTGAAAGGTTTCTTATTTGAATCTAGAAGGGCCTGAAAAAGAAGTTGGACCTCCTTTGGGGCTTTAGGACACGGTTTTGCATCTCCACCCCGACATGATAGGTGTAACCTAAGCCGATTAGTTTTGTTAGAAAACTTTGCCCCACACAAACCACACATAATCTTCATTTTTCCAGACCTTGGGGAGTGGACTAGAGAACCATAGTCCCAAACATCGGTCGATGGGTCAAATGACGACATATCTACACTCCATGTTTTGGAAAAAAAATTAGTACTTTGTCATAGTTAGAAATCAAACAAAAATTAGAAATGAACAACTTAACGTAAAAACTAAACAAAAGGCTACAATATGATAAACAAAAACAATAATTAAATATGTTCTAATGACACAAACAAATATAATATAAAGAAAATGAAATAAAAGTCATTGCATTTTTTCAAATGTGTAATATATTCAAGCACACAGTACACCACTTTCAACATATTAATAACAATTTATAACCTCATTTATGTTGATGTTGTTGTAGGTGCAGTCTCATCTTAAGACTCGATTTCCTCCTCATCCTCAACCTCATCCTCAATATCAAAACTACTACCTCCCCAAACCGGACGCAACCAATCTTATGTACAAATTAATGCTTCAACTGTTTTTTGTGAAAGAGAACTTCGATGCTTGCTCAGGACCCTACTCGCCTGTGCTAAAAACAGATTCTAATGCCACTATTGAAATTAGAATTGATAATATATCCAGTGCCATCATCGATAGTGTAGGGTATTTTGATTCACTGACTCTCATCTTCCACCATTCCAAAGCATCAAAGTCTGAATCTGAACACTTTACCATTGGCTCTTTGAGATACAAGTATAGCTTTGATTCCTTTGTCTAATCATTTGTTTCTTCTTGTGCAAAGAAAGACATGTATTCATCGAGCACATTGCCATCGCTTGTAGAAACACCTGGAGATCTAACATCTTTATCATTTGTTGTGGCTATGGGTAAAGTAGAAACATACGGAATGTTCAATTCTTCGATTACATCACGAACCTTAGAGGTTTCTGTTTAAGCCCTTTCAACAAACTAAATCTTCATAAAAATGAACATAACCAAGCCCTATCTTACACCGAGGATCAAGAACAACCACTAAGGCCATTAACAAGTGGCATTCATCCAAGTACTTATCGAGCTTCATTTGCATACCAATTGCCATTAGCCGTAAAAAAAAAAAAAAATACGAACCCTCATTGGCACTTTTTTTAGGACTTCCTTCATCTTTCAAAGAAACGGAAGAAACAGATTTGCGATGGGACACTTATTTTTAGAAAAAAAAAATCTTCGTGTAGTCATAAAAAAATTGAGAAACTTGTGAACTTGTTTTGCTTTACTCCAATCATTTTCACTTAGCAACCAAGCATACGTTCTATCAAGTGCCACATATTCAGGGAATGCATGCTCCAAGTTCCACGGCTGAATCCAACATTTCAAAAGTTGAATTCCAAGGTGTACATACATATAACTTCAACGTCTTGTGGGATTTCACATTCAAGCATTGGATTATATCACTCTATATACTCAATCTCGAAGGTGACCCCCTTATGTATTTTACACACCCTTATATTCTTTATAGTGGGGTCAATTGTTTCAACCCTTCTTATACAATCACGTTTAGTATGTGGGCACAACATCTAACCTAGAACATTTTCCCCTCAAAAAACAAATTTCTGGTTACGTAAGAATGAAATTACACTATCATTTGCAAAAGTATTATTTAAAGTTATTGAAGAGATTTTCTTTTCAATGCCCCACTCTAGTAGACAACTATAGATGCAATCCGAAATAACCAAACCAGTATCAAGAGGATGAAGGTGGCGAAAGTTCAAAATTCTCTTGCAAAGTTTCCCATCTTCATCAACGTAGTGTGTGGTTAATGAAATGTATCCCTTTTTTTATTGGACGCCGTCCACAAATCAGAAATCAAATTTATTCTAGAGACTAATACCAAAACTACTTTCAGTTTTATCTTGTTGTTCACATACATCTTCATGAACTCTCCCTTTACAGTGAAACAAGAGCCCTTCTCAACTTGAGGGTTAAGGAATTTATAGAAAAACATAAAAACTTTACTCTCTATCATTTTAAAGAATTTTTCTTCAACAAGTCACTAATCTTGAATACTACTCTTTTAGCTTCTTTTTGTCAAACTAATGAGTGAAAAGTTTACCTTAAGAGTTGTCCCCTTCAGACTTGATAAATGAAAACAATTGTTGGCCTGGAATTGGGATTCTTGGTTTCTTTGAATAACTTTGATCTTGGCCAAGGTGATGGCAAGCAAATTTAAGAAGTTTCTACCATCGGTCATCTCAGAAAACCAAGGCGCGTTCGTTGCGGAAAGACAAATATTAGATATCGCTCTTGTGGCCCATGAATGTATTGACTCTAGGCACAAAAAGAAAAAGAAAAAGGGTGTCGTGTGCAAACTAGACATCAAAAAGGCTTATGAGCAAGTTGATTGGGGATTCCTAGAATACATGTTTGGATGGATCGGGTGCGGCAACAAGTGGATTAAATGGATGATGGAATGCATCTCCTCAGCCTCACTCTCGGTGTTGGTGAATGGATCACTAAAAGGCTACTTCAAGGCATCAAGAGGTTTAAGGCAAGGCGACCCTTTATCTCCATTCTTGTTTTTTGTGGTGGCTGAGGCGCTTAGCACCATGCTCTCCAAAGGTTGGGATTGATCTTGGGCTTTCCCACATCTAGAAATGGCCCATCCATCTCACATTTGCAGTTTGCAGATAATACCTGCTCTTCTGTGATGTAGACCTGACCAAGGTGGACAACTTGAGGAACGTAGTGGGATGCTTTGAAGAAATATTGGGGCTAAATATCGCATACATCTTCATGAACTCTCTCTTTGCAGTGACACGGGAGCCCTTCTCAACTTAAGGGTTAAGGAATTTATAGAAAGACATGAAAACTTTACTCTCTAACTTGGGCAAAGGCTTTTGGTTGGACAAACATGGCTAACAAGACCCTCACTCTTGACCATCATCCAAAATAGGATGCGTAGACTTCGAAGTATGTGTTTCATGTGCAAGGAGGATCAATTAACCACTTTTTATTATTCAGTTTAGCTAGAAGAATTCCGGGATATTTCCTCAATCTCTTCCAAATTCCTGGAACCTTCACTGAACTAGGGAAGTTGTGAAGAGTTAGGTCATTGGTCCCTTCAAAGAAAGGGTAAGACTCCTTGGCGAACATTAACATTTGCCTTCAGAAAGAGTGAAACAATTGATCTTCAATAAGGAAATTGATCTCAAAAGTGGTGGCGGAATCAAGAACAAATTGCTAAAATGGGCTCTTATTAGGCTCAAAAGCTTATGGAGTTGCCCTCTTAGAAATGTATTTCAATTGGTTGCTCATCACCAAGGAGAACCACGGTAATTCGGAAGTCAAAGACCACACCTAGTAGCCGGCGTAAAATTAATTCTGATTGCTGTTGCATGGATAACCTGGGTGCTTACAGTATCAAAGAGCTCATAACAGCAAGAAGGTTAAATTCACATGACTTTCTTAGGCCTTTGGGGAATCCGTCAAAAGCATGCATATGCACCTAGAGATGGTTTAAGCATCTTTTCAAAAAGAAAAAGTTAAAAAATAAAAAAAAAAAAAGAATTGGCAGTTGTTTAAGGGAAATCTATAAATGTTCATCTCTTGGGCATCACATGACCAATCAGAACTGTTAACTTCAGCATTTATCTATGATGAGATTCAAGATGATGCCTCCAGGCTAAGCCTTTTTACCCATGTAAGAGAGGTAAAGGAGATGGCCAATGTGTCTTCCAAAGAGGGTGTCCTTAGATCTTTTCTCTATATTAGGAATTATGTCCCTATTTCTTGATTTTTTTTTCTTTCTTTAATAAAAATTATCTCTCTCTTAAAAAGAATTCACATGTTTATCAATGATTTTTACATGTGATAGGTCCCGAGCCCAATATAATACTCATAGATCAATGGGACCTTTTATTTAATTTCTAATGAACACTTGGCATTACCTGATTGCAATTGATACAACAATCATTAGTCCAGAGCCCAATATAATATTCTTAGATGTGTAGTCCAGAGCCTAATATACTATTCATAGATCAATGGGACCTTTTATTTAATTTCTAATGAACACTGACATTATCCTAATTGCAATTGATACAACAACGATTAGTCCAGAGCCCAATATAATATTCATAGATGTGTAATAAGTCCAGAGCCCAATATAATATTCATAGATCAATGGGACCTTTTATGTAATTTCTAATGAACACTGACATTATCCTGATTGCAATCGATACAACAATGATCATCTTTAACAAGAAAAGAAAAGGAACTGAAGAATACGAAGGAGTCCCACAGGCAAGACTTCTCAGAAGTTAGAACCAATTAAACGATAAGGTTTCGTACGTTCTTTCGGTATTTGATTACTGAAGTGGATAAGTTTGAAATCAATTGGATTTGCTAAAGGTTTAGGAACATTTGCAAATTCTCAGTTCCCAAGCCCAGCATGATAGGCTAGGCCAAATTGAAAGTGAGATACATTGGAACTTCCCGTGCATATTTAGTTCTGTTATTTGGGAATGAAAAAGAAGGAAAATAGAAGCCAGCTTAATATAGGTTCCCATTTTACATTCTGCCACAGACGCCAAGTTGCCAACCCTAACTTTTCGGCCATGAAGTCTGCCAAGTGCTAACTACAACTTGGCGGTACAATCGAATGCACCCGCGTGCTCCAACAAAGCAGAATACCCACAGAATACACTTCCATAATATCAAAACATTGCAATATGACATAAGAAAAGAAGAAACAATACTATAGATGCATTCCCATGTTCTTACCTCCATTTTCATCACCATTTGAGACTGAAGATGGATGTTCCCACCGATAGTCCTTGTTGTCCTCCTCCATCATCCACGCTGTAAGGTATTTACAAGACTGACAAATTAAAAATGAGCCAATTGAATGGCATCAAAAGGAATACTTTAGAAGCATCACCAAGAAGGAATGCAATATCATGTGGTAATTTTTGCTTCCACAAAGATTAATTAAAAGATTGTAATGTAATCTAGATTTGAGAGAGAGAGAGAGAGAGAGAGAGAGAGAGAGAGAGAGAGTTAAACTAGAATGATATCAGAATGCCAACATTGCCTTATGTTACTCCACAAGTTCATTCCTAGGGAGAGATCCCGGCATTATGTCTGCTAGCAATTTGGCCATCATGGACATGCTGGTCTGCTACATTGGCAGTATGGTCATTCCATATCATGTGATATATACTGCCATAAAGAAATGAACAGATGTACAATTCTCAACCCAAGGACATACAGTGTATCCTCAGCTTTTCAATTTTGCAGTGAGGCCCTAGGTATAAGAGTGATCCAGACAATTGATCTGTGGATCCCACAGTGGAATTTGTTTTTCCCTTTTTCATTGAATATGAATGATAAATCTCCTCGATGGGCGATGTAATGCTTGACTGCTTGGTATAACAGTGATCCAGACAATTGATCTGTAGACCCCAAAGTAGATCAAAGATGAATGAGAACTCATCCGATTGCTGCCCCATCGATGGATGGTGAAGAAAGAAACGCAGAAACAGTTCAAAGTCAAGTAAAAAAAATAAAACGATTGAATGCCTAGAATCTCCCAGTCTGGGAGATATCTGAGTGGTCCATCCATGGTAGGGCCCATTGGATCAATGGTCTAGATTACTAAACATGGGCCCACTTGCACAAACTATAAAACTTAGGATGCTATGCATATCCTCTGTTCAAGGATCATGCAATTCTCACAAAACATGCATAAAACATCCAATTAGCCAACCTTTTTTTGGGGGGTTAGTACACACACACCATTGTTAGTACAACAACCCCCAACAACCCCACCCCCCGTGCAAGCCTTTGTGTCATGCATCCTCTGATTGGATGCTAAAACATCCAATTAGCCGACCCCCCCCCCCCCCCCCCCCCCCCCCCCCCGGTTAGTCACACTGCAATAGCCACCCCCACTTTGGGAATCGATACCATGACCTCAGTGTTGGAAACAAGGCTATCTTCACTCAGTCTACCAGTTGAGCTATGGATCCGGGTGTATCCAATTAGCCGACTTGCACATGCATGTGGGATTAGAAAAGCTCTATAAGTATCTGACTAACAAATAAAAGTATTGTTAAAGAAGGTTATCGTGTGCTACTATAAACTTCTCACTACTTCTCACTTGGTAATAGAGGATGTTGTCTGCTACAACATGGGGGCTGGCACTGTAGCAGCATCTAAGTAGACTTAATGACATTGGCCTTGAAAACAAGTGGTGGCTTCCCACAGAGTATACTTCGAGAGTTTGACGCTGAAAAGTTATTCAATGAACCAAAAAAGTAGCGCGCAAACGTGTTATAAAAGAAACACGAACTCCAACATAGATAACTGGCAATGATGTGCTGAAATTTTCCATGTGGTGGCACAAAAATTCAGGATCTCACACATTTGTCAATAATGGGTCGAGTGAATGGAATTGGGATATGCATGGAATATAATGAAATAGAGCCACGTTGAGGTTCCCTATGAAATGAGGCATAGAACAAAGCCACTATGAAGAAATTCCGGGAGTTAAGGAGGAAGCTTCAGGCTCATATTGGCCTTGGGTTGAAAAAGGGAATTGACTCAATGAGATCTAATCTCCCATTGTTCCTCGATAAACCAGAGGTAGAGTGGTTGGCAGTTAACTTACTAGTGTAGGTTCGAATCCAATTAGCTTGGTGTAGTAGAATGAAGCTATACTTTGCAAATATGAGATAGAGTTTTGAGTTAGCAGCTTGCCATGCATAAACAAAAGATGCGTACCAAATTTCCATCAACATAAAACCCTCGAATTATACTCTGTGGGAAGCCACCACTTGCCTTCAAGGCCAATGTCATTTGAGTCCATTCAGATGGTACTGCAGTGCCAGCGCAATATTATGACAGATAGCATCCTCTATTACCACGCAAGAAGTGTCTAGAAGCACAAGATAACCTTCTCCAAAGATGCTTTTGTATGTTAGTCATGTCTTTATAGAGCTTTATTAAACCCGCATGCATGTACAACAGTACAAGTCAACTAAGGAACACGTCAAACTCATATGCCAGCAAGGCAGGCAAGTGCAATATCCAAGCCATCCATTAGAAGAGTACCACTATGTAGATTCCTATCCCAAGAATCAGGTCAATCTACTACTCAGGTGGGCCACAATTAACTGAACTAATGTACACTTGCTAAACAATCAGCCGAAGTTTTCTAACCCGTCCACTTATTTCTGATATCATACACAGTTACACACCTACTGAGTAGACCACTTTTATCTTCCGCAATAGCATCTACACGATGAGATCCACATGATAGGTCGCTTGGATATTTTGCCTGTATGCCGAACTAGCATATGTGGTGTTTGGCATATGTGATGGCGTGTGCATTCACTGAATTGTCCATGCATGTGGGCTATCTTTATATGTCTCTGTTCTGTTTTGAACTAGACTAAATTGACCTCAAGTTTCCTATTGATCATGACAGCCTGAGAGGAGACTTGGTTCCACCTCAAATTCAAATTACATGCACACCGTTCATTATGATATTATCAAAATTCAAAGCGTTCATCTCACAAACAGAAACTGCATGAGGATGCAGTGATTGCTGTCAAGTGCATGCATTAAGATGTTAGTCACCCAATTACACAAGGTTTAGAGTATCGTCCAAAACTGGTACACATCATCCGGTACGAACCTGTATTTTCCATGACCAATACGGCTATACGCCCATATCAGCCCAAAACAGCCTAATATGGGGCAAGACAGGGCGATGTTGGTGCTGAACGATATGATAACCGAAGCACCGATTTTAAATCTTTCAACCACCCGAACAACAGCAAATTTTGAACAATACTTCTAGAGCCCTAAAGAAGCACACCCAAATACAGACTAATATAAAAACTACTCAAAAGAGATGCTCCCCAGAATTCAAATTATCAATTAACGAGGAGCTGCTAGAATGCAGTTGTGTATTCAGCACAGTTAATTAACTTGTATCTTCTCATTCACTGTACATGCAGCATATGGACGTCAAGAGAGACCAACCCAAATCATGGGCCCAGTTGTGGATGAATATCAGACCAACAATGGCATTGATCAGCCAATCCTAACCGTCCAATAGTGGCCATAAAATCTAGACAGCCAGAAATCAAAACCGTCAGCGTTCCAAATTCATCAGGTGGAATTAGAGGGTTACAGTTGTAGGATCAGTGTGATCATCGAGATATTCTCTATCCACAATGGGATTCATGCTTCACATAACCATTGTCGTAACTTGTTAAATAGTGGCAAACACACTCCATATTATTCCCATCCAGGGATCAATGACCGAAATCAAAACCCTACAACGAGAACCCTGGCATTTTATTTTATTTTTGAAAGGTAAGAAACCTGGCATTAGAATCCTAAATTTTCTAAACCCTAGGAATTAAACCGTAATTACAAGAAATTTTTGAGGGGAAAAAAGCTTTTGCGGGAATCTAAAAAAAAATGATATGGAAATATCGCGTACCAAAATATAAGCTTGCAGAGGATGGAGAGTGTTTTGCGAGATTTCTACGAGAAAACTGCAATCTTCGTTGCTTCTACGGGAAATAACTTGGGATGTCAAGGGGCCTAGTTAGGGTAGGGCCAAGATCTGACAAAGACCGGCCCCGAGCACGATACTCTTAGGTGCTTCTGACGGAGAGAGAGAGAGAGAGAGAGAGAGAGAGAGAGAGAGAGAGAGGCAGAGAGGCAGACCTGTTTAAGGCTTCCTGCTGGTCCGGTATTTATAAGGCGAGAACGGCGTCAGATTCGTGGCGGATCCCGGCGAAAATCCGGTGGAGGCGTCGGTTGAAGCTTGGAAGGAGAGAGAGAGAGAGAGAGAGAGAGATGGAGGGATGAGGGAGCGTGGGTTGAATTAAAGCAAAGGGGTCGTGGGCTCGAGTGGGCCAAACGTAATTGTTTTTTTGCAATCCACCCAGACAACCGGTGGCTCGCCTATTTTAGGCCCAGGGTCTGAACATCAGCCCCATCCATCATTTAAATGGACCACACAATTGGAGACAGTCTACAGGAAAACTCACACCCTCCAACCTGTTACCTTGGTGCGGCCCATCTAAACCACGCATGGGAATGATTTTTAAGAACCATGGCTAAAATTTGATGCAATGTCTAATGATTGGAGTGGATTTCATATAATCATCAAAGTGGCTCTTTAAAAATCAAGGACGGACACCTCTCTCTGAACTTTTCCTTTGGTGTTAGCCCACATGAATCAAAGGTGGGCCTTTTTTTGGGCCAGGGTCAAAATGGCATTGAACATCCAATGCTCCGAGTGGATTTCAAAAGCTGAGGGTGGGCAACCATAAAAGTGCATCTTTACCATATTTGAAATGGTTGGGAGAAGACTCCACTCCACACTTGATTTCTTACGGGCCCACCTTGATGCATATTAGAAATACACTTTCACCCTTAGATAGCCTAGGGCCAAAAACTCAAGTTGTGAGAGAGACATCCACCCTTAAACTTATAAGAGCCCACTAGGATGATTATATGAAATTCATTTTAATTATTAGATTCCACATTAAAACTAGGCATGGGACGCAAAATCAAGACCATTCGTGATTCAGGTGGGCTATACTAAGGGAAATAATTTGGAAGGTGAGCATTGCCCTATACACTTCAATCATGTGATCCATCTAAATCATAGATGGGGCTGATTTTGGGGCCCTGAATCAAACATGGGATAGCCACCTTGTGGTTGGGGTGGATTTCACATAAACATTATAGTGGCCCACCCAAACTGTTGATCACAAAATTGTTATCCATGCAAGCCCTAATGCATCAGGTTAACGAGCTATTGTATACCGTCCAAGTCCAACTTGGATAATAAGTAGTCTTGAATTTTAAGCTCGAGCCCGACCCTCAGGCCTAATTCTCTAGCCAAGTCGGGCATGAGGCGAGCAGGCCCAAAAGCCTGACAAGGCAGTCTGACCCATTAACAACCTTAGAAATAACTTAACTTGCTTAAGGTGAGAGAATTTATATGATACTAGCAAAAATGCACGTGCAATGCATAAGCCATTAGAATTGATTATTGTTCATGATGTCATAACTAGCTTGATTAAATTGTGGAGGATTTGCTCTGAAGTTGGTGGCTTTGGTCACAACTATCCTTGATCAAAGAAGAGTTGTGTTCCATTGATCACAGTATCTTATTAGTTCATGACCACATAGCAGATTTTATGAAAAATTTGTCATTATTCTTATATGGTCATCTTATTTGAGGGGCCAATGACAAGTTAGGATAGAAAGTCTACATCATTGAGTTCAATGGTGAGTTGGTGCTTTGCCTACCCCATATGAGAAAGTGATTATTCATAGCTATGGGATTTTAATATTAAACCTTTTAAACACTTGCATTGAAAGATCGTTCAAGTCTTTGAATTAGAAGGCCAATATGCCAGGTCCTAATTTACTTGTGGGTATACCGGCTTTGAGTAATACTTACACCTAAGGGCATATGGAGAGTTCAAAATTCTATTAAAATGTGTTTCAGTCATCCTTTTGAAGCCAATTGCAATGATCGTGAATTGCATGATAACCCTGCCATCATGAACATCCCCGGTGACCTGACATGTCAGATTTGATTGGGCCATGTGTTGCTTTTAAAGATGGGCCAAGTCAAGTATGTACTTGACTTAACAACTTTCAAATCTGCTTTGAGTAGGCCCCATATCTGAAGTGTCATTAGCCCAGTCAAATTTTGCCACGTTAGTTCACAATGGACGTCCATGGTAGCAGGGTCACTATGTAATTGGGGTCTAATTACAAATGCTCGTATATAGGTGTGGCTAAATGCATGCATTAGGGTACAACTAAGGTTCATGTGATCCAACAAAGGAATCACAGTTTGACTAAAAATAATTTTTTGCCTTGAATCTTGTTAATTTGATCATCCATTATATCTTTTTCTAGCTGAGCAGCCTGAGCTTAACATTTAAATGGTTTTAAGTATTTTATTAAATATTTTTAACCGTTGATCTTTTGTTTTAATTGTTAAAAGTGTTTTAATTACACTTGATAGTGTCCAATGGTTCAGATCTTATGTTCCACCATTTGATTTGCGTAGGTATTGAATCAAGGTAATGACCATAGTTAGTGGAAGAATTAGGTCAGTTCACGTACATGAATAGGTAAGATCACAAACTTCAAATTAGTAGACCATAAAAGTCTATAGGAAAGTGGAGTATCTTAATAAATGTTTCCTCTTGGAACTCTTCAACTCCACCCGCGCACGCCAAAAGGAGTAAGAGAGAGAGAGAGCCATTGGATGTTCAAACACCCTCAGGCATCATCATAATAGGTAGAAAAAAGAGTAGAAGAGAGAGAAAGAAATGAAGAGAGAGAGACCTTCACATCCACAAGTGTGGGGCCCACACCCCTAGCCCTACTATAGCTTTTGTGTCAGGTTCTCATCCTTCTCCTTTATTTAGGATAAAGGGAGGGATCTTGTACATTGGAGAATTGGAATTAGAACCTTACATGTCGCAATCGAAAGTCAACAAATCAAGGCATGAGATTTTTTTCTAAGAATTTTTATTGTATTTTAAATATGAACCCTAAATAAACTAAAATCTCATGTTTTTTCATAAATTTAAATCCCGCTTTATATTGAAAACTAAATAATTTATAATAGTGCATCAACAAAAACCATATAACGGAATTCAACACGTACTAGCATGTCACGTGTGTGCAAGATCCTAAAGATCTGTCAACGCAAGACCATTAGAGAATTCATCCAAATCATGTATGTGTAATGTGGACTGATGATTATGTCTTGCCTATGTCCATTTCTTTAACCGTGGTCCATTTAACTATTGAAATGATCTAACATTTTCACTTAATGATATATGTAGAAAGTAAAATGGTATTCTTTACCTCTTTAAAATCCTTCCTTTTCAAGTAATCCTTGTATAAATCAATCTATTTTTATTGAACATTTTCACTTAATTTTATCAATGGATGGTGACACCAATCTCTACTTTTTAATAAGACATGGTTTATTATTATTATTTTTTTTTAAAAAGCACTTTTAATCTGGTTTGCTTAAAAAATGAGGTTTTTATTTTTCTATCTTTTGAAATATATAGAGTTGTAAACCATTAATCAATTATACAAGTTTTTTTTTTTTTTTTTTTTTTTTTTTTTTTTTTTTTTTTTTTTTTTTTTTTAAGTTAGGAGCTTAAAATAGAGTTTTGCTAACTAGGATCTAGAATCAATGATAGTTTAACTTTTCTCTTGCACGCAGCATCTTTATGAGGCAATAAGATCATCCAAATAACTGACCAATTTAGGTAGAGCATAACCCAAAAATTACACTGCAACTATGAATAGCCCGAATGTGCACTGCTCATTGTTTACTTGTAACCATCCATTTAGTAGCCAGTATAGTATTGGTTTGGATTGTTTGATCACTGTGACTTTAAAGACATGCTACATCTGCAACGCACCCTACATTTTGGATGGCTTAGATAACCATATGTGTGTGTCAGATGGGAGGAGGATGAGTAAGCACTGGTGGTGAACCATCACAGGCCTCTAGCCCTTTTTTCACATGATATCACATCCATCAAAGATAGCCAAACATATCCTGTATTACATTGCCCGCACCAGTCGTAGCAAACGTAGGCAGCCAACTTTAAATTGACTAGATCGCAACACCTGGCTTGTTTTGCGCAGGATATAAAACGTCCTAGCTTCCTTGGCCCCAAGGATGCAATGAGGCTAGCCCATCGTAAGTGGCCCAGCCCTCAAGGGTCAGGGCTTGGACCACTAAACTTGGGCCAAGGGCTGGGCTAGGGCTTGAAATCTAGGCTTGGTGTTTGGGCTAAGTTGGGGTTGGACCAATGATGAATAACACTACCCTATTTCCTGTTTACTATATATGCTACTTAGGTATTAATAACTTAGCATATGGAATATGTATGCTAGTATATATAATAATATGAAGAACTTTCATACTCAGATGGTGTGATCATGTTGTGATCGCATCAATGATGTGATCCTATCTTTCCAATCCAATTGGTGGCCATTAGATGGACATTTGTAAACAAAACTGTATATGGTCCAAGTTCAATAATTCTATTGATGGGACAATTGTAAATGATTTGATGGTGGTAAAGACATGGACAACAAAGGAGAAGAAGATCATCAGTTCAATTTTAAATGACAAGCATTTCATATTTAGCTGGTTGGATCTCAGATGCATATCACATGGACATATGGAGTGGCGCTTAAATGGCTCTCACACTGCCAAAACAGCAAAACAACGACACAAAAACGTTTGTTTTAACGACGAATTTAGTCCGTCGCAAAAAATGCTTGGTTTAACGACAAATATAGTCCGTCGTTAATATTAACGACCAATTATGACCGTTGTAAACATGCAAACAGCGTCAGCTCGAACCAATTCCCGCTTTGGCCTGTTCGTGACAAACTTTTACGACGGACGAAAACTCGTCGGTAATAAGAAATTAGCGACGAAATAGAACCGTCGTAATATGTACGACGAATTACATTCGTCGTAAAATTTTCCGTCGTCTTCCAGTCCGTCGTTGCATCCTGCGACGCCAGCCAGAGGACTTGCAGTATTATCGAGGAACTTCGTTGGATCGTGCGACGGATATAGTTCATCGCAGTTGCAAAATTGAATTTCAATTTAACTTTTTTTTAAAACGAAAATTGATGAGCATAAAAAAATGAATTTCAATTTAACTTTTTTTTAAAACGAAAATTGATGAGTATAAAAAAAAAAAGAGTTAAGAGAAATAAAAATTAACAATGTTTAAGAAAAATTGAGATTTTCAAAATGATATTTGGGATTTAAAAAAGAGTCGAAATTTTGAAAGAAATTGGCATTTTTAAAACAAAATTAGCATTTAGAAATAAATTGAGAAGTTTGAATAAAATTTATAAGCTTGAAATAATATATACTTTTAAAAAAATTTATGAGTTTTAAAAGAAATTGAGATTTTGTATTTTGAAAAGAAATTATTAAGTAGAGTTTTTGAATAATATTGACATTTTGAAAAGAAAAATCGAGAAGGGTAAAAAAAATTGTGATTGAAAAAAAATTGAGATGCTTGAATAAAATTTATTAAGTTCGAAAAAAATTACAATAAAAATTAAAAATATTTAAGAAAAACTAAAATGTAAAAAAAATCAAGATTTTGAAAATAATTAGGATTTAAAAATGAACCGAAATTTTGAAAGAAGTTGACATTCTTAAAAAAAAAATTGGCATTTTGAAATAAATTGAGAAATTTGAATAAAATTAATAAGTTTGAAAAAAATAGATTTAAAAAAATTGTGATTTTTAAAAAGAAATTTAGATTTTGTATTTTGAAAAAAAATTGAGAAATTTGATAGAAAATGAGATTTTGAAAAAAATTTAAATTTCGAAAATGAAGTTTAAACAGAATTGCGATTTTGAAAAAAATTAAGAAGTTTGAATATAATTTACAAGTTTGAAAAAAAATGTAATAAAAATTAACAATGTTAAGAAAAATTGAGATTTAAAAAAATTGAGATTTTGAAAAGAAAATCGGGATTTAAGAAAGAACCAAATTTTTTAAAGAAATTATCATTCTTAAAAAAATTAACATTTTGAAAAAAATTGAGAAGTTTGAATCAAATTTATAAGTTAAAAAAAAATTGAAAAAAATTGTGATTTTTAAAAAGAAATTGAAATTTGTATTTTGAAAAAATTTGAGAAGATTGATAAAATAATAAATGAGATTTTGAAAAAAAATTGATATTTTGAATTCCGAAAATTGAGAAGTTTATTAGAAAATGTGATTTTGAAAAATAAAATTGAGAGTTTGAAAAAAAATATAACAATGGTTGAGAAAAATTGAGATTCGAAAAGAGAGAGAGAGGAGAGAGGAGAGAGAGAGATTGAAAGAAATTAACATTGTGAAAAAAATTTAGCATTATTTTTTTGAAAAAAAAACTGAAAAGTTTGAATAAAATTAATAAGTTCGAAAATATTACGATTTTAACAAAGAAATTAGGATTTTGTTTTTTAAAATTTGAAAAAAAATAAGTTGAGAAGTTTGATAAACGAAAATGAAGATTTTGACCAATCAAAGTGGATCAGCAGTGTAGATAAAACAAATGCATGATGGTGGTCCCACCAAAAATGTATGTGGTTTATCCACTCCGTCCATCCATTTTCCGAGCCCATTTTAAGAATTGAGGAAAAAATTGAAACGAAACAGTGGGAATAATGACTTTGACCTTTGAAACCTTTTTAGGGCCCAAAGTGATCTTTATTTGTCATCCATCTGTTTATAAGATCACAAAGACATGGATGAAGGGAAAACAAATATATCAGCTTGATCCAAAACTTTTGTGACTCCTAAGAATTTTTCAACCGTAGATGTTCAATTCACACTATTTCCTATGGTGTGGTTCATTTGAGCCCTAGATATGCTTCTTTTTTGGGCTCCAGTCCTAAAATTATCCTTTAAAATGGATGGATGGAACGGATGAAATACATAAATCACAAATGAACCCCACACAGTTTACTCATTACGCAACTACACAATCCGACTTCCCTCCAGACCAGAGCGAATTAGCTGTTACCCGGGGTAACATGTTAGTGGGTTACCCTAACCGTGTGGGGCCCACCTTGATGTATTCTTTTGTATATCTACGCTGTACATCTATTTTCTTATATCATTTTATGACACGATTCCAGACCTCAAGAAGATCCAAATCTCAGGTAAATCATACTACTGGAAACAGTGATGAATAACCATTAAAAACATTTCCAGTGATGAATAACCATTAAAAACATTTTATCGGCTACAAAACTGTTGGATTAACCTGATATTTATATTTTTCGTCCATCCAGATCTTTTTGACATAATCAACGGGTTGGATGGAAAATAAACATTACAAAAACCTTATTACGGCTCCTTTGGAATTTTTAATGGTGAGACACTTAATCACTACTGTTTACTGTGTTATGGTCCACCTGAGATTTGGATCTGTTTAATCTTTGGAACACCCTCCAAAGATAATCTGTAGAAAAGGTTGGACGGCATGGATATACAACACATCATCAAGGTGGGCCACGCGGTAGGGGTAACACCCACTAAGCTATTACCCGGGTAGCAGCCAAGTGGCGAACCTCCCTAACGCACGGAAGCGGATTGCGTACTGAGTAACTCAGTAGGCTAACCTTACTGAGTAAACTCTGCGTCCACCGTGATTTATGTATTTCATCCACTCCGTTCATCCATTTTAACAGATCCTTTTATGGCTTGACACAAAAAAATAAAGCATATAAAAATCTTAAATGGACCACACCAAAAGAAACAATCTGAATCGAACCTGTACCGTTGAAAAATTCCTGAGGGCCCTAAAGTTTTGGATCAAGCTGATATTTGTTTTTTCCCTTCATCAATGTTTGTGTGATTTTGTGAACAGGTTGGATGACAAATAAACATCACTACAGGCCCTAGAAAGGTTTCAACGGTGGAAATCATTATACCCACTGTTTCTTGTGGTATGGTCCACCTAACTTTTGGATATACTTCTATTTTTGTTTCAACCCCTTGAATGATCTGAAAACGAGGATGAACGGTGTAGACAAACTACATACATTTACAATGGGCCCAACTGAGTTTACTCAGTACGATAATAGCGTGCAGACGCAGGACGCAATCTGATTTCAATCTGATCCTCTCTCTCACGCACAGGCGGTGTCCTGGCCCCGAACCGCTGACCCCTCTCTCACGCATAGACGCACCCCCCCACCCCCCCTCTCGCCCAACACCTCCCTCTCTCTTGCCCTAATCTTCTCTCTCTCTCTCTCTCTCTCTCGCCCTAATCTTCTCTCTCTCTCTCTCTCTCTCTCTATCTGTGTTCGAGCGTGTGTGTGTTTACAACGACTGCTCCCACTCTCTCTCTCCTCTACTTCCTTTGCCAGGTAAAAAATCCTAACCCTAACCTGCTTTCTTTTTTGGAATTTTTACTGTCAAATCCCTATTAGGGATTTGTATTGTCGAATCCCAAATTAGCGATTGTATTGTTGAATATCTAATTAGGGGTTTGTATTGTCAAATGTTTTGTCGAATCCCTAATTCCTAATTAGAGATTTGTAAAGTCTATGCTTATCAAAGGATTGGAAATGAAGACAGCGGTCATTGAAGAGCTTGGGGTCTGACAAACATTTGCACGGCTAGGATATCGTGGTGAGACAGACCCTTTGCACCGCTAGGATATCCTACACATGTTCCTCTGAAATCTTGTAGATGGGGAGATCACACTGTACGGCTTCGGAAATTTTCTGTTAATGCCTATAAACGACGGACTTGGTTCGTCGTTGTTTTGCGATTTTGGTGTATTGTCAATCCTCTCACTACATGGTCCATGTCAGGATGTTGAATGTCTATTGTTATTTTTTTTTTTTTTTTTTTTTACTACCCAATGCATCTATACACCCGTGGATTGCCTAATCAATTAGTCATGTCAAAATCTCAAAATCAATATAATGGGCCACAATTTTTAAAACGATGTGACATGGTTTTTAGACTTGGAAACTCAACTCATTCAACCCCGAGTCAGAAGTGACATAGGGGGCGACTCATAGTATCAATTTACGCCCATTTTTTACATACCCTTATGGACTAATAAGATGTCATCATGTGTCAGCACCACACGCCTAATAAAGATAAAATTGTATTCACGCTTGAGGATATCTTTTACTCATTTAACGATACATCTCTTACCATGAATATAGTGGCACATAACTATAGAAGTGATGAATGACACGTAACCCTAATTTGTGTGCCACGTTACCGAGGTAGCATAACAAAAACGTTTATAAAAGACTCACCAAGGCAACTCTTATCATAAATCTGAATATGCTTGGAAAGGCTATATCTCACAATCCTTTCAAAATGGGAGGTCTTCCCAGAGACGTTTGGAGCTCTCGCTGTGATTACGAAGATTTGAAGATCGAACTAATATATGAACAAATAAGATCTAATAGATTGGATCCTGGTCTAGATCTAGCAGATCCAGTTCCACTAGATCTACAGATCTTCATGGCTATGATAGGGAATATTTGAAAACAATTTGTGATCCAACCAAATCCAATGAGATAGAGCCCTAAAAACGATTTTCGAGGTACAAAGATCACTGTAGTCATAATGGCAAGATATCTAAAAATGGTTTTAGATTTACAGAGATCTCTTATGAGAAGAGCATATAAAAAGTCATGCTTGTGAAAGATCTTGAACTAATAAGGAAACCTAATAAGAGTTTTGCCGCCTCTAGAAGCTATAAAAGAAGAACATGATGAAGAGCTTCGAGCCGACACCAAACATAATTTATCATCATAGTCTTTACATTTTATCTTTTTATCTTAACCTAGCGTAATTTTAATCCCATCTACTTCTGTCCAACTATGCTCCAAAACGCTTAAGGTTTAGAGTAGATTGTTCATGTCCAATGTCATTGGTGCAGTACCGTAGAAGTAGAATAAATATCCACAACCTTTTGTTATCGAATCCTGATCAAATTAGTCCTTAGAAGATCAAGCATCTTGGTCATATCCTGCTGACCATTCGCCTAGTTTATCTATCCATATTAGCAGTTCAGGTATTTATCTCTCTCATTTTATTTTATTTGATTGACTTATTACTCTAATGATTGTAACGAGTATTATCTACAAATCAATAAAATCGACATTATTTTTAACCTCCTTTTTATTTCAATGTATTTATCTTCGTTCAATTGAGAAATACTACAACTATTGGTGAAAGAACAAGTTCTCAAGGAACAAGGTAAAACGAATCTATTAGGAAGGACCAACCCTTACCCTCCTGCAAATCATTTGATCGCTGTTACAACCAGTGGTTGAGTCCTAGAATTCAGTCTTAAACGGTCCATCTCAGGGCACTAGTGTTCAATCAAATATCAAGTTGAGTACGACTCTGGCATGCCCATACTTCATTCATTACACAAGTTAACTAAATACAAGCTCTCACTAACATGTGTAACCTCGTGTTTGATTGAATTACACAAACAATATCAAGCCAAATTGGGTACCACCGAGTATGAGTTTACTTGGACAAGTCGTATCAGATCCAACCAAGTCTTAAAACAATGGTTGTGATGATCCATTATAAAAGCGGCTTGCATATGGAACAACCCTAATTGTTAAGTAGAGCCCAATGTAGATGGTAACTATCACGTAAAAAGGGACCATCCAGTAGCCTGCTCCCACCCCTCTTTGCATTCATGTATAGCTCGCATGATGAGCCCATCGAATATAGTTTATGCGAAACTCACTTTGATGACTGTGAAATGCCCATCCACACATATGCTGCGCCGCCTTATTTTAAGATGTAAACTGAAAGTTTGAAACACAAGGCATATCTAAAACTCGATTGGCTACAAAAACATATCAAGGGCTTTTTGAGGGCAATGTAATATATGTATTTTATCCACGCTGTCAATCCATTATGACAGATTATTTTAAGTGATGAGCCCAAAAATGCGGCAGCCGAATGCTCAAATGGACCACACCATAGGAAACAATGTTGACTAAATGCCTACAACTGAAAACTTCTAAGGGGCATAGAAGTTTTGGATCAAGCTGGTATTTATGTTTCCCCTTTATCCCGGTCTGTGACCTTATGAACAGGTTGGATGGTAAATAAACATCACAGTGGGCTCTGGAAAGGTTTCAACTAGGAGTTCATTATCACCACTGCTTTCTATGGTGTAGTTCACTCGAGCCTTCAATATGCCTCCTTTTGGGCTCACACCTTGAAACAATCTTTCAATGGATGGATGAGCCTTCAATATGCCTCCTTTTTGGGCTTACACCTTGAAACAATCTTTCAAAATGGATGGATGAGCCTTCTATATGCCTCCTTTTTGGGCTCACACCTTGAAACAATCTTTCAAAATGGATGGATGGCTTGGATAAAACACATAGATCATTGTGGGTCCCACAGAGGTCTGGCTCTAGCTAGGTCCTGGTAGGTGTAGTACCCAATCCACGCCCATTAGCCGCATCCTTCTGTTCTTTCTTTTCTAAGAAAGTATCTCTCTCCAGTCTCCAGTTTTCTATTTCTCATTTTCCATAGGTAACTTAAAGACGAATTTGTGGAAATGAGAAAATAATTTAAAAATGAAATTATAAAAACTAGAAAAGCCAATATTTTCAAATCTCATGGTATTATTGCTTCATTATTAATTAGCCGATTAATTGCGAAAATATTATGAAAAATCCAAGATATTGGTGATTTTTGTGACAAGGCTACACGGTTAGGATTGGCCCATCAGTCATCAGCGTGAGTTTTGGACCATGCCCATCTATAATTAATCCAGCATAATCAACCATCGACCGCTCGTGGATGTTCCACGTGTACCATGATTAATTGTAACTTCCTCATTCGCTGGACGAATGGCCTGGCCGCATTTTGGGCCCGTAACATTCACAGTGGGCTGCGGGCCCCACATTCCACACGTTTGTTGAACTTGCTTATCTCGCACACGTGTATCGTGATTGCTGATTAGCCACTGACCACCCACTGTTCACATAACTCCCTTTTAAGGGAAGTAAGGAGGGGCCCAACGTGATGCCTGTGAGAAATCCATCCCGTCCATCCTTTTTGCTATATCAAGTTAGGACATAGGCCCAAAAATGAGGCAGATCCAAAACTAAAGTTGCCCACACGACAGGAACAAGTGAGTAGGGAAATTCCTACCATTGAAACCTCATTGGGTCCACGAGATGTTTATATGCCATCCATGCCGTTCATA
This sequence comes from Liriodendron chinense, assembly GCA_003013855.2. Taxonomy (NCBI): domain Eukaryota; kingdom Viridiplantae; phylum Streptophyta; class Magnoliopsida; order Magnoliales; family Magnoliaceae; genus Liriodendron; species Liriodendron chinense. The sequence continues at coordinate 1,770,962 of ML058479.1, forward strand.
AGGTCATTCCTACCCGGATGAACTGAAAAAACAAAAACATTAGCCTGATCCAGAATTTCTATGGCCCCACAAATGTTTCAAAGGTGAAAATTCAATCCTCATTATTTCCTGTCGTGTGGCCCACTTAGGTTTTGGATATGGCTCATTTTTAGGCCCATATGCTAACATAATCCGACAAAAAAAGATGGATGGAGTGGATTTCTCAGAGCATCACGGTGAGCTCCACCTAGCTTTCCGTGGCAGGAAGTTACCAAGAAAGGATTTCGCAGGCAATTCGGGTCCGCGGATAACCGGAAGCGGATTGCGATTTAGTAACTCAGTAGCTTAGCACACTGAGTACACTCTATGAGGCCACCATGACTTATGTAATTTATCCACTCCGAACATCTATTTTACCAAATAATTTTAGGGCTTAAACTGGAAAATGAAGTATATTCAAAGCTCAAGTGGACCATTCCGTCCATCCATTTTACCAAATAATTTTAGGGCTTGATCCCGCGTATATTCAAAGTGGACCACATCAAAGGAAACCGTATAATTGAACTTCTACCGTTGAAAAAATATTGAGTGCCATAAAAGTTTTGGATCAAGCTGATATTTGGATTTTCCCTTTCATTCATGTTTGTGTGATCTTATTAACAGAGTGGAGGAGAAAGAAATATCACTGTAGGCCCTAAGAAGGTTTCAACGGTGGAAATCATTATTCCCACTGTTTCTGTTGTGTGGTCCACTTGAGCTTTGGATATGATTAAATTTTGGAATCAACCCCTAGAATGAGCTGGAGAAAAGGATGAATGGCGTGGATAAACCACATACATTCACAGTGTGTCCAGTAAAGTTTACTTAATACGATAAGAATACGCAATCCAATTTCTGGATAACCTTCCTATTATTTTTTTTTTCGTCAGTGGTGCAACCCACCCACCCAGTCCATCGCGCAACACACCCGTGCGTGTCTTTTACGGTGTCTTTTATGCAATAATGGCATAGAGGGCTAAATGTACGGCGACCTTCCCATGCACACAGTCAATGCCTATCTGCACCGTCCGTTAGGTCGAGTCCATTATCCTTCCGGGACCATGCGAAATCCACAGCAACTGGATGCACCTAAGAACATCTATTAATAGACCTGATGTATACAAATAGTCCTGTCCATTCATTTTAATGCAATTGACTGGATGATTTTGACCATTCTATCAGTATAAATTCTTAATACAGCCTATAAGGAGTGTAATGGAACGGATGAACGGTCTAGATAGATAATTTGGATGCCAGTGAGTGCAAATACAAATACGTGCATGGAAAACTCCCATGTACGTCAACGCACTGGATCATTTCTCCTTTTTGTTGAAGGTCCAGTACCGCTTTCGGGTAGCCTACCCAACCGGACGCATATCGTACACGTGGAAGTTGCCTCTCAAACAGTAGCGTGAGAAAGATCCCAACCGTTGGTGATTTGGGTCCCACTTTAGTAAATTGATCCAAAACCGTTATGCAACCTTACATACACAACAAAAATAAACGGTCAAGCGGGTAGTCACTCGGGTCTACAGATCAGGCAGCCGGATGTCAGCATCGGTCCACGTGTCTAATTGCTTCTGCCTACGGTGCTCCCGTCTCGTGAGAAGCACCACCCGAGTATTTATCGTTTCTTTCATCCGTTACCTCACGGCCCGCAGCCCCTTCTGTCGGATAGTGAGAAAGGGACGCGAATTGGCACGCAGATTGCATGCCGATTCTGCTAGTACCGGGAGCGGATTAGGTGCGGCTTGGGCCTCACCAAACACGTTGTGGACCTTACCGTGGGACCCACCTTGATGTATGTATTTTGCATCCACGCCGTCCATCCGTTTTTCCATATCACTTTAGCTGATGAGCCCAGAAACGAAGGAGATATAAATCTCAGATGGACCACACCAAAGGCTTATTACTGCACATTGGTGACTTATTTATAAAATATATATGTTTTAAAATAAAGAGCCAATGTCACATGGATGCCCATATTTTGGTTGAACTCCAAAAAATTGCTTGCTTTTAAACTCTTTTTTAAATCCGCTTAAAGTTTCCACAGACAGCCAAAAAATACATATCTTGAAATGCCGGTATTATACTTTTTTAAAGACATTTTTACCCTCGTGATTCTCATACGGTATTCAAAAGAAAATTCTCATGATCTCTCACATCCGAATGCATCAAGCCCAAAGTAGGGATAACGCCACACCACTGCCCACCGTTGAAACCTTCCTAGGGCCACACTACCGGATGTACAATGCATACATCAAGGTGGAGCCTACGGTCAAGTCCCACCCACATCACTGGTTCCAAGCAGGACTTCGATGGATACCTAGCTGTGGGGCGCATTGTCGTTCATGTACCTTACATCCACACCCTCCATCGTTTTTATTTATCATTTTAGGGCATGACCCAAAAATGAAGCAGATTCGAATCTCAGGTGACCACATCACAAGAAGCAGTGGAGATTGAATCTCCACCATTAAAAACTTCTTGGGCACTACTGAAATGTTTATTTGCCATCCAACCTTTTGATAAGGCCACAAAGACCCGGATGAAAGACCCACACAAATTTCAGCTTGATACAAAACTTTTGTGGCCCATAAAAAGTTTTCAATGGTCAATCACCATTGTTTCCTTTGGTATGTTCCAACTGAGGTTTGGATTTGCTTCAATTTTGCGGATCATGTCCTAAAGATGAGCTGTCAAAATGGTTGGATGGCGTGGATGTAAAGAACATACATCAAGGTGGGCCGCACAATGAGGGATCCCACCCATCTCGTTGAATCGAATCGGGTGCGACTTGGGGGAGACCCGATGTGGGTGGGACCCTGAACCTAGGGCCCACCTGAATGTGTTTGATGTATATATCCATCCATCTTCTTTTACGGCTTATTTTATAACATGGTACCAAAAATAAAGCAGATAAAAAGAGAAATTTTCATCTGTAAACGTCAGTTTTAACCCAGCAGCTAAAGTAAATCCCCTAAAACTTTAGTTTCCAAATATAAACTTATGGACTTTTTTCGGACGAAAATGCCCTTGATTTTTTCCTTCGTAAATGTCTTCTCTTCTTTCTCGTCTGTAAACTTCTTCTCTTCCTCCTCCGTCTTCTCCTCCTTCGTCTGTTGGGCGTCCTCTCTTCCTCCTCTGTCGGTTTGATATCTCCAACTCCAAAGGTTGAAGATGGCTCTCTCGTCCAAGAAGCCAAGCACAGGTAGTTTTTTGGCCAAACCGAAAAACCTCCAAAAACCCATGTTCGTCTTCATTTTTCTTCTTAAAAAGCCTTCTTCATTTTTTTTGCTGAAAAAAACCCATCTTCTTCTTGTTTTTCTTTTTAAAAAAACACCATGTTCGATCATTTTACTCTGTATTCGGTCAAAATGCCCCTGTGATCAGTCAAAACCCCTGTGATCGGTCAAATGACCGATCACAGTGAAATCTTCCCCTGTGATCGTCCAAAGCCTACTGTGATCGGTCAAAATGACCGATCACAGTCAAATATGCCCCTGTGATCGGTCAAAACCCACTGTGATCGGTCAAAATGACCGATCACAGTGAAATCTACCTCTGTGATCGTCCAAAATTACAACGTGATCGGTCAAAATGGTCCAACTTCTCCTTTTACGACGAATTTTAGCCGTCGTTTTAGACAAATAAACGACGGCTGAAGTCCGTCGTAAAAGGAGAAGTTGGTCCATTTTGACCGATCACGTTGTAATTTTGGATGATCACAGTGGTAGATTTCACTGTGATCGGTCATTTTGACCGATCACAGTGGGTTTTGACCGATCACAGGGGCATATTTGACTATGATCGGTCATTTTCACTGAGTGCTCTTCCAAATTGACTGAGTGCTCTTCCAAATGACCGATCATAGTCAAATATGCCCCTATGATCGGTCAAAACCCACTGTGATCGGTCAAAATGACCGATCATAGTGAAATCCACCCCTGTGATCGTCCAAAATTACAACGTGATCGGTCAAAATGGACCGACTTCTCCTTTTACGACGGACTTCAGCCGTCGTTTATTTGTCTAAAACGACGGCTAAAGTCCGTCGTAAAAGGAGAAGTCGGTCCATTTTGACCGATCACGTTGTAATTTTGGACGATCACAGAGGTAGATTTCATTGTGATCGGTCATTTTGACCGATCACAGTGGGTTTTGACCGATCACAGGGGCATATTTGACTGTGATCGGTCATTTTGACCGATCACAGTAGGCTTTGGACGATCACAGGGGAAGATTTCACTGTGATCACAGGGGTTTTGACTGATCACAGGGGCATTTTGACCGAATACAGAGTAAAATGATCGAACATGGTGTTTTTTTTAAAAAGAAAAACAAGAAGAAGATGGGTTTTTTTCAGCAAAAAAAATGAAGAAGGCTTTTTAAGAAGAAAAATGAAGACGAACATGGGTTTTTGGAGGTTTTTCGGTTTGGCCAAAAAACTACCTGTGCTTGGCTTCTTGGACGAGAGAGCCATCTTCAACCTTTGGAGTTGGAGATATCAAACCGACAGAGGAGGAATAGAGGACGCCAAACAGACGAAGGAGGAGAAGACGAGGAGGAAGAGAAGACGTTACAGACGAAAGAAGAGAAAGACATTTAACGGAGGAAAAAATCAGGGCATTTTCCGTCCGAAAAAGTCCATAAGTTTATATCTGGAAACGAAAGTTTTAGGGGATTGTACTTTACTGCCTGGGTTAAAACTGACGTTTACAGACGGAAATTTCTCAGATAAAAATTTTGGATAGACCACACCATAAGAAACACAAGTTAATGACCATGAAAAACCTTTCGTGGGCCACAGAAGTTTTCTATCTACCTGATATTTGTTTTTTTCCTGTCATCCCTGTATACGTTACCTTATAAACAGATTGGATGGTAGATAAACGTCGTGGTGGACTCTAGGAAGTTTTTAATGGTAGGCATTCAATGAGTACTTCTTCCTATGGTGTGGTCCAATTAACATTTGCATGTGCTTCATTTTTTGTATTACGTCCTAAAATAATCTAAAGAAACAGATGGACGGCAAGGATATACAACAAATACATCCAGGTGGGCACTAGGTTCAAGGTCCCACCCACGTCGCTGCACCCAAGTCACGCCCGAATAGGAGTCTGGAGATCCACCGAACGTGCCGCTGGTTTCAGAAACGGATTTCCTCACTGTTTCAATCCTCATGTGGACATTTAATCCTCACTGTTTCCTCTCATTTGGCCCACTTAAGTCTTGAGTCCGGCTCATTTTTTATTGCCTGTCTTAAAACGAACTCAAAAAACGGACAAACAGGGTGGATTTCTCACAAAAATCAAGTGGGCCCACCTAATTTCCCTGCGCAGGAAGCCTTTACGAAGAAATCAGCGTCCGCAGCTAAGGAACACCACCTTCCTGCTAGGTTTCAAATGGTGTCGCCCGTCATGATGCATGTGTGACATTCAAACTATCTACTCACTTTTTGAGGTCATTTTAGGGGATGGACCAAAATATGAGGCATATCCATATTTCAAGTTGACCACACCATAGGAAATCATAAGGGATTGCACGCCTACCCTTAATAAATTCTTAGGGGCCAAACATTTTAGATGACAAAAGGAAAATATAGTGGTCCCTTAATTTAGGTCCACATCACCTAATGAACAAGTTGGATGGAAAAAACAAAGTTACAGTGGGCCGTAGCTTTTTTATAATGGGGGGATTTAATTGTGACGGTTAACTCTTGTTAGATCCACCTGAGATTTGATCTTTTTTTATTTTTGGGTTCATGCCTTGAAATCATGTTCCACGAAGGATGGATGGCGTGGATCAAACAAACACATCATTGTGGGGCCCACGTCGTAGTACACCTTTAAAGTGGAATCCGCGGCCCTTGCGCACGAGCAGAAGAAAGAGGGCATAATTGTCCTTTTGAAATATAAAAGACGGAATTACATAACCACTGTTAGTTAAAGTTAAAATGAGTGTTTTTTTTTACCTATTTAAAAACCTTAAGCAGGTTTTAGGAAAGAGTTTAAAAGTAGGAGTTTTCTTGGAATTTAACAAAAACATAGGCATTTATATGTCATTGTCTCTAAAATAAATCTCAGATAAAAACCTAAACGTTTGCAAATATAAGTTAGTGACTTATTTATAAAATATGTATTTTGTAGTCACGTATATTGTATCGTATAACTTCTCTTAAACTTTTAAAAACTTAATCGTGCGTGACTATAATTCCTCTTAACCTATTAAAAACCTAAACGTCTGCAAATATATGTTGGTGGATGATTTGAACCTAGCTATATTACCTTTGGTGTCCTAGAGAATATTGGAGACTAAAATTGTTGCTCGCTATTTTCGGCCACACGTGTGATGTGTGCGCTAGCGTGCCAGAACCAAATTTCGTGGCTTGATTCCAACCGAACAACGATGACCCTGAGCGCCAAGAAAGGTAGATACGTCCTGATCGACCGTATATGACCAAAATCTGTAGAGATCAGTCGCCTAATTAACCACTCACTTAGTTGTTTTAAAATAAAGATTCAGGCGATATTTGGAGGGTGGGGTTCGTCCTCCAAAAAGTAAATTCTACCCTTGACTTTCGAATGAGAGGACTTCTCACAATGTAAAATTAAAGAAATGAAAAGAATAACTTACAGTCGGCCACACGGACGATCTTCACTTCTTCTTTACCAATAGAAAATATGATCATAAAAAAGGAAACTTTACTGATTAGAAAGCTCTTGCTACAGATTTACTGTTATGAAATGTAATCTTAAGGGTTACACTACGGAACATAAGCAATGCAATTAAGCTAAGGAAAGTAAGGAAACTGATTACACTAAGGAACGTAAACAAAAGGATAAAGAACCTGATAAGCTTGAAATTGAAGTGTTGATCTAGTTTGGTTGGTACTGGACCCTTTGCAATGCTGAGATCCTCCTTTTTTTATAGCTTATTTCGGTCATCTAGATGGTTCCCCTTATAGATGGTTACAACAACTATTTAAACACTATCATCTTTCTATATAGTTCTATCATTTCTATTACTAACACCTGTCCATGTAACGCACCACTTCTATGTGGTTACAACAACTGTTGGTGGGACCTACTTCTTTTGACGCCACCTATGGTAATTGCCTACTGCAAAGCGCATTGGCCGCTCTTATTGGTTGCTGACATAGTCGGCCACTGTTCACTAGTGAAGAAACAACGCTCAGTTGATTTCGTTGAAGGCAAACTCAATCAGTCGCTATTCTTTGGACATGTGCTATGGAAATTTATCTTGCTTGTAAATTGCAATCGGCAAACACAAACCTCACTCGGTCACTGTATAAACCTGAATCCGCTCTTCTTAAATGTTTCTAACCGGTTATGTCAGAATGGGGTACAACAGAAACTACCCTTTACTACATTAAATTGTGAGGTTGACATCATTTACAAAACCTGTGGCACCACTTAATGTGATTTATTATGCCACCCTAATCATGGCACATTGTAGATATTGTGTAGCTAGAAAATCTCCAACATTTCACAATGACACCACAATGTTGTATGCATCTAATTATGTCGTTGAAATCCAAAATGCACATCTTTGTGTAAACTTACATTTGATGGTAATAAGTTGGATGGTTAAGATTTTATGTCATGGTTATTCTTGGATGATTATGACTTTCACTGTATAAACATTTGATGGAACTGTTATACCTTATTTTTTACCATTCTTAGGAGAGCCAATCAGAAGAGGACACTTGTCATTGCATGAGAAGTGTACAATACGCATGCAATCTGCTAGGGATACATCGAGTGTATTTTGTGGTAATGATAGTAGGCGCTAATCGAGCAGTGCACATCATTTGGAGGTGGATCGTGGTCGAGCAAAGAGAATGAGAGTCCGAAAAATCAAGATGTGCTAGATGGTTGCTATAATTGCCGAACGTGGGACACATATAGATGGTTATCTCTGAAGCTTATAAATAGTAGAGGACTTCGACGGAGCAAGGAATCTAACACCAACCAAATCAAACAAACCAATTATCAAACTCAATTATCTTTTATATTTCTTAGCATAAACAATCATTTACGTTCCTTAGCGTAGTCAGTAGTCTAATCCTACCTTAAGAGTAACAATAATCTAGTAGATGTAATCCTTAATTTGTAATCTAAGTCTACACTCATACGCTGGATTAGTTATCATTTTAATACAAGCAGTTCTCCTTTTAGAAAGGTGTTTTGCAGCTGTTCCCAACGGTCGACTGTAAGTATTTTCTTTTACTTTGCTATTGTATTTGGAAAAGTCCTTTAATTGGAAGGCAATGTGCAACCCATCTACAGAGGACGAACCCTACCCTCCGATAATTCCCTGATCATCATAAACAACATCTTACAGGTGGCTAAATAGGCGGTCGATCTTCTCAGATCTCGATCACATACATTCGAGTTCGACTATCTGCCTATCTTGGCGCTTGGAGTCAAAGTTATATGGTTGGAACCGAGCCACATAATCGGTTCTAGCACACCCGCACACATCACATGTGGCCAAATTTGAAACAGAGACCGTTGTCCCTGTACTCATTAATATAAGTAAATTGTGCTCAATTTCTCCAACTTCCCAAATTAAAGGTACATAAATCGTACTACCTAGGACAACTCTTAATTCCTATCCGCAGGGGATGGTTAACAAAGAGAAACATCACCGGGTGGCTTTAGTACATACCCGAATTAAAAAAGGGAACCGAAATGTACCCCACTGTACAAACTACCAATCTTACATACAGTGTATATATTGTAAACCCAGGTCATATTTTAGTTCCCATATATATAGGAAGGATTGACCAAAGGGAACCGGCCCGAGTGAACTTGATGTCTACCTTTAATAAAAATTCAGAACCCGGATTTTACTCCACGTACCAACCTCACCTCCAGTAGTAGTATAGCTGTCCCGGTGTGATTATAACGTGCGTACATTCCAGTGGGCGTCATATCAATCATCTCCTTGGTATATGTATATTATGTGTATATACATGTACATGTATACATGTTTCAAAACGATCACAGAGCATCTTCATGGAGGACCTTTTAAAGGTTACAAAGTATGGCCAATTGTTGATTCAAACCTTTCATTCATTGTTACAGCTAAGAGCAAGCTATGGTGTTATAGAAACCCCCCCCCTAAACGAGATCAGAACTACAATTAACTTTAGTACCGACTTTGATCAAAGTATAGCACGACTCGGCATATTCACATACATTATATGGGTTGGACAGGGTACAACTTAGGTGTTAGTAATTGCGGAAGTGTGGGCCACCAGGATCTGACGGTCTACACGATGAGAACCTTCGCAAAGCCGAGGATTTGTGGTGGATCCAGCGATCCGCCTATTTGCTACAGGAGCAAGTGGGTCTGATCACCCCTCTGATCCTACGGTGAAGATGGTCCCCGGATCAGATCTATGGTTCAGATCTGATGGATGGACCAGATAAACTCTATATGCCTATTCCTCTCTTTTCTCTCCGTATATCACTTATACGTTTCCTCTTCCTTGTGTATTTGATAACGGAAGGAGTCCTCTTATAAATAGAGGAAAAAGGAGATAAGGGATGAGATGAGATAAGGTTGGTTTAACCTTATCTTATCCCATCTCATCTTCTTCCGAGGTTTAAATTTCTAATTAGAAATTCAAACTCTCGGGAGAAGAAGGATGCGGGAACATCCTTATGGGCCCCACCCACAAGTGGTTGTCCACAAGTGGGCCCCATGGGTCCACAATCAACATCTCCCACTCAATCACATTGTGGGGTAGGCACATCATGAGAGTTCATCTAGCTCATCACATAATAATCAAAACCAAAGAATCACGATCAAAAGAATCAGAAGCGTGGGACCAGCTGGAACACCTTTATCTTCTCACAGGTGTTTGAGTACTAAGAGACCACCTATCTAGCACTCAATAACCCAAGCTTTGCATTGCCTGTCCTAGTCCGCATGACCACACCGGATAGAGTTAACTCCCAATCTAGAGTACTCGGCCAACATACGCACTTATCCAACTTATCGAGTTTATTCTGAAAAACTTGATTTTCTACAAACATCAATTTGAATTTCCTTTTAAAGTAATATATATACATATATATTTTGAAAGAGAATATCGTTTGTAAAAGTCTAAGAAAACTCGATATTGCCGGCGGATAAGTCTTCAAGTGCGTATTTATAGTTCTAGAAACTTGGTGTAGCTGTCACGGGATCTTCCCCACGCAAGTGTGTAATTTGGAATTGATCAAGCCGCTTTCCTAGCATAACCGAGTCTGGCCAATCAAGGGCCTTTCGTCATCGTATACTAAAGTAGCGACACTCAATCTCATCCTCCTGTACACAAGAGGAGGGTAGCTGAGGACACAAAGAGTCACCTACGGGACTGGCTACTCGCACGTTGCAATGATTAGATCGAATCAAAGCAATCTGTAGGTAATAGGTCCAAGCACGTGGCTACAATCCACGCCGTAAAGTGGACAATACTAGGTATCTGTCGGGTCTACAGTACGCAAGTCATCTCACATGAGGTATGACTCATCTCATAACCTCACGACTTGGCTGTGATTCAGGCCATAACATTATCTGCATTATGAATAATGGTGCGACTATGTTATTCGACTTTGTCAGTCTCATCTTCAATCTTATAGGACTGAAGGCGGATACAACTCATTTGCATCCTCATCCTTTATTATTTTCAATAAAGGGTGGTTCATACCTCAGTGTATGAACTTCACCCCAAGTGTACCTCTCTTGTACATTTAGGGTTGGTTAACCCATGCGAGTGGGTAACCGGCCTGCCGATAAAAGTTGAAATCCTACTTGATCTCAATGAAAATGCTGATGATCTACATACCTAGTTTAACAAGTGCTCAATACTGAATAAAATGGAATTTATTATTCATGAAAGATCAAAGATACATGATACAAGCATATCAATCAAGCTTTCCTCAATCCCATCTGCCTGACGTGAACCTGAAATAGATCTCTAGCTATAGGTTTCGTCATGGGATCAGCCATCATCTCCTTGGTAGGAATGTAGCTGAGGATAACCTTCTTATCTTTCACTTGATCACGAACGTAATGATACTTTATCTCAATGTGCTTCGATATCTGGTGGTGTTTGGGATCCTTTGCCAAGTCAATGGCCGAGGTGTTGTCTATCCTCAACGATATAGGCTCATGTATGCCTGGAACAACACCCAATCCTTGTAGGAATCTGCGAACCCATACACACTCTTGAACTGTAGCACAACATGCAATGTATTCGGCCTCCATAGATGAAAGTGCCGTGGATGTTTGTTTCTTGCTCGACCAAGAGATAGCTCCCCCTCCGAGCAAGAAGACATATCCTGAAGTAGACTTTCCCTCGTCGGCGTCATTACCCCAGGCGGCATCTGAATATCCTTTGAGCTCGAGACTCGTACCTTCATAACACAGCATCAAGTCCTTGGTTCCTCTGAGATAACGGAATATACGTTTCACGGCTTGCCAATGAGACTGTCCCGGGTTACTCTGGTAACGGCTGACTATGCCAACTGCATAGCTTATATCTGGTCTGGTGCAAAGCATAGCATACATTAAGCTGCCTACTGCGCTCGCATAAGGTACTGAGGACATTGCCGATTTCTCAGCTTCTGTCTGGGGACACGATTTCCTGTCTAACTTGGTAGCTTTATCCATAGGGGTTTCAACAGCTTTTGAATTTTCCATCCTAAACCGCTCTAAGATCTTCTGTATGTAAGTGGCTTGTGACAAGCCTAAGAATCTCCTAGAACGGTTCCTGATGATTTTAACCCCTAGAATAAAGTTGGCTTCACCAAGATCTTTCATCTCAAAGTTCGAGAAAAGTCAATCTTTAGACATCATCAACAGTTGCATGTCATTACCAGCTAATAGGATATCGTCTACATATAGAGGTAGTATCAGAAAAGATCTTCCAGACCGTTTCACGTATACACAATGATCTTCTTCACTCATTGTGAATCCAAAAGTGGTGATGGCTAAGTGGAACCTCATGTACCACTGCCTTGAAGATTGCTTCAACCCATAAATAGATCGTAATAACTTGCAGACTTTCTTTGGATACTTTTTGTCCACATAACCTATGGGTTGTTGCATGTAAATATCTTCATCCAAATCACCATTTAAGAAAGCAGTCTTTACATCCATCTGATATAACTCTAAGTCTAAACTTGCGACAATGGACAAGATCATGCGGATTGAGGAAAATTTTGCAACAGGTGAAAAAGTTTCCTCATAATCAACACCTTCCTTTTGTGTAAAACCTTTTGCAACTAATCTTGCTTTGTACTTGTCCACTGTACCATCTGCCTTTCTTTTGATCTTAAGTACCCACTTGTTACCAATTGCTTTGCGATTGGAAGGCAGATCTACAAGTTCCCAGACTTTGTTCTTCTCCATGGAGGCAATCTCCTCGTCCATGGCAATTACCCAATCAGCCGAATTCGGAGATAATAACGCATCCTGATAAGAATCAGGTTCATCATCGTCAACCGCAACACAAGAGAAAGATTGACCATCGATATCGAAATATCTTCTGGGAATCAAACCTCTTTCACTTCGACGTAACTCAGGAGCCTGCTGAGATATACTCCCACTATCCTGATGAACTATAGGAGTATCTCCATTTGCAGAAGCAGAACTCCCACTCTCCTGAGATACATCGGGAATTTCAAAAAGTTCGGTGGAAACCTTTTGTTTCTTTCGGCTGGGGTATTTGTCTTCGACGAAGGTTACGTCCCGAGATTCAATCTCAGTCCATCCTCCACGATCCTCATAAACTAGAACGTATCCCTTTGAGTGCATTGGGTACCTGATGAATACGCACTCAATAGTTTTACTATCAAGTTTACTTCTATGCTGAGTAGGCAATAAAACATATGCTAAAGATCCCCAAGGACGTAGGTCGGCTAGAGAAGGAATCCTCCCAGTCCACATCTCATATGGGGTCTTAGGAACGGATTTAGTTGGGACTCTATTTAGGACGTAGACGGCTGTAAGAAGCGCGTCTCCCCAGAATGTGGTAGAGAGATTGGCATGTGCCATCATCGATCTGACCATGTCCAATAGTGTCCTGTTCCTTCTCTCTGCAACTCCATTTTGCTGTGGAGTATATGCCATAGTGTATTGCCTAATGATGCCAACGTTTGCACAGTATGATTTAAACGTTTCAGATGTATACTCGCCACCTCTGTCAGATCTGAGAATTTTAATCTTTTTCTCAAGCTGATTTTCAACTTCAGCTTTGAATTTGAGAAAACAATCAAAAGCCTCAGATTTATGTGAGATGAGATACACATATCCATAGCGCGAGTAATCGTCAATAAATGTGACGAAGTATTGGCATCTATTTCTAGCATGTACATTTAAGGGTCCACAGATATCCGTATGGATTATCTCTAGTAAACCCTTTGACCTAGTCGCTTTAGGGAATGGTTTCTTAAAAGTCTTCCCGGACACACAATGTTCACAAAATGGCAAATTAACCTTGGATAATGAACCTAACAGACCAGATCTAGCTAGTCTTGTCATACGGTCCTTTCCAATGTGACCTAACCTCGCGTGCCATTTTAAAGATTCAGATACTACATGTTCATTCGATGTAGCAGACAAAGCAAGAGGCGCATTATCATGTTCTACATCTAGAATAAATAAATCTGAAATTAAATTACCCCATGCAAAGATGAGGTTATTTAGTCCTAAAGAAACTCTTGTCCCGAAAAAACGAATGTCAAAACCATTAACTAATAATCTAGAAACAGAAATTAAATTCCGGCGCATGCCCGGTGCATAAAGAGTATCATGGAGGGTTATTGTGTGCCCTACGCGCGTATGGAGATGATAAACACCAATCCCTAGCACGTCTTCAGCAGCGTTATTCCCCATGTACACCCTGTAGCTCCCTGTGGCTATAGGTCGAAATTCCTCGAGTCCTCGACGATCTCGTGTCACGTGCTTTGTTGCGCCTGAATCCAAAATCTACTCGTTAGATAGGATATCAACGGAAATGATCTCAGAACAAACGCCTACAAACAAAGTATCTTGTGACTGAGGAATTACCGTCTTTTTCTGGGCACACTGACGGGCATAATGGCCGGAATTTCCGCAGACGAAACAGGTGATGTTTGTCTTTTTAGTTTTTCTCTTTTCTTTCCCCTTCTTGGGATTTGGATGAGGCGTTGCGGTCTTCTGTTCCTGATTGTTCTTCTTCGCCTTCTTGCGAGCTTTGAACTTCCTCTTATTAGCTTTCCGCTTGTGGGTTTCTGCTGCAAAAGCCTTGGCCAAACCTGGCTGAATTGCATTCATTTCAACCTCTCGTACCAGATGGCCACAAAAGTCTCTGAACGTTGTGATAGAATCAGTATGGTTCAGAATCGTTTTGATTTGGGCCCATGATTCGGGTAAGGAACGGTGCATAGCTATAATCTTTTGATTTTCAGTTAATTTGCACCCTACATTCCTCAGGGCGCCTATCATCTGCTCCATCTTACGGATATGATCCTTGATGGGGCAACCTACAGGCATCCTGTATTCTTGGAACTCTAATTCCATAGCCCGAACCTTTGCATCTGACTTCTGCTTATAGGCATTAGCCAGTGCATCCCATATCCCCTTAGCGGTTTCATGCACTTCATACGTGGGTATGAGTTCTTTGTGCATTGTGCTAATTAAAACATTACGGGCTGAGCGATTTTGTTTACGCCACTTGTTGTAGCGATTCATCGCAGCCCTATGTTCACCTAGATTTCCATTTTCAGCCAATATGGGTTCCTCTTGAAACCCATCCAGAGTGTGTGAAATGTCATCTTCATCTAGAAGGCTTCGCACTGCGCGGGACCAGTCTTCGTAGTTGTTGCCGTCGAAATGTTGTCCTTTTAGTTGATCGGCGATTAATGCTTTAGAGGCCATCTCTACATCGCATCATGTATCACTACTTAGCTATGATCTAATGTATTGGCACTAATCATCAGAATTTCTACTGGTTATTCAAACTCTTAAGTTTATAAAAGTATACAATCCATCTTATAAGGGATCTGAAAGCCTACATACCTGTATGGGTGGTGCAGATCAATCAAGTTCTCTAAATAAAATGAAATTGATGCTTTTACGACTATCTATTTGTATAACCTACAACCCACCATTATGGGTGTATGCATCATTTAGGGAAGGAATGAAACTCCCACTTAGGTTATGCACAACCTTGGGATAACATATCTATATCCTAATGAAATGATGACTTAATTTTAATCATATAAAAATTAAAGTCAAAATGAATAAATCATTAGATTAAAGAAAATATCAAGACCATTGAACATATATAAGAAGTTCTATGATTAAAAGAAAATACAATCACCACATTGATCGTGTCTATTCATGATGGATCCGATCATTACCATTAATGTTCACCATTGATGATGGATCCTCTCATCAATGTTGATCATCATGGTTGATGATGGTTCCATTCATTTGTGGACCCGTGATCAATAGTGATCATATAGATATATAAAAAAAAATCTCATACATATGCCCACATTAATGCACGCACAAGTACATTAAATAAATCATGAGATATGTGGAGACAGATTAATAAAATCCATAATTTCTTTTATATATATCTCATTTTAATACATACATCGATCATCATTGTAATTTGAGATCTGGACCGTTAATCACAAAAAATGGACCACACCATCGGTTAGTTCTCGCCGAAAAAATCCTAAGTCACTTCCCAATACTTGGCCCAAATCAGCCCACAAATGACCGATTAAAGGTCTTTTTACAAGATACACTTAATCTTGAAGGGAGGTGGTTTAGGATTTTAATCCGGCCTATTACATTTTGTACTAAAATGTTATTCCTATTTAGCCTATTTAGCCACACGTGTATACCTAATTGTGGCCCCCACAATTTTGTCTCAAATTATGGATACAGGTGGTATCATTATAATCATCAAAAAGTTATGTACACAGTAAATAATCATCTTCTCAAATTTGGGCCATTGATGTGGGCCTAAAGTTGAGTCACATTGACCTTTACCAATTAGTGCATGGAAGTGGAGTCATAGTGATCCACATTTTGGGCTATTAACGGCAGCCATGATATTCCATCATTTTGTATGTTTGTGTAGCCCACCTAATATTTGGTTTAGCCTGATTTCTCAAGTCTGACCTTAATCAGGTCGAAATGATGGATTGATGGTCTGGATATTTAGTACATCATCAAGATAGGTCCCAAGAAATTTCAACAATTAGGATCAAACCATCACTGTTCAAGTGGTATGGCCAACTTTATATTTTATCGGCCTAAATTTCGTAACCATGCCGTAAAAATGGGCTGTCCGAAATGGATGACCGGTGTGGATCACACACATACATCATGGTGTAGCCTGTTGTGGCCCTCAGCCCTATCTTAAAAAAAAAGACAATAGGGATGATCTGTCATTGTCTAGAAAAGACAACCCCTCTTGCATAATTATTATTATTATTATTATTATTTTTTTTTTGAGACAGGATTGGTTTTCACTGTGGTTTTTGGAGGCAGCAACAATGGTGGGAGGCAGCAACAATGGTTTTTGTCTCCCATTGCTCGTGGTGTGCGGCGGCGGACTTGGGCGGTCGCTACCATTGCTGGCGGTGGCTCGTGGGTGTTGCGGCTACTGCCTAAGGTCGCTGCCACGGCAACTTGCGGCTAGTGGGTGTTGCGGATACTACCTGCGGCGGCGGCCACGGCAGCGGCTGCCGCTGCTGCTGCCAGCGATGGTGTCGCTGGCCCTGGCCATGGATATATATATATATATATATATATATATATATATATATATATATATATATATATATATATATATATAGAGAGAGAGAGAGAGAGAGAGAGAGAGAGAGAGAGAGAGAGAGACACGAGAGTTTGAAAGAGAGAGTGCACTAACCCCTGCCATGCTACTACCAGCGGCTGCTGCTGCTGCTAGCGGCGGCGGCGGCGGCGGTGGCCATGGCTGCCACTTTTTGCAGTGGTGGCGGCTAAGTGTTGCCGAGCTTGGCAGTGAGCGTAAACCCAAAGCAGGGGTTTTAGGTGGTGCTAGAGGGCTGACCGAGTCTTGCAGAGTCCAGCCCATGGGCTGTGCAGCTGGTCCGCCCATTCCAAGTTGGACCATAGCTGAACGTGTGGTCCAAGCGAAGGCCAAAGAATATTGGCCGGTACAGCCTTAGACCCAACATGCTATTTGGGCTTAGCTCAGTAGTCTTTTGGTCTTAATCATAAAATTCTAATTCTTCTAAATTAATTAATTTATGATTTCAATTTTATTAATCTCCATACCTCAGAGATAAATAAAATGAGATTTGGACAAAAAGGAATATTAATTAGATGATTAATTTGATGATCGACATATTATTAAAATTAATTTAATCTATAATCCTAAAATAAAGGCCACTTACCTCAATTGCGATTATATCCTCTTTAAATCGGAGATCCGCCGTTCAGTGCTCTGATACCACTGTTAGTAATTGCGGAAGTGTGGGCCACCAAGATCTGACGGTCTACACGATGAGAACCTTCGCAAAGCCGATGATTTGTGGTGGATCCAGCGATCCGCCTATTTGCTACAGGAGCAAGTGGGTCTGATCACCCCTCTGATCCTACGGTGAAGATGGTCCCCGGATCAGATCTATGGTTCAGATCTGATGGATGGACCAGATAAACTCTATATGCCTATTCCTCTCTTTTCTCTCCGTATATCACTTATACGTTTCCTCTTCCTTGTGTATTTGATAACGGAAGGAGTCCTCTTATAAATAGAGGAAAAAGGAAATAAGGGATGAGATGAGATAAGGTTGGTTTAACCTTATCTTATCCCATCTCATCTTCTTCCGAGGTTTAAATTTCTAATTAGAAATTCAAACTCTCGGGAGAAGAAGGATGCGGGAACATCCTTATGGGCCCCACCCACAAGTGGTTGTCCACAAGTGGGCCCCATGGGTCCACAATCAACATTAGGATGGGTTTCGGAGATGGCTAATGGGCTGGATTAGCCGATCAGGTGCCTCATTGATCTTTTTCCTTGCACAATCGTCTAGGTATCTAAGACAATCAAGCACACAATCTTCCGATGAGGCTCTCCCGAGATGACCATGGGATCTCTAAAGGCCCAAAGGAAAAGATCAAGATAGCCATCAATGCGACCCATAAACGATTTGTGTCACAGATCAATGGAACCACAAACCGGCTTGACTCAATCTTGAGAATTCGCCCAAGGTGATAGTAAGTCATAAAATGATTGAACCACATTTTCCTGACTCCAACAAAATCAATGTCTTACAAAAATCCAAGATTCTTGAGATATTTCGAAAATAACCACTAGATCCGATTGGCCGTCACCAAAGTAGGTAGATGGCAGGGCAAAAGAGGGAATGTCATAGCTTCAAAACACTAGTGAAACACCACGTCGGGCTTCGATATTGTAAAGGCTTGTTGCCAAATTTTTTTTTAGTAAAAACGACCATTCATGAGTTCTTTTTAAGAAAATACCTGCTTTTGCAACACCTTTAGAAAAAGGCTCTGCAATTCACGTGTAAAACAAAAAGGTGGGCCTAAAAATGACTCATAAAGGGCTGTTATTGGTCTCTTTCAGCCTATTTAAGGGCCACAATTGCAAACAGGTCAAGGAGAGCAGAGGCAAGAGAGGAGAAGGCTATGAGAAGGTTGGTTGTGGCTAAAAGACTCATCTAAAGCCACTTTTGAGTTTAGCTAAAGCCTTAATGCACTGTCTCTTATCCTAACCTTCTGCCATTTCAAGAAAGCTTAAATATAATGTTCCCTTCCTTCACTAAAGCCGAAGAAGATACTAAAGTAATGGGTAAGGTTGAAATTCGGGATATCCGATCATCCCTTTTAACAAAAAAGGATATTTGATTTCCCCTTTTCCTTTTCACATCTTGAATCAAACCATACTCCACTCTGTACATTTTGAGAATACCTACAATTCAAATGCACACATGTATCTTCATTATATTCTTTTATTGTTCTTTTGTTATTTTTTTTGTTTCACCTATCCTGAGTCCTAAAATCCAACATAGTATAGCTTACTATAGTAACATTAAAGATTATCCAAATCACCTTAAAAGCTATAAGCTTATTTGGGAGCTTGTAAAAGGAAGTAAATGGTAAATGGATTTGAAGGTAAATGAATTGGGACTAAATGGCTTTACATAGTTGTGTTTGGATGGGAGTAAATGAAATACATTTGAAATCAAAATATTTCATTTGGATGAGAGTAAATGGGAGGAATTTGAATACATTTGAAAATTTCATTATATTCACATGAATATATTTGATATTTAAAATTGACTTTAATATCCTAAGTGTACATATGTGATATTTAATAGAATGATTGTAATTAGCTCATTGATATGTATACTATAGCAAAAAATGAGGATATTTTGAGCCTTGGGTAGGCCACAAACGTAAGGATCACAAACAAGCAACTTGTGAACGTTTTCTAATCGTCCATTTAGATGGCCATCATTTAAATGGTTTGGATCATTCTTTTGGTGTAATTTTAATTAGTGATGTAGCCAATATTTGGATTGTCGGGGAGCATCATTATCATGACACTTGTATGACCGACATGTGTATAGTGGCACCTTTGTTTACACGTGTGACTTTTCAAGAGAGCTCAAAAAGGCATTTCACCCCCATTTACTTCCAAAGCCTCCTTGGTAGAGAGGATTTCATTTACATGCACATTTACTCCCATTTTATTTCATTTATTTCCATTTACTTTCATCCAAACACACTTCAAATACTATCTACCTCCATTTACTTCCAATTCCATTAATTTACTCTTATCCAACCGGCCCCTAAGGTCCTATAAAGTAGAGAGTGCACAACCCACGTGAAGAAAAGGGTGTTTAACCACTTCATTTTTCGTAACTGCGGGTTCTAGTGGGGTTCTTAACCAGAATCTATGGTACAGGATAATTAACCAAGGAGAGTCGTGAAGAAGGGCAAATGACAATCGTGCCATCACATTGGAGCGAGAGAAGGCGTTTACAAATGCAAAATTCATGCGAACATACATAGAAGTGCACCAGGGCTTTAAGAGCACTATAAGTTAGAGCACTCCTAATTGCACTGAGACACTTTAGAAAGTCCAATACATTCATCTAGACCGTTCATGATATATGATGCATATTTTATGGATTATCATGCAAACATCACACCAATTCAACAAATATTAGACATTTGATCATCGGACTTTAATACGGATGGTCACGATTTAAAAAAAATTACGTCATTCAATAATTTCATCTGTCTATTTTTTAGGATCCATTATAGATTACTGATCTTAAAGAATATCTTTTGTTAGGCAATTATAACCATCCCATCCATCGCTTGAAAAAGGGATGCCTAGAATAAATAATTTCAAAAATCAAGGATATTGGATAATTTAATTAGTGGAATTTTTGGGTGAGATAATCTGTAAAATGTGTTTTGGAGTGAATAAACGGTTCAGATCAATCAATTTGAATTGTCCAAGTTAACGACTAGGGCTGTCAACGGGTCGGATACGGGCCGGATCAGTGATGATCCGAATCCGACCCGATTAAGAATATATCCGACCCGAATCCGACCCGAATCCGATTCGGATCACAAGTATATGATCCGAACCCGACCCGATTAAATTTTTCAAAATCCGTTTCCGATCCGATTATGATCCGACCCGATATCCGACCGGATATCCGAGAGAGAGAGAGAGAGAGAGAGAGAGAGAGAGAGAGAGAGATTATCATATGTTTTTATTTTATTTTATTTTACTTTTTTTATTTATTTTTTTTATCGGGTCGGATCGTTAACGGGCCGGATCAAGGTTGATCCGAATCCGACCCGAATATTAAACGGATCATTGTTGGATATCCGTATCCGATCCGATTATCCGATTATTGATCCGAATCCGATTAAATCGGATCGGATACGGATCGGATACGGATCTTGATCCGTGCCATTGACAGCCCTATTAACGACTGCAACTAAGGAGCATTATATTAATATAAGGAGAGAGAGAATGCATGCAACTGGGAGCACGGAGCGGGGAAGATTGCATTGGATAGGGGTGAGGGCATTTTGGTCATTTCATTCCTCAAGCCTAGGGCTGTAAATGGTCGGGTTCGGGGCGGGTTTAGCCAAAACCAGACCCGCCCATTTACTAAACGGGTCTGGGTCCAAATTTTAGACCCAGACCCTTTTACTAAATGGGCGGGTCCGGGTCGGGTCTGAGTCAGCCCATCAGACCCATTTATAAATGGGTCCGGGTCTGGTAGAGGGAGATCCACCCAGACCCGTTTATAAATGGGTCGGGTCTAATGGGTCCGGGTCTGGATCAAGTATGCAAGCATTTTACAAGGCTTAAAACCGGGTCTGCGCTGGACGGGTCCCTTGTAACATAGACCAAACCCGCCCACTTACTAAATGGGTTTGGGTCGGGTCGGGTCGGGCCTAATATAAAGGAAACCAGACCCAAACCCGTTTAACAAATGGGTCTATTCTTGGACCCAGACCCGTACCATTTAACAAATGGGTTGGGTCTGGGTCAGGTCTAAATGGGTTGGGTCTGGGTACCCCATCGGGTCCACTGACCCATTTACAGCCCTACTCAAGCCGGATTCAGTCGCATGAAAATTACATCCATACGGCACAAAAGCGACTCAAATTTGAAAACTAGGGAGAGGATTACAAATGTCAGAAAATATAAGAGACATGAACCTTTAGGCTCATCCACGCCGTCCATCAGTTTTTTCAGCTCATTCTAGGGCATGAACCAAAAAAAGAAGCAGATCCAAAGGTGAAGTAGACCACACCATAGGAAACAATGGGATAATGATGGCCACCGTTGAAACTTTCTAAGCCCTCTCCCTGATGTTTATTTGTCATCCCACTTGTTCCTAAGGTCAGAAAGACCCGAACGAAGGGAAAACACAAATACCAGCTTGATCCAAAACTTCTATGAGCCTAAAGAAGTTTTTAATGGTGGGCAATTAATCCCCTTTATTTCATGTGATGTGGTCCACTTGAGCTTTACATCTGTTTTATTTTTATTTCAATCCATAAAAGGAGTGGGCAAAATAGATGAATGATGTGGATGAGACACATACATTATGGTGGGCCCACACTCGGCTTTCCGGATGGGATATCCCCAGTGAGTTTACCACGGGCCGTAGTGATATTGTAAGTGTTTATTCACACCGTCCATCCGTTTTAACCGTTCATTTTTAGGATATGAGCCTAAAATAGAAGCATATCTAAAGCTCAGGTGTGCCACACCCTTAATGTAGGTCTGCCTGACCTTATGAACATGTTGGAGGGTAAATAAATAACATGGTGGGCCCTACGAAGATTTCAACAATGGATGTCATTATCCCATGTTTCCTATGGTGTGGTCCCCTTGAGCTTGGGATATGCTTCACTTTTGAGATCCCGAATTAAAATGATCTGGGAAAATGAATGGACAGTATGGATAAAACACATACATCATGATGGTCCCACAGAGTCCAATAGAGAATTTTGATTATGGTGTAACCCTGCTTAAGCCTTAGTGGGTGTTACCCTCACCGTGGGACCTACGTTGATGATGTGTTGAGTATCCATGCCGTCCATCTGTTTCTCCACTCCATTTTAGGACTTGTTACCAAGCATTAAGCGGATCTAAATCTCAGGTAGATCCTACCACAAGAAACATAGTGGTGGTGTAGTGCCTCACCATTAAAAATTTCAAAGGGCCGATCGTAAGGTTGTTTATTTTCCATCTAACCTATTGATAATGTAAATAAGACCTGGATTAAGGGAAAATACAAATATCAGCTTGATCCAAAACGTTTTTGGCCCCAAAAAGTTTTTAATGGTCATTCATCACTGTTTCCAGTGGTATGGTATACCTGAGATTTGGATCTTCTTAAAATTTTGAATATAGTCCTAAATTGATATGAAAAAACAGATGGACGGTATGGATATACAATAAATATATCAATATGGGCCCCACACGGTTAGTAGGTGTTACCCGGGTAACAGCTAATCACTTCCTTCTCTAAAACGATTCCGACTTTTTGTATTTTACGGAGTTCTGAGATTCGGTTAAAAATGGGGGGGTATCTTCGTCAATTAGATATCCTGTCTTTCGTAAATCCTCTCTCTTATGTTTCTGAGATTTCCCACCCGTCTGAGGATTCCACGAGCCGTCTCCGACTCGTATATAAATAGAGACTCTGCTCTTTTGATTTTCTCCGATCGATCTACACAAGGCTTCTGCTTCTACAGATTTTCTCTTGTGCGGATCGAGGTACTTCCATCTCAGATATCTTTCTACATTCAAAACCAGTTCAGATCTGTCTTTTTCACGCCAAGATCCGCCATTTTTGGATTGTTATGGCGTATTCTTTCGTAGGTTTGGATCTTCTCCAGCTCCCGATCTGCTCAATTTCGCTCCCTTTAGCACGGATTCTTGTTAGAAATCCAATCGGTTTTGATCTGATCGTTTTGTGTTGTTTTTCCTTTCTATAATGGTGTTGATCTAGGGAGTTTCTGAGATCAGGAGACCGATCGGATTTGATTGAGATTGCATGTCGTATTTTTTGTCATTTCATTGGCTTGTGGAGGTTACTTCCTGATGATCTTGGAAGAACTAGGATCTGACGTTATTGTTTCATTGTTCTTTTAAATTGTTTTTTTTTTCCCCGAATGGCGAGTATTCAGAGTTAGGTTCCATAAATCGATAACCTTTGTTTCTTGATTAACGAAGAAATATGATTTTTTTTAATAATATTTTTCGACTGAAAAATATGATCAGTGTTTGTTGATCTTATGCATGCATATTAGGTTGAGTATCTCATTGTGTCGGTCTTTGTTGATCTGCTTCCTCAGTAGGTTGAGATCAGTTTCTTTCTGCATGCTTGCCTTTCCCTTTAGAATCTTGAATGTTGATTGTGGTGACTTTTGTTCTTTTGAGGTATGAGATGGAAGTGTGAATAAATAGGAAAGACACAAAGATATTATAACTCTGAAACCATGCTTTCAACCTTACAAAAATATAACGGCCCAAGTAGCATAAACCTTACCTAATTCTGTAATGCTTTTCTAATTAAAATAAAATTAAAAAAAAAGAAGAAGAAAGAAATTCGAATTGCCAGTTGTAATGTTTCATTGGCTGATGTAAGTCTTTTATCCTGCAACTACTGTTATTTGGAAAATCGGTGTTTAATTAAAAAAGAGGCTGTTATGGATGCTGATACAAAATTTATGAAATGTAACAATTTGGGGACATTATAGTGTTTTTCTGAAGCCAAGCTTCAAATCCTCACTGAAATATTCGTGTTCTGTCTCTTTTCCTTGGAGCAGATTTTTAGCTGTTGACATGGCATCGGCAGCTGCACCAACGGGATGGTTGAGAGGAAAAGTTAAAGCTGTTCCTTCAGGGGATTGCCTGGTGATAATGGGGAGTACAAAGGCTGACATCCCTCCCGAGAAGACCATCACCTTGTCCTCTCTTATTGCTCCTAGACTGGTGTGTGCTAAGTCTTTCTGCATCTGTGATCCTCATTAAGCATTTATTTTTCTGCTTCAATTTGATTTTTTTTTTTTTTTGCCAGCAGGACTTCCTCATGTAATGATGCATAGTTTGTTTCATAGATGTTTGTAGCGGAAGTAATTGATAATGATATTTACACAGCTTTGCAACTGCATGAGTAACTTGTTTTGATAGAGTGGCTTTTTTTTTTTTTTTTTTTTTTTTAAATTTTTATATTTCACATAGGCTGCATTTCTTTGTCATCACTTTTGCTCCATGCCATTGTCAAGGCAAATTTTAAAAGGGTGGTTGTTGGTTATTGGATATATGATGTCAAGTTTACATGTCAACAGTAATTTCACCATTCCAAAAAAGTGACTTGTCATGCTTAGATGTTAAATATTCTCATTATCTAGCAGATTACTGAATGTGATGAACTTACAACCATATGGGTCGAGTCCATACCTTAATCGGGTGGTTCTCTATGTCGCAACCTTGAGATATTTAAGTTGACAGTTTTGCTTGTCTTCTCTTAGTGATAGTTTCATGGTATAGTATCTTGGTAAAGCCAGTGACCCTATTTTTTGGAATACTTTTTCATGTGTCCCAGGCCCGTAGAGGTGGTGTAGATGAACCATTTGCCTGGGATAGCAGGGAGTACTTAAGGAAGCTCTGTATTGGAAAGGTTCTTTCCCTATAAACTTTTCCACCTTGATTTGGTGCCATGCTTAACAATTTCTTTTGTAGTGAAAAATTTATCCAGTTCTGATGTCATGGTCTTGATTATTGTAGGAGGTCACCTTTAAAGTAGATTATACAGTACCATCCATAGGGCGAGAATTTGGTTCTGTTTTTCTTGGTGATAAAAATGTTGCCATGCTCGTTGTTTCTGAAGGCTGGGCAAAGGTATTCTGTTCAAGTTATGAATTAATTCTCATTTGCACCCTAAATATGTAAGGTGAAATATTTCTTAGCACTTTTAGTTTTATGTTGAACGAATATAATTTATGCAGGTTAGGAATTAATTCTCATTTGCACCCTAAATATGTAAGGTGAAATATTTCTTAGCACTTTTAGTTTTATGTTGAACGAATATAATTTATGCAGGTTAGGGAGCAGGGCCAACAGAAAGGAGAAGCTAGCCCTTTCCTAGTGGAATTGCAGCGTCTTGAAGAGCAAGCGAAGCAACAAGGTTTAGGCCGTTGGAACAAGGCTAGTGTGCATGTTCTCACATTCTCTGTTCTTTAGCTAGTTTCTGCTGATTAGAAAATGGATTACAAACCCTTGCCTCGATCCAAGAGGTGATCTTCTCCCACTTTTTGTTTCCCCAAAAGTAGTCATTTGGGGCTTGCCTGTTGAGGGTTGCGGTGATCCTTGTTTGGCCTGAGCTGGCTGCTGTAGATTAACTGGGCCTGAAAGTCAGGTCTGGCCCCAATCCCAGACCTGGAAGGTTCGGCTTATGATACTAAAAGGCTAGCCTCACCTATTGCTATCCCTATTGCCTAGTGAAGCTCATCATTTATCAATATTAAGAAGGTATTCTCGTATTTCGTCTACCAAGGAAGTTGTAGCCTTGCATGATCCAAAAGGTTGTAGTTGACGAAAGAAAGAAAAAGAAAGGAGGAGGAAACAACAACAACAAACATATACTTGGGATCAGTGTTTTAAATAGCTATGCTATGTAGCGTGTAGCTTACGCTACATAGCGTAGCTTAGCCTAAACGCTACGTAGCTCATGAAAATAGCTTAAGTTGCTTGTAGCCTACGCTACATGATTAATTTGGATACGCTACACGCTTCATAGACTACGCTACACGCTACATAGCTCACATTACAAGTCATTTTCACTATAACATTAAAATCAATAATGTTTTTAATGATTTGTTACATTTTTCCATTTCAATGAAAATTCGTTAGTCTTTTCGATGCTTTTAGTAAAATAATATAAGAAATAGTTTTAAATCAGTTTTATTGCTCTTTCACTTTTATACTTAATCATTACCGCTTGCTATTACTTTAGGTTGCACTTGGTTGCACCAAATATCATGAAATTTTGTTAAATTTTATTATTTATCATCTAATTTGGTGCAATCAAGTGCAACCTTGATTAAAAATCTAAGTAGTGTGTAGCTTACGCTACACGCTATGTAGCTTACGCCTCACGCTTCAGAGGGCTGAAGGCTACGCTACACGCTATTCGCTATTTAAAACACTACTTGGGATTAAGATCTCATGTTCAATGTGGTTGTTTTTTGATGCAGGCACCTGGCTCTTCAGAGTCAGCCATCAGGAATCTACCTCCTTCCGCCATTGGGGATCCTAGTAACTTAGATGCAATGGGCCTCTTAGCTGCCAACAAGGGTCGGCCTATGGAAGGCATTGTTGAGCAGGTTCGAGATGGTAGTACTGTTCGAGTCTATTTGCTTCCAGACTTTCAATTTGTCCAAGTATTTGTTGCTGGTATCCAGGTAAGAACCGTGTAGTTCCTGTCAAGGTCTCATCAATCTTATACCAGTTTGCTTATTTTATAATTTATACTGATTAAATCTTTACGTGTTTACAATTAGGCCCCATCTATGGGAAGAAGGGCTGTGATAGAAACAGTTGCAGTTGCAGAGCCTGAAATAACTTCTGAAGACACCAATGGAGAAGTTTCTAGTGAAACTCGACCACCACTGACATCAGCACAGAGACTTGCGGCCTCCACTGCATCTTCTACTGAAATATCACCGGATACATTTGGAAGAGAAGCTAAACACTTCACAGAGATTCGTGTTCTGAACAGAGATGTGAGTGGGTTGCTGTTTTGCACATAAAATGTTCTGTTGCTATTTATGTTCTCAGCTAATCCACTTCTTGATGAAATTGGCAGGTTCGGATTGTGCTAGAGGGTGTAGACAAATTCAGCAATCTGATTGGTTCAGTATATTATGATGATGATGATTCACTAAAGGACCTGGCATTGGAACTAGTAGAAAACGTATGTTATTTATTTTATAATGAACAAAATTGAGTATAATTGTGGCATATTTCCTTTAATAAATTTTATTGTTACCAACAAAACTTAAACTTTTGGCATACAAAAGCATCAAGTAAGCTTCTCTTCAGGATTAATGATGCCCCTGCTATTTCCTACACTAATTTGAAGTAGATAAGTTCCATTGGTTATTTGCTGAGTTGCTAGGTTTTTGAGGTTATAATATGTCCTGGTCAATGTTTGATCTCTGATTGATTGAGTTGTCATTAAGGCTTCTGGTATGGGGTTCAAATCCTTTTTTTTTTGTTTTGTTTTAGCCAAAAGGATATAAATTCATAATCATAAGAATGCATTTATCTGTGCCATTGAGTTGCAGATGGTCGTCCAATGAAGACCGTATTCTAGTTACCTCCCATGATGTTGAGGGTTTAGCTCCACATTGCAATCACATTAATTTCAAGTTTCCCTTGACAGGATTGCAACTACAATATCGGGGTTCTTCCTTATTATGACTACTAGGAAATAACTATACAGTTTGATCATTGATTGATGGGAAAAATTGCAGTTGGCGATTTTCTTGTTTAAGCTGATTGTTTGCAAGTCAATTCACTTATGTATCCAAATGCAACCTAAGGGTTTGTTTTATCCACTAGGAGAGTTGGAGGTAATATTGAAATGACCCAGTTTTTATTTCCTTTCACAAAGTGAATAGTGGCTATGCTATGCATTTTGATATGAGCTCGTCCCATCAGAATAGGCAGTAAGTCATAATTTTCATCATCATAGCCTTGCCCATTTTCTATAGGTTAGATTCTTGCTAACATTAAGTGTCGACCAATGTTCTAAAACCTGGAATGGTCCCCAACCTGTGCAGCTCAGTCCAAACTGGTCCAACCAGTGATATGTATGTGAATTGTAGATGAGTAGAAGGAGAAAGAAGGTAACAGCAGCAAGGAAAATTGTTGGATAAGAAGCCTTTTTCCCAGGAAGAACGTTGCGGGCGTTGGAACTTTACTGACTGCATCTTACATTTAAGCCATTGAAGAAAAGATTGACTTGTCCAGTTGGGATGGATTAAATGCACCTGGGTTGTTGGACCATTTGACCTGGATGGTTTTATTGGTTTCTTGCCCAAAACAGGTTTTTATGATCCAGCCCATTTTTGTTGGTGTGTTTTGGTCCAGACTAGTCATATCAGCTAGCATGCTATGGGTTTTAAAACACTGAACCAGACGAACTTCTACTTGTATTCTTTGTTAGCAACATCTGTAAGGTTTTCAGGGCGACCAACAACCTATGGGCATGGATGTGCACATATTGTCATTATCTCAGAATATCACCTTTGATAAAATATTATGTGGCATTTGCTGCTTTGGATGCTTCACAACCATCAGAGACCCCTAGTTTGGTTTTCTTTCGAGCTCCTATGAGGACAACATGCACATCTCCACCAGTTGTTACATTAATTCGGAGACATTCTAATTCTATGGGCATGGCACTGCTATCTTTCCTGTTACTGCGTTCAGCCACCTATGAGTCTGTGTGGGTTCATAAACAGTGTGTCAACACTGAGGCTCTGTTCACTACCACATCATCCTTGCTGGATGCTGTCCGGAAGATACTGTTGCCATCTATATTCGATCATAGGTGTTCCGCATTCATGCAAATGTCTTGTATTTTGTTTAACCTGATCCCATGTTGAGTAGTATTTTTGGTAAAGTAATATGTAACCCTATTTGAGTAGGATTAAGGTTGGGCTTACATAAAGCCTTGTTTAGTGGTGGCTCTCGGTTGTGTACTTTGAAACTTCAACACAGTGAAAACTCTTCGATGTTCTTCTCTTGTGGACACAGTCACCGACATGTAAATCCTTGTTCTCTTGCCTGTTTTGTGCTCTTCTATTATTCTTTTGTTCTGTTGCAATCTCTTGATATAATAATAAGTTCAATACCCAAAGTGTTATCCTTGTGCTTATTGGATTCAATCAGGATCAAGCTCGTGCTTTGGCTTTGGCATGAGATGGTAGGGCCATAACATGCTTGGGTCTGGTGTACCACGGCCGGAACCTGGTCCATTGACAGCCCTAGTCTCTAAAATGGGTAACATGTTGATCGTGCCCTTTCGTAGGGATGTGCAAGTACCTGATCAGCCCCTTGCTATACTGTCCTTTCTCCCTAGCCCACGTGGTCCATCTAATGTACATCGAGAAAAATCTCCAACATTTTGAAAATTTAGTTATATCCTGTTGTATTTTTAGAAAACAGCATTGACTTGATAATATCCTGATATTTCAAATATCACTAAAGCCCCCAATAATATTATGATGATATGCCAATATTCACCTCTTTTAATATCAAGAAAAAAATTCCTGGTAATCATTTTCCCCCTCTTTTTTTACTGCTTAATTTTTTCTGTTTTATTTTATCGTTTGCATCTTCTGTGAGATTTTTTGAATTCCAGATGAAAACCTCAAGTTAGGAAAAATTACAAGAAATTCTTTGGTGAAAAATTGACGGGAAATGAGATTCCTCACCATGCAATGTGTTAGTGAAAGGACACCGGTTAAATAAAAAAAAATAAAAATGATTGTCGCCAACGGGACTGGTGGAGATGGTTTGTACCTTATGTTCTTATATTCTACTCATTATTGGACGTAGTAGTTTCCTCATTACCTAATGCTAACATCTCTACATAATGAGAGTAGCTGGGGTCAGAATTTTGAATGCAGTTACTTTTTGGAATTGCTCAAACTATGCCTGATTAAAGGACATGGGAAGGGTTTTAAATAAAAAGAAAGGGCGTTGGTGAAACCCCCTAGCAAGTGGTCCTCAACCAGAAAAGGGGTTTTGTGCTAGATCCAAGCTTTTCCATGATGTTTTACCCATACTATCATCTGGACCAAAATTTAGGCGGCATCTAGAAAAATATCATTTAAACCATCCATTTGTTTTGTATGATCTTGTCTATCTCAGGAGTGAATCTGCCTGTTTTTTATGTAAGATGATCTAATGGAAAGCTCAGATCTCACACGCTAGTGGCATGTTAACATGTGCACCGGCGTGTAGATGAGCTGGGCTGTCAACACTTGTGGGCCTAGCAAACCTCGAAGAGACCTGCTTTTTTCAACTGCTCCCCTATACCAAGTCTTACAAACCACTTCCTCTCTCTCCACTTGCAATGGCATGCCTTGTGTCAGCTAGTAAGTTTGTAACTCAAAGTTAGCGGCTTGTCCTTTTGTTTTGGATGCTAGATGGAGATGCAAGTCGTCCCATCATATTGTATTCTCTTTAGTCATGTGCCCTACTTAATGACATTGTTGCTGCATTTTGAGCTTTGAGGTTGAGCACTTTTGTAACTGTAGGAAACTTGTCTTGTTACTTGAATTGCATAGTTTTCGTAATATTCTGGTTTGATCCTTCCCACTCTTTTCATCCTTTTCTTTTCATTAATGCATCCAGAAATAATATTTTTATTACTTGGGAGGATATAACTTTCCAGAGTGTTGGATTTCTTTCCTGTAGGGGTTGGCCAAATATGTAGAATGGAGTGCAAATATGATGGAGGAGGAAGCCAAGCGGAAGTTGAAGGCTGCCGAGCTTCAAGCGAAGAAGGATCGCTTGAGAATTTGGACAAATTATGTTCCCCCAACTTCAAATTCAAAGGCAATCCACGACCAAAATTTTTCAGGAAAGGTAACTGACTTTTCCAAGCAATCATTTTGACAAGAAACTTCATGTTTATATAGTTCATGTGTATGTATGTATCTGAAGTTTGGTGTGACCCCTCGTCCAAGTGGGACGCACATAGTGATGGGCTGGATGTCTGAACCACATCTCAGTGGGCCCTATTACCCTATAAACAATCAGCAATCCATGACCAAAACTTCACAGGAAAGGTAACCGACTGTTCCAAGCAATCATTTTGACAAGAAACTTCGTGTATATATAGTTCATGTGTGTGTATGTATCTGAAGTTTGGTGTGACCCCTCATCCAAGTGGGACACATAATGATGGGCTGGATGTCTGAACCACATCTCAGCGGGCCCTATACCCTATAAACAATCAGAAATGTTTCAGTGGGTGGTCACTGCTCTCAACTATTCTCTGTGGTGTGGCCCACCCAAGTCATGGATTGGCCTGATTTTTAGGCCCATGGTCACCATGGAGGGGTGCATCTAATTGATGGTGTGGATGTCCGACACACATGATGGTGGGCTCCACAGAGTTCAGCCTCATGGGAAGCTCCCGTGAGGTCAACCTCATAGCATTAGTGATGGTCTCCTGCAAGCTATGCGAGCAAAGGGTGGTTAGTTTGGGTGGCCCACTGTGATGTGTGTGTGAAATCCACTTCGATCATCAGGTGATGTGACCCCATGCTAGGTCTAGAACCCAAAAAGCAGGACCATCCGTGATTCAGGTGGACCACATGATTGGAAACATGTGATCAAGGGGCCATTTACCCTCCAAAAGTTTACCTTGGTGTGGCCCACATAAAATCACAGATGGACCTAAGTTTTGTCGCCAGGAATAAATTTTCGCGAGGCATCTAACGATTAGAGTGGATTTCGCATAATCATCACAGTGGACCCTGTAAAAAATCAAGGATGGATGTCCCTCTCCCGACTATTTCATTTGGTGTGACCAACCTAAATTACGGTTCAGCCTGATTTTGGTCCCTTAGTCTAATGTTGGATGATGAAACTGATGGTCAGAGTGGATTTTATGTACATATCATGGTGGGCCCCATAAAAACTCAAGGGTGGTCGTCTCTCTCCCAATTGTTTCCCTTGGTGTGGGCCGCCTGAATCACATATTTGCCTGATTTTTGAGCCCTAGGCCAAACATGGGGTCACACACCTAATGGTTAAAGTGTATTTCTGAAACACATCATGGTGGGGCCCACCGGAGCCCACCAACCCTTTGCTTGCATGGATGGTCTCCCCGTGCCACTGGTCGCAGGAGACCATCTGTGTGTGTGTGTGTGTGTGTGTGTGTGTGTGTGTGTCTATATATATATATATATATATATATATTATTTATTTATTTATTTCTATTCCTTAATTGTTCTTTGGTTTTGTTAAGGTAGTGGAGGTTGTTAGTGGGGACTGCATTATTGTGGCTGATGATGCCATCCCTTTCGGCAGTCCACTAGCTGAGAGGCGAGTGAATCTCTCAAGCATCAGGTCACCCAAAGTAGGCAATCCTCGCAGAGATGAAAAACCGGCTCCCTATGCCCGTGAAGCTAAGGAGTTCTTGCGCACACGTCTTATTGGCCGCCAAGTATGTACTCCAGTCTCTCCATGAATAGTCTATTCAAAATTGAATAGTCTATTCAAAATTCTTTGCAAAAAAAAAATAAAATGATATTTTTGTCTTTACAGGTAAATGTATCAATGGAATATTCTAGAAAGGTCAGCATGGCTGATGGGCCTAGTCCAGTACCTGCAGCTGGCTCCTCAGACTCTAGGATCATGGATTTTGGATCAGTCTTCTTGGTGTCTCCATCCAAGGTTGAGGCTGAGGACACAGCAACTGCTCCAACTTCTGGAGGCAGCCAACCAGCAGGAGTAAATGTTGCTGAGCTCGTTGTTGCACGCGGATTTGGCACAGTTATCAGGCACCGAGATTTTGAGGAGAGGTCAAATTATTATGATGCTTTGCTGGCTGCTGAATCTCGTGCTATCAATGGAAAGAAAGGGATCCATTCTGCCAAGGATCCTCCAGTGATGCACATAACAGACCTGCTAACGGTCAGAAGTTGAACAATTTCACCTTTATATATTTTTGATAAGTTTCTTGATCCCTTCTAATCACATCTGGATTTACAAAACTTGACCAATTCCCAGTGATTTTA
Organism: Liriodendron chinense; assembly: GCA_003013855.2. NCBI lineage: Eukaryota > Viridiplantae > Streptophyta > Magnoliopsida > Magnoliales > Magnoliaceae > Liriodendron > Liriodendron chinense. Next base: position 1,804,391 of record ML058479.1, read on the forward strand.
TTTCCTCAGGCATCTGCAAAGAAGGCCAAAGATTTCTTGCCTTTTCTGCAACGGAGTAGAAGACTACCTGCTATCGTGGAGTATGTCCTGAGTGGTCATAGGTTCAAATTGCTGATTCCCAAGGAAACTTGCACTATCGCCTTTTCTTTCTCTGGCGTTAGATGCCCGGGTCGTGATGAGCCTTTCTCAGACGAAGCCATTGCTTTCATGAGAAGGAAGATACTGCAGAGGGACGTAGAGGTACTGTTTACTTCTGCTAATTTCCTCAAGTTCTTTCATATTCTATGCTGTTCATTTTTTGGGTTTCATATGCAGATAGAAGTAGAAACAGTTGACAGGACTGGAACTTTCTTGGGATCCTTGTGGGAATCAAGGACAAACGTAGCTGCGTCTCTGCTAGAAGCTGGGCTAGCAAAGCTTCAAACTTCTTTTGGCACCGATAGAATCCCAGATGCTCACCTCCTTGCAAAGGCCGAGCAGTCTGCTAAAAACCAGGGACTGAAAGTAAGAAACGTTAATTCAAATGGTGTAGGACTGGTTTTTCTTCTGAAGGGTCTGCTTACAGATATTTTCTGCAGATTTGGGAGAACTATGTTGAAGGACAGGAAGTTGCAAATGATTCATCTGTTGCTGAAAGCAAACAGAAGGAAGTGCTTCAGGTGCTTTGTAACAATTGCTGTATCTGTCATCTTTCTTATTGTTTTCTTAAATCAGATAATTTACTTATCTTCCTGATGATTGCTTTCAGGTGGTGGTAACTGAAGTACTTGGCGGCGGCAAGTTCTACATCCAAACAGTCGGTGACCAGAAAGTGGCTGCTATTCAAAAGCAGCTAGCTTCGTTGAACCTTCAAGAAGCCCCTGTTATTGGTGCTTTTAATCCTAAGAAGGGTGATATTGTCCTTGCTCAGTTCAGTGCAGATAATTCTTGGAACAGAGCCATGGTAAGATTTACACTCAAACATCCTTATTTCAACCTGTAATACATTTATTATTGTAAGAAGAAGAAGAAGAAGAGCCTGCCAAAACCATAGTTCATCTTATATGCAGTTGAAAATTGGTAGTAGTAGTCACATTGCAGTAATTATATTTCTTGGAGCGTTTATCTGCCATCTGTCCCAGCAACTTGGCTAAACTCTTCTATTCTAGCCGAACCCTTTTCTGAGTAAAATTACAATCTACCTTAACTCCGTGAAGAAAATTGTTCTATTGATCTTGTTTTATATCTTTAGAAGTGCGTCAGCTTTTTTCTTGGGCCGTTATCTGCTATCTGTCCCAGCAACTTAGCTAAACTCTTCTATTCTAGACAAACCCTTGAAGAAAATTGTTGTATTGGTCTGAGTAAAAAAACAATCTACCTTAACTCTGTGAAGAAAATTGTTGTATTGGTCTTGTTTTATATCTTTAGAATTGCATCAGCTTTTTTTGATCCACCAAATTGCCACTGCTGTAGAGTTTTTTTTTTTTTTTATAATTTTTTTTTATTAAATCCCTTAGGAATAACTATGGTCCTTTTTATTCCTGAAAGACTTAGTCATTAAAAAAATGAGATTTTTTTAATGCCTTGGATTTATTTATTTCTTATTTCTTATTTTTTTAATTATTGGCATGCTGGGATAAAAGCCACAATTTCATGATTGCAACCTGGACCACTGATCAAGTTGAGCCACAGGTTCAACTTCACCTGGCAATTTACCACCAAATTGATGCATATTTCTGGAAGTAAAACTAGCACATTTTTGTTTCCTCAAGCAATCTTTCAACCAAATATAAGTCTATCTGTTCTTCAGTGGATTAAACCTATGTGAAATCTTTTATTACTCTGTATAAGGCATAAATGACTAAGGACTTTTCATGTTATCAAATATATGATTGATCATCACTTTGGCTGAAGAAGAATGAGGCAGCATAAGGTGCTGACTTTGACACGTTTGGGACATATATTTTACACTAATGTGTTTGGTCGAACCAAATTTCATGAAATATCGTTAAAATTTGAACCAAATTAGACTGTCTAAGCATGAAATATCATGCAAAATTCATGATATTTGCTGCAACCAAACTTAACACACCCATGGGAATTTATTTATTTATTTATTATATAGGCAAGCTGGACTTGACCTCAATGTTGGAACGCTCACTCTCACCATTGAGCTGCGGGCGTGAACCCAACACACCCTTAGTTCTTATTCGCTTTTTTAATAGAATTCAGCTTCATCATTAAAAAATGCTTACCCTATTGTCAAAGGGAGAGGAGCCTTATGGGTTGCTTCAGAAATGTTAGATAGCTGATTTTGTCTCTCTTGCGCGCGCGCTAGCTCTAGCTCTCGCTCAAAAAAAAAAAAGCAGCATTCTCACCAAAGACTAGACCGATACACTACATATATTGGCGTATTGGTTGTTATGCCCCTCGTATCGGCCATTTCACTGATTCAGCATATCCGTAATGGTGGGCACTGTTACGCCCACCGTTATCGCAACGGAACACCTTGGCTTTACCACTCATGCAAGATCTTAGATTCTTTAAAATACTATGAAAATTTCTTTGAACACTTAAATGGTATAAATTTAATTGATAGAAGGATGAGAAGTGCTTCTTTAATAATGGGTTTGAGCATGTAGCTCAATGGTAGTCAGGATGTGTTTCAACATTGAGGTCTTGGATTTGAGCGCAGCTTACAAAGAAAGAAAGAGAGAAATGCTTCTCTAATAAATGTAAATAAAATTGTCTCGTAACTGATGCCGAAACCTTCTCCTTTTTTCGTCTTTCTTTTTTGGTAAATGATGCTGAAACCTTGATCATTGATGTTTGAGTGGATTTGTAAGTTGTACAAACCTTCCACATAGGTGCTGCCCCCACTGCATATTGCTTTGAGTTGTGTTTTCTCATTTGCTAACATTTTGGAATAGAAGCTTACCTGCTCCCCACTCAAAACTGCTGCTGCTTCCCTCAACCCCTGGTGCAACTATAGGGGATAAAGTCCAGATTCATATAATGTAATATTGTCCTGATGCACCAATATGCATAATGGGACCCATGGTGGGCGATCTCGACTGTTGCTCTTATAAACTTCCTGAAGTCTGATTAAAGATTCTTAATCCTTCAGTTAAGAGAAGAATACAACAATAGTTAAATCAAAGGCCAATGACTTGGTGGCCAGAACATATGGAAGTGTTTGCTGGGTTATCCTCTTTTGCGATGGATCCTGTAAGATCAACAAAATGACCCCACTTGTACAAAATTGGTGTGTCAGGACACTAGATGCAACAGGACCCAATCGTTCCTCTTGATTTAATAATTGAAGTATGATTTTTTTTCTTTAGCCTTTTTAATATCTTGACTATCAATTCCATTTTGCCACTCATGGTGACTAACTTACATTCACATGTGAAAAGATTGTCAATGCGCCACGTGGAGCTGTTGAATCTTCAAAGGACCAGTTTGAAGTCTTCTACATTGATTATGGGAATCAAGAATCAGTTCCTTACAGTCGATTACGGCCTCTTGATCCCTCCATTTCCTCTGCCCCGGGCCTTGCTCAACTATGCAGCCTTGGGTATATAAAGGTCCCTAATCTGGAGGAGGATTTTGGCCAGGAAGCGGCAGAGTATCTGAGCGAGTGCACCCTGAACAGTTCGAAGAAGTTCAGGGCTATGGTTGAAGAAAGAGATACTTCTGGTGGAAAAGTGAGAGGACAGGGAACCGGTACAATTCTTATTGTAACTCTGGTTGACATAGAGGCTGGTTCCAGTATCAATGCTGCCATGCTACAGGTCTGATCCTATGCCTCATCTTTTTACTTTAGTCCATTCATCATCTTTTTGTTTCATCAAATGAGCAAATGGTCTTTGGATTTCTGATGGGGCCTTGGCTAGATCTAATGTTCTGATCCTATGCCTCATCTTTTTACTTTAGTCCATTCATCATCTTTTTGTTTCATCAAATGAGCAAATGGTCTTTGGATTTCTGATGGGGCCTTGGCTAGATCTAATGTTCTGAAAGTCATATGGGATCCTAAAACTGCAAGATGTTTGAAATCATAGATCGTAAATCATAAATTTGAAGATTGTAGAACTCTTATTATGTTTCATAAAATATAGAAAAATATTAAATAATACATTTTTAGGTAAAAATGTAAAAAGGTGGGATATGATTAGGACTTCTATTTTCTATCATGCCACATCACATGACATACAAAATATCAGCATAATTTTTTTGAGGGGAATATTTTCTTTTTCCTTTTTATTTTTTTGAAGGGCAAATCTCAAAATAATACGACTATAAATTATTGATTGTTGCTTATAAAGAAATAATAACTGTGTTTTTGGGCTTCCTACTTCCAAGTTCTGATTTCCAAAACTAAAGCCCCAAATGAATGAAAGGTAAATACTGAAATCTCAATCTATACAAATGGTCAATCAATTTTGTTGACATGTTCATCTCTGCTATAACCAACATCATTGGAGTCATCCATGTATGAAGTATCATGAAATGATGCAAAACTTGAAAGTGCCTCTCGTAAAGTGCTTAATGCAAGTAAGATTGATATTATTTAGGCTTAAAGGGCCCAAATAACTTCTGCAGGAAAGAAAATATAGAAAGCAAGTAGCAAATTTACAGGCTACAATTTAGCCCACTACTGTGATCCTTGCTTATTGATTGAATCCGTTAGATTTAAGTCAAATCGTGTGGTTGAATCATGAAGATTTACCAATAAATCATTTTCAATTATTATTGTTATTATTATTTTTGGGTGAATGGGAGCTAGACATAAGATTAAATTTTTTTCCTATTGGATTTGAATTGAAGTGTAATTCAAATTGGAAATTAAAAGTTGTAAGATTTTAACAACAACTGCTAGATCAATATTCCAAATTTCTTTTCTTTTCTTTTTCCTTTTTTTTGTATTTTGGTAATGTGAAGATGGATTCTGGATTCTGTACTCCAGTTCTGCTAAGCCAAGTCAATCCGGCTGCATTCCAAGTCAGATGCCTGAGTTTTCTGACCACTAAAATGGGCATCTTGATCTAAACATCGAGGCTCTTCTAGGACGCACAAACATTCAGTTTGATAAAGAGGACATTTCAATATTAGTGGTTTTGCCTAGTATTCATGATGCGGAAGTAGCTCTCAATTGTGACCACGTTCCTTTCAGCACCACTAAGTAACATAATTGCAATTTCAAGCCCAGTCCCTACTATGAATACCAAGTAAATTACAAACATGGTTGCTTTCACTTTATTAGATTAGTAACTGCAATTCAATTTGATAGTTCATCCAAACACACCCAAAAAGAAGTATCAGGATTAATTAGATATTAATATTATATATCCCATGTTGCAGAATGGCAATAACCCAAACTCGAGTCAGCAATCATTCTTGTTATTCAGTGTCTTGTTTGAGTTCTGAATAAAGTCTACTGGTTGCAAAATTATAATTACGTAGCTGATTCAAACCCGGAAATGGGAGGACTCCCTAGTGAAGATTGATTCTGCAGTTTGTCTTTTTCTATAATCTGAAACTTTTCATGTTTATAGGAAGGACTTGCTAGATTAGAAAGAAGGAAGAGGTGGGACACCAGGGAAAGGCAGTCAGCCCTTGATAACTTGGAAGAACACCAAGCAAAGGCGAAGCGTGAGAGGCTAAAGATGTGGCAGTACGGAGATATCCAATCTGACGAAGAGGACTCGGCTCCGCCTGTAAGGAAAGCCGGTGGTCGCCGATAATTGCAAATCTGGTACTGTAGGTTAGTCTTAAGTTATAATTTAAGATAATTTTATACTTGATAGAGAAACTGAGGCTGTCAAAAAATGTGGGGAGAGTTAATTTTTATTTACTTCTCGTGTGCTTCTCTTCATTTTTTTTTTTTCTTTCTTTTTATGTTTTTTTTTTTGACCTGTAAGGAACATTTGTTGTTACCTCTATCAATAAGGGGAATCCTGACACGGTCTGCCTCTCTCCACTCTGAGACTGCAGAGGCCCTTAACATCAGTGGTTTTCTTAATGGGTGTTCTGGTGCTGCTCCTACATTATTGTTTTTTATCTAGTTTCATTAGTTCTTTTTTGTTTTGTTTTGTTTTTTTTTTTTAAATTTCCCTTTGCATCGTACAATATTAGCAAATTTCCTAGATGACTGTCGAATTAACAAGCTTGGTTGTGTTTTTATCCTTTTCCTGGTGTTGTAGTTGCAGTCATTCTTACTGTTTCATGACAAGTATTTGAAATATTGTTTTCTGGTGTTGTAGCTGTAATCATTCCTGGTGGGGATTTCCAATCCAATGGTTGATTAATATTCTCGAATTGGATAGATGAACATCTACTGATGAGCAGTGTGTTTTCCCTAATTTAGGTAAATATAGGGAGAGGAGGATCTCCACATGGTCTTTCTAAGTTACAGAAAAGATATGATAGGATCACTAGAGAGTTAATCTGGTTCCCCATGTGTTTATATTGGGTTGGACTTTGGATCATTTACGTGGTGGGGGAACAGGTCAGAGGCTTTGGCAAATTTCCTCATCATTCCTTGATCGAGTTACCTGGGTTGTGAGTGATTTTATTCCAGAGGCTATCTAGCGATCATGATTTAGAAGGGTATTGATATGATCCTCCATTTGAAGCCCTGCATGCTAGTCTGATTTTTCAATTTTTTGTACAACTGGAGCTCATATTTTAATGATCCAGACCGTCGGGCTGATGTGTCCCTTCACAGAATGGTTTGCATTCTTTAGTATTATGAGCATGTTATCCTGTTATGGATGGGCATCTGTGTTATACAGCAGACGGTAGCTTCTGTTGCTTTTTTTTTTTCTTTACACAATGGATTTCCTTGCCTTTTGTCAGCTGTTTGATTCATGCAACATACCGATACTGTGTGCATCATTAACACACTATATTGGTATTAATAAGTGATATATATATTAAAAATCTATTCCATTGGTGATAGTTACGAATTCACTTATTTATTTATTATTATATTTTTTGCAGGCGATCCTTTAATTATTTCTTAAGGGTATAGTTTGAAATTGTCACAATCGGTAGAAAAACATAATAAAGGTTGGCATGAGACTGGATGGCTCTGATCTTCCAATCTCTATGATGGTCCTTGATCTTCCAATCTCTATGATGGTCTTCTCGCATGGTCCTCCATAGGGGTCCATTTGTATCATGAGTTATGGTTCCGACATGTACAAACTTAAGGACATTGTGCTGATCTTCCGTTGAGAATACGGTGCATTTGTACCATGTGATTCATATGATCCTCCACAATTTAGTGTGCGTTTGGTTGCATCAAATATCATAAAATATTATTAATTTTGCACCAAAGCTGGATTGATTAATTATAATATATCATGAAATTTCATGATATTCGGTGCAACCAAAGGCTCTCTTTAACATACAAGGGAGCCATGCCCCCAAACACACCGGTCTATAGCCAGGAATGGCAAAGTATTGAACAAATTGCACGCGGGTTCTAAGCACCTAGGGTCCACTGTAATGCTTTTGTAATGTTTACTTGCTATCTAACCTGTTGATGAGGTCACATAAATCTGGATGAAAAAAAAAAAACACGAATATCAGCTTGATCCAAAGCTTTTGTGGCCCATTAATTGATAATCACCTCTTTTTTCTAAGGTATGGTCCACCTTTGAACTGGATATGCTTCATTTTTCAGCATGTGCCGTAAAATGATCTGAAAAAAACGGATGGATGGCGTGGATATAGAATACATACATCAAGGTGGGCCCCACGGTAAGGGCTAGAGTTGTACAGAACCGAGCTAGCTCAAAAAGCTTGCTCGGCTTAGCTCGAAAAAGTTCGGTTCAGCTCGATTTAGAAGGTGGATGAAGCCAAGCCAAGTCGAGTATATGGGCTCATTGAAAATTTGAGCCAAGCCAAGTCGAGTATATGGGCACGTTGAAAATTTGAGCCAAGCCTACGCTTGACTTGAGCTCGGTTCAGCTCAGCTTGGTCGGTATATTTTTTACTTATATATATATATATATATATATATATATATATATATATATATATATATATATATATATCCAGCGTCCTTTCGTACTCGCCCGCCTATCCCTAAAAATTTCAAAAACAAAACCTCCTCTCCGGCCGAATTGACCTCGCCCGGTGGCCCCGGCCTGACCAGCGACCCTTCCGGCCGTCGGCCTCCCTCTCTGGCTCTCCCTCATCTTTGATTTCTCTCCCTCGTCGCTCGGCCTCACTTCCTCCCTCTCCGGCTCTCTCTCATCTCTGAATTTGTGAGTTGTAGCTCGAAATAGGCTTGAAAAATATCGGCTTGAAAGGCAAGTTCGATGTAGGCTTGAAAGCTCGGCTCGGATTTAGGCTCGAAAGCTTGAAGCTCGGACAGGCTCGAACAGGCTCGAAAGCTCGTCCAAACTAAGCCAAGCCAAGCTCAAGCCCAAGTGGCCTGCTGACCAAACCAAGCTGAACCGAGCAAAGCTCGATTCGGCTCGGCTCATGTACACCTCTAGTAAGGGCCGCATCTAATGGCTCCCTTCAATCTGTGGTCTATAGAGCAAACGCAGAGGTACAACAGTCCAGTCCAACTGAATATTCCTAGAGTCGGTGGCTAGGATCTTCAAATCTTGGGGAATTTTAGGACACTGTCCAACGTGCACGAGAGAACAAAAAAAGAAGAAGAAGACAAATAGTAGGCCTGGATTACTGATGGGATGGCCCATGTTAATGAACAGCAGTATGCAATCTGCACAGATTTAATCTCACCTATTTATGCACCTAAGGTGTAAAAAGGGAGCCGGATTGAGCGAAATGTACGGGGCACACCGTCCATGTATGTGTCTTATCCACACCATCCATTTTTCCAGATCATTTTAGGGCATAAGCCTATATACAAAGCTCAAGAGGACCACACCACTGGAAAGAAACAGTGGGGATAATGACTTCTACTGTTGGAACATTTCTAGGGCCTACAATGATGTTCATTTGTCATCCAACCTTTTCATAATGGAAAACAAAATATCAGCTTCATTCAAAATTTCTGTGGCCCATGAGAAGTTTTCAACGGTAGAAGTTCAATTCACATTATTTCCTATGGTGTGATATGCTTCAATTACGCGCTCATGCCCTAAAATGAATGAGACAGATACATTATGGTGTGCCCATGGTGTTTACTCAGTACACAATCCAATTCGGTAACAAAGAAAAAATAAAAAGAATGGCAAAAGTAAAAAAACACTCATGAGCTTTTCCATTAGTGGAACTTTACCTACCTGCAAATGTCATTCAACTGCCTTTGTGGGGTACACCATGTTATGTTGTGTGGAAGCCATCCGATGAGTCCCACAATGATGGGATGCCCCAAACTGTGGCCAACCTAAGTAATGGACCAACCTGACTTTTAACAGTTATCAATCTAGTACTTTTTGATGGATGGATTAGATCTAGAATCTATGATGGCACATACATTGGGTGTACATGAGCTTTATGGGGTAGCAAAGCTGTCATGGGTTATGATAAACCTTGAATCAATGGAAGAAAAGAGAGACAAAATCTCTCAAATTGGAAGAAAATGAAGATAGTGAGCTTTTCTAATTAAGCGCTGATGTAGGACAACCGCCACGACTAGGATAGAAAGATATCTGGCTAAATTTTTTGATTAAGGGTCTAGCATGCATCATAGCTTCCGAGAGTCATAACCGTGTGACCAATTATCTGTTTGCAGAAAACTAATAAGTCATTAAAAAGCAATTGATGAGCTTTATATGCTGACTAATGCTAAGGGGCATATACAACTGAACTATTTATCAAAATAAGATCATTTTATAAGTTAATTTTAAATTTTTAATCAAAATTTGTTATTTTAATAACTTATGAGTTTTATTATTTTAAGATATTTTAATAAATGTACTACTTTATGAAAGTTTATTATTTCAAAAAAGTTATAAAACCAGAGTTTAGGGTTTATATAATTCAAATGCGAAAGCTTTGTAAATTTACTTTAATCGATTATATCTATTTCATCTTTTGCTTTTAGTGAATTCACTCTTCTTGTGGATTCAAGGCTTATTATTGGGAAGAAGCTAGTGATCTCTTCTATCTATCCATGCACCCTCTACATTAAGTGCCACCCTATATACTTCACATAAATGCATAGGCCAACTTATCATTGGATTGGCTTGATTTTTGAGCAATTACACATTCATAAGTAACTCAGATCTCACTAAAATGGTTGAGCCAGCTATGCTATTCTAGCATGTTGAAGGCTGGGTTAGGCTTGACCAGGTTTTACTTTGTGGGTCGGGCTAGCTAGATAGGCCTCAAACTTTGCTGTCCACAACCGGACCTAATCAAAGATGCATTTTGCAACAAAATATATAATAGGATACACATTAGTCTGTATGGTTGTTGCCCTATAGCTTTAATAAAAATTCAATATTATACCAAGATCAATAAAGTCGGAATTCATCAAATCATGTCGAGAATGTGCCTAACAAATTCCTGCCATCCCTTCAAAAATATTCAACCTTAATTTTAAGGGCTATATATTATTTTACTTGACCAAAACTTATTTAAATGAAAGAAACGAAAGTCCAATTTAGGTGGCTTTTTTGGTCTTGGGGACTCCTTTAGACTAGTCTCACACACTGACCAATATCATGAAAATTTCTAACATCTCGCTATACTTTAAGAAAATATTAATTAATCAGTGTTATCTCGATAACATTGTGAGTCTACAGTTTTTAATTTTATGTAATTTTATCTTGAATAATTGAGTATCAACATTAATTTTATGTTAGTTTATCTCTAAATTATAGAGTATCAACATAAAATTTATTAACTTTTTTAAATAATCATTAAATACATATTTATAGTTTTAAAATGATTTATTAATTTAAAATAATTTTCTAATGAGAAATGCTATCTCCAGTACTATAAATTATTGTCATAATAGTTGCATAGGTTCACTTGGCTAGTCTAGGTCAATCTAAATTGTTCATTGAGTCGAAAACACAATTCATAAGCTACAACGCAAAAATTGCACTGATCAGATGACTCAATCCATCCTTTATTTGACCTTATTTTCTACAGCTATCTGCCTTCAAAGCCGTGAATGGGATGGTAACAGTTGCCAAACAAAATTGATTCTTTAAATCATAAGTAATCCATGATAAACCCTAATAAGTAGATGGATCAAATTGCCGATATTACCTATTTTTGTGAAAATGATCTTGACCGTTCATACTAAAGACCATTAATCAAATGACGACAAATACTTTTCAGATCAGCGTGATGTTTGCATTATAGCTCATGAAATGTACGCTAACCCTAATGAACAGTCTAGATCAAAGGATTGGACTGAGTGTCCCAATGTAACTAGGAGCACTATAATTTATAGTGCTCTGAGAAGCATTTCTCTCTTTTAATTTTATATTATCAATGAGTTTTTTCCATGATAATCCCAGAAAAGGCTCGAAGAGTGAAATTGCTCGGAGCCCAAATTTGTCACTATGAACTAACCTGCTTAACTCATTGTTAATGACAGATTTATGTTAACTGGAAGATAGTAGAGCTAACATGGTTGGGTGCTGTGTTAGTCAAGGCCTTCTATTTAGTGGGCCCTTTAATTGATGGCCTATTTACAAAATCAAACAAAAAACATGCCTATCAGTTGTATCCTTGTTTATCTCGAAATCTGGTTGTTGATGTGTTGTAGCAGGATTCGGCTCGATTCGAACCGCATGCAAGTGCTGAGATAAATAGAGAGATCAAGGGTGGTTGTCTATGACCGAGAACTTAACATTTTGTTGTTTATTTAGCTACTTGTAAAAGAGACTGGATGATTTGTGAAGGAAAATGTTCATCCTTTCAATGGGATCTTTTTGCCTTTCAGCCGAAAGTACTTCAATTTTCACGAGATTGCAACTATAGTTTAATAGTGAAGTAAAAAGGAAATAAAATATGAGAGGCCGAAAGCTAAAAGTAATTTTATTAATGATTTATAATAATTATACTTACAATTAATTACTAATAACGACAACTTTTTCGTTACTTGGTGGAGACTAAGCTTTGTAGTAGGACGATCGTCCGGTGAAGGATGACAATCATCTTGATTTGATGATTTGGTTTGGCAACTTGCTGATTTAGTGTAGTGGTGTAACAACCTAATGACATAGCAGTGTAGTAGCTTAGTTGTGTAGAATTTCACGTGCAAGATGGTAACGTAGTCGCATAGAATTTGGCATAGCAATGTAGCAATGTAGCGGCTTAGCTAATTAGAATTTATTGCTTGGCGTATCAGCATAGCCATGTGGTTGCCTAGTAGCTTTGCGAATAAGCAATGTTGTGCTTGTGGATTCTGATCCTCCTCATCTTTAAAACTTTGTTCTTAGCTTTATCTATATATGATATGAGATGGTTATATTATTGTACCATACTTTTGGAATAAATATATCATTATGCTGGGCTTTTAGACCGAACCCAATATGTCAACCTTAGTGCTAGATCTTTTTTTTTGGTTTTTTTTTGTTTTAATTGTTGGAACATCTAGAACTATTAGAAGAACAACAGTTGACCTCCCTGTCTAAAGTGTGTAGCTATCGAAAGATAATGGTTGAAATTCCGATTGCCAGAAGTGCCACTAGATTGTTTGCTAGTTATTAGAAGTGCCCATGGTTCATATCCTAATAGTAATCAAAAGTGTCTCCCCACCTCTTGTTTTACTCATCATTTTGTCACTACATTATTATCGATTTTTTTTTCCCCTTCACTTTATAATAGATATTCACCGTACATTTTAGAGTCGAGTTACACTTTTATAGCACCTTGAATTTGAAGAACAATGTTCGAGCATATGATACTATATATAGCTATTTTTATGAAATTGTTATATTTGTTAAAATTTTTACAAATATCTTATACATTTATCTCATCTTTTATATACTCATGCTATTCTCAATGAAATAAATAAGTTATTGTTTCTATGATTGAGTCTATTGAAGATATGCATAATTTAGAGAAGAATTTCTTTGTTCAAAATCCTTTCTTTTTTAAATTTTGGTTATATTAGCCCTTGTTTTAAAGGCCCATATGAGCCCAAGGTCATGTAATAAACTCAGGCCAACACATTTTGTACATATAAATAGCATTATATAAAATAAAGGAGATTTTTTTTGTTAGCCATGTAACGTGCCCACCTTGTTAGTTGTGCAGTGCACCCACTCACTGAGTCACACGATGCACCCACCCACCATTGGGGTTGGTGTGTCTCCTTGACACTTGAACCTGAGACCTGCTGTTGAAACGTACGCGTAGGTGTGTTCCAGCTCAGCTGGGCTAGTAGGCGAGACACCGAAGCATCTATATTTGCAGCTTCTCTGTTGCCTCTCCTTTCTTCTTTTCCTTCTTCCTCTCTCTTTCTACTTCTCATTTCTGGTCACCATCAGTTTTTTGGTTAGTACACACATCCCAAAAAAGTTCTCCATCACAAGAATTAGGTCGTTTTACTAGTCAGCCATAATTAATTAGCAAATATACGGCTATGAAAAAGTTAGCCAAAGTTTTCTAATTTCTCAAATTATTTCTAACATTCCGGCGGACCTATTAAATGGATAACCTTTCTTTTTGGACAATAAACTCCATACCGTATTTTCCCATGGCTGGAATGCTTCACCATGTCTTCAACGCTACCACACGTGGGGTCCATTGCATTGTCTGATTTGTACACGCGTGGGCTTACAAACTTTTACTATTCAAAGCCTCGGTTGAGGATCGTAAGATTGATCCTGAGGTTTGCTCAAATACATCCCATCCCATGTATTGCAATACATACGTTGAGGCTTTGAACTTTGAATTTGAGTCATTTCACAATCACCCAAATCGTTTATACCAAGATTCTCACTTTTTATGGTGGAAAAATTGCAAATAAAAGCTCTCAATTTGATGATTTAGTTCTTTTACTTTGATCATTAATGGTCTCCATGATCTTTGTATGATCAATGGGTTGAAATTCTCAATATGAGAGATTGTTTTGGAAATCTACGATCCTGTTGCAGCCTTGCCAAATAAACGGTTGGTGTCATTGAGAAAGGCCCCAATCCAACGGCTACAGTCCCGACGTATTTTGCTGTGATACGATTGGTATGTATTCGAGAAAACCTCAGTAATTAATTAGAAAAACGGACGTGTACCATGTGAAGTGCATGCATGGTAGGAAGTCATGTATGCCCATCTTTGTTCCGTCCACATGGACGTCTCTGATTGTATTTTTCCCTTTTGGATCATGATTAGAAGCTTCTCTTGTGGGCCCCACTGTTGGTGATCGGAACTAGGGCTGTCAATGGCACGGATCAAGATCCGTATCCGATCCGTATCCGATCCGATTTAATCGGATTCGGATCAATAATCGGATAATCGGGTCGGATACGGATATCCAAATATGATCCGTTTAATATTCGGGTCGGATTCGGATCAACCTTGATCCGGCCCGTTAACGATCCGACCCGATAAAAAAAAAAATAAATAAATAAATAAAATAAAATAAAATAAAATAAAATAAAAACATATGAGAATCTCTCTTTCTCTCTCTCTCTCTTTCTCTCTCTCCTCTCTCGGATATCCGGTCGGATATCGGGTCGGATCATAATCAGATCGGAAACGGATTTTGAAAAATTTAATCGGGTCGGGTTCGGATCATATACTTGTGATCCGAATCGGATTCGGGTCGGATTCGGGTCGGATATATTCTTAATCGGGTCGGATTTGGATCATCACTGATCCGGCCCGTATCCGACCCGTTGACAGCCCTAATCGGAACCATTCAAGTATTTTTTTTTATTTGTAGGACTTGCTTGGCTTAGTAGTCCGCGGTCTTTGGAAGTAGGTAGTACTTCGCGGGCCTGACCACCATAGGTGGAGCCCACTGTTGGTGATCGGAACCATTCAAGTAGTGGGTCCCATCGTAGATGACCCAAGGTGCAAAAATTTACCTATCGGATGGGCCTCCTGCGTATCAAGTTTTAAGGACTTCTGCCTGTGGAATGAGAACCGTTCACAGACTTTAGTTTAAAAAACAGTTCACAGGGACATTGCATGCTCTACGTGATGAACGGCTCTGATCACGTAGAGTCAGTCACATGTTCGGCAAACGACCCAGGACTAATGGTCTGGTAGGTTGTCACCTTCTTTGTTTCCTTGCTTTTATAGCCGTCAACCAAAACCAAATTCTCAAACATAAAACAATAGGAAGTAACCAAATAAAATGTGGGCCCCACATTGGTACTTTTATTTCTATAAAGGGTTGTTGGAGACTTGGAGTAATGCCAAAACCAATGGACCGGAATCCCTCTTCTAAGCAACCTAAAATACCTAAGCTTGTGGGGCCCATCATGTTGTATATGTAAAATCGACTCCATCCATCAGGATCTATCCCTGATTCTACAATCTGGTAAAAATTCGTCAAGAGCCATATTACTCAAGTGGCCCACTCCATCCATCATTGTTGTCGTCTATCAGATTTTCTTTTTAAAATCTCCAGATGGTATTTTGTATGTGTGGTTCAAATAATCTTTCTCGCTTGATGGACGGACTGGATTTACATATCAATATGGTGAGCCCCACAGAGCTTGGATGTGGATGTCGCAGAGGATTTAAAAAATAAAAATGAAAAATGAAAAAGACCATGCTGTCCTTGGGATTTATATTCCTTCAAGAAGAATGACAGAGACCCTGAGACGCCAATGTTGACATTCCAGAGGAATCGAGATAACAACGTTGGAACGTATTGTTGCTGATAGTGAGAGAGTGAGGATTGGGTCAAACCACGTTTAGCTGAGTCCTCCAAATTCTACTGAAATATACGCTTTTTTGTTCCGACATATATATTTGCCAGGGTGATTCTCACGTGTCGTAATTTGGCACATGTGTGAAATATCTGGTCCAGTCATTAGGTTGGGTCTACCAGAAATGTACTCTTGCCTAAAAATCTGGGTGATCCACCCATCAGGTGGGACATTCGGTTACGTAAAAATGGATGGCGACCTAACCATATTCCTGTTTTCTCTTAGATTTAGCAGCCTACCTGATTAGTGGACCGGCCTGATTTTTGGGCCAAGGGATGTTCATGGTGAGACCCACTTGATGAACGGCTTTGATATCTCATAGGTAGGTTAGGTAGGCACCTGTGCTACAAATTACCTTGCTTTCTAATTTTGCAAATCGCCTTCGATTTAAGAACCATACTGATGAAAAGACAGTCCAAGATGCATGCACGATGACTAGCGTGTGAGGTTTTGAAAAACTTAGGCTTGTCATTGCATTTTGCCCAAGAAAAATGAAATAAATTGCACAAAAGAGCCCACAAAAACCAAAAATGAACTTGGGCTTTGGGCAATCTAACAAGCATTTTGGGATTTTCTTTAATAAAAATTTTCCATAGTTTGAAAAACTTTGAAGTAGCCATTATCTCGAGACATAAGGTGGTTTGCAAGACATGAGAGAGGGTGAAGAAGCAGTTTTAAATGTTTTTTTCCATGTGGAGGGTGCAATGATACTCTGGGATGGTAAGTGATTATTTATTTATTTATTTATTTTAAAAGCCTATATATGATAGGTGCATGGATGGGATGAGTTGAAATAATCATAAGAGAAGATTTCATATATAGTTGGCGTTCTATGAGGCTAACAATATGAGACGTGAGAAGTTGTGGGCTCCGCACGCACACGTAACTAATGGACCTTCTGACAGCAAATTCAACCCTATGAAGTGTAAAAGGGGCAACGACCAACGGAAGCAGGACAAAAAAAAAAAAAAAAAAAACCTAAGAGAGAATGTGGTCCTGCTGGTAAAAAGAAAAAGGGGATGGAAGACAAAGGATAAGAATTAGAAAGCCTGGTGGGAAAACGGGTTGCTTTAGGCATAAGTTCGTGACATACAAAAGAATAACTTATTTGGAAGCAAAAACTGATCTCAAGTTTTGGATTGTACATCAAGTGTTTTAAAGGATGGCCAGCACTGATGAGGTTTCTAATTAGTTAATTGTAATTTTTAGCCATTAACTTTTAGTTTTCATTGTTGGTTAATTTGTTTTAGGACATGCTTGATGGATAACCTCTTCTCAACATTGAGGTCAAGGTATCAAATCCCAAGGTGGGGGGTGGCTAACATTGGCGGGTGACTAACAGTGTGGGCGTGTGTACTAACAGTGGGATGTGTGAACTAACTCAAGAAGAAAGAAAAAAAAAAGAAAAGAGACATGCTTGATGGATATACATGCCTAAGATTTGTTGATTTAGATCGATGCATGGGGTTGCTTAAGGATGGGGACCATTGATAGTGGAGGGATATGGATGGTTGAGAGTGCATGGATTAAAACCTTACTTCACAATAGAGTATACAGAAGTCCATAGAGTAGTGGAACATCATATTAGGTGCACCTCTTGAAACCCTAAGGTTCTCTTATATATAAATTCCATCTCAGGAGGGAGATCACTGCACTCAAGAGGAGAGCGCTAGGCATCTAAGCTCCCTTCGATGTCCCTAGCTATAAAACAGAGAGAAAGTAGAGGAAGAAGTGGGATGCCCCACCTTCTCTCTTCCACGCTTGCGCATGCCCCGAGTATGGGGTTTACTTGATAGATGGTTTTAGTCAGCCCACCTCCCCTACCAGTGGTGGTCAACGCGGTTCTCCACTCTCCTATACCAGAGCTAGATCGGGGAGAGACTTTCTACATGGAGAGATCAACAACAGTAAAATGGGTAAATTTGTCCGTGCACTGGCATACATTGTAGGATGTGTATTTTGTGTTTTCTTGAAGCATGAGACTATTATGAATTGAGATCCATTAGGGAAATTAAAATCAGTATTTTAAAAAAATTAAATTCTGCTTTGTTCCATCTAAAAACTCTAACCAATCCAATCCTTTCACTGCCTTGGCCATCCATTAAAGACTGAATGCTGATGCAGATCAAGTAGTGAAACCCAAAATATGGACCATTAGATTATCATAGTGTAATTAAAATATTTTAAACAGTTAAAACAAACCTAATGATAAAACCACTTGATGAACATTTAATTCCCTAAATCGAAGCCATAAGTGAGTTCTTAGGAAACTATTAGATCCCTTGTTGGCTCATGTGAGCATCAATGAACATTGTTGGATGCCCCTAGCCACATCCCGTGTTATTGGCCACATGATGACTCGTAAAGTAAGTCAAAGCACATTAATTAAGACCTTGAACTCTCATGCATTCTTAAGTCGAAGGATTAATTAGATCCAATGTATCCTTAAGTTGGTCATAGTTTGGGCATGATGGGCCTCCTGGTTTAGAAACTTGATTTTAGTCCACCAATGTAAGTGCCCAATAGGTCCAAAACTAGGAGCCTATATCTATGGCACACTCACACTCTTATGTGAGGGAGGGCAAAGCCACACCAATTTGTCATCATTTCTAATAGCGGAGATCATCCACCATGACTCCTCATCATCTTCGCTTGCATAGGATGACCACATCCAAATTATAATGATAACTATAACTAAAAATCTTCCTTTAACCTGCTAGGTGGTTGAGTATAATAGAAAATTGAAATTCATGGACCACAACTCTCCCTTGATTAGTGACTTTTGTGTCCAATCTTAAGTTTCCAAGGACATTCATAAGAATCCCTCTCCTTTAACCCACATTAATGTACATTTTTAGACACCTTTATATATTCATTATGAGACAACAACTTTCCATCTAGGACACTTACTCATCATAGTATGAGTTCTATCATCAATATATATAACATCCACATCACCAATGGATAATGTTTACATCATTTTTTTTTAAGGTGTTACTCCATCACCTCACATTCTATTTTTTTTTTTTTTTTTTGGGAATGCTGTGTATATAGTGGGTGAGAAATGCTAGGTAGATACATTTGGCGGGAGTAGTACTTAAAATATAGCTATAGCAAGTAGCCTTAACATTTTCTGCTTCATACCATGAGGTTTGCTAGAATACATCCTGATGTAAATACCAAATGTTTGGAAATTATTCATTGGATTAGGGTTCTTTTCAATGATCCAAACCATTTATATGATGGGTATCAACTTGGATGAGGAATGTAAGAAAAAAAGGAAAACATCTCATGTTTAGCATGTCAACCATTTGATTATACGATGGTCATGACAACCGTCTATATGATAACAAAAGAGACAAATTTAGTTTGACCTCTATCCAATGTATAAATTGAAACCTATCATGGGCTTGTTTGGATCATGGTCTATTAAAAGTAATGTGGTGTAAAACTCATATCATTACAGTTAGGGCTGTAAATGGGTTAGGGGACCCGATGGAGAACCCAAACCCAACCTAGATCCAACCCGTTTGTTAAGTAGAACGGGTTTGGGTCCAAGAATAGACCCAATTGCTAAATGGGCATGGATCTGGTTTCTTTTATATTAGGCCTAACCTGATTCGATCCGAACCCATTTAGTAAATGGGAGGGTCTGGTCTATGTTGCAAGGGACCCATCCATACTCGGTTTTAAACCCGGTAAAAATGCTTGCATACTTTGACAAGTAGCATGGGAAAACGAGAAATACACCCCATGTTTGGCTAAGAATACAGGGCACCACAGAATTCGAATCGACACACCGAAGATGATGAGATTAGTGAATTAGGATGTATGTGTGGATTACATGTGAAAGGCTTTTGTAGGAAATTATTGCACTAGGATGTTAAGTGGGGCTCACTGTGATGTTTGTGAAAAATTCACCCCGTCAATCCATTTTGCTAGCTTAGTTTAGGACATGAGACAAAATGAGGTGGATTAAAAACTCAAGTGGGTCACACTAGAAGAAGTGGGTTTAGTTCAGGGTCTAGATATCCCTTAACTAGACCCATTACACCCAACCCATTTATAAATGAGTTGGGTGGATCTCCCTCTGCCAGACATATGAGCTTGACTCATACTTGACCTAGACCCGCCTATTTAGTAAAAGGGCTTGGGTCTAAAATTTGGACATAGGCTCATTTAGTATATGGGCGGGTCTAGTTTTTGTTAAACCCGACCATTTACAGCCCTAATTACAGCTTACCTTTGGTTGGATAGTGCCAACTGTCAAATCGTGTAATCCTTCGAAGTCACTTAGAGTCAAGGAATGGCAAAGGCCTACTGACATGTCATAGTTTTGTGAGCCCCACCATGATGTATGTGTTATATCCACACCATTCGTCCATCTTGCGTGATCATTTTATAGAATGAGACAAAATGAGGCAAATCCAATGCAAAAATGGACCACGCCTTAGAAAGCAATGTGGATTGAATGCTAGCCATTGAAAACTTCTTGGTCCATGAAAGTGTTGGATCAAGCTAATATTTGTGTTTACCCTTCATCAGGGTTTATTTGACCTCATGAACAAGTTAGATGGTAAATAAACATCCCAGTGGACTTAGGAAGGTTTCAATGGTGAGCATGATTGTCCCCACTGCTTTTTGTGGTGTGGTTCAATTGTGCTTTGGATCTTCTTCGTTTTTAAGGACATGCCCTACAATGATATTGCAAAATGGATGGAGAGTGTAGATATAATATAATTGACGAAATTACATCCATATGTATTTAACCATGGAGATTATTTTACATGTTTGAAGAGAAGCTACGAAAGAAGGCAACGGGTAAAGCCACCACCATGTTTTACTTCCAACTGCGGTAGTAATGATGATCATTACTCATTTACCACACAGTACACCGCATTACGGTTGTAATCAGTAATCCAAACAGGCCCAAACAGTTTGAATTATAGGAAATGACTCTGGATTCAAAGGATAAAGATCCGACGAATATATATATATATATATATATATATATATATATATATATATATATATATATATGCGCGCACTCACATATTTGCACACACACATGAGGTTCCAATGAGGTTGTGCTCTATGGGTCTCACTGTGATGTGTGATACACATGCAGACACACACATACCTGAGGTTCCAATGAGGTTGTGCTCTATGGGTCCCACTGTGATGTGTGATAGACATCACGCCGTATTTGGTAGTTCCCCTGTAAGCAATGGGATGTACAAAAAATCAGCCGTAGGAACTCAAATAGGCCACTGTATGAAATAATGGGAATAATGCTTAAAACATCCGAAAGCACTTAGTGGGGGCACACCTGAGTTTTGGAATGGCCTGAAATTTGGTGACCCCTCAAAAGTGGGTCACACACCGTGGATGGGCTGGATGTATAAATGACATCTCACTGGTCCTATATACAATCAGTAAGGTTTCAATGGGCGCCTCCACTCCCAACTGATGTCTATAGTGTGGACCACCTAAGTCATGGATTGGCCTTATTTTTAGGCACATGGCTTACCATGGAAGGGTGTATTTGATTGATGGGATGGATGTCCTTCACACATCATGGTGGGCCCACAGAGGTTTATATATATATATATATATATATATATATATATATATATATATATATATATATATATATGTTCTGTGGGTCCCACGGTGATGTGTATTGGACATCCACATCGTGCATTTGGTGGGCCCCTCTAGGATTATGGGATGTATGTGTGTATCTTTATATAGTGCAAATGTTTTTACCACAATCGTGGTGCAAACGAGTAGTGTAGTCCCGCCATGATTTGTTCCTGACATCCACTCCGACCATCATGTATGTCCTGCCCCACCTAACTGTTGTTGCTGGTGTGTCCCACTTGATTCATGGATTGGCTTGAGTTTTGGGTCCATGGCCAAATGAGGGATGTTGTGCATGATGGTCGGAGTGGATGTCATGAGCACATATCGGCGGAGCCCACACAACTCGTTTGCACTATAATTGTAGTGATAATATATATTTGCATTAGATCATGGCCCATTTTTTTAATAACTGCGACCTGGGAGGGAATCAAGATTTGGGTTAGAGAAATACGTAGGTACTGATTAGAATCTACTAAAATATGTAACCCCTGCGTCCCACATTCTATACTAAAAAAGGGTTCTCCACCACACATGGGTGATTGCACCCCTTGGGAACTGACTTTCTTGTCACCTTAGCCTCAGACCATGCTGCAAAGTTAGAAAAGAATAGTGAGAGAAAGATATTCCTTTTTGTATTTTGTACCTGGGGTGTTATTTGATGCTCTGGCAAAGTACAGGGCTCCATACACAGGCACTCAAAACTTTCACATGTGGCATAAATTAACTCAAATTTAAAGCGACTAACTCACTGAGTCACAGTCCCAAAATCTGATTAGGTGAAAAATCCTAACCTCTGATACTTTGACACTTGTTTATTGAAGTAGCACCATTGGATATTTTCATTTTAACTGTCCAATAAATTTCCATCAATCTAATGGCCAGATAATCAAATAAGTATAACTTTTGGTTCCTGAAATATCTAAAATGGGACCCATAATTTGGACAGCATAATCTGAATGCAATGTCTAATTATTTTTTTTTAGGACCTACGTATTATACATCATACTCTGCCAGAGTATCAAACTTTTTTTTTTTTTTTTTTTAAATCTTTGTACCGTATTTGGACTTCCGCACGATTACTCATAAGCATTCCTTCACATGTAAAGTTATTGGTAGAAGAGAGGGATGCCTTTCAAATGTGGTGCATGGGGAACTTGACTCTTCTCGTTTCTATATACATACATGTGAAAGTCCCGTATGTAAGCCGTACATGCACGTTGCCCCACTCCCACACGTGCCGCATGTTGCTGTGTGTAAGATGGGGCCCACAGTGAAGATGATCTGGCACTAAGATGAAAGGCTGGTCCACTTTGTTTCCCTTGTCGGGGGGCCGAAGAGAGTTGAATGTGCCCCGTTCGGTATTGTTGGTGCAGGCCAGTGGGTTCCAACGTGATGTTTGTGGGAAATCCACCCCGTCCATCCGTTTTTTCATATCATTTTAGGACGTGAAACCAAAAGTGAGGCATTGAACTCAAGTGGTTCACACGAGAGGAAACAGTAGGGATTGAACGACCACCGTTGGAACATTTCATGATTTTTTTTTTTTTCGGTATTTTCAATTCATCGCAGTGTGAATGACCTTATGAATGGTTTGGATAGCATATAAACATCAAGGTGGACCTTGGGAAGGTTTCAATGGTAGGCATTTCTTTTCCCACTATTTCCTCTTGTGTAGCCCACTTGAGTTTTGGATCTACCTAATTTTTTTCTCTCATGTCATAAAATAATTTAGAAAAATGGATGGACGGAGTGGATTTGTCACAAACATTACGGTGGACCCCACCTAACTTCCGAGTGCTGGAACTTTCTGAGACACGCTGTCGCAGGCATTCCGCTTCCAGTGTGGTACAGTGATTTCTGGGCAGCTCATCTGTTTTGTGGGCCCACACAACAAATGAGCTATGCTGGAGTACACTTTGAAAGCATGAAGACCTCACACGTGGGAAAGACAAGCACGTGTGTAAGATAGGAGCAGCTGGCCAGGTCATCGCCAACGTGTGGATGCCACCTATAAAATATAAGGCGAATCTGATCATCAGGTACGCTATTCAGAAGTCAGAATGTTGGCCAGTGGGGATCAAGTGACGAGGGGCTCTGATCTCATGCACGTGCATCGACTCCACTTCCAAAGTACACTGGATCCATTACACGTGGCATCCCTCCCACCAAATATACAAGGTTAGTACGTGCGGCCGCGTGTGGAGGACCTGCGGGATTACCAAAACTTGCAGAGGGTTGATAATGTAAAATACATTTCAGAAATGATCGAGTGGAATTAAGTGTACGGAACTTTTTTCCAAGCAACTAGTTGCAATCGGAGCCGTGTAATCAATTCCATCCACATCACATATCTAGGCCACCCAACAGATCGAACTTCTCGTTGAAAAAATTCTATTTTGATGATCCAAACCGTACATCAATATCATGAAATATTGGATGGATAAGATCATTAATAGGATAAATATCTATCTAATGACTTAATGGACGGTTCAGATATGGAATTTGGAGCTAAATAGTTAAAAATACAGCTAGATGAATGGGGATGTGCGGAGTAAACTCAGTGGCCCATCTAGAATGGCTTATCTATCCGCCACTGTTTTTCCAGCCATTTTAGTGGTTGAGCCCAAAATTTAAGCATTGAATCTTAATGCAGGGACAGGGGGATTCCAGAAATTCCAGGCCCTAATGATGTTTATTGCATCACTGCTAAGATCACAGATTGGATGAAGGGAATACAAACATATCAGATCCAAATTGGTCTCGAGATTTTCATGGTAGACATTCAGTTCACACTTTTCTATGTTGGTCCACTTTAGATTTGATCGGTCATTTGGCACCATACTTAAATGTCTGTTAAGATGGATGACGGAGTGGATAAAATAGTAATCACGTGTGCCCCACAGAAGTTATCGCACGCTACGTGGGATTACTCAGTACGCAATCCGCTTCGAGAAGGGGATATTCGTCAACCGCGGTCATTTACTCCTAGTAGAGGATAATACAGTTGTCCGCTCGTGCACCGTATCGTGAGGATAAAGTTCGTCGTTTGGGTCGTCTGTTCCAAAGAGACTTTTCTAATTTCGAAGTTTTTCTCGGTTAATCATATCGTTTCGCGATAAATTGAGCTATATCTCTTCACTATACGCTTTCGGTGGCACATGCAATGCACGTGTGCGTTTGCCAGCAAGGCAGCAAGTCATCGGACGGAATCTGCTACAGCTACAACACCTGTTTAACGCAAAGCGTACAACACCCAAGCTCTATGGAGCCATCATTTTGTTTTTATGAAATCCAATCCATGCATCAGGTGCGTCCATTGGTTTTATTTTCTGATGCCAACAATCAATCTGATCTACGACTTATCTGGGCCACACTACAGGAAACAATGGAGAGAATACTCCAACCATAGGATTGTGGGTGGGGCGTACCATGATTTTTATATTCCATCCTATCCATTCATCAGGTGAAATTCACAAGGATGAACATGTTCTTTAAAAATAAAAAATCAGCTTGATCGAAAACTAGGGAGTGGGTTCCGTGTGAACGTAGAGGCTTTAGAATTGATTTTACATTCCTCACTGTGACGTGGTCCACCTGAGTTTCGATTATTTCCAGATTTTGGAGTCTATGGCTAACAAGAGAAGTTACACTCGATGGACGGAGCAGATGGTGTACACACAGCATAGGGGACCCCACATCTCAGGTGTTTTACCCACTGCGGACAACAGATGTGGTAGAGGATTTATGTTCCACGTCATCGACCATACACAGAACAGGCCATTCAGATGTGGGTCTCATCAAGGACGGTGTATGCCTCCAAAATCGGGAGCGGATTAGGTGAGGCCGGGGTAACAGCATAGTGGGTGAGTCCATGACCATGGGGCCCACTTAGATGTATGTGTTGTATGAAATCGTATTGCGTACTGAGTAACTCAGTACGCTTTTATATCTGTTGCGCCCACCTTGAATGTATGTGGTTTATCCACACCGGTCCATCCATTTTTCCAGCTTATTTTAATGGTTGATCCCAAAATTGAAATCTCAAGTGGTCTATATCATAGAAAACAGTGGGAATAATGATTTCCACCATTAAAACCTTCCTAGGGCCCACAGTAATGTTTATTTGTCATCCAACCTGGTCGTAGGATCACACAGACATTGATGAGGGAGAAAACAAATATTACCTTGATCCAAACTTCTATGGGTCCTAAGAATTTTTCACCAGTAGATGTTCAATTCACACTGTTTACTGTGGTGTGGTCCACTTGAACTTTAGATATGCTTCATTTTTTGGTTCAAGCCTTAAAATTATCTTGTAAAATGGATGGACAGAGTGGATAAAATACATAAATCAAGGTCAGCCCGACGGAGTTTACTCACGCAATCTGGCTCCATGTTGTATATCCACGGGGTCCATTAGTTTTTCTAGCTAATTTCAGTGCATGGCAGATACAAATCTCATGTGGACCACACCATAGTAAATAGTCGTCATTGAATGCCCGCTCTTCAAAA
This sequence comes from Liriodendron chinense, assembly GCA_003013855.2. NCBI lineage: Eukaryota > Viridiplantae > Streptophyta > Magnoliopsida > Magnoliales > Magnoliaceae > Liriodendron > Liriodendron chinense. The sequence goes on from ML058479.1 coordinate 1,830,367, forward strand.
CTTAGTAATGTCCATCGTAATGTTTATTTACCATCTTTGAACGCCTTGGTGGGCGGGCGAAGCGAGCAGGCGCACCCAACACTTGTGTGGGCTGGACTCTTGGTTTAGTTTGGATTAATTAGAGTCACTTTTTTTCTTTCTCAGTTGTACAATATTATGGGGTGACTATAAAATATATTTACATTAGAGCCGTCGCTAGTCAAAATAAGCTTTGACTATAAAATATATTTACATTAGAGCCGTCGCTAGTCAAAATAAGCTTTCAGATCTATGGTCAGCTGGATACTGTAGAATAGCTTGAGTGAGGAGAATCAAAAGATTTCTTACTTCGAAGTACTTTTACGATTTGATATAAGGTTGTAAATTCTTGATTAAGGGCCTTAGTTATGAAAAAGGAAGGGGTTAGACACATTTTTCATCCATACGGTGTGCGATCTCTACTTTATGGGGTTTGTCAGCTTTTAAAGAGATTTTAGTATAACTTTAGAAATATCACATCTAGCCTTATCGTGTAGAGGTTTACCCCTCCGGGTAAGCAAAAGTAAAAAAAGAAAAAAGAGAAAAAGAAGAAAGATGAAGAAATGAGAAGAATATAGATGAGAATGACTATGCAGGAGTGATCTGGATGTTTGGAATGGAATGTAGTTTGATACTGAGATATGAGAAGTAAAGAGAAATCTAGACACCATTCAGTATACAAAATAGATAATTGGATGTCCCTAATTTTTACCTTATTTAGGTCTTTAGATTGCATCGAAGAAGGCACATCTCATGAGTTGATGGAAGATCGACGCAGTTGGGAATCTGGTAAGGCCTCGTTTACACACCTTAAATTTCAAAGTCCCTAGAATCCTACTTTTTATACTCACAACCATTCAAAGGGCCATTTAGATGGAAGTAAATAAAGGTAAATGGGTGGAATTGGGAGTAAATTGAGGTAAATGGTATTTGAGGTGTGTTTGGATGAAAGTAAATGCATGTAAAATAAATGAAATGCGAGTAAATGTGCGCGTAAATGAAATCCTCTCTTAAAGGGGCCATTTAGATGGGAGTAAATAAAGGTAAATGGAGGTAAATTGGTGGAATTGGTAGTACATGGAGGTAAATGGTATTTGGGGTGTGTTTGGATGAAAGTAAATACATGTAAATGAAATGAAATGTGAGTAAATGTGCATATAAATGAAATCCTCTATGAGAGAGGATATGAAAGTAAATGAGGTGAAATGTCTTTTGAGCTCCCTTTGAGAGATGTCCCACATGTAAACAAAGGTGCCACGATGCACATGTCAGCCATATATGTGTCACGCTTTAATAATACACTTCAACAATTCAAATATAAACAAAGGTGTCTCTATGCACATGTCAACCATGTATGTGTCACACTTTAATAATACTCTTCAACAATTCAAATATCGACTACATTACTAAAATCACATAAAAAAAAATGATCCAAACCATTCGAAGGATGGCCATCTAAATAAATGGCTAAAAAAATGTTTGCAAGTTGCTTGCTTGTGATCCTTATGATTTGTAGCCTACTGAAGGCTCGAAATTTCTTCATTTTTTTTTGCTAAAGTATAGAGTTCAATGGGCTTATTACAATCATTCTATTAAATACCACATATGTACACTTAGTATATCACATATATTCCTGTGAATATATTGAAAAATTCAAATGCATTCCAATTCCTCCCATTTACTCTCATCCAAATTGAATATTTTGATTTTAGATGTATTTCATTTACTCCCTGTTAATGTTAAAACGCGTCATCAGATGTTGATCAGAGACCAACTTGATTTCCGTCGTCTGATCTACGATTAGAGAAGGATAGAGATTGGGTCGATAGAGCCTGCAAACACTACTAAGGGTTATGATGGCTGTCGGGGCTCCCGGCTAATGACCCTCCCATGCTTAAGTCAGTAATAGTGGAGAAAGCTTATAGAAGCTAAGTATAAGAATGTATTGCGTAATGCGTACCTTAGTTCATAGCATGGAGGGATTTATATAGTACATATCATTGTTGTATTGGGCTAGGATTCTAATTGCACAGAGATATGATCTCTTACGTAAGTGGGCCGTAATGTGGCCATATATTGTGATTGCCTTTGAGGCGGTTTGCAAGATTCTCTGCCTACGACGGATATCTTACTTGATAGCTTCTAGAAATCAGATCCCGTAACTTGCGGAAGACATTACATGAATCCTGAACGTTTAAGATATGTCGTTCGGTGTAGAAGAATGCGCGGATTTAACAAGCATTCGGCAAAACCCGAGTAGAAGTTGAATGCTGTTCGCCAATGATCGTTTCGTTATTGGCGAGGATTGAATGCATATTCGAAAAAAGGCGCTTGTCCTTAATGGGTGACCGAGCGCCTACCCAAAGTTGGACATTCCCGAGTACGAAGGTCTTGATGCAACATCACGGGGTCGGTAAAGGGTGTTGATTAGGAGGACACTCCCATTCAAACACAACTGTTATGTACAGCCATTTACTCCCAATTCATTTACCTCCAAATCCATATCCCACTTACTACCATTTACAGGCTCCCAAACGAGCCCTAACTTCTATAAGTCTCTCCATTGCTGCCTCAAGTGCTTGCTGTGATGCTGTTGATATATAGGCAGTCCTTCAAGCTCTTGTAGCTGCAGTCGAATTAGAATGTTGGGGAGATGGGCCTACGAGTGAGTAGTTACAGGGATAGGCGGTTCCGCTCGTCGGATTTGGGCCCCAGTTGCTACGTAAATACTTTCAGTGTTATTGGAGTTGAGTTGTAAGGCCAAGATCTGCTCTTCCCTGTCCGTCTTTGGTCGATTAGATCCGATAGTTGCGTCTGATGGGTCCTGAGGATCCACTCGATCGACTTCGATTAAGCTTTGTCACTGCAGGGATCCAAAAATTTGGCCTGATTTAGCATGTCTGTGCCCGATTCCTTGGGATCATCAATTGGTTTGATTTCGTACCCCAGCAATCTGGACCGTTGGTTACTCTTGAGCCGGGTTAAGGACCCTTTCTTACTAAGGCAGTTGGGTTTTTAAGCTCTCTATATTGGTTGGAAGTGAGGTATATTTCTGTTTGTTCAGAGGACCCATGTATTTTAAAGGTTAGATCAATTTAGGACCTTTCGATCGGACGATCTGATCCATCGGATGCTTCCGTGATCATCCCAACTGTGTAATAACCAACTTTTATGATGATTCAATGGTTTACTAGCTTTCTTGAGACGCCTTTATCCAAGCTTTGTCTAAAATAGATGAGTAGCTTACTCTGATCTTGGTGGGGTTTCTACACCATCCAACCTGTTGATAAGATCGAACAGACCTGGACGAAGGGAAAACACCAAATATCATCTTGGTCCATAACTTTTGTAGCCCACAAGAAGTTTTTCAGTGGTAAATAACCGGTGTTTTCTTTGGCGTGGTCTACCAGCGATTCGTATCTTCTTCATTTTTCTGCTCATGCTCTAAAATTAATTGTCAAAACTGATGGACAGCGTGGATATACAACACATACATCGAGGTGGGCCCACTGTCAGAGACTTACACACTAGGCTGTTACCCCGGACTCACCTAATCCGCGCCCTCCAAAATCAAACTGATCTGATCTCACCATCTGAGTTTCCAGACGGCTGCCATTGATAACTTTGACATGGTAGCCAATCTGGTATGTGCACGGTAGATCTGAACCGTGTGTAAGGTGGACCTCGTTCTCCAGATGACCTTGAACACTAATCCAGCTGGTTCAAAAAATCGTATCATTCAGCCTTTTTTTTTTCTTTTTTTCCTTAAATCTGTTTCTACATCTGGAGGTTCGGGTGCTAATGTCGTGTGACTAACCATGTGGGTGTGTTGCGCAACTAACAGGGCACATTGCATGACTAACTTAAAAAAAAAAATTTGTTTTTACAAGAGGGGTCCACCTGTTGAATGGAACCGCCTGATTTTCTACCCGGTGATATGAAAGTAGGGCCCACTTATGGACGTCTCAGATGCACCCGCATACATATGCCAGGTTGGCATGTGCGATGCATTTAGGACTGGCAAACCACTTGTAAATTTGCAACCTAAAACGGTTAGCCACTGTTCTGTTTTAGGATGGAAATGCTCACATGACGTGCAGGCATTATATTCCGAATTTTCACATGCAGTACTCTCCTCACGTCATGATATCACTTGTACAGAACATCCAAGCCGTCAAAATGGTGGGCCACACCATGAAGATTAGCTGGGATGAAAATCAGGCTGATACGCTAAGTGGGTGGGTCACACCGTCAAAATCAAATCAACGGCCTAAATAAAAGTCCACCCAACGTACAGGTACAGCATTCGCGATGAGTGAATCTCCGTGATTTTCGTTTTAGTGGGCCCCCTTTCCACCTCTCACAGTGCCAGCATGTGATCCGGATAGATCCAAGTATGGTCTATAGAGGTTTGCTAATTCCACACGCGTGTGGGATCCATATACATCCACACGTGTAAGCAGCAGTCATAGGTGTGATACACGTGAGATTTGAGCTTTCCATCACGTGAGCTACACTCTTTACATGTTCTGGCAAAACAATGGGACATTTCCATCTAAGTGGGCCCGACATATCACAACAAATCAAATGTCTAGAAACGGAAATTTTTAGCCATCGATTTATTTTGTACTTTATTTCCTACCTGAATATTGAAGTTGTTTGATCTTTTTCGCATAAAATCTACGGAGTATTTCTAAACTTATGGAAGGTTCAGATCTCACACATGTGATTCGTATTTGAACGTCTACCACGTGTGAATGTATATGGCTCCCACACGCGCGTGGAATTAGCGAGCCTCTCGTTCTCAAAATGGTCCATGAATACATTAAAGCTCTGCGGGGCCCACAATTTCTGCGTGACATCCACTCCGTCCATCAGTTTCATTACCTCATCTACAATGAGCCCAAAAATTGAGGAGATCCAGAATTCAAGTGGACCCCACCACAGGAAAGACGGACGTCCACCGTTGAAACCTTCCTGGCGCTCAGAGTGATGTTTACGTGCCATCCATCCAACCCGTTCATGAAGTGATTCCCACCAGGATGTAAGGAAAAAAATTAATGTCATCCTGATCCAAAAATTTCTATGGGCCCTGAGAAGGTCTCAATTGTGACCGTTCAATCCCACTGTTTCTTGCGGTGTGGCCCCACTTGATTAAGAACCTGCCCGATTTATGAGATCAGAGCCTAACATGAGTTGACGAAACGGATGGAAATAGTGGATATAAGAAAAACATCACGGTGGGCCCCACGGGAGGAAATTCGCTACTTTTGTCATAAATGTTATCTATCCTACCGTGTTGATTTTTAACCGTCCAATTGATGGATCAACTGATTAGCTGGCCCACAGCGACGAGTGCATAGCGACTGTACATTTCGATGATCGGAACCATCATAAGACGAAGACGACTCGATGATTACCCGTCGGTCAAAAGATTCAAAACAGTGGAAAAGGTCTCATTCTCTTATCTCGTGACTCGTATATCGCGAGCGAAACAAAAAAGAGCAGAAAATAAAAAAAGAATAAAAATCCCACGAGACATGTAAGGCGGGCTTTCAGGTTTTGAAAATTTCGGCCTTCTTTGGCTACTCGAGCGAGACGGCGGAAGACATTTCTCAGTCAAAGTGTCAACACTCCTTAAATCAATAAAATATATTTAAAAACAGATGCGTACTCCGTAAGCCACACGAGACTTTGTTACTCTGGTAGACTGAGATAGTTGATACGCAGGCACATAGACTATTGCATACAACTAATTCAAATTATGGGTCTTATTTTTTATCTACTATCAGCCATAGATTACATGTATTTGATCATCTCATTATTGGATTAGTCTACATTTTTTGGACGGTTAAAAATGAATGTAACCAATGGTCTTACTTCAACTAACAAGTGGCCACGAATCAGAGGATTTGAGACTTCAATTAATCTAATATTGTGAATTTCACTTAGAAAGAGTGGGATCGATAATTTAATCGGTTTATTTCGAGTTAATGTATACCACGTATACAAGTTTCTAAGTTCATGCGTATGAAGCGTCAGACTCTGCCGGAGTAACAAATAAATCCTCAGTCAGAAAAGCTACGTCGCGTCTCACGCCTCTTTTATCTCGCACAAAAACAAGAACTACTTTCCACTCTCTTGTATGGGTATTTTATACTACTATCCGAATATTCAAATAAAATGCATTTGTAAATGTATATATATATCTCTACATACACACACACTCCCCTTATGTAATCGATCCATCAAAAGAAAAGAGAGATAAAAAGACCACCAACATATCATATTCTCTCTCAGTTTTTTTTTCTTCTCTCCTCTCCTTCAACCTAAAACCTACAGAAGAAAAATAGCCTGCGTTCTAAGATTTGTACTCTCCTCTCCTTCAACCTAAAACCTACAGAAGAAAAATAGCCTGCGATCTAAGATTTGTACTCTCTCTCTCTCTCTCTCTCTCTCTCTCTCTCTCTCTCTCTCTCTCTCTCTCTCTCTGCTGTGGGTTTCTAAAGCTTCCTTGCATCTGCGTTCCTTGAGCTCCCCTAGTATTTTTTTCATCTGAGTTGCTCTCTCTCTCTCTCTCTCTCTCTCTCTCTCTCTCTCTCTCTCTCTCTCTCTCTCTCTCTCTCTCTCTCTCTCTCTCTCTCCTTTTGAGGTACACACATATGGGGAGAAGGGTATGAAATTCTTAAGCTTTCACACCATCCCATGGTGTTTCCACGTGATGGGCAACCACATAGCCTGCATCCACCAACTCCCACCGGAAACCGCTCCTGCCCGCACCATCAAGCTCATAAAATCCGACGGCCACGTCAAAATCTATGATCGACCCATCGCCGCCTCCGAGCTCATGCTCCAATTCCCCAAACACCTCATCTGCCACTCCGATTCCTTCTTCATCGGCCAAAAGATCCCCGCCCTCTCAGCCAGGGATCACCTCAAGCTCGGCCACAAGTACTTCCTCCTCCCTACCCACTTCTTCCAATCTGTCCTTTCCTTCGTCACTATCGCCTCCATCGCCTCCTCCTCCTCTCCAATCACTTCATCTCCCTCTTCAAAGAAAGCCGACTTCATAAAGAAGGCGGCCTCATGCCGGCCTTTCGACATACACAAGACGCCTTCCGGGATGCTCCAGATACGGGTTTCAGACGAGTTCATATCGAAGCTGATGGAAGAAGGGAGGATAAAAGGAGAAGATGAAGGAGGTGAAGAAGAGAATTCAAGGACGAAACCAAAGGGAAGGGTTTGTACAACGCCTGAGTTGGAGAAGGATTACACAAGGTTGGTTGGGTTTAGGAGATCCAAGGAATGGAAGCCGAAGCTCGAGACGATAAGGGAGAAGAAGGAGAGGAGGAAGCTTTCATCTTTCGGGATAAAGAGAAGGAAGAAAGGTCATCAGCCCAAAGGGAGTCAGAAGAGCCAGAAATCTGAACAGCAACAACACCTTCCTGCAAAGAAGAGCCAGAAATCTGAGCAGCAACAACACCTTCCTGCAAAGAAGAACCAGAAATCTGAGCAGCAACAACACCTTCTTGTAAAGAAGAGCCAGAAATCTGAACAGCAGCAAAACCTTCCTGCAAAGAGCAAAGGGAAATGGAGGAAAGTGCTGTGAAGATTTTCTCTTGTGGGTTTCATTTCGATGTCTTGTATTTTGTAAAACTGGTTTTTAGTTACACAGATATAGAAGTGATTCAAGCATCCGCCATGGAAGATTCTCTCTCTCTCTCTCTCTCTCTCTCTCTCTCTGTCTCTCTCTCTCGGTCAGGCCTGACCTGGACGGGATTGGATCAGGAGCGGCCCTGACCGTGGAGATCACTGTGACCATGTATTGTATATCCACGCCGTCCATCAGATTTTCCATCTCATTTTACGGCAGGATCCCAAAAATGAAGCAGATCAAAATTTCAGATGGACTACACGATATAAAACAGTGGCAATTGACCATTAAAAACTTTTTGTGGGCCAAAATTTTTATGGATCAGGCTGATATTTGTTTTTCCTTTCATCCACGTCTGTTTAACCTTATCAACGGATTGGATGGAAGAAAAAAACATTGCGGTGGGCATTAAGGTGGGCCCTAGTAAGTTTATAATGCTGGTCGTTCAATCTACCATTCTTTCCTATGGCGTAGTCAAACCTTAGATCTGGTTCTGCTTCATTTCAGGCTCATGCCAAAAATGAGATGGAAAAATGCATGTAAGGCGTCGATATACAGTACATGAATCAAGGTGGTCCTACGGTTAGCGGCCGCACATAATCCGCTCCTCTGGATACTGCCGGAAAAGCTGTGGCCCCAACATGATGTATATGTTTTATCCACGCAGCCTATCATTTTTCCAGGCTCATTTTAGGGCATGAAAAAAAAAAAAAAAAAATCAAAATCTCAAGTGAACCATACCACAAGGAAACAGCTGTTATTGAACACTCACCATTAAAACCTTCTTAGGGGCACAGAAGGTGGATCAAGATGATATATTAACCTAAAAAGTTCTCTTAAAGGTAGAGTTCAGTCACCACTTTTTCTAATGGTGTGGTTCACTAGGAGATTTGGATCTGCTTCATTTTTAGGATCATGTCTTAATAGGAGCTTTCAAAATGGATGGATGACGTGGATGTAAGGCAGCCCAATATTCAGGAATACACCCAAGCTGTGCCATCAAGATGGCCCCACCATCAATGATCCATTGAAGCTGCGTGCCCGTTTTATTCACATTGTCCATTTGTTTTGAAAGCTCATTTTAGTACATGATTAAAAAAATTAAGCATATCTAAACATTATGCAGACCACACCACAAGAAATAGTGGGGATTGAATACTCACCATTAATAACTTCATAGGGCCCACTGAATATTTATTTTCCAACCTGTTAATAAGGTCATAAAGACTTGGACAAAGGACCACAAAATATCAGCTTGATCCAATAACTTTTATAACCCACTATAAGCTTTTAATGGTCAATTACCATTGTTTTGTGTGGTGTGCTTAGCTTGAGATTTGTATCTACTTTAGTTTTTTATTGTATCATAGAATGAGGGGTCAAGATGGATGGGTGTCCTGGATGTAAGGCACATACGTGTGATGTTGGGCCTCATGGATAGGGATCCAACACCTCAGTTGATTTGGGGATCCACCAAAGCCGCGCCCATACAGAATACATGCATCGTGGTGGCGCCTATAGATCTCCTGCGTCGGTATTGGAGGGTCACCACCGAATTCAAGTTTTCCTCACTCAATTGGTTGTGGGCGCTATTGTAGGTAGGCCACAGCTGCACAAACATAATTCATTGGACGATCATTACATTTGAACTGAATGATGCACTTTGTTTTTAATGAATTTGGACAGTCGAATTTAGCAGCTCTCACTGTTGGATTGGTCATGTCCTGAAACCTCTTCCTCTATGTCATCTTAGCTATAATTTTTTTTGCCACCCTACTATGGGATTCGGATACCATGACCTCAGTGCTGAAACGAGGCTATCTTCACTCAGTCTGCCACTTGAGTGGAAGCGGATTGCGTGGTGAGTAACTCCGCATGCTCAAGTGGCAGCGGATTGCTAGTGAATAACTCCGCACGCTCAAGTGGCAGCAGATTGCGTAGTGAGTAACTCCGCACGCTAAGCGTGCGGAGTAAACTCTGTGGGGCCCACCGTGAGTTACGTATTTTATCCGCTCTGTCCTTCCATCTTAACAGAAAACTTTAGATATGGTGTCAAAAAATAAAGCATATAAAAATCTAAAGTGGACCACACTACAGGAAAAGTGTGAACTGAATGTCTACCATTGAAAAATTCTCGAAGGACATAGAAGTTTTAGACTAAGCTGATATTTATGTTTTCCCTTCATCCATATCAATGTGATGATCTTATGAACAGGTTGGATGACAAATAAACATCACTGTGGGGCCTGGGAAGGTTTCAATGGTGGAAATCATTATTCCCATTGTTTCCCGTGGCATGGTCCACTTGAGATTTGGATATGCTTAAATTTTGGGCTCAACCCCTAAAATGAGCTGGAAAAGCATATGAACGGAATAGATAAAGCACATACATTTTAGGTGGGCCCAATAGAGTTTACTCCGCATGATAGAGCATGGAGTAACTCCTGCACGCAATCCAATTCCCACTTGAGTCATCTTAGCTATCTGATTAGTGATTTGAACAATGAACCATCTGTCATCTTAGCTATCTGATTAGTGGTTTGAACAATGAATCATCATTATATACTTGATCTAAAACAATTTAGATAACAAATGAAAAGCTATCATGTGTTGGCCAACACATGCAAAAGATGAGAGAGAAGTTGGTGAGGGCGGAATGTTGTGAGATCGAGTAACGTCTCTCTCACGGGATAACTAATCCGAATCTCAGATCTACTGGGATTCCTTAACCTGTCTTCGTTGAAGCCACAAGACATTCTCTTCGAGTCCACGAAGCAATGACTCGTATCCACGAGCAAACAAGAGAACAACTTTAAGTTTTACTCAAAATATCAAAGATTATCCCAAAATGAAATTAAAAACAAGTACTTATAGGAAACTAAACCTTAAAAATGCAACCTAGGTGTTCTAATTGCAAAAAGAAACTAATTAAATAAAAAATCGTAAGAAAATATCTTAAAACAGGAGGTTCTCGCGCTCAACTATGTGCATGCCGACCGGTCGGTCTGGGCGCAAAACAGTCTAGCTCTAGAGGCCGCTGGACTAATTTCGACTGGTTGTCAGGGGGTTCGACTGGTTGACAGGGGTTTTTTGCTACCATTTTCCCTGGTCTACTTGGCCCTTTCCTCGGTCCGATCTCGAGTCCTTTCGGGCCCACTCTTGGGTCCTCTTCCTGGCCCTTGCCTTGCCTCGATTGAGGGGCTGCATCGCTACATTAGTCACCCCCTCTTGAAAGAAACTCATCCTCGAGTTTCGCCTCTCCTCTTTTCTCATCGTTGTCGTGCTATGTAACATAAGGAAAGACTGTCCTTGTCTCTTGATTTGTTGGCGGCTATCACTCGGGCTTGCTGGAGTGAGGACGATTCGCCTTCCGTCCTTATTGAAGGTGATGACATTATCTCGGCCATGATGTATGACATTTCGATCAAATTTTCAGGGACGCCCAAGGATCATATGATAGGCATCAATGTCAATAGCATTATAGTGTATCTGATCCCTATAAGTCTTGCCGATTGAAAAGGAAACAAGGCATTATTTCTTAACCTTCGTCGTGCTTCCTTTCCGAATCCACCCTATGTCATAGGGCGAAGGATGCGGTGTGGTCTTGAGTTTCAACTTATCCACCATCACTTGAGACACAATATTTTCGCAGCTACCACTATTAATAATCACATCACACACCTTCCCGTCCATGGTACATCTTGTGCGGAATAGTTTGTGACGCTGGGGATGAACATGTGACTCGATCGTACGTGCATTACCTTGCACAACCAAGGATTCACCTTGATCGCCTAAGATCCAATCAGTTCCTTTTTCATCTTCATCGTCTTGTTCAGCATCAACATCAATTTCTGATTCAGCTAGCGCGTCCTCTGCAGAGATGACCACATTAGCCGTGGGCTGTTGCGGGCTATGTTAGACAGATGGCCTGACTATCCACATCAGTAGCAATGGTCAGGCCTCGGTCGGCCGTACAGATTTGGAATTTTATTAGAACCAAGCACAACGGTTGAACGTTGCGGCCTTAATGGACCACTGCCTGGTGTAGTTTGGTGGCTAACATGGGGTTGAACACGCTTACCAACAGGTCCATTTCCCTTGGATGTAGATGAATTCTTGGTGGGGTCCATTATAGGGGTATGAATTGAGGGATATGATTGAACATGGATCTTATGAAGTTGGGTCTCTACACAGGGTAGCTCGCTCCACTGCTTCTGCCACTTGTCCAAACCTGGCATCAAGCTATACTTAATCCTGTATTGCGGGTTGGAAGCCGCCGATGAATCTCGTAGTTTGTTGGGCATCAGTTTCTGAGAGATCATTTCGCGTAGCCAACTTACTGAATTTTGCCACATTCTTAAATGGTCTGATTGTCCCTGATGACAATTATGATATTTCTGGAATAGAACCTGTTGTAGTCGCGAGGTAGGAAGCGCGATCAAAGGAGTTGTCGCATCCGAGGCCATGATTGGATGGGCAACTTGTTTTTCGGGTGTGGGAGAGTTGTAATTGCTCCCACCATGCCGAAGCACCCGACTTCAATTTGTACTCAACAAGTCTAACCTTTCGATCCTCCGGAACTTGCATATAATAAAAAAATTCTCTACTTCCGCTATAATCCAAAAATTCTTCTATTCTAAGCAAGCTATTAAACGTAGGAAGTTCTTCCTTACCTCTATAGTTGTATTCATGTCGATCTCCACGATCATTACCATACGCTTGAGAACGGGCAATGTTGTTTTCTACGTTGTCGTCGCTACCATCCGGATTTGCGTGATCTTGTCGTCGATTCGTTGTCGGGAGGGCCAGACGGATTGCTGGAGTGTTCTGAATCTCCATTGTGGGTGGTTGAGCACCCACTAAAGCCAAAGCCGCGCTGATCTGATTGAGAAACTTTGTACTCCTTGCATCGATGCCTTAATCGATATCTGGAGGAGTTCTATCATCTCTATCAAGTACTGGATCCCTTGATCACTTTTAGCAGGATTGCTGCCATGATTCTCGTTAGATGCCATCATCGAGGAAGAACCTCTCTCTGATATAGATTTGGTGCAAGCGAAATGTGGTGAGATCGAGCACTATCTCTCTCACGGGATAACTAATCCGAATCTCGGATCTATAGGGACTCCTCAACTTGTCTTTATCAAATCAATGACTGGATATCTAGAATCCACGAAGCCTTCTCTTCGAGTCCACGAAGAACGACTCGAATCCACAAGCAAACAAGAGAAAAACTCTAAATTTTATTCAAAATATCAAAGATTCTCCCAAAACGAAATTAAAAACAAGTATTTATAGGAAACTAAATCCTAAAAATGCGACCTAAGTGTCCTAATTGCAAAAGAAAACTAATTAAACAAAAAATCGTAAGAAAATCATCTTAAAACAGAAAGTTCTCGTGCTCAACTGCGCGCCTGCCAACCAGTTGACCGACTGGTTGGACGACCAGTCGATCTGGGTGTGAAACGGTCCAGAGAGTTCTAGAGGCCCTTGGACCAATTCCGACCGGTCGGACGATCGATCGTCAGAGGCTCCGACCGGTTGATAAGGGTCTTTTGTTGCTGTTTTCCCTGGTCTACTTGACTCTTTCTTCGGTCTGATCTTGAGTCCTTTTAAGCCCACTCTGAGTCCTCTTCCTGGCCCTTGCCTTGCCTTGATTGAGGAGCTGCCAGTGATGTAGTCTTTACATGAATGTTATCTTCTCTTGTGTTACGAATAGAGAACCTCTGTTAATACGATGATTTTCTTGGGATAGCAGTCTCAGAATCAGTCTCAATTTTGATTTTTTCCACCAGTAGAGAATATACTGTTCACTGGCTGTTTCCAGTACCATAGCTAAGGGTATCACCCCACCGAATCCCACCCACCCACATGTTTGTTATCCCCACACTGGGGGGGTGGGGGGGGGGGGGGGGGGGGGGGTTTTTTTTTTACTGACCGTTCCCAGGGTTTTTTTTTTTTCACTGACCGTTCCCATTCCGTGTGTTCTAAAGTTAGTCTTTAATTTCTTATTTGGAAGAGCAAGATTTTAGTGTATAGTAACATTGTTAGTAATCTCCCACAAAACCGTATCATAATCTTCCTTAATCCACCTTACCTTAACGTAAACCAAGGCCCGTTTAAAGTATATTACAAACCCCTCCTACCCTCCGAACCTTAATCCACCCTACCATTTGCTTAATCCAATGGTTTTCCCAAACAGGCAAAATAAATGGACCAAGTTCTATGGGTCCCACCATGAGGTACTTGTTATATCCAAACCGTTCATCCATGTTTTGGGATCATTTTAAGGCTTGAGCCAAAAGCTAAGACAGATCCAAGGATCCAGTGGACCACACTGCAGAAAGCAGTGGGAGATTGAACGTATACCATTGAAACCTTCTTGGAGGTCCTATAAGTTTTAGATCAGTTGATATTTATTTTTACCCTTCATCCAGGTCCGTGTGATCCTATGAACAGTTTGGATGGCAAATAAACATCATGATGGACCCTGGGTATGTTTTAACGGCCTTTAGTGGTGTGGTCCACTTAAGTTTTGAATATGACTCATTTTAGGTATCATGCACTAAAATGATCTCTCCAAATGTATGGACGGTTTGGATATACTAAATACATCATTGTGGGGTCCATATATCCTTAATCTTCTTTGAACCATTCGTACAATCACCGTCCACGAGGACTGCGCACTCGCTCTGCGTCTCCCACGTCCCTACACCAGCAACGTCGCTGGTGTAGGGTGCACCAGCCAATCCGCTTGCGCCAGGTGAACGGTTTGGATTTCAAGAACATGGTTCTCTCATTCTTTCTTGTTTGCTGCTCTCATGCTAATCTTTATTCGGGGGCTTTGCGAAGCTCACACGCGTTTGCAATAAAGCTTAGGTACAATCTTCACATGTGACAGCATGCACGATTGATCAGCAATCCAATCCATCAGTGAGGACAGGTTGATGCACTTGCCCAAGAATCAGCTTAATCTACTGGTCCGATGCGCTGCAATTTCCAAAACATATGTTCCACTCTGAAATACTTGGCTGAAGTTTTCTATCCCAACTAATTTTCAATATTGGGGCCCACATGTTGAATGGCCCAGATTTATTTTTGGAAAACATGTAGAAGTTCGTACCAACTTGATGGGTGGATTGGATCTCGAACCTATGTGTTAGGGTATCACGTGTGTTGCGTGTACATGAAGCGCGTGTGTATAGCGAAGCTTCTTCATTCTAGACAGCTCGCCAATTCCACGTGCGTGTAAGGGCGTAAGAACCGGAGGCAGATTCCGTCCTGCCCTGCTGGACGAACTCGGTCCAGTCAGGGGCTCCGTGGGGCCCACAGTGATGTATTTATTTTATCCACGCCGTCCATCCACTTTTATAGATTATTTTAGGAAATATTCCAAAACATGAGGCATATCCAAGGCTCAAATGGACTACACATTGGGGGATTGAACACGTTACCATTAAAAACTTCTTCTACACCACAGAAGTTTTCTATCGAGCTGATATATATATAAATTTTTTTGCCCTTTCATCCATGTTAGAATTACCTTATCCATAAGTTCGATGGCAAATAAACATCACGGTGGGCCCTAGGAAGGTTTCAATGGTGAGTGTGATTATGCCATGGTGTTATCCATTTGAGCTTTAGATCTGCTTATCTTTTGAGTTAATAGCCTAAAATGATCTGAAAAAAATGAATGGACGGTATTGATAAACTACATACATCAAGGTGGGCTCCAGAGCCCCTACCTGTACTTTAGTCTATCCTGGCAGGGGCAGGACGCAATCCGCGTCGGTAAGAGCCCTGCCTTTGGGCGCAACCAATATGGAACACGTGCAAGATCAGAGCATTCAATCAAATTGGTGGGCCACATTTTTTTTACATCTTTTGACCTAATAATAATCAGGCAATTTCACCCTTTATCTGGGCCACAGAATCCATTGCCCCCTTCAACTGGGCTACAGCACGGCAAGCAAATGAACGGCTAGAAAAAAAAGATAATTCTAACCGTCAGTTTACTTTGTACACTGTGGCCCACCGGAGTGTGTCAGCCAGATTTTTAAGCAGAAGATTCAAGCGTTACAAGATGAAACGCTTAGATCTCACACAAGTAATCCATATTAGTACGTGTGCATGGTGTATGGCTGTCCTTTAAATTTTATTTCTTATTTTCATACTTTAATTTATTTTTAGTATTTTTTAATTGAAAAAAAAAAAAAAGACCAATTCCAAATATATCTTAAATCACGGGGTGTGGATTAGAATCTTCACCAGATAGTGGAATGGTTCTGCCCACAGTGATTCCAGGTGCATCCACTGTGGAATTCAACAGACTGAGTGGTTTGGATTGACCGAACCATGGGCCCCACTTTCCATAATTGAAACCCACAGCATTACCATAGGACGTTTGGTTTGAATCCCATGTATTTGTACAACGTATAGCTGATTCTTCCCGCCGCCATTGTTTACACCACATCGTTGATAGATACATTCACCCTCTCTGCCTTTCGTATACAACCTGATGTAGATATCTGATAGGTGTATTTATTAGTCACTGACAGCATGTGCCAACAAAAAAAAAAAAAGAAAAAGGAAAGTAGATCCAAAGCTCAAACAGACCCCACCACATAAAAAAGTGAGCATCAAACTGATACTTGGGTTTTCTTTCGTACATGAATGTGTTAACTTATGAATAGGTTGCATCTCAAATAAACATATGTTTCTACATGGTGGGTGTCATTACTATCCTACTGTTTTCTATGATGAGGTTCATTTGAACTTTGGATTTGCCTCAGTTTTCAGCTCTATGCCTTGAAAAGATCTCCTCAAATGGGTTGACGATGGAGCCACATAACTTAGTGATGTCATTTCTTTACCTAATTTTGCTAGCTAATCTGCTTTGTGGGTATTGATGGAGGAAGTGGATTGCATCCTTGTTATGTGCGGCCATGGTGATTGGGTGTTTGTCTTCTCACTTCATCCAGGTGCATATGATCTTATGAAGAGTGGGATTTCACCACCAAGGGTAATGGAACCCATGACCTCATGTTGAAACTCTTGTGAGTCTACCACCACTTGCTCGCCACTGCTTCCTGTCATGTGATGCAGTGCACTTGAGCATTGGACATGCCTAATATATAAGCTCATACCTTAAAACTATCTAAAAAATAGATGGACAGCATGGATAAAACCCATACATTGCAAAGAGCCCTACAGAGCCCCTACTTAGGGATGCAAACGATCTAAAAAATAGAGACGGCGTGGATAAAACCCATACATTGCAAAGGGTCCACAAAGCCCCTACTTAGGGATGAAGATTGCATCCCCTTGGTCGGACATTTAAGCATTGACCAGACTTGTGTGGGGCCCACCATCATGCATCGGTTTATCCACGCCGTCCATATTTTTTTCTAAGATCATGCTAATATATGGGCCCAAAATCGAGGTAGATCCAACACTCTAGTGGACTACACGAATTAGTATGCTTGGGTTACATTAAATGCACATTAACGCATAAAACTTTAAATGCAAGAGTCGACTTTGGTGTGGTTCACTAGGTCATTAGATTTGCTTCATTTGTAGGCCCATACCCAACATGATCTTAGAAAAGGGTGGACTGCATGGATAAACATATACATAATGGTGGGTCCCCACACAGATCCAGTCGAACGCTTGAAGGTCCGACTAGGGGTTGGACATGATGCATTAATCATTTAATGTGTCAAGGCGAGGGTAGGGCACAATCTGCTTATCGTGTTGCCAGCTGGACTCAGGTTTATTAATCTGGCAGACCACAATGGGTAATACACAGGCTATCAGAAATCACTTAGGAATTGTATACTCGGGCTCAGAGGTTCAACTGGTGTGAATTTGGGATCGTTAATTAGCAAAATTGGGTGCCTCAATTTGGCCGGTTTAATTTGAGTTCATGTATGCAACATATTCAGATTCTAAGTATGTGCATATCAACCGTCATGCTCAGGCAGAGCATAAAATAACTCCCTTTAGTTGAATGATACTAACCTTTAATTGGTTGACATTCACTGCATTTGGACGATTGACCATCTTCAATTTTAGCTGCACATTAGTTATCTACTAATCCGGTCAAGGGGATATCAATTTAGTGTAAAATTTAGTACAATTAATCAAATGTGGAGCCCCAAATTAAAAGTAAATAAATAAATATGGAGCTCATAGTTTATGTTTCAAATTAAGCTAATTTTATAATCTCCTTTAGTTGTTCTACTTGGCGTGATCAACGTGAGTCCAGATGGCCCAACCCAAACTTTAGCTTAGATTGAGTAGAAGTTGAGTTGGGGTTGGGATAAAAGTCTACAACTCAGCCACGTTGGGTTGGGTTTGAGCTAAGGCCTCAAAGCAATTCAACTCTACTTCAACCTAACTTATCCAATGTATATGTGTAAACTAAGAGTTATAACTAACATACATTATACAAATTAATGTAATATTATAACCAGAATGAAAAATATAAATAACTAAAATTACTCATATTTTAGATCTTATGCTATATTTATAGGGCTCATGAGTCCATATGTTAAAAGGGGGTTCATGATCTGAAGTAACATCAATCCCACACGAAGAGCAGTCCAACGCTTTGAACCATGCATATGGTGGGCTCTATGATATGTAGGCCGCACTAGCCTAATGATGCTGAACGGATGATTCAGACCTTCACCATCCTTAAAAATGATTTTTAAACATTAAGAAGAAATTTTTTCAATAGCTCACTTCAACTCAAAAAATCGTTGATTAGGTTCATAAATTATGATTATGCGACAATAATGGATTTATGATAGTGATCATTGTACAAATGCGGGTCCTATGGCTAAGTGAATTAAATGGTTGATTTGATGTTCCCAGGGTAAACTAGGGCTATTAAATGGTCCCCTGGGCTAGAAGATCTTAGCCATCTAATTCAAAGTTGCATAATGTTTATTATAAACTTCATTTTGCCAGTTTTGTTTCAGTAATAACAGATGTTTTGATGGTTAAATGTTTAATTTATGTGTTTGTTTATTATTCTTAGGTGTAAACCTGCCTCAATCCAATTAAACCTGATTGACCCAAATTGCATTAGGATTGAGTATTCAATGCCTTGGGTTGGGTCAAGTTTGGTTAGATTTTCAAGGTTGGGCTTGAGTTGAACCATAACCTGACCTAACATGTGCAAGTTGCATGTTTAGTCCACATTATTGTACAATGTATGCTGTTTTCAATTATGACAAGTGGGATGAGATACCCAAAAAACATATTGAATTATCTATCGGATCAATCACCATCACTAACATCATCATTTTCACCAGACTTTCATCTCTACTGTTAGATGTCATAGTTTAAAAACTCAAAACTCGAACTCAGTCGAACTCAACTTCAAGCTCAATTTAGTTGAGTCGACTCGAAATTTCAATTAAGTTTTTATTTGATTCCACTCGTTATTTAAATTAAATATCAAAAGCATTATGTACAAGTAACATAAAATGTATAAAATAGATAGCCCAAGTGCCTATATTTCGTTGGTAGATAGCCTGGCTTCCCTAATATTTGCCGAAGGTCCGATTTCAAATCTTTTGGACTATTTTTTATTAAAACTCAGCATGACCGGGTGAGTGACTCCACACAAAGTCATTGCAATTCACGTTGAGTTGACTGGGTCAAAGTTTCCAGTTGCATCTATTTGACCAACTCAAACAGCAAATCATGCTGGCTGAACACCGAGTTTCGTATAAACCATACATTGCTGACCAGGACTTGGCTCGGTTACCTGGTTCAGGTCGACCTAAAACTTGGTAGGTCTGGGTCGACCAGGCAAATTAATAGAATTTTTCATTATTTTATTATAAAAGAAATTAATAAATACAAAAGAAAAACAGTAAAAAAAATTCAGCCATTAGGTGCTGCTTCTTCTATTTCAGTCCTAATTCAGTCAATATAATACAACATCAATAAAAAAATAAGTAAAATAAATAAATAAATAACAACACCAACACAGCAATAGTCAAAAGAAACAAAATCTTCTTCACACGAAATATAAATAAAAATAGAAAACATAAAAAAATAATTGATAAAACAAGTAGAAAAGTCAGGTTCTTCTTCTTCTTCTTCTTCTTCTTCTTCAGAAAGAATACAAAAAGACAACAAGAAACTAAGAAACAATGTACACGTAAATTCCTCTTCTGCCTCCTTTCAGGTCAGATTAGCCGCACAACCTACTTCAAAAGAGAGGAAGGTAGACAAAGGGAGTATATTCCTTTGGAAGAGAGGGAAAGAGTAGCAAAATTGAAAACCCTAGTTCCTTTTGTGCCTTTTGAATCTTTTTCGATTTGATCATATATCAAAGTCAGTGGTACTGAGCGTACACGACGAAAACTCGACCATGATGTAGCCAAGTCGAGTTGAATGGGATGAGTTTTGAGCTTTCGATCTATGTTCGGTATTGCCTTTAACATGAAAGTCCCGGGGAGCTGTATTTAGTAAGTGAAAAAGCCTTCATATCCAAGTCATTACAAGAAGATGAAAATTATAATACGCTGGTTGAGTGCGTTGGATCATACGCAAGCGTGAGAAAATTATCGACATGGCATACTAGTGACTTAAATTGTAGAAAAAACATGGCTCCCAGTTGAAGTGCACGTATCATAAACCAAAATTACATTTAGATCCGTCGACCAGAGATGAAGATAAACGTCTATCTATTTAATTACGTTATTCTCATTATTGGATCAACAACATATTTTTTGATTATATAACAGTTGGATTAGTGGACATTTATTTGAAGATTGAAGCTGAAAACTATCCAATGGTCTTATTTCGGCAAACAAGTGTCCACAAATTAGAATTTAGGATGGTTGGACCACTTTAATTATGGGATTGTGATTTAGGGTTTGTTTGGCACCATGGAATTGGTGGTAAATGGTGGTAATGGGTGGTAAATGCATAAAGTATGTATGTTTATTTGGCATCATGGAATTGGTAAATGGAATCCATTTGCCACCCTTTCAACCATTTTGGATTCTTTGCTAAGAGCTATGTTTCCAAATTCCTTTACCACCAATTACCATGGATGATGTCATCATGAGAATGACTTTAATTAGTTTCAATAATTGGTATGCCTTACCTTAATATTTATGTACATCCATTCGATCACTAGGTGTGCCACTCTATTTTAGTGGTAGCGCCCAAAAGTTGGCTCGATTTATGATTTAGGTGGGCCACACGAAGTGAAAACATTGTGAAATGTATCACTTGTATGTTGTTTCTAATCATATGGTTCACCTAAATCATATACCAAGCCGAGGTTTGGGACCTACGGCTAATATGGAGTGATATACTTGATGATTGAGTGAATTTCACATAAACCTTATGGCGGGCCACCGTTAAAAAATTTAGTAAGTACATAACATGCATGAAGAAGGTGCCAAACACAAATTTTGAATTCATATAGAATCCATATGCATGGTGCCAAACACAATTCAAGATTCGAATTATCATGAATTCCATAGTAATTGTGAATTGGATTCCAATTCACGTGGAATCCATGCTATCAAACGACCCCTTCGTTACAGAGGTTTCCACAATTTCGGAGGCTCACATGCACAGTTTTTATTTATTTATTTATTGGTGCCTGTATATCAAGGATCATCTGACGTATCAAGTTGTGACATGTAAACGACTGCACGTGAACTTTCAATGGAGCCATTTCTTTCCCACCAATGTGTAAAATGTGTAGAATATTTGATCAGTGCAGAAAGTGGGCCACACCATGATGATCCTGGTATGAAAATCATGCTTTCTACTTAGCAAGTGGGGTATCACGTCACAGTCGCTGAGGAGCTCATAGTATGACTAACAGCACTAGGGTGGCCCCACGTCATTAGTTGATCAGCATGATTTTCATACCAAGAAATCATCATGGCCTGGCCCACATTTTACAGGCAGTTGATATTCTACATGTGGCATGTTGGCAAGTAAAAAATGAATGCGTGTGCTGCGGTATCTTATCATTTCTCTTTATGGGCAGTGTTCTTGTCACTGCTCATGTCTGGGAAAGGGTCAAGCTCTCAATTATCAATTTTAAGATCACATACATTGAATGTGATTTTTTTTTTAATGTGTTTATCATTGTATTTATTGTCATGAAATAGAAATGTAATGATCGTTCCACCGAGGAGAATTTTAAGGCATGGTCCATCGATTCTTGGATACAATAACAACTGCATGCCTTGATAAGTGAACCATCCATCCCACTTTCACATGGGCATGGGTCGAATTTTTTTAATTTATTTTTAACGCAGAAAGGTAGGAGCTCACCTCCTAAAACTTCGTTAATCAAATGAATTTACTTTACAAACTTTCAGGCCAGCGCCACAAAATAAGCTGCACCTCGCCTATCATATATATAACCTCTACACCAAAATTCAACCTTACCATATACTGGAAAAACAAACAATAAATAGGCTAGGAGAGCCACCAATCAAACCATGGCAACCAGCTCCCAACTAGATAAGCTGCACAACCAGCTCCGAACCGAAAGAATCAATGAGGGGGCCTCACTCTTATCATCCCTATATCCGCATTAATGTCCAGCGCCACCTAGGGCTGTCAATGGCACGGATCAAGATCCGTATCCGATCCGTATCTGATCCGATTTAATCGGATTCGGATCAATAATCGGATAATCGGGTCGGATACGGATATCCAAATATGATCCGTTTAATATTCGGGTCGGATTCGGATCAACCTTGATCCGGCCCGTTAACGATCCGACCCGATAAAAAAAAATAAAATAAAAATAAAATAAAATAAAATAAAATAAAAACATATGAGAATCTCTCTTTCTCTCTCTCTTTCTCTCTCTCCTCTCTCGGATATCCGGTCGGATATCGGTCGGATCATAATCGGATCGGAAACGGATTTCGAAAAATTTAATCGGGTCGGGTTCGGATCATATACTTGTGATCCGAATCGGATTCGGGTCGGATTCGGGTCGGATATATTCTTAATCGGGTCGGATTCGGATCATCACTGATCCGGCCCGTATCCGACCCGTTGACAGCCCTAGCGCCACTAAACCCTGGATTTCCCATTGGAATCGGTTTGGCACGCCACTACTCCCCAGCCTAGCCAGAAGTTGTGAGGGCGGTATGATCAAGTTGCACTTGCTTGAATTGAAAACCCTTGTATACGGTGCAAAGTTGCCATCTACCTATGTTATAACTCCTCTTGTTGTGCAGCACGCCAACAACACCGGTGAACCGAGATCCAATCTCCAGTCTCACCCACAAACGATAAACAGGAAGTAATAATAACTAAAAGAGGAATTCACACAAACCAACAATCCACAAGACATATTTTATGTGGAAAAATTCTAAACAAGGGTAAAAAACCACGGTGCAAAACTCTACTATGAAGAAGAATAAAGTTACAAGCAATACACTTACCTTCTGCTATGCTCCCATGCATAGAGATGGCCCTTTTGCTAATCATCTCTCCTTTTTCTCACCTTGGATGTATAGAAACTCTAATCCCATAACCTAATCCCGGTTTACACCTCTTTATATAGCAAATCCCGAAATTAGAATATAAAATAGGAAACCCCGCACTTAAGCTTGCGGCAGGTCGAGCGCCCGCCCATTACAAAAATCGTCCAGCGAGTGATAGGCCAAAACAGCCTATTATCGGGCGCCCGATTACTTTGACCGTCGGGTGCCCGCCTGTTGACAGAACAGTCTAGAGAAGAACTGTCTCAAAATCATGAATATCGGGCGCCCGGTCTAAAGATTGTTTGGGCGCCCGACCATGCATTGGTGTGTCAGGCTCCACACTCAACAATCTCCCACTTGGAGACACATAACCACATGATCCTTCGTCTTCTACATCCGGAGTGCACCACCTCCCAGTCTTCAAGCCTGAAGACCAATCAAAGTTGAACAGAGCTTCAGCTTCTCCCGTGTGACCGCCTTGGTCAACATATCTGTAGGATTCTCACTTATATGAATCTTCTCCAAAGCAATCGATTCATCTTCCAGTAACGAACGTATGAAGTGATATCTGATGTCAATATGCTTGGTCCTCGAATGAAAGGCTGA
This sequence comes from Liriodendron chinense, assembly GCA_003013855.2. NCBI lineage: Eukaryota > Viridiplantae > Streptophyta > Magnoliopsida > Magnoliales > Magnoliaceae > Liriodendron > Liriodendron chinense. Next base: position 1,854,142 of record ML058479.1, read on the forward strand.
ATTCTTAGCCAAGTGTATTGCACTCTAATTGTCACTATACAGCTTGCAATCTGCTTGCTTCTTCCCCAATTATTCCATAAAACCTTGCATCCATACCATCTTCTTGCACGCTTCTATAGCTGCAACATATTCTGCTTCCGTTGTACTGATGGATACTATCTTCTGTAACTGAGAGACCCAACTGACTGCAGCACTACCCAGGGTAAAGATATACCCTGTAGTGCTCCTTCTGCTGTAGATATCCCCTACCAAATCTGAGTTGACGTAGCCTTGTAGCTTGATTTTCAATCCTCCATAACACAGCCCTACATCCATAGTACCTACTAGGTATCTGAGGATCCACTTCACAACTTCCCAATGTTCCTTCCCGGGGTTGTTCATAAACCTGCTAACAACTCCCACTGCTTGAGCAATATCTGGCCTCGTGCTAATCATAGCATACATGAGGCTCCCTATAGTTGACGCATAAGGGACTTTAGCCATGTAGTCCCGTTCCTCCTTCGTCTTAGCTCCTTGCTCCTTAGAAAGCTTGAAGTGGTTGGCTAATGGAGTGCTAACCGGCTTAACACCTCCCATGCTGAATCGATCAAGTACCTTGGCTATGTACTTTGCCTGTGACAAAACTAGCTTCTTGTTTTGCTTGTCACGCTTTATCCTCATGCCTAGGATTTATTTTGCAGCTTCTAAATCCTTCATGGCAAACTCTCTAGACAGTTGTCTTTTGAGATCTGAGATGTCCTTCATGCTTGATTCGGCCATAAGCATATCATCAACATACAGAAGAAGAATGATGTACGACGCATCAAAATTCTTCAAGTAGCAACAGTGGTCTGCATGACATCTCTTGTACCCGTTTCCCGACATGAAACCGTTGAACTTCTTGTACCACTGCCTCGGGGCCTGCTTTAGGCCATATAGACTCTTCTTCAGTCTACACACCTTGTTCTCCTTTTCTGGTGCCACGTATCCTATCGGTTGATGCATATATATCTCTTCTTCAAGGTCTCCATGAAGAAAGGATGTCTTAACATCTAGCTGCTCTAGATGTAAGTCCTCTATAGCCACTATACTCGAGACCATGCGAATCGTAAACATCTTCACCACATGTGAAAATATTTCTGTGAAATCGATACCTGCTTTTTGTTGGAACCTTTTCACAACCAGTCTGGCCTTATACCGTTTTGAACCTACGTGCTCCTCCTTCAATCTGTAAACCCGCTTGTTATGAAGAGCTTTCTTACCCTTAGGTAGAGTGACTAGCTCCCACGTGCGATTAGACTCAAGAGAGTCCATCTCATCATCCATGGCTTGCTCTCACTTAACCCGTATATCTGACCGTAATGCCTCTTCAAAACACTCTGGTTCACCATTATCTGTCAGTAGTAGATAATGTAAGGAGGGTGAGTATCAGACCTTGGGTTTCCTCTCCCGAGTAGACCTCCTCACAATCGGTGTCTGTAGCTTTGCCTCATCATGCTCCTGTGCATGCTCATCCTGTGGCACTGTAACACCCGTGTCCGATAACTCTTCCAACTCTACGAATTCTTTCTCATCGGCCTTATTCTACTTTTGCTGCAAACTTTCTTTATGCATCACTTTTTCATTGAAAATTACGTTCTTGCTTCTGATGACTTTTCGGTTCTCAGTATCCCAAAATCGGTAGCCAAAATCATTCTGCCGGTAGCCTATAAACGTGCACCTTCTGGACTTCACATCCAGCTTGTTTCTGTGCTCTGCATCAATGTGAACATAAGAAGTGCAACCAAACACTCTGAGATGTGCAAGGTTTACCTCTTTTCCAGTCCACGTTTCTTCTGGTAGCTCACCATCCAATGGTGCTGAGGGACTTTTATTTATGAGATATACAGTAATATTCACAGTATCTGCCCAAAATGTCTTGGGCAACCCTGCATGTAGCCTCATGCTCCCAGCGCGGTCAAGGATGGTCTTGTTAATGCGCTCAGTTACACCGTTTTGCTGCGGTGTCCCTGGAATCATTTTCTGATGTTTGATCCCATTTACTGCACAATGCTCCTCAAAACTCTTATCACAATACTCTCCCCCATTATCCGATCTGAGACACTTTACAGTTTTACCGGTCTTGTCACGCCCCAAACTTGGGGACCAGGCTCATTAAATTTTCGGCCGCCGAATTCGGTGCCGACAGCCTCCGTAGTACTCCATTCTCAGCTCCTAGCTTTCATACGCCAAGTTCTGATCCTGGGATCCCACAAGGAGGATTTTCAGGGTAAACTTTTTTTTTTTTATAGATGAGCATAAACACAAGTATATCAAACTAAAAAGCATCACATTACATATCCACTAAGATAATCTTTTGAGTACAGTGCTACAAAAAGGGAAATACAATGCATAATTAAAAGCTGAAAGATCAAATGCGCGCCCCTGCCTCACTGTTGTCGCGCTATAGTATGTCCTGCACGTAAACAACGTGCATAAGCTTACTATGAAGCTTAGAGAGTGCGTGGTGTGTGCGCAATGCATATGATAGGTATACAAATATAAGAGTAAGCGGAAATGATGGCAGGCTACACTACCAAGTCTATGAATGTTAGTAGTCGTACCAAGGCTATGCGATGCAAGGGGCTTATATGGCCGAATGTCATATGCTAAAGATGCAATGTGCGCATGTTAATCCTCGACTGCCATATATCATACGGTTTACAACTGGGACATCACCGGGGTCTAATACACTCCAGACATTGGTTGTCGCCCATTGCGCGCATAACCAAACGAGTGGAAGAGACCTTACTATCCGCCTCGTCAATGACATACAAGGAAATCCACCCGGCTTGTCGATAGCGAACCCATTCACGAGCTGGTCAGACTCAACCTAGTATATAGCCCTCTGCACCTGGGCGGGTAAGGTCACACCCCCTTCCAACCGACCCCGATATAGTGGGAGACGCGACCTACTGGTATTTGGCCCTCATGCGCTCATAAATCCACTTGGTCTAGACATTGGAACATCCTACTGGTATCACAAGGTTTAAGGACTTTCACCCAAGGACATCTTTGGCGCCCAAGTGCTAGAACATATTTCCAGTGTCCATTTCTACCACCCATGATGTGACTGTGGTGGTCACAACCTCAATGCCGCTGGGGTGAGAATCTGATCATGACATGCATAATGTGAGATACATGCATGAGTCATACTGTCAAAGCCATGCACCAAACCTACGCATACCCCGCGATCATGTGGGGTGACCCTACCTCATACGGGTCCCCTAAGTGTCTCAAGCTATAAGGCATATACTATGATCAACATTATCCACGGTCAGGCATACATATGATGCGTATGCACAAATGAATGGGCATGATATTCATTACACTAAGCATATTATCAGTGTGACCTATCAAGCTAAGTACACTAGCATGTTTCAAATGTATCATGTGACAATCGGCCTCAAATGGTCGAATATATATATAGGGGGTGAAATTTGGATAGAGGGTCCTACTAATAATAGAAAAGTCTACGTGGCATGGCCCACTTGAGACTTGAATCGGCCCATCATATGTAACAAATGGGCTAGAAGGACTGATGTATAGCATGAGTACATCAAGGTAGGCCCTGGTGGCCTCCAATGGGACATCAATGATGGCCTATATGCTGGACCGTATGACCAGCCCCTACTGTCTAGCGAGGGGTCTACTTGAGCTACGGATCAACCTCCTTTTTGGGCTTATACCCTAAAATGATCTATCCAACGCATGGACAGTATGAATGTGCAATACATACTTCAAAGTGAGCACCACAACGGCCCACATACTGAGCATTATGAATAAAATACATGCATCATGCTGGTCTAAGGTGACCGACAGATCGGGCATCGTAATGAGGTGTGTATACAATGCATCATCAAGGTGGACTGCTACAGCCGGCCCCACCCTTTGGACTGATGGATGATTTCGACAGTCCATTGTCAATCGGCGTGGATTAATACATACCCAAGGTGAGTCACTGTATCTGGATGACATGGATAAAGCATATAAATCATAGGTAGGCCCAAGAAAGGATGGCCTGGATCTGACACATACATCATGTGGGACTCATAGGGTGGGCCACCTGATAGACTAGTGTGGAACCCACCTGGGCCACAAGAGATCTGGATAAAGCTGATATTTATGATTCCCCTTCACCCAGACCTGTGCCACAGGTCTGGGTAGTATATAAACATCATGTGGCATAGGAAGGTTGCAACAGTGGACATCATTCTCTCCACCATTCCAGATGGTGTGGCCCACCTGAGACTTGTATCAGGTTCATGTGTGGACCCATGCCCTGAAATGATATACCAAAATGGATGGCTGGGCATGGTGGGCCCCACAAGGTGGGCCACTGCTGGACAGCCAGCACGCTGCCTTCAGCGTGGACCACACTATGGCCCCAAAAGTTTTGGACCGAGCTGACATATATGTTTCCCATCCATCCATCCAGGTCTGTGTGACCTCAGCAACATGTTAGATTGTAAATAAACCTCATAGTGGGGCTCCACACGTGATACAGTGGGCCCCCAAACATTTCCAACAGTGGACATTCATCACCACTGCTTCCCATAATGCGGTCTACTGAGGGGTTGGATCTGGCTGATTGTAGACACCCCACCTTCGGCTACACTGTTGGTAGAGATAGCTGGTTGAATGGAGGACCACACCCCCAAATCCCAAATCCAAACTCAGCCAAACTCACCCTTGTAAGCCCCATTCCATAGCCCAGTTCAAGCCTGAACCCAGTCAACCCAGTCCTAAACACCACCCTGAAAAACCCCCCATAAGAAAAGCCAGTCAAAAAATCCCAAAAAAGTCAAACTCACTGAGTCAACCCGCTGAGTTAACCCGCTGAGTCAACCCGCTGAGTCAACCCGTCGAGTCAAAACACCGAGTCAACCCGTCGAGTCAAATCACCGAGTCGACCTGCTGAGTCAACTCACTGAGTCGACCCAGCGAGTCAAACAGCAGCCCCGAGGAAGCAACCGTACATCGCTGGAAACCGAGGAGCGGCCGTACGGGCGGCCCATAGCAGGCCGCCCGAGATAAATTACGCGGAATGCCACTCTCCGCTGCTATAAATACCCCCCTCCCCTTCTCATTTCAACATCCATTCGAAGCCCATTCAGCCCGAGTGCGATCCGAGTCCCCTTTAGTCCATTTTTCCACCAAGGAGAGCCCGAGTGAGGAGAGCCTAACCCTGGTCCAGCCCAGCCTGACCACTGGTCCAAGCCTCTCAAGTCACCCAAGTCTTGATCCAGCCACTTGAAGCCAATCCTTGCGATACCTCCGTCCATCCAGCTACTCTTTTCCAGCATCATCTCATTCGCATCTAGCATAAGTGCAACATTTACTTTTCTTCCAACCCCCCTGCTTCACTACAAGCACCTTGATTATTCAAGCACACCGCATATGTCTTAAATCAAGCACCTGTCAGTTCGAGCGTATGCTCTGGGCTTGCCCGTTGTTGGAACCTGCCCATCAGAAACTCTTACTGTTCAGACCTGCATTCACGTACATATCACTATAAGCACTTTGAATATTCAAGCACACAGCATGCATCATCTCGCATAAAGCACCTGTCAGTTCGAGCGTACGCTCTAGGCTTGCCCGTTGTTGGAACCTGCCCATCAGAAACTCTTACTGTTCAGACCCGCATTCATGCATCATGTCATCCATGAGAATATACAAGGATTAAACTAGACTTTCAAGTATTCGATCGATTCTGTGAAGTAGAGACCGTACTTCGGTACGGACAGTGTGTGGGGTGCTTAACCTCTTCCCACCCTGTAACCGTGATCCCTTACCTTGAATCTTTGATCGCAGATCAATAGGAGTCATTTTAGAGGAAGGAATCTTCGGATTCCCTTCTCTAATGTTTCTACAGGGTCTAGCCGACTATAGATTCGAAGTAATTTGCTAGTGGCGACTTTGGTCTTATATAAACTCACTTAAACATATCCAGCTTAACACGACAACCAAACGAAGCCCTCGAGAACGAGGCAAGCCAGTGGCACAAACGGCGATTTCGCACTCACACATCATCCTCTCCTTGTTTTCCCAAAAGGGGAAGGGAGAAGAACGTCGTGTGGGAGCGCAGAAAATCGGCGAGGGTCCACAGAATGGCGACTCTGCTGGGGATGAGCTAGTCCAACTAGTCGTGATCTGACTTGAAAACAGAATCCTTCCCGTACTTGAAAGTCATTAATCCTCATACAATCTCATCTGCATAGCATTCTACCCAAAACAAACAAAAAAATAGAAGATCCCAAAACCAAAAAAAAAAAAAATAGAAAATACCAAAACCCAAAAAGAGTAGAGTATAGTCCTCACCATTGCGCCTCCTCGGGCTCAACGTACGCGGAGACAACTTCCCTTCCGCAGCATAATCCGCACTCGGGTTCAACAAGCCATGTCCGACCACGAAGAAGAAACTCATCTCCTTCCCGCTCTTGAGATGACCGAAGCGCAACCTCCAGCGCAACAACCCATTGATAATACGCCAATCATATAAGAATTGGCACAAGGAGTGAGAGCAATGCAAGAAATGCTCTTGCAATTCATGCAAGCACAAGCCACCGCAGCAGCCAACAATCAAGTTGGCCCAGTTCAGCAGTCTCAGCAACCATGCCGGGTCCTTTCGGCCTCCAATTCAAATCAAGCACAACCATCGGAGTCTGCCCAAGACTACCGACAGCAGCCATCTCAGCCCTTTGCTATGGGGCATCCTTCTCAATATCTTCCTGCGACGACAAGGCCATCTCAGAGCACTTCCGTTGCAGGAACATCCAGTCAGCTTTCAGTCAATCTTGCAAACAACAGTCTCAGTAGATCTCAGCATGTCCCCGCCGATGGGACACCTTTTCAATTTCAGCACATCCCCACCGATGGGATTTCAACAGGGACAGCATTGGCGAATGCCCACAATGGGGGTCAGTGTCAAGCCCACATCAACTAGCGGACAGTGGCGAATACCCAACAAGGGGGTCACTTCCCAGCATCTCAGCCTCCTGCAAACAGGAGCACTTTTCAATTCCAGCACATCCCCGCCGATGGGATTCCAGTTAATTTCCAGCAATCTTCAATTCAGCAAAATCCAGTTAATTTCCAGCAATTTTCAATTCAGCAAAATCCAGTTAATTTCCAGACAAGTTCCAGTTCAACCTTCAGTATAGTCTCCAGTTCAGTTACAATCATTTCAAGCACAAGTTCATCAGAATCCAGTTCAATCATCAAACCAATTTCAGCAACCCGCGGTTGCTTTTCAGCAAGCCCATAGGGTCGAAGACATCGACCACTATGCCGAAGAAGAACGTGCCTTACTCCAGGAGGCACCAGTCGCTCGAACAGATCACTCAGGACTGGACGAGTTGCGGGAGCAGTTCCAGATCTTGCAAAATCAGCTTCAGCGACAACAAGGAATTGATCTACCTTCGACCAAGTTCAGAGACTTGTGTCCTTTCCCAGATGCTCAGGTACCTCAAAACTTTGAGGTTCCAAAATTCAAAAGATACGATGGCAGCGGTTGTCCCACAGCACATCTCAAGGCCTTCTGTGGAGAGCTGAGTGCAATCTCAGGAAATGAAAGGGCCCTCATACGTTTGTTCCAAAAATCTCTGAAGGGCGATGCCCTAGATTGGTACACTTCATTGGACTGCCACCGCATCAGGACATGGGAACAGCTTTCCCAGGCTTTCGTCGACAGATTCGCGTACAATCTCAACATGGCACCCAGAAGAGCCAACCTTGCGGCTCTCAGACAAAGGAGTGATGAAACACTATCAGCTTATGTGGGACGTTGGCGAGCTATGGCAGCCAGAATGCAACACCTATCGACGACGAAGAACAAATCTCCATGATTGTCCATTCAACATATCCAGGCATATCCGGGTATCTCATCTCGCATCCATATGCGAATTTCTCACAATTGATCCGTGCTGGAGAGCAAGTCGAAGCAGAAATCCGTGCCGGGACAATCTCCCCATGGCCTCATCAATCCACTCCAATCAAAAGGAACAGAGTGGAAGGAAGACCTATCGGGCACGGGAATGGAAACCGCAGTGGTTCTCCTCCCCGCCCAACAGAGGTAAACAACATCAACACCACTGCTCAAGGAAATCAACATGCTCCCCCACAGGGACTTCAACAGTATCAGCAGAATCAAGTTCAGCATCAGCCTCAGCGGTATCAGCCACAACTGAATCCTCAGCCACAACCACCTCGACAACAACAGCAGTTCAGAGGAAACGTCAATACTCATATCAAAATAGGCAAAACTACAGGGAGTCCAGAAAATTTACTCCCCTCTCTCAACCACTCAGTCAAGTCATGGCTACTCTGGTGCAGAAGCAATTACTTACTCTAATGGCACCTAGGCCTCCTCCTCATCCTCTGCCACCGAATTACCGAGAAAATGAGTATTGTGCCTACCATCAAGGGCGTGGCCACGCCACTGATCGATGCTTCACTTTGAAGAACGCCATACAAGATCTGATTGATGACCGCAAGATTGTCATCTCAGTCCCTGGAACTCCTACAGCAGCTTCCACCAACATTCTTCAGAATCCTCTGCCTCAACATCAGACGGACCCCAGTTCATCTCGAGGTCCCACCGTCAATAGTATAGAAGAAGAAGAACGCCTCGATCGCTTCTTCTCCCCCATCCAATCCATTCATGCCTACACCTATGGGCCAACAAATCCTCCTCCAATCTTGCAAGGGGCAAGTCCCTTTCTTCCTTCAATCTCCAAGCCAGTAGTACTCGAAGGAGCACCTCCATATGATATACCAGTTGTTCAAGGGGCACCTTACAACCATTCAAGCTGGGAACCAGTCGTCCTGGAAGGAGCACAATCATACATTGAGCCCACATACGAAACCTGTCATCTTGCAAGGGGCAACTCCAGAACAATCCAATCCGCAATGGAAGGATTATACTCATCAGCAGCAAGAGCCCGTTGTCTTGGAAGGAGCTCTTCCAGTTGAGCCAGTCATATTGCAAGGGGCAAATCCCGGAGGCGTGTCAATCACGCTACGGCAGCTCGGACGAACAGAGAAACCCCCTGCCATATCAAGAGGACCAGTATTCATTCCATGGGAGCCTCCTGCTCCAGGAACAGTCAAACCAAGACCACGACCTTATGTGGTCTATGAAGACAAGCCTCGATATTACCCCTTCAGCACAGGCAACAATGTAGTCCTCAAGGCAAAAGCTCCATACGAGAAAGATCCGATACCCACACCAGCACCGTTGCAAGAACCGGTGGTCCTAGAAGGCAAAAGGGAGGAAAACTACAAAGAAGTTCCATGACACTATCCAGAATGCGCGGAAGTAGGAAACATGCATCCCAATGGGCGTTGCATCCGAAGAGATAATCAAAACAGAGGAGATCCCAAAGGCGCTCTCTCAGGCCTCGGCAACAAAAATGAAGCCACATACGATGTGGCGACTCAGCTCAAGTCAATCCCTGCACAAATCTCAGTATGGGAGCTACTCTGCACATCTCGCATACACCGAGAAATGTTTACCAAAACCTTGAATGATGCTCACGTCTCCTCCGATACGGCAACAGAGATGATAGCATTGATGATTGGACAACTCCTGGCTCCGTGTGCCATCACCTTCACTGATAATGAGTTGCCACCAGAAGGACGAGATCATGGGCGATCCCTCAACATAGCCTTACGATACAAAGACCTCTGCGTCCCATTGGTCCTTATCGATAATGGCTCAAGCTTAAACGTCTGCCCGCTCAAGACTGCGGAACGTTTGGGAATCAGTCCTTCTTCATTCCGACCCAGCACCATATGCGTCAGAGCATTCGACAACACCCGCCGATCAGTGAAAGGGGAGGTCGACATAGAGGTACAGATAGGTCCGAAAATCTCCACAATCACATTCCAAATTCTGGATATATCAGCCTCTTTCAACAATGTTGCTCGGGCGACCATGGCTGCACAAGGTTGGAGCTGTGCCATCAACCCTGCATCAACGAGTGAAGTACATGATCTGTGGAAATCAAGTGATCTCTATCCATGCAGAGAAGGAACTCATCATTCCTTCCAATACTACTGCCACTGAACCAGACATCCCGGTCATTGATATCCAGCACTCTGAAGAAGACATCCCGTTTCATAGTTTCGAATTCGAGACTGGTGAACTCTATCGCTAATCCAGAACCGATAAGGGTGGACCGTGTCTTTTCATCGGCAGAGCATCTGAGCCTCAAATACCGAATGAAGAATCACTTCAAGTCCAGAAAGGTACCACTGATATATAACCAACGTAAATGGGGACTCGGATACAAGGCAACCTTCATGGACAAGAGAAGGAAGAAATTTCGGTGCTCACCCATCTAATTCGTCAAGCCAGGAGAACCTTGCAAAGATCCAGGAAGGAATCAACCGACTGCACTACACAAAGGCCTCCCGATGAGCCTAGTTTGGGCCACGTGGCCCCCCATTCGATGGGATCAGATTCTCGAACCATCTAAGCCTCCAGAAGAAGAAGGAAATGATGAAGACGAAGAAGGAAGTCAAATACAGCAGCTTCAGGACCAGGTTACCCTGATACCTGCCCCCAACCAGGGGCACAACCTGCCTACTTCAGCATCAATCAACCAAGGGCACAACTTGCCCACTTCAATTCCAGCTAGCCAGGGGCACAACTTGCCCATCTCAGCATCAATCAGCAAGGGGCACGACTCGCCCATCTCAGCAGAATCAACATCATCAATCATCAGCCAGGGGAAGAAGCAGCCCATCCATTGGACCAAGAAAGGGAAGTGGCCGGCCCTAGATTGGTCTGATGTCCAGATCCCAAACATGTGTCTCACTGTGGAACCAAATGAATTGCAGTGCGAGGTAAGTGACCCGGGAGGGACTGAGTGCGACTCAGATCTCGAACCCGACCTAGCGAGAAGTCATGGTTATTGGGCCAGACCATGATTCTTCGCCCAAAGCATCAACCCCCACCTCTCCAGGGAGGAAGTGTGGGGTCCTGAATGGTCATCCGTTCCCCTAACTTTTGAATCAGCCAAAGAGCCATCTGAGGGCTCTGGCTTCAAAAAAAAAAACGCCTGTTTAAGCAGTGACCGGAACTTTGGAACAAGTTGGGTTCAATCATGGTCTGCAATGCTTGCTTGTTCAAAGTCCCATGAATTTCAAAAATCCAAAAAAATAAAAAACTTTCAAAAGCCAAAAACATCTAGTATTTCCTATTTCAGAAAAATCTCAAAAACCAAAAAATATTTCTTTTCCTGCATTCAATAGTGTGCCAAGTTCATCTAAAGAGTCACATGAGTTTGAAGTCGAATCATATGACTTTGACATCGAATTAGACTTCGAGCTCATGGGTCTGGACGAAGCTCGGGATGAGGAAGATGATGATCCAGCTCCCGAACTAGAGGATCTCCTCAAAAAGTTCGAATCTAAAGCCAATGTTGTAGCCGATGATTTCGAGATAGTAAACTTGGGGACGCCTGAGATCCCTAGGGAAGTACGCATTGGAAAATCATTGCCACCTGAGATGAAACAGAAAATGATAGAGTTCCTAGCTCCAAGATTGTCCAACTTCGCGTTCTCATATGAAGACATGCCGGGGCTCGATGAAGAGCTCGTAGTACACCATCTGCCAACCAAGGCAGATATGAAGCCAGTGAAGCAGAAACTTCGAAGAATGAAGCCAGAATGGGCTCTGAAAGTCCGAGATGAAGTCATCAAGCAGTACAACGCGGGATTCTTGGTAGTCTCCAACTACCCTGAATGGCTCGCCAACATCGTGCCAGTACCAAAGAAGGACGGCAAGGTTCGAATGTGCATCGACTTTCGAGATCTCAACAAAGCCAGTCCTAAAGATGACTTCCATTTGCCACATATCGACACTCTGGTCGACAACACTACTGGATACAAGATCTTCTCATTTATGGACGGGTTCTCGGGTTACAATCAGATCAAGATGGCCGTCGAAGATTGTGAGAAGACATCGTTCATCACTCTCTGGGGAACCTTCTGTTACAGGGTGATGCCGTTCGGTCTGAAGAATGCAGGAGCAACATATCAGCGAGCAATGACAGCATTATTCCACGACATGATGAACAAAGAACTTGAAGTATATGTGGACGACATGATCATCAAATCTCGCACAATTGAAGGACACTTTGAAGATCTGAAGAAATTATTCAACAGATTAGAAAAGTACAAGCTCCGTCTCAACCCTCAGAAATGTGTCTTCGGTGCAATGGGAGGCAAACTCCTCGGCTTTATGGTGAGCGAGGATGGCATCAGGGTCGACGAGACCAAAACCAGAGCAATCATCGAGATGCCCCCTCCTAGAACAGAGAAAGAAATTCGTGGCTTCCTCGGCAAACTTCAATACATCAGTCGCTTCATCGCACAGCTCACACCTATTTGTGAACCCATTTTCAAGCTCCTCCGGAAGAATGTTCCAAAAGAATGGAATGATGATTGCTAAGTTGGCTTTGATCGCATCAAGAGATATCTCATGAATCCTCCAGTCCTAGTGCCGCCCTCCCCCGGACGACCCTTATTGTTATACATCTCGGTAGCAGCAGAAGCCATTGGTTGTGTCCTCGGCCAGCACGACGAGACCGGGAAGAAGGAATAAGCAATATACTATTTGAGCCGAAAGTTCACCGACTACGAGACCAGGTATTCCCCGATCGAGAAGACTTGCCTCGCCCTAGTCTGGGCAACTCAGCGACTCCGTCAATATATGATTGCATTCCCTATTCTCCTCCTCGCTCGCATGGATCCGCTCAAGTACCTGTTCGAGAAACCGGCACTCATTGGGAGAATAGCTAAATGGCAGCTACTCTTGTCTGAGTTGGACATCACCTATGTCACTCAAAAGGCAATCAAGGGGCAGGCCCTCGCCGATCATCTTGCGGCTCATTCCCTCATGGATTATCAACCGCTCAAGACATTCTTCCTTGATGAAGATCTCTTGCTCATTGAAGAAGAAGAAAAGAAGAAAGGTGAGTCGACGTTATTCTTCGACGGCGCAGCAAATTCTAAAGGGAGTGGTATTGGAGCAATCCTCTACTCTCCAGGTGATGTCCCTATTCCTATCTCGAGGTGCATCGCATTCGAGTGCACCAACAACATGGCAGAGTATGAAGCATGCATCGCTGGCTTAAGGGAAGCCATAATCTTGGGCGTCAAGAAGCTGCGAGTATTTGGAGACTCACAGCTTATCATCAATCAGACCAATGGCGAATGGAAAACCAAGGAAGAGAAGCTGATACCATATCATGTGTATCTTGACAATCTGATCGAAGAATTCAAGGAAATCACCTTCTCATACATGCCCAGAGCCAAGAACCAGTTTGCAGATGCTCTTGCCACACTTGCATCAATGCTCGAGATCCCAAAAGGAGCTTCAGAATGGGAGCTCACAGTCGAAATTCAAGAAGAACCTGCTTTCTGCCTGTAAATAGAAGAAGCTGAAGCTGTCCCTGACAAACCCTGGTATGCCGACATCAAGCAATACCTCGAAACCCAGGAGTATCCAGAATCAGCAACAGCAACAGATCGCCGAACCATTCAGCGTTTGGCCGTCCAGTTCACCATCAGTGGCGAAGTTCTTTACAAGCGATCCTATAATCACATCCTCCTTCGATGCGTCGATGAAACAGAAGCTGCAAAGATCATGGAAGAAATACACGAAGGAATCTGTGGCCCACACATGAACGGGCACATGATGGCAAAGAAGATTCTACGACTCGGCTACTATTGGCTCACCATGGAGACAGACTGTTGCCAGCACGTCAGAAAATGCTTCAAGTGTCAGGAGCATGCGAATCAAATCCATGCCCCATCATCAGAATTATACAACCTGACCACCCCCTGGCCCTTCTCCATGTCGGGACTCGACATCATCGGCAAGATCAGTCCCAAAGCATCAAATGGTCATGAGTACATACTTGTGGCAGTCGACTACTTCACCAAGTGGGTAGAGGCAGCCTCCTACACCACAATTGCAGCATCTCAGGTGATCAAATTCATGAAGAACAACGTCATATGCAGGTATGGAATCCCCAATGCCATCATCACAGATAATGGGACCCCGTTCGTCAACAAGAAGATGGATGACTTCCTCAGCAAGTTCAAGATCCAACGTCGTCGATCAAGCCCCTACCGTCCTCAGATGAACGGTGGGGTAGAAGCCGCAAACAAGACAATCGTCAGGATACTTGAGAAGATGGTCGTGACCTATCGAGATTGGTCAGATATGCTCCCATATGCACTTTGGGCCTATCGAACGTCTGTACGGTCTACTACGGGCGTTACTCCTTTCGAGCTTACTTATGGGATGGAAGCAGTTCTACCAGTCGAGGTGGAAATACCATCACTACGGGTGTTACTAGAAAGCAGAGTTGAAGAAGGAGAATGGTAACGGGACAGATTCGATCAGTTGCAGCTAGCAGATGAAAAGCGCATGCGTGCACTAAGTCATTCTCAGTGTTATCAGAAAAGGATCGCTCGGGCTTACAACAAGAGAGTCCGAAAAAGAAGTTTCAAGGTAGGCGACATGGTCATGAAGAAGATTCTACCGTCGCACCTCCCGGATCCCAGAGGAAAGTTCAAACCCTCGTGGGACGGGCCACTGATCATCAGAGAAGTACTTCCCAGAGGCGCCCTCAGACTCACCAGCATGAGAGGGGTGGATCTTCCTGAGCCAACCAACGCCGACAACGTGAAGATCTTTCACGGGTAAGTCATTCTGACCTTATAAAGGTTACTTTAATAGAGCTGAAGTCAAGAGGTCGAAGCTAAGATCTCTGAGAAATCATTTCTGTCCACGAACAAGTGTTTCAAATAAGGGGATTCAAAAAGAGAAAAATACAAAAAAAAAGGGATTCAAAAGGAAAAGACAAAAAAAAAAGAAGAGAAAAAGAATACAAAAAAAAGAAGAAAAGAGAAAGAAAAAGGGAAGCCAAAGCAAGGCACCCAAGAGAAAAAAAATCAGTCCAAGAAGAAACACATCCATCCATCCATCCACCTCAGAAGGGTCTTTAACAAAGACCGACAGCTCTATTATCGTAACTCAGGATAAGGGCTGAAAGACTGCCATCGGCCGGCAACGACGGATTCTTGACCTCTAGCCGCCGCAGTTATCCAGAGATCCAGAAAGAAAAAAAAAGAGGAAAAAGAAAATGTGTGCCTAAACAAAAAGGGCGGAGTGAAAACCCGAAAGGGCGCTCTGAGTAAAAATAGTGGGCATACAGCGGACTTGGTGAAAACTCGAAAGGGCGCCGAGGGTAAAAACAGCATAGCTGCCAAGGGGCAGGCAAGATCAAACACCCGAGACGTGGTGAAAATCCGAAAGGGCGCCACGGGCAAAAATGACGGAAAAAAGGCCGGCTGTGGTGAAAGCTCGAAAGAGCGCTGCAGGCAAAAATGGCTCGAATAAAAAAAAAGAAAAAAATAAAAATAAATAAAAGTGCAGGGACCAAGAAGTCAGACAATCCAGATCGGTTCGAGCAGTTCAAGAACAAGAAGAAGTGCAGTCAGGAGCGAAGAGCTCTACAAACTCTGACAACCTCAGGAAGCAAGAGTTTCCATTGCCTACATCTCTAGGGAACCAAAGGATCAAGCAAGTCAAATCTCGAGACATCGGTCAAATCATTGACCGAGCCCCAGTTCTGATTCCTATATCCTGACACAAAATCCAGACACACTCACAAGATGTTTGCTCGCCTTAAGTGTAAGGCTGCGATGTAGTAATAAAAACTCGGTAAGACCGAGGTCGATCCACAGGGAAATAGTAAAAGCTAACAAATCACTCCAGCAACTCAGTTTTTAAAAGAAATCAGATTTAATTGAATGTTTACTCAAAACAGAAACTTATTGGAAAATCAGAGATAATAAGTACTAAGGCTTTCAAGGATCCACTTGTAGCAATCCTATGTCAATTCAGTCAATCCAAGTAGAGAACACAACTAGATTTGAAGTCCTATCTCTCATCTAGTTGGAGAATAAAGCATTCACATACATTCCATCACATTCAGATTGAACTTCCAAGTTTTAGTTCCATTCAATCAATACAAAAAACTCAAAACTATAGCCTGCGGAGTAACAGCCATGCCTCTGGACTATGGCCTGCTCAAGGATTACTATAATCCGAGTTTAGATAAACAAACATGATAATCTCAGAGAATTAAAAGGAATTCATGTCCGGAGCACATAAACTCAAATAAAACATCTCAAACTACCATTATTTGGAACTAAACCATGCAAAAATCCAAACTTGAATGTAAATTACTTGAATTAAACTTAAACCAACATAGAATTAGCTACAAGCTTGGCCTCTCAGCCTTAGCTGAGAGGTTTTAGCCGAGCATTGTCATGCTACAACTAAAAACTCTGAAATAATGCATAAAAATAGAAAAACCCGAATAGAAGAGTTGCAGCCGCTCCTACGATCGCCTTCACTCTCCAAACTCACGTTCCTTAACCTCTCTGATACCCTAGGGAGAACCCCTAGGTGTCCTTTTATAGCAAACAACCTCCCTTGCGTCCGATTCTGCGAAAGACTACGCATTGCGCAGCAATTTTCGGAGTCCCACTTTAGAAAGGAATCATGTTACGCAGAGCCGACCGGTCGTGACCGGTCGGACTAACTTTTCAAACCATCCAGGGAGTGCTGCCGACCGGTCATGACCAGTCGGGCTTATTTTTGCCTTGATCCAGTGTGCATGGCCGACCGGTCATGACCGGTCGGCCTGTCTTCTCTTTGATCAGCCTTCATGGCCGACCGGTCATGACCGGTCGGCCTGTCTTCTAGTTGCTCCTTTGATGTGGCTGACCGGTCGTCCGACCGGTCAGCCTTGCTTTTCTTCCAGTTTTTCTTCTTTTCTTCATTCTCTTTTCTCCCTCTTTCTTCTTCTTTCTTTGGTCCATCTTAGGACTTCATGCAATAGCTCCAAATAACTCTTTTTGGCTCGTAATTGAATGAAGTCCGCTCTCATCCCTATAATCACAAAACATATGTTAGGTGGGCCTTTAAACCATGAAATCATGCAAACCTTGTCGTGTAATGGGCAATGCAATGTATAAATTGGAGGTTCAACACAAGACAACTCATGACACAGTAGATTTTCAAACAGTTTTCTTTTCAATTAAACGCATCATATTTCTTTACACATATCATATCATCTTTTTCAAAAAAAATACAATTTTTTTTTTCATCATCATCAATCATATATGCAAAAAAGAATGTGCAGGTGGCCAACACAGTCAATCTCTACCCTCCTCCTCGGCCACATCAGGTAAGTCCTCTGACTCATAAAAAGATAGTCTCGCTCTCAACCTGCTCACCTCCATACGCAGGTAATGCGCCTCATCGCGCTCAAGGGTACGGATCGCTGTCTCCTCATCAGACAATCTCTGATCGGCAGCCAATCTCCTCGACATCATCTCACAATGATAACGAAGTGCAGAGATCTCAGACAGCAGATGGCCATGAGTGGCCAAAAGGAAGCAAGGATCAATGAATGGGCTCTCCTCAAAAGGTTCATATGAACCAGATGAAGAGCCAGCATCTCCAAGGATATCCTGCTCATCCTCATCAGCAGTCTGGTGCCAGCAAGGGATACGTCGGTACAAAGACTGCTCAGCAACCCAGTACTAATATGGGGCGGTCGCCATCGGAAAAGTCCGCAGCTCAAAACCCAGCAAATCAACAGTCAAGTAACTCGCCCAAGAACAATCAATCCAGGTCCTAAAGTCAGAGGATCTGGATGGAAGTGCTCGACGCCCGATACCCGTGAAAGCGAAAAGAGGAACATCCTGCTCATACCCAAACTGCCGCAGGAACCGGATGGGATGGTAAGAAAAGTAAGATCGAAAGCCTACCAACATCAAAGGAAGGCGGTGTGCATCGCAAAGCACTGGAGGAAGTGAAAGCCAAGATGACTCCCAACGAACGTTCCAGTCACGAAGTTCAGCAAACATCCTGCGATACAAGGGCTCGCTCATCCTAGCTGTATGAGGAAGAAACTCCATAATGTGTCGCATAAGGTCTGGGCGACGAGTGTCAGGAAAAGGTACAGGAACAGTCATCGAAAGACGCTCCCATAGCCAGACATGATCACAAAAAGGAAAAGAAGTTCCGCTAGAGCAGAGCAATTCCTAACAAAGCAAGAGGAAAAAGGTGTAGAAAAGATACCTGAAGAAAGGCACAGCAGCCGCGAAGGACACGAGTGCGGCCTAGGGCGCAGTCAGTCAGCCCATTGAACAGCTCGGCCAAGGTAAGAGAAATGATCCCCTGCCGATGGATAGCTCGGCTCATCACCTCAAAAAGCAGAGGAGTCTGGGACCTGCGCCATCCCGAGAACAGCACCTCAGCAATCAAACAGAACATCAGTGCGTTCCGAGCGAAGGTAGAACCGGCCGCACTCCGAGGACCCGAAAAAAGATCATACAGTAAGTCCAAGGAAAACACCACAGCATCCTGGCCACCGGCTGCAGGCCGAACAAGATAGGGGATCCCGAACCAGTTCTGTGGTGTGGCAGTCTTCGGCGAAAAATACTGAGCATAATCCCAGGGTAGACCTGTCAACCGTGCAAGCTCCTCCAAAGAAGGCCCCATCTCCATATCGTTGAACGCAAACAAGTTCAACGAAGGGACCCAGTCAATCAAGGCAGCTCCGAGCATCCTCCAGTCAATATCAACTCTGGCCATATGGATCAGACTGCCGAAGCCATAGGACTCCAAATCTCGAATCTCATAAGCTGACAAATTGTCAAGCCAAGCAAGCAGTCGTGGTGAGCAAGAAGGATGAGGAAACAGCTGACAAGTCCTCACTGGTACCCCCTCCAGCACAAAAGGCCCAAAAGTCAATAATGGCTCATCAAGGATCGGAAGGTCAACGGGCGAAGGAGAAGGAAAAGCTGGAACCTTTGCAGACTCGACAACCCCTGACCTGTCCCCAGTAACGGCTATGTCTGATATAGTCGCATCACTGTCGGAAACTGTTACAACCTCAGCCGCACGGGAAGACTCGCCCACCTCATGAACGGAGTGCGCAAAGGACCGATGACCAAGAGAAGGACAATGCTCCCCATCAAAAGGACTATCAGTGAAGATCACACCGCACATCGTGGCATCCTAGCTAATCTGACCGTCGAAGAATACATCTGAACCATCAAAAAGGGTCCCGGCAACCCCGATCGAAGAATCAACGGTCAGATCTGGACCTGCGGCCCCCTCCAACAGGAAATCATGAATCCAATCATCATCCTGATCGATCAAAGGGATCATCAAGGCATCCACACCATCCATCATCAGGGGGACATCATCAATGACCACATCAAGACCACCCAAGCAAGTATACCGCACATCTCGGCCCTCATCCAGAGCATCCAAACCGTCAAAGGTACCATCTGAACCATCCATCCCATCCAAGCATGAGATCAGCCCATCTATGTCCATCATGGTCCCATCACCACCATCCATCACATCATCCATGGGGCCCACACTCAAGGGATGCACAGCCTCACCTATGTCCCATCCTCCCATCTCATCCATGCCATCCATTCCTCCCACAATCAAGGCCCCATTCAAATCTGAAATTCCAGCCATCCTACCATTAATGGAGCCATTCAAAGCTCCACCAACCACCAAGCTTAATTCATCATCAATACCCCCATTTAATGCTCCATCTCCACCATCAATCAAAGGCACCTCATCATCTTTAAAGCCTTCATCAAGTGCTGAAGTGTGGGACCCACCAACCTCTCCCACAATGGTCCCCAAGCCATCATCAATGACTGCCCAACAAAAGACCAAGAAAGAAAAAGACAAAAAGAGAAGAAAAGGGGAGACAAAAGAGAGATTCATGGCTGGAATCGAATGATCCAGTGCAGAGAGTGTGGAGACAAGAGAAAAGGACAGCAGGGAATATCCGAGCTCGAGCCAGCCCAGGCCGCTCAAGAGGCGAGTCTTGGGCGGCCTGCTCTGGGCCGCCCGTACGGACGCGGTTCCCCTCTCTCCGCGGGATTGGCTCCAAGGTTCTTGGTAGGTGAGGCTGACAGTCCACGTCAGAAGATGACGCTCCATGGGCCGCCCAAGGCTTCGGTCCACTCCAGATTTCGGTTGAAGTTGATCAAGATCATATAAAAGGTGCCCCACCGATCCAATCACGGAGCAATGCAGCCAGAACATGGCTGATCAAGTCAAAAAGAAGGAAAGGTGATCAAGTGGGGGCCACAAGCAATCCAAGTCATTCAAAGACTAGATCATCATGATCTAAACCATTGAAGGACCTACATGAGCCATCAAACAACAAGATCAAAGGTCTGATCATCAAAAGAAGGGCAAGAATTCAAGATCTAATCATCAAGTGGGCCCACAAAGCCAAGTCAAGCGATCTGAGATGTTCAAGCCATCATCCACACCATGAGAAACCCTCTCAGCCTCACAAGTTATCCAAAGAGGTGCCCCAAAGCAAAGCCGAGGTCTCAAGTGGGCCCATAGGGCCGAATCTATCAATCTGAACCATTCAAGGACTAGATCATTAGGATCCAAACCATTGGAAAGCTTACACAAGTCATGGAGCAGCAAGATCAAAGGTTCGATCATCAAAAGAAGGGCCAGAATCTAAGATCTAATCATCAAGTGGGCCCACAAAGGCCTAATCAAGCAATCTGAACCGTTTAAGTCATCATCCATGCAGTTAAGAAGCCTCATCTTCCGTAAATCATTAAGGAACAAGTCAAAGGTCAAAGCGTCCAGACATCATCAAAGAATTTGAGACAAGTCGAAGACTGTATATTCATTCAAAAAGAGCTTGATACAAAAGAAGATAAAAGCAAAAGTACAAAGCCATACAAAGCAGAACACCCAAGTAGGCTACAAGTCGCCAACATAGTCATCATCGTCCCTTCTCGCGTCCCGCTCCCGACGATAAAGGTCCATCAAAGGAGCAGTCACCGAGCCTCCAGCATATCTGCGACGGCCACCTGGAACATAAAGCGAAGGAAGCAGAGGCCCCTGGCCGAACAGCAAATACTATTCATCATAGTCACGATCCGGGATCATGAAACGAAATCCGGGCTGGCCCACGAGAGCCTCAACTCTCTCATCAACCGGCATCCGAGCAGCTGGGGGAGGTGTAGAACAAGGGACCCGAGCCACCCCAGTAACTTGCCGAAGCAACCTCTCCTCCAGATACCACTGAAAAGATTCAGCGTCAGAAAGCATGATACGGAGACATGAAGCATCGTATGCCTCCACACGCTGGGGGGTATAATAGAAAGGGAAACTGGCATACGGCATCCGAGTGAGCTGCAGCAAATGAGGTCACCACGATCAGTTACAGTACAGCACGAGGGCAAAGAAAAGCAAGATACTTACGTCCTCAACGGTCAACCCGTCTATGTCAGCACGCCAATTGTCCCCAGAAACTCGGGCGTTCCGCTGACAGTTTTGCTGGTGCCAGTGCATGTGACGATACAGAGAGGGTTCAACATCGTCTCGCATCCTCGGCGCGAGATGTGGAAAATGGTCATAAAAGCAGGTCTGGGCAAAAGACACATCTACTGATCAGAGAAAGAAAGAAGGCGAAAGCCCTTCAAGAAAGGTGAAAGAAGAGATACATCAACGACAGGCCAGAAGCCTGTGAAGGACCGGCTATGCCGACAGGTCTTGTCTAGATCTTGAAAGATATGGGTCAAGATAGCCCCATTCCAGTTATAGGGATGATGAAGATCCTCGACTAAACGAAGGAATTTAGGATCAACCCTCTCATTCGCATGACAGAAGAGGAAGGACCCTGAAGGCATAAGTGATCATGGCCCGAGCTTTGTGGAGTGCCTCTCACTCGGTGGTAGGGATGACGGAGGCAAAAGTGTTATAGAACCATCGCATCTTTACTTGATGGCCTTGGAATTCACCCTTGGGTGGGACATCACCAACGAGCCGTAGCCAATCAGTGGAAGTGAGGGGAGCCAGAGAGCTGACTTGAGGAACAACTGTTCCATGAAACGGGAAGCCTATTTGCATATAAATGTCCAAGGGGGTTATTCCCCATTCACCACAAGGGAGCTGGAAGGTGTGGGTCTCATCCCGCCACCTCTCGCAAAGGGCCGCGAGCATCATGCGGTTAGCATCGTTATTATGGAAACGTAAGGTGAGAAGGCTAGCAAAAGGAGTACCATCCAGTACTCGTTCAAGCAAGGGCTGTGGATCCTTCACCCAGTAGTCCCAGCGATCCCTAGTACCTCGACCCTTGATAGCGGTAAGAGGTTGATGCTCCATAGCTAAGGAACACATGTGGTCCCCTCGGCGGACGATGAAGGCAGGATCATCTTCATCAATCACTTGGTGACCTCTGGTACCATCCGCCATTGAATCCTACAAGCTTGGCAAGGTAAGTCCCTATCCATTACTCATTAAAATCCAAATTATCATCCAAGAAACCCATGGGATTGGACTCACATTCAAATGCAAAATCTAAAGTCCAACTCCATGTGTCACTTAGGATATGTGTTGAGCCCATTGGAAAAAGTAAGGCCCACCTTAAAGAAGGTGGCATGGCATGCCTTAGGCAAGAAAAGTCTTTCATCCAAGGACACATTTTGGATAACAAATGCACTCATGTGCCACGAGATCAACAAAGGATCTTAATGAAGCTCCTCTTCAAAGTCCATATGTGGCCAAAAGATTGATCCACTTTTATGCCAAGGCCATGATTCTCACTTAAGATGTTTCCATCTTTTTACACATGTGCATGGACAAGTGGGGAATAGAAAGGAAGTGGGCCCCCAAGAGCAACCCAAATGCCTCATCTCAATGGATTGGAGAGAGCACATAGCCCACTTTGAAGAACATGAGGACCCATTCATGGGTTAACCATGGGCAATCCTTATGTGCCTCATCTTGATGAAAGTTTTGACCATGAGAATACAACATGGCGGTCTACTCACAAACATATGAATCAAAGAAGCTAATGGTAAAAAAGTTGATGCACATAGCCCACATGAAGAACCAAGTTGAAAATGCCCATGTAAGGACAAGTTTGGGCAACTTATGTGCACCAACTTCTTCACAAAAAAGGAAGACCATTTGAGCACAAAAGAGCATGGCTTGATGAGTCACCCAACCATCATAAAAATGGCTAAGAATGATATACATAGCCCACTTGAAGATCAAAATCCAAAATGCCCCAAAGCATGGGTCAAAATTGGGCAACTTATGGGTATCATTCTTTCCCACAAATTTAAAGGAAAATCACCCATACATGAGAATGATGGTGGATGACCCACCAAGCCCCCAAAGAAAAGATCAAGGAGCTATGGTTGTATGGATAGCTCACTTGAGGATCATCCATTTGATGTTGATAGCATTAAAGGGAAACTCTTGAGAACCACGTTCCTACCTTAAGGAAAAACCATTTGAACCTAGTGAGATTGTTGGAACAACTCACTCATGGGACTTGAAGATGATCAAGTAACTCAAGTTCTCCATCCATCAAAAGAAAAGAGCATGAAAGGAAAAAGCCTACATGAACAAAGTGTAGTGGGGCACACATGGTTCAAAGAAGTGCACAAGTTTCAATGAAGGCCCAAAAGCCCATCCATATGGAAAAACTACAAGGAGCCCACCACACTTTGTACAAGGATGTACATCATAATCAAGAGATGGTGGAAGATTTGGGCCATTTGTCCATAAAGGCCCAACTAGGAAATCTAGCCCACTTGAGATCCAAAATGAAGAATGGGCTAGTCATCTTGGTCCATACATGTGTGAAAAAAGATGGGGTCACCTAAAGTGAGCCCCATGAGCCCAAAATTTGAGATGGGCCCTACCATGCCCATGGGCTGAAACCTTGAAAACAAGATGGAAAAGAAAAGAAAGCTCCAAAGGAAATGACAAGGGCAAGAAAGCACGAGGGAGCCCAAAAGGAAGCATTGGGCCCATCAAATACACCAAGGGCCATGACTTCACTTTGAGCCCATTGGATACATATGAAAAAAGGCCCAACTCCCATGAAAAAGATAGAGTATTTTGCCATGCACACTTGATGACATGGCAAAATCACCCTTTACATACACATGAAGGGAGTGTGAAAAGAAGAAAGAAAAATGAAGTGGAAAGCTTGCAATGTCCTTCTCCATGCACCACCTTTGAAAAGGACTTGAGATCTAGAAAGTGGCCAAAAATCCTTGGGCCCACCCTCACTCTTCTTGGAATAACTACATGGAAAAAGAAAAGAGTCATGAGAAGAGACAATGAAGAAGGAAAAGAACAAGAAAGAGAAAGGGAGTGGTTCATACCTTTACCACTCACCAAAGAGGGACCACCTTGCTGTCCCAAAATGTCTCTAAGGGCCACCACTTGAGAGAAGCAAAGGACCACCAAAGAAGAGAGAAAACTTGGAAAAAGAGAGAGTATGAGAGAAAAAAGAGAGAAATTGCATGATGGAGGGGGCAAGGGTGCCCCATGTTATATAGAAAAGGGGAGGGCACCCTTTTACCCAGCCCACTGAAGAGACCAGGGGCCAGAGACCGTCCGGGCGGCCCATAGGAGGCCGTCCTAGCCCCTACCTATATGAAACGACCTCTCTCCCCCTCTCCTTGGGAAGAACTCCTCCTTGGGAAGGGTGGTTGCAAGTGAATCTTGTACCTCCATGTAAGAATGAAGTGATGGAAGAGAATGGTGAGAAAAAGGAAGAGATCTCACCAAAATCTCATCATGAGAGAAATCAATGGGAAATTGGCTTGATGATGTGGAAAAATTCCATGGGATTTTCAAGAAAAAGAAAGAAAAATATTGACTTGGTCAAACAGTGATCTCAACCATCCAAGGATATGACCTGATGATCCAAACCATTCCAAGAAGAATTCCCATAGTCTCTAACTTGGATTGCTGCTCGCTTGTACATATTTTGGTCTGAAGACCTTAAACTACGTCGGGATCGACATCCCGAGAGATTTTCAATAAAAGCCGGTATCGGTCTTGATCGCTCGAATTAAGATCCGACGACACCGAGTACTTTCAAAAAAACAAAAAGCAAAAAAATGTCTTTCCTGTTTTGTGCAGTACTGGTCCGAAGACCTTAAACTACGTCGGGATCAACATCCTGAGGGATTTTAATAAAAACCAGCATCGATCCCAGTCTTTAAGACCAACGTCGGATGATCTGGATCATTTTGAAAAATAAAAAATATATCACCAGCCCCTCTTTTAAAGTTTTTGGGTCCGAAGACCTTAAACTACGTCGGGATCAATATCCCGAGGGATTTTCAATAAAAGCCGGTATCGGTCTTGATCAAGATCCGCTGACACCGGACATTTTCCAAAAAAAAAAAGAAGTGTTTGCCCCCTTTTGTACAGTTTTTGGTCCGAAGACCTTAAACTACGTCGGGAACAAAATCCCGAGAGATTTCCAATAAAAACCAGTGTCAATCCTGACCGTTCAAAATTGAGATTTTATGACCTGGAACAGTTTTCGAAAAATCACAAAAAAGAATGTATTTTCAGCATGTACATATTTACGGTCCGAAGACCTTAAACTACACTGGGATTAGTTTCTCGGGGGACCTTTCTCACTTTTAACAAAAACCTGGCATCGATCCCAGCCATTCGAGCCAGGATCTGATAACCCGGAACATTTCAAAAATACCAAAATATTTTAAAAGCTTTCCACAAAAACCAGCATCAATCTCGATCATTCGAGCTAAAATCTGGAACTTTTTCCAAAAAACACAAAAAAAAAATGATTCACCAAAAATTTCAACTGCACAAATTCATCTCCAGTGGTCCGAAGACCTAAAACTACACTGGGATTAACTTCTCGGGGGCTTTCTTTCCTAACCTGTTCTAGGCATGGCTGACACTTGATCGTACGGGTGCCTGGAATCTTTTAAACAGGTAAGGGCTGAGGCGGGCAGAACTCCGCAATCCTGTTCGTGTTGAACGCACCGTGATAGACAACCTTGATTTGGAAGTCGCTGTTGAATCTGACGGATGTTCCCTGTTCCTAAAACTCATGAAGGGGATTAAGGCTGTTGGGAGGTGGAGCGCACCCTCACGGAATTAGTGAGCAACGTAAGACCCCAAACTGGATTGACTAAAGGAAATGTGAGGATGTGGCTCATTTTGTGGCCGAAGGAGTCCGTCGGACGATACGTGGTCTATGTGCATTGCACATGAGGAACAGGCAACTTTGTGGGTGTGTTGACTGAAAACCCTCAAAATCCCCTCATCCGAAGATGTAAAACTATGGCACTTAACTGTGTGAAACTCGTCTTGCTCGCTGACGTAAAATGGATCGGGTGCCTTACCAGCAGTAGAAGCTGGAAGTGGATGAAAATTCCATACTTTTCCCTGCATTTCAGAAAAATCTCAAAATACCAAAACATTGCAAAATCACCTTTTCAAAAAAAAAATCACAAAAAATATTTCCCTTGCTTTCAATCAAAATATTGTCAAAAATCACAAAAATATTTCCCTTAGCTTTCAAGTCAAAATATCATCAAAAGTCACAAAAATATTTCCTTTGCTTTCAGCCAAAAATTTTCAAAAACACAAAAATATTTCCTTTGTTTTCAATAACCGATCTCTATTCTGACCTCTCAGGTAAAGATTCGGACCCAAATATCTGCAAAAATCACAAAAATTGTCAGTATCCCCAGCACTACACTTCAGGAGTCTTGAACTCCACTCTCTTCACAATTTGGGATGACGGATCCAATCGCCCGCAAATTGGAATCTTGACCAAAACGGGTAGCCAAACACCATCCCAATCACACGTATGCCCAGAAGAACATCTTGAAGTCAGATAGCATCCTCGTACATTCTCATTCGCAAAGAAACAGCATCTTGGGACGATGGACCTGATCGACCACGGGTCGGGATCTTGACCAACCCGCTGACCAAACATCCGCATTAAAAAGAAAAATCCCCAGGGAAGCACAACCCTGCAAGCAATAAGCTCAAAATTCTCTGCGTCTCCAGCAAAAGTAAAATCATCAAACTTGAAAGAGAATGAGCCAAGCCATGCATTCATCATGCATCTCCATGCATCAGCATCCATTGCATTAATCATCATGTTTACCTGCTTTCAAAATAAAAGTCGGTTAGCCAAAGACCCCACAGGCATCCCTAGTGGAGGCACGTGCATACCAGATTTCCATTTCAAAAAGACAAAAAATATTCCTATTTGCAAATAAAAACCCCACGGAGTATTACTCTCCAGAGTGGGTATCTTTTCAAAAATCCAAAAATATTTTTCCAGTAGAGCGTTCTGTCTCCAAAACACCAAGAGATCTTCCATATCTCTGGGTAAGAGCCAACGCAAAAATCAAATAAGATCCGATGTCTCGCGATTTCTCCGGAGACCATCGGATCCAATGCACTCAAAGTACGGTCGAACTGAACTCCAGTGTCAGTGCGGTCGTACCACATGCCAAGATACAAAAGATGAAAGCCAAAAAGCTCAGTCATAGAAACCATTTGAACAGGTGGAAACGATGAATTGTAACCCAAGTATCAAAATCAGCAGCTTGGGTGGAAAGAGTTCACCCGCACATACCTAGGCGTGGATGCCTGAAGTACCTTGACTGAGTCCAAGTCGGCGTAGTAGAATCCCGTAAGACTATCGGACGCAGGGCGTCTAACCACTTTGACAGTCAAGCGAAACAAGTACTCCTGGAGTGATCTGGGAAAATATCAAACATCACACAATCAGTCTCAGGGTCAGCAACCTCGTAAGACTACGGACGCAGAGGCTCTGCTGTACCTTTCCGATGTTAGTACCGATCGGGAATGGAAGGGTTGCGATTGGGTACCCAGGTTGCAGCAAACTGCAGGGACAATCGTAACGTTTTCTCCAAACTCTCGCGATATGTGCGAGTTATCAATTTCCAGACAATCAACTGACTCAGATACAAAGGATAACAAAGATTCCAGACCACAATCGAGGAAAGAATGAATTGCAAACCAAGCATCGAAACCAGCAGATTGGGTGGAAAAAGCCCACCCGCACATACCTAGGCGTGGATGCCTGAAGTACCTTGACTGAGTCCAAGTCGGCGTAGTAGAATCCCGTAAGACTATCTGACGCAGGGCGTCTAACCACTTTGACAGTCAAGCGAAACAAGTACTCCTGGAGTGATCTGGGAGAACATCGAACATACAATCAATCACAGGGTCAGTAACCTCGTAAAACTGTCGACGCAGAGGCTCTGCTGTACCTTTCCGATGTTAGTACCGGTCGGGAATGGAAGGGTTGCGATTGGGTACCCAGGTTGCAGCAAACTGCAGGGACAATCGCAACGTTTTCTCCAAACTCCCGCGGTATGTGCGAGTGATCGGTTTCCAAACGATCAACTGACACAGATGCAAAGGCAAGCAAAGATTTCAGAACATGATCTATGAATGACCGGGTCAGAAGTGGGGTGTCCACTCGCTTTGGCATTCGGTTGCACGCAACCTCTGCCAAAGAGGGGCATCTGTAGACACCCCACCTTCGGCTACACTGTTGGTAGAGATAGCTGGTTGAATGGAGGACCACACCCCCAAATTCCAAATCCAAACTCAGCCAAACTCACCCTTGTAAGCCCCATTCCATAGCCCAGTTCAAGCCTGAACCCAGTCAACCCAGTCCTAAACACCACCCTGAAAAACCCCCATAAGAAAAGCCAGTAAAAAAATCCCAAAAAGTCAAACTCACTTAGTTAACCCGCTTAGTTAACCCGCTGAGTCAACCCGCTGAGTCAACCCGTCGAGTCAAAACACCGAGTCAACCCGTCGAGTCAAATCACCGAGTCGACCCGCTGAGTCAACTCACTGAGTCGACCCAGCGAGTCAAACAGCAGCCCCGAGGAAGCAACCGTACATCGCTAGAAACCGAGGAGCGGCCGTACGGGCGGCCCATAGCAGGCCGCCCGAGATAAATTACGCGGAATGCCACTCTCCGCTGCTATAAATACCCCCTCCCCTTCTCATTTCAACATCCATTCGAAGCCCATTCAGCCCAAGTGCGATCCGAGTCCCCTTTAGTCCATTTTTCCACCAAGGAGAGCCCGAGTGAGGAGAGCCCTAACCCTAGTCCAGCCCAGCCTGACCACTGGTCCAGGCCTCTCAATTCACCCAAGTCTTGATCCAGCCACTCGAAGCCAATCCTTGCGATACCTCCGTCCATCCAGCTACTCTTTTCCAGCATCATCTCATTCGCATCTAGCATAAGTGCAACATTTACTTTTCTTCCAACCCCCCTGCTTCATTACAAGCACCTTGATTATTCAAGCACACCGCATATGTCTTAAATTAAGCACCTGTCAGTTCGAGCGTATGCTCTGGGCTTGCCCGTTGTTGGAACCTGCCCATCAGAAACTCTTACTGTTCAGACCTGCATTCACGTACATATCACTATAAGCACTTGGAATATTCAAGCACACAGCATGCATCACCTCGCATAAAGCACCTGTCAGTTCGAGCGTACGCTCTGGGCTTGCCCGTTGTTGGAACCTGCCCATCAAAAACTCTTACTGTTCAGACCCGCATTCATGCATCATGTCATCCATGAGAATATACGAGGATTAAACTAGACTTTCAAGTATTCGATCGATTCTGTGAAGTAGAGACCGTACTTCGGTACGAGCAGTGTGTGGGGTGCTTAACCTCTTCCCACCCTATAACCGTGATCCCTTACCTTGAATCTCTGACCGCAGATCAATAGGAGTCATTTTAGAGGAAGGAATCTTCGGATTCCCTTCTCTAACGTTTCTACAGGGTCTAGCCGACTGTAGATTCGAAGTAATTGGCTAGTGGCGACTCTGGTCTTATATAAACTCACTTAAACATATCCAGCTTAACACGACAACCAAACGAAGCCCTCGAGAACGAGGCAAGCCAGTGGCACAAACGGCTATTTCGCACTTACGCATCCTCATCTCCTTCTTTCCGAAAGGAAAGGGGAAGGGAGAAGAACGTCGTGTGGGAACGCGGAAAATCGACGAGGGTCCACACTGATACTTATGTTTTCCATTCATGCAGGTCTATAGGACCTGATGGACGGGTTTAGATGGAAAATCTCCATGATGGTGGGCCCTGAAAAGGTTTCAACTGCAGGCATTCATCCTCACTGTTTTCTGTGGTAAGGCCCACCCAAGATCTGAATCTTCTTAGTATCCGGGCTTGGGCCCTGAAATGATTTGGGAAAACAGATGGACGGCTTGGATAAGACAAATACATCATGGTGGGTCCCACGAGGTGGGCCATTGACTGGACGGCTGAGGAGCCCAGCGTCCATGGACGCTGGCTACTCCCAGCGCCCTTGGCGCGGTGAGAGGCCAGCGTCCCACGCTGGTCCTTTGTTTTTTTTTTTTCTTTCTTTTGTTTATTTCAAGTAGGGCCCACATGAGTGTGATCCGCTCCATTCATCAGGTTCCCCAGCTCATTGGGGACCTAATGAGCGCAATATTGGGCAGGTGAAAAAGGTCTACAAACGTCACGATGGACCCAAGAAGTTTCTACCGTAGACGTCATCATATCCACTGTTTCAGGTAGTACGGTCCACTTGAGATTTGGATTTGCTTCAAGTTTGGGCCCTGGCCCTAAAATGATTCAGGGAAACAAATGGACGGTGTGGATTTAACCCAATCATCAAGGTGGGTCCCACGAGTGGGGACCCCACTCATGTCTTCATATCCCTGACGTCTGGACTCTCTCTCTCTCTCTCTCTCTCTCTCTCTCTCTATATATATATATATATATATATATATATATATATATATATATTCTTTTCTTTTCTTTTCTCTTTTTTTTGTTTCTCTCTCTCTTTTTTTTATTTAATTTTAAAAAGAGATAGGGCCCATATGTGGGCGATCCAATCCATCCATCTGGTTCTCGGTCACTAGGTGGGCCCAAAACTTCGGATCAAACTAATTTTTTTGCATTTTCCTTCATCCAGATATTTGTGATCTAAAGAATGCGGGTGAGATAAAAAAAGCATCATGGTGGGCCACACAGGGTGGTCCACGCTGTGGCAGCGTGCGGGGCACGCTGTCTCACAGCATGGCCCACTTGTGGGCCCGAAAATGAAGGGAAAAGAAGGAAGAAAGGGAAGTTTATGTCCCCTTTTTGCACTCACTCGAAAATGGACGGTTGGATCGGGTCGGATAGTCGATCGGACGGTCTTGATGGGGTGAATCTCCTTCTCCAATCTTACTCTCTTCTCACAACTCTCTTTGTTATCTCTCTCTTTCTTTCTCTCTCTCTTTCTTTTTCAAATGAAAGTGGCTACGTATGGCCTTCTTGTGGTGGTAGGGGCTTTGGGACATAGGTGGTATTTGAAAAGGAAATGATGATAGCAAGGGGATGAGGCATTTATGAGAGTGGATGGCTTAGGTATGGCCTTAGTTGACTTGTGAGGAGAGAGAGAGAGAGATGTACTTGATGAGACACTTGATTGATTGATGGGATGTTTGATTGATTGATGGGACAACCTAGGAATTTGTGCAAGTGGGGCCCACACCATGCATATATATGTAGTGTGGCCCACCTTGATTGCGCACAAGTACGCATCTTTCAAACTAAGTATCGAAACGGAGCATGCCGCGCGGCATTGGAGTCGTGATGTCCGCGCGGTCGCCGGGGTACAAGTCTCAGGTCGTTGCGATACTAAAATAGGGTGCTTGATCGAAACTCGCCGGTTTGGACTGTTCTGAGTATGCCGAGTTCGAAAATGAGGTGTACGGATGGCTAATTATGGTACGAGTATTACAGGTCTCATTTTCTACTATAACTTTCCACTTCTTAAATACATCAAATACATCAGACTTGTGTTTTAAGAAATAAACCTACAGTTTTCTACTAGCATCTCTAATGAAAGAAACAAAATAGCGTGAACCACCAAGAGATGATACCTGTGCCGGTCCTCACACATTAGTGTGTACAAGCTCCAACAAATGTGTCTTTGGAGTGCGTCCTGTCTTCTTGAAGCTTACTCTCTTCTACTTGTTATACACGCAATCCTCGCAGAATTCAGATCAATTGCCTTCAACCCTAGGTAGCTTCCCCTTTGACAATAGCACTTCCATCCCTTTCTCACTCATATGTCCTAACCTTTAATGTCATAACTGCCTGTTCACTCCAGTTGATGCAACTGCGAGTGAACTATACGATCCGGAAGTCACGTACAAGGTACCTTCCTTCTTGCCTCGAGATATTACCAAGGCACCTTTTGT
Organism: Liriodendron chinense; assembly: GCA_003013855.2. Lineage (NCBI taxonomy): Eukaryota > Viridiplantae > Streptophyta > Magnoliopsida > Magnoliales > Magnoliaceae > Liriodendron > Liriodendron chinense. The sequence continues at coordinate 1,886,365 of ML058479.1, forward strand.
GACCTTCCATGCATCACTCGTGAATGTCGTCACATATCTGGTATCGGCCAACTGCCCCACTGAGATCAAATTCCGTCTCAAACTCGGTACATGTCTGACATCCTTCAACTTCAAGATCGTTCCGTCTTTCTGACTTAAGTGAACGTCTCCCTTGCCAACAATACTGCTATGACTCATCATTACCTAGGTAGACTCTTCCAAAGTTACCTGACACATAACCAGGAAGAACTTCTTTTGACAAAGTGACATGAAACGAAGCACCCGAGTCTATAACCCAAGACTCATTCCGCGCATCAAGAGACAAGATCAACGCCTCTATGTCACTCTCCTCAGATAGATTCACTGAATCTTCCCACCTTGAGAGCTTCCTTCTTGTTTCTTAAGCGCCTTACAATTACGCTTCATGTGCCCCTTCTTCTCGCAATGCCAACACCCGTCCTTGTCTTTCTGTCCCTTGGACTTATTTCTCAACTCAAAACGAGCGTGTTTATTGCCACCTTTGTTTGAAGATCTTCCTCTTTCTTCAATGTTTAGAGCATTCCCTGAATCCCCTGAAGCTTCTGATGCCTTCATTCTAAATTCTTCTCTTAGAATTAGACCGGCCACATCATCGAATTTCAACTTCGTAGACCTTGAGGAATTGCTTACGGCAATCACCAAACCATCTTAACTGTCTGGCAAACTGGACAAGATCAATAGTGCCCTGACCTCATCATCAAAAGTGATGCCAACGGATTCCAATTGGCTCGTGACTGTATTGAACTCGTTTAGATGTTCAGTCACGCCCCCATCATCTGATATATTCATGTTGAATAGCCGTTTCATAAGATGAACCTTATTGGACGCCGATGGTTTCTCATACAGCGTAGCTAAAGCCTGCATTAATTCTTTTGTAGTATTTACTTTGGATATATTGAAGGCGACACTCTTAGACAAAGAGAGTCGGATCGTTCCTAAAGCCTTCCGATCCACTAAAGCCCATTCATCATCTGTCATCTTCTCTGGTTTTTCTCTTTTCCTCCTAGAGAAATGTAGAGGTTCTTCTGATACAGATAGTTCTCCATCTGCATTTTCCAGAAGGCAAAGTTTGAACCAGCAAACTTCTCAATTCTAGTTTTCCCTTCTTCCGTCATCGCTCCCCTTGAACTAAACCAATAGCTCTGATACCAGTTGTTACGCAGCACGCCAACAACGCCGGTGAACTGAGATCCAATCTCCGGTCTCACCCACAAACGATAAACAGGAAGTAATAATAACTAGAAGAGGAATTCACACAAACCAACAATCCACGAGACAGATTTTACATGGAAAAACCCCAAACAAGGGTAAAAAACCACGGTGCAAAACTCTACTATGAAGAAGAACGAAGTTACAAGCAATACACTTACTTTCTCCTATGCTCCCATGTACAGAATGACCCTTTTGCTAATCCTCTTACATTTTTCTTACCTTGGATGTATAGAAACCCTAATCCTATAGCCTAATCCCGGTTTACACCCCTTTATATAGCAAATCCTGAAATTAGAACACAAAATAGGAAACCCCGCACTTAAGCCTGTGGTCGGTCGGGCGCCTGGTCATTACTGGTTTGGGTGCCCGCCCATTACAAAAATCGTCCAGCGAGTGACAGGCCAAAACAGCCTATTATCGGCGCCCGATCACTTTGACCGTCGGGCGCCCGCCTGTTGACAGAACAGTCCAGAGAATGAGCTGTCTCAAAATCATGAATATCGGGCGCCCAGTCCAAAGACCATCCGGACGCACGACCATGCATTGGTGTGTCAGGCTCCACACTCAACACCTCTTCCCTAAAATTACTGCTGGAATTATATGATGTGTGGCCTAAATTTCTGTATAGCATTGATCAATGGGTATTCGCTTCGAAATTTGGGCTGAATGGTTCCATAATCAAGACCTTTTTAAGATGAGATGGACTGCATCTTTCCATAATGAAACGTAGCCTTGGGTGCATCTTTCGATATCATGAAATTGGCGTTCCACTTAGATATGTGGGGCCCACTATTCACTCCCTTGTTTGACTGTTCGGGTTTTGTGTTCAACCATAATCTCGGACTCAATCCTCGTTGGATAGGCAGTTAGTCTGGTTGGTGTAGTGTGCTGCGAGCCAGTGTTTGATAGTTTTGTGGCGGCTGTTTGGATGTTTAGTCGTCTCATCTAATGGAAAGAATTAGAATGTAATAATTTGGATTTATAAAGAAGAGAAGGTTCTCTTTTGATTCAATGATTCAAAGCCTATATCTATGGGATAAGTACAAAGGAAGAAGAAAAAAACTAAAGATTTCTCATATTACTTGTAATCAAAATAGAAGTTATGATTCCATGAGTGGCTGCCCATGTGAGCGTGTGGGTGGAATACGTAATCCGAATGGAGGAAGCATCTATTAGAAATCTACGCCAGTCAACGTGAGCCTGTCATGGATCAAAAATAGTGTTGGTCAGCAAACGAGGCGTGAGAGAAAAATTTCTAATGCGAAATTCAACATCCATGTATGGTGCACTAGATGAGTGTATTTCCCTGACTTTTGGTACACTGCTGTTCACAGTGTGCCCTATAGTATGAATGGCTGAGATTTCTGATATATGTTCCATAAGCAGGGATCTCTGACATCATATTCTGCTCCTTCACATGGATGCCAATTGAAGTTCCTGTGGGGTCCTTCCTCATGGCTCGAGTGCCCATTGTGGTGTGTGGGCCGGCCTATGGATGTGTGTTAAATTTTTTTTTTTTTTAAAAATAAAAATAAAATAAAAACTTTAGTTCCAGTGGTTGGAAGTTATGTGGGGCCCACAGAGATGCCCTTGACAAATTCATTATGTCCATCAGTTTCACAATAGGATGGAAATCCAAAAATCAGATAGATCAGCCCCCAATAGAGTTTCCAATGGTGGGCGTTCAATCCTCGCTGACAAATCCATTCCATCCGTCAGTTTTTCAAGCTCACAATAGGACAGGAATAAAAAAATCATGTAGATCCAAGCCCCCACAAAGTTTCCAGTGGTGAGCGATCAATCCCCGCTGTTTACTGTTGTGTGATCCACTGGACTTCTAGATCTGCTTGATTCTTTCTTTTTATTCCTGTCCTATTGATAGCTTGAGAAACTGATGCACGGAGTAGATTTCTCATGGGAATCTCTGTGGGTCCCCCGTAGCTCCCGATCTCTGCCTAAAAAGACACTGCAATTTCAGTTTTAGAGTGTGCTCCAATACAATGTAAATCGACAGTTAAATAATTTTTCCAGCCATTCATTCGTTTTTATACGTTATGGCCCACTTAAGGTGCTAATGGCCTTTTTTTTTTTTTGACAGAAGATGTGAACAACATGGATGATCTGATGGAAGGTTTGGATCTCACGCGTGTATGATTATGACAAATGAACTCGCGTGCGCGTGTGTATGGTTCCCACAAGCTTGTGGATATTGGACAGGGCTCGGTAGTGACACCTCCAGTACCAAGATTTCGGAACTGATCGGTGCTGTGGGCCTCACCATGATGTATGTCTTTTATCCGTTATGTCCATCCATTTTAACAGCTCATTTTCATCCATTTTAACAGCTCATTTTAGTGTATGACCCTAAAAACGAGGCATATCTAAAAATCACGTAAACCACACCACACGAATCAGTGGTGATTGAACACCTACCATTAAAAACCTCCTAGGCCCACATTCAACCTATCGGTTAGGTCCCACAGACCTGGATGAAGGATTTTTTTAGTAGTGGGCGTTCAATCACTACTGTTTCTTGTGGTGTGGTCCACGTGAGATTTGGATATGCCTCATTTCATAAAATGAGCTGGCAAAGTTGATGGACAGCATGGATATACCGATCAGTACCGACCTGGGTACTGAAGGGTCACTACCGAATTCGAATTTGTGGATATAAGCAAATGTCAAACATGATTGTCGCTGGCTGATTGGTGGAGATCTAACGACTGCTGGGACCATAAAATATTGTCGACCGAAACAATTTCTCAAATAATTAACCGCCGTTGGAAACTGAAGCATCCACAAAATGATGTGATTTGGAGCTTCTAGTGGGAGGCCCACTATTTAGACGGTAGGATTTAAGGTAAAAAATTATTCCAGGCTGACTTCAGTCAAAGGTGGCGGTTTGGTTGGGTTGCTTTCAGTCGTCAGCTGATTGCAGTGGGAATTCGGTGTCTTGGATGAACGTGATTTGTAAGATATTCTCGCGCTTGAGATATACAAATGAATATGTAGAGCACGGTAGAGAATTTCTGGCCACTGATCTGGTAGATCTTAGTATAAGCTATCGTAAAAAGAAAAAGGAATAATGAACGGTTACAAATGGATCACGGAATGCATACATTGCGATCCAAAAGAAGGATTTTAGATTACTTAATATTTGATAGTACATACTTCTATCATTTAAGATGAACGGATCAGACTATTTTACACGCTTGAGAGATTTGAGTCATATGTTGCTGCGTATTTCTTCTCATTCTATTTTTGGCCCTAGAAGCTGGGCAATGAGAAAGCGCCACGTGTGCGTGCATTGACATCCAAGGACTGCAGCGATGCCCAATCAGCGTCCGTACATTCCACGCCAGCGAGTGCTACTTGAAAAGACAAAATAGCGGTCAAAAGGCCATCAGCTTCGGAACCGGGCACACGTAGACTCGAAGACCGGCTGACGAAAGCTAACATGCGCCGGATAATGCTCCAGCGTGTTAACCTGTGCATACCATAAATAGTGACACATATCGTTCTCGGCAATTTCTCGTCCCGGAATTGCACAGGAGCTTTCAAAATCTATCTTTTCTCGCGGCTATTATCGAAATTTAAGGAGAAAATGAAAATACTAGAAAACATTTATTACAAATTAATAATGATTTTAAAATTTTCAAAATAGGTATAAAATTATAGGATTGCCAATTCTTGCTTCAGCTTATTAATAGGGATTAAATGACATATTTACCCTGATTTGAAAGAAGATGAAAACTGGTTAGGCATACATTCCTGTATGATAAGGCTCATATATGTGAGCTCTAATCCATACACTGAGTTAGAATGCCTTATATATGTTTTCTCAAAAAAGAAAATCCAGTTCAATCAAGATGTAAGCTCCAATATTGAAAACATGTGAATAGGTTGAGAAAAACTTCATTCTAAGTCTTTGTGACCATTAAAAACTTCTTGCACACCCACCCTGTTAGTGGGGCAACGCATGCACTCGGTTAGTCACATGATGCACCCACCCACTAATGAGATTAGTGTGTTTCCTTAGCACCTGAACCTGAGATCTCCTGAAATGCCTAAGCATCTTCTAGCTAGGCTAGCAGGCGAGACACGAAGTGCAGTCACTTAGAAATTGTAAACATGGCATTTAAGTAGTTAAATTAGATTGTCCAAATCATGGTACCTAGTATAGATGGATCATGAATCCAAAATTACAATTATTCATCCTTTAAGTAGCAGATTTGTAATAATTTATTGGATGGTTAAATGGAAAAAAAAAATTCAAATGTTTTGTTTTCATAAACAACCATTCATTGATGAGAGTCTACTATTATTCAACCAATCTGTCATTAAGATTGTGACTTAGCTACAAAGGGCTTAATTTAATCAAATTTATTTGAATTAATATATGCCATTGAGTACAATTTATGGGAGTCGGATTGCGTCCTTCCTCAGTACGTCCATACCGAGCTATGGAGGGGCCCACTGTGACTTATCTATTTATCCACTCCGTCCATTACATTTCTAAGATCTGACTAACCACATGAGACGAAGAATGAGCAGGTCCAACGATTAGGTAGACCACACCAAATACTGAGCTCGGGTTGCATTAAATGCTCCAAGCATTAAATGTTTCAACGTAATTTACGTTCCCAGTAAAGACCACACCAGCTAGACTGGCAACTTGGACGGAGTAAGAATCAGAGTACACCATCCGGACTAGAATCTTTGTCTTACCTGCCTCACCTATTTATCTATGTAGTGCTACCCGAGGAGATGTCGAGCTATACCGCAGGTATGACTCCTTCCTGCGTTAAGCTGAGGGTTAAATACTCATGGATGTATAACTAACAGTATCCATCTCCACCCTTTGCTAGTCCGGCTCGGCTCAATCGGGATCAAACCAAAGGGAACGAAAACACGGTGGAATCAAACGCCTAGGCGAACCAAACCCAAAGCCCGACTGGGTACACCGGACTAAAACCGAACGAGATCTTTTAAAATAAAGTTCGATCCTAACCAAACCAACTTTTAAAGTTTAGCCTAGCCAGGCTCCAGTTTATCCACTGTCGAGAAAAAATCGGACAAATAAATTTATCTTTTCTTAAATTTTTCAAGTTTTTTTTCATGTTTGTATAGAATGGTATACTACAAATTATAGGAAATTTCCTCATGTCGAAGTTTTATCTATACATTCTCCGTAAAAGGTTTGTTTTCATTCACTCACATTAAAATGTTCACGTTCCTTTGTTACACGTAAGTACATATACATATACGTAGGTACAGTAGTACATATACATAATAGGTGCGACAGGTAGATAAAATATATAGTAAAATCCTGTACTAGAGTTTTACCTTAGTATAGGTTTCGAGTTCACCTAGTGTGGTGTCCTTTGTCACACGAATGTTACATGCTCGGCTTACTTCGGTTTAGTTTAGCTCGACTTAATTTAACTCGAAGCTCAGCTCGGTCATAACGGGATCGAACTCAAACCAAAATCCCGAGAGTTACCCAGTCTAGACCTAACCTAGGTTGACCTAGGCCGAGGTTCAGGCATATAGCCATCTGCCTAAGTCTAGCCTAAGCCTACGTTGAGCCTAGGTTTTCCACTATAGGTATAGGCTAGGTAAATAAATTGTTAGATATTTCGATCCAAATATAACCAAATTGGGTGGAACTAGTCCGAATCCACCCATTACAATCAAAAAAATTATGATACTATATAAAATATAATATAAATTTTATGTAGTAAAAAATATAAATCCCATTACTATTGGTAAATGCTAATATATTTGTAAAATATGGTCACATGAATATAACATTACGTAATGTGACAATAGTCGAATCTTATCAATCGATCGACATATGTCAACAGTGACCATACTGGTCCAAAGTAATGACCCACTTAAACAATCTGTCAATTAAAAGCTGACTATAAAATCAAACCGATTATATGTTCGAGCCAAGCTGGAGTGACCCGCCTTTGAGTCTTGGTTTGTTTTTTCAAATGAGCTTGACTCTGAGTCTTGGTTTAGTTTGTACTTCCATTTGAACCAATCCAAGTCGTGCTTTTTCAAACCAATGCGAGCCGAGTTTGTTCCCACCTGTTGTCATAGGCAGTCTGAGTATCATAAAATCCCATGCATGTGCTACAAAGTTCATGCAAATGCTAGACATGTGCCAACATGGAACCATAGGTCCAAGGTCCAACCCATCAATAAGAACAATTCTATCATATTGATTTAGTCCCCTAGCTCAAGAATCATATTGATCCACCTCCCAAGTGGGTCATTTGCAAAACAAATGTACAGCCTGAAATACTTGGATGAGTTTTTTTCCAACTCATCCACATGTGGCCCACATATAATGAAACCCTAATTTTTTTTTTTTTTTTTTTTTAGAGACATAAACAAGGTCAAACTAACCTGATAGATGGATTGGATTTTTAGATATGTGCCATGCAAGCAAACGCGCGCCCGAGCTCAAGTGTACTTGAATGCATGCTTAGTTGAGCCCTTAGTTACTTTTTAACAGAGTTTTGTTTTGTTTTTCAGTTCGATCCCACTTCCAAAAAAATAAGGGTAGATATGTCATTTGAGCCTTGTTAGGAGCGGATTAGGTGAGACCCCGGATCCACCAAGGTGGGTGGGACCTGACTGTGGCGCCACTGTGATGTATGCGACTAAATCCACGCTGTCCACGTATTGAAAGTTCATTTTAAGTTATGATCCAAAAAATGAATCAGTTCCATATCCCAGATGGGCCACAGTACACGAAACATTGGTGATTGACCATTAAAAACTTCCGGTGGGCCACAAAAATTTTGGATCAAGATGATATTTATGTGGTCTCTTCATCTAGGTGTTTGTGACCTTATCAACAGGTTGGATGGCTAGTAAACATTCCGGTGGAATCCATGAAGTTGTTAATGGTAAGAGATTCAATCACGACTGTTTCTGTAGCGTGGTCCACCTAAGATTTTGAGTTGGCTTCATTTTTTGGATCATACCCTAAAATGATCTTTCAAAATGGTTGGACGATGTGGATTTAAGACACATACATCACTGTGAGCCCCACAGAGAGGGGTCCCACCCACCTCGGTGGATCCGGGGTCTCACCTAATCCGCTCCCGTTCAGAAGCAAATTGCTACAAATATGAAGTCCAAAAGCATTTTTCCCAAACCGACAATTGTGAAGAATTTTCGGATAAAAATCACTAAAATGATTTATTTTAACGGTAAACATATTACCTTTAAATTAGCAGTAGAATTATGAAAAAAAATATTCGCACGATAATATCACTTGATCATAATTTCGTTAGGATATCACGATATTTTGAAAATCTCAGCGATTGTCCTCACAATGCCCACCAGCCGTCAGATCTGACTCGGGCTAATTTTTATCCTTTCTCGGATCCTTGGTTTCGGACTACCCGTGGTTTTTCCTATGCATGTTCTGGTTCTGGAAATGATCAGATACGGCGTTCTAATCCAGCCGTTCTTTCTAGAAGCGGATTGCGTTCTGCCCCATCCTGGACGGACTCAGTCGGGGCAGGGGCTCTGTAGGGCCCACCGCCACCTTTTCAGATCATTTTAAGGCATGAGTCCAGATACAAGGCTCAAGTGGACCACATCGAAGGAAGCAGCAGTGGCGATGATGCCCAGTGCCTGCCGTTGAAACCTTCCTAGTGCGATCCCCACTGTATGGTCCACTTGAGCCTTCGATCTGCTTTATTTTTTGGCTCATACCCTAAAATGATCTGATCTGGCAAAATGGATGGACCGTGTGGATAAAACCTGTACATCACGGTGGGCCCCACAGAGCCCCTGCCTGGACCGAATTTGTGGAGGCGCATGGCAGGACGCAATCTGCTTCCATTTTTTTTTTTTTTTCCAATCAATGCATAATATCCAATTCATGCAAAAGGATGAAAATCATACCAGGTGATCACTATAGTGTGGCCCACCTTTTGCATTGATTGGATATTCAACACATGTGACGTGATGGCTATATCCCAGCTACGGGTGGCAATGGGCCGGGTAGCCCACCCAATTGACAATCTGAACCTGGCTCACAGCCGGGTTTTGACCTACTAGCTTAGCCTGTGGGCTGGGCTTGAGCCTCGCATGCATTGCGCTATTAGTTTCTGGTTTGGGCTTGGGCTCAAGTCATTTTAGTAGGACTAGTCCTGCCTGACCAGACTTAGACTTATATGTATAAATGTTAAATCCTATCCTGCACATTTGTCATTCTAATCTTTGGTCAGGCAACTCATCCATCTTGAATCTAGACTGTTGATTTCATTCCTCTAAAACGTCTATTTCATTATGCATACGTGGCCCATTTGATCAATAAATAGATTAGGAACATTCAAAAGGGCATAGGGATTTTATGGATTTTTGGGTCAAGCTTCTGTCGATTGGGCAGACCAAGGCCCAACCATTTTTCGAGCTTATGCTTTGGGTCTGCTATGCTAGGCTCATTTAGGGAGTGGGCTGAGCTCAAGTCTTGGATCTTGAGGCCCAATCCTGGCCCATTTACATCCCTGATCTGAAATGATTAGAGGTGGGCAATGATCTGAGCCGGGCCGAGTTAGCCTGAGTTTGGTTTTGGCTCGTTTTTGTGCCACCCCAGTTTGTGGATCGGCTTGGTTTGGGTTTCGGGCCGACCCTTGCATGCACAAGTTTAGTTTGCTCCAAAAAAATATGGTTCGGACTGGGATCGGTTTGGTAAAAATTTTTGAAACGAGCCAGGCCAAGTTCAAACAAGTAGTGACTTTTTTTTGTTGTTTGTTTAAATAGAAAAGAACTAAAAATTTTAGAAATAACGCAAAAAAAGAAAAAGAAAAGAAAAAGAAAACGATCTTACCACATGACGTTTACCATCCTCCAAAGGAGGAGTGCAACTTAAAAAATAAACGTAATGATTATTTATTTATTTATTTATTTTTTTACCTAGTGTCCCATGGGCTAGTTCAGACCAAGCCGAGTTGAGCTTTGGGCCGGCCAGGCTGGCACTACAAGAGATTGGGTTTGGCCCGTTTATTAAATGAGCTATATTAGGGTGGCTCGTCATTGGCTCAAACTCCATTTGAAACCAGGCCAAACTGGACTTTTCCCATACTAGCTGGGCCAAACTTCCAAGCTGGCCCGGTTCGTGTCCACCTCTGAAATGAGGATAGATATTTGTGTTCAATAATTTCTTAGACAGCATCGGGTGAAGAGAAAAATACGAGTGGGTTTGATGAAAGATAAAAAACTATGGTGGTCCTTAACATGAACTTACGGTTAGCATCCCATCTCTAATGTTCCCTCTGGTGTCGCCCACCTGAGCTCTGGATTTGGCTAAAATTTTTGCCCCCGGTTCCAAAATCAAAGATAGAAGATAATGGCCGGGTGGATTTTACATATACAACTGGTAGGTCCCACGGAAATTAATTATTTTACTGCATTGCCTAAACACCTGTTTTACTCACTTCGTAAAACACCCAGATCTATGTTTCCCACCATGTTATATCTCTAAAATCCACTCCTTCAGCAAGTTCTAACCTTAATGTTAGGCTATAAGACAAAAAAATCAGCTAGACCCAAACTAAAATGGGCCACACCCCATGTTACCACACAAAGCTTGGGGGTTTTATGCACTGTTGTAAAATAGGCGATTGCTCTCTGCTTAAATCTAGTTAAGAAAAACGATGTTCTTAGAATCAGCAGCCCTTTTCCATGATGTAGTCACTAATTAAACTAAGATGGAGAAAGCACTTCGAATTCACTTTCAATATCAAAATTTAAAACTTTCAAATAAAATGTAGAGATACTGAAGTAATAGGAATGTGTACGTACAAACTATATATAGCTGGGTATAGTAGCCATGGGTACAGCTTTGATGCTTGCATATAGTATGAATAGTATATACTGGTTGAGAAGAAGACACATGTACTCATCTTAACCTGTACATGTGTGTGTGTGTGTATGTGGGTCCCACCATGATTTGTATGTGACATTTGAACAGTACGTATCTGGTGACTCTCCTCCTAGGATGTCCCAACAATCAACCATATCAGAAGCTCAGGTGAGCCAAATCATCTATAATAGTGCAAAATCATGCATGAAACATTTAAAATTACTTCTTAGGGCCCACCTGAGTTTGGAATTGCCTGAGAGTAGGTGGAACCCCTCATCTGGGTTGCACACACACACGCAATGAACAGGTCATATGTCTAAACCAAATCCAGATCGTCTGCTTGGATTCAACAGGATTTTCCTGTTTGAAGACGCCTGATTGGTCCAGCTCAGCATGCATCAGCACTGACTGCATTAAATGCAGCAGTGCTGCCATTGTCAGTGCTGAGTTGGACCAATCAGGAGGTCGGCAAACAGAAAAATCCTGTTCAGGCCGAACAGAGGATCCTGACTTGTCTAAACCACATCTTGGTTGTCCCCACAAAAAGAGGAAGGTTTTAATGGATTAGAGGTTGATATCAACAAATATCATTAGCTAAGAGAGTCAGGACATAAGCTTAGAGGTTGATATCAATAAATATCCTCCTCTTTACCTTCCTCTAGTTTTGTTATGCTTGTTAATTTTGCGACATGGGTTTTTTTCAGGGGCAGTTGTGTCAGCATTTGGAGGCAAAGGGATTCAATGAAATCATCAAGCTTTTGATGCTTCCTTCTAACATTTGTACTACACTTTTCATAGAAGGGCGTTCATTCGGATACAACTGTATGCACCAGAGTGTAACAATAGTTAGTTTCTTTTCTTTGTGTCTCCAACTGTGACAATGCTGAGAGTCCCAGCTCTTCCTGTCGATGTAGATGGTTATAAATCCATATAGGAAAGTACACCTGACTGGCATTTTCCACCGTAAGATCAATGTTCTTCCTTCCTCCTACCATTTATAGCAACAACATTCGAGAACTGTAAACATCAGTCTTGTAGGATTGAAGTTATCGTCTGGAAAGGTATTGTGAGGATTGATATCAAAATAAGGGTGTGTTGGTTGCATCCCTGATGAAGATACTCTATTCCTCTGGCAATGTCAACAGAAATATCTTAAAACGTCTCCCAACTCAGCAAAGGGTCTTTGTCTTTGCTGAGAAAATGAATTCTCTCATGATTGTTGGGCATGAATTCATAGATGAAAGTTTGCTTCAATTTTTTGGTGTGAAAGCCCAAAGGATTGTGCTGATAGTCTGCTGAGAATGAATTTCCCCTTACCCAAACAAGGGAGAAAGAACATATATACAACCAGAGGAAAATACATGCATGCCCCTACACATAAGAGAAAGACCCAACATGGGTCCAGGGGCAGAAAAGAAAAAAGACAGGAACAATAATACAATAAATACAATATGTAAGAGGGGGCAATGGCCCCACAACAACGGCCCTCCAACTATACGGCCCATGAGACAGGGCAAGACTAACACCCCCCTCAAACTGATGTAGGTTGTCGACAAGTAGTAGTTTGCTAACAAGGAAGGAATGACGAGCAAAAGGTAACGTCTTAGTGAGAATGTCAGCTATCTGATCCTGGGATGCCACATGTGGAAGAGAAATGAGCACAGATTGATATTTTTCGTGAATGAAGTGACAATCAACCTCAATGTGTTTTGTCCTTTCATGGAAGATGGGGTTGGAAGCAATCTGGACCACACTGAGGTTATCCACAGGGAGAGGAGTTGGGGACTGAAGGGGAAGTCCAAGATCGCCAAGAAGCCCATGAAGCCATACAATCTCACTACATGCAGCAGACATCGCGCGATATTCGGCCTCGGTGCTAGATTTCGAAACCGTACCTTACTTCTTGCACTTCCAAGAAATAAGGGAAGAGCCAAGAAAGACACAATAACCAGTAGTGGAACGGCAAGAAACCGCACATCTAGCCCAATCAACATCAGAATAAGCCTGAAGATCCAAAGTGGAGCTGGAAGGAAAGAACATAGACCTGTCAATAGTGCCACGCAAGTACCTGATAATCTGAAGGACAGCGGTCATATGGAGGGATCGAGGAGCCGAAATGAACTTACTGACGACTTGGACAGCATAAGCAATGTCGGGACGAGTCATCGTCAAATATACCAAACCTCCTACTAAGCGACGGTAAAGAGTAGGCTCCCCTAATAAGTCACCATCATTGCGGCCATACTGAACATTTAACTCCATGGGGGTCTGAACAACTTTCTGATCTGTCAACGGAGCCAAGGCAATGAGGTCCTTGGTATACTTGCGTTGTCCAACAAGGATCCCGCAGGCAGATCGTAAGACCTCAAGACCGAGGAAGTCGGTAAGAGGGCCCAAATCCTTCATTCGAAAGGAGGATTACAGGACCTGCTGTAACGCCGTAATGCTAGAGGGATCACTTCCAGTCAACAGGAGATCATCCACATATACCAGAACAACGACAATGCCATGGTTGGTAGTACGAGTGAATAAGGAAGGATCATGTCCACTCTGAGATAATCCAGCACCAACAATGACATCACGAAAGCGCTGGAACCAAGCACGAGGTGCCTGCTTGAGACCATACAAAGCCTTCTTCAGACGGCAAACTATATCACCGGAAGTCATATCGGGACCTGGAGGCAATTTCATTTAAACTGTCTCAAGAAGATCGCCATGAAGAAAGGCATTCTTCACATCTATTTGTGAGATAGGCCAAGCACAAGAGGAGGTGACTGCAAGAAGGGTGCGAACCGTCTTCATCTTCGCCACGGGAGCAAAAGTCTTGTCATAGTCAATTCCATACTCTTATTTATATCATTGGGCAACTAGCTTCGCTTTATAATGGTCCAAGGAGCTATCAGACTTTAACTTTACAGAATACACCCACTTGTTACCAATAATAGGACTCCCAGTGGGGCGCGGAACAAGCTCCCATGTATGATTGTCAGCCAAAGCGTGAAGTTCCTCGGCCATAGCCTCCCTCCAACAACTCTGAGAAGCAGCCTGCAAGTAAGTCGTGGGAATAGAAATGGAATCTAAGGTGGAAGACATGGAAGGCATATAATAGATCAACCGATCAAGAGCCTTATGAGAGCGACTAGAACGATGTATCGAAGAAGTATCAGCAGCAGAGGATACAGTGGGAGTAGCCGAAGGAGGAGGATCTGGATCGGCAGCAGGGGAAGTAGTGGGATTGGCCGAAGGAGGAGGTTGTCTTGATCGCCGAGAATAGACCTGCAAGGGACGGGAGGAAATAGGAGATGCAGAATGAATGTCAGGAAAAGAAGTCAAGTCAAGAGATGAAGGTGGAGGCATGGAAACAGCGGAAGAGGCATGGAATGGAACATATTCAAGGAAGACAACATGACGAGACACCCGAATGCGACAGGAAACAGGATCATAGCACCGAAATCCTTTTTGGGTTTCCCCAAACCCCAAGTACATACATCGAATGGACTTAGGTGAAAGTTTGTGACGTGCACGTGCAGCAAGATGAACATAACACACACAATCGAAGACACGAAATGTGGAATAATCAGGAAGGGAATCATAGAGAACAAAGTAGGGAGAAGTATTCTCATGAAGCTTCGTAGACATGCGATTGATCAAGTAGACGGAATGTAACATAGCTTCGGCCCAAAAATCACACGAGACATCTGTTTCAGTCATCAAAGTATTTGCAATCTCAATGATGTGACGATTTTTGTGTTCAGCAACTCCGTTCTATTGGGGAGTGTCAGGACAGGTGGTTTGATGGATAATCCCATGATCCCGGAGGTAAGTATGAAAGGCCAAAGAGATATACTCGCCCCTTGAGTTAGAGCAAAGGGTCCTGATTTTCGCCCCAAATTGTGTATCTACCATAGAAACAAACTGTTGGAAGATGTCAAAGACTTGTGCTTTGGAGTGCATAAAGTAGATCCATATGTAACGAGTGAAATCATCAATGAAAATAACATAATAACTAAGCCTGACATGGATAAAATAGGTGAAGGTCCCCAGACATCAGTATGAACAAGCTTAAATATAGAAGAAGAGCGAGATACACTTAATGGAAAAGGAGCACATTTGCTTTTTGATAAACAACATGAATGACAAGAGAGATCCAAAATAGATTTGTTAATATTTAGTTTATCCAACATCCCTGAAGAAAATAAATGAAGCAACCGGTCAGAATGTGGATGACCAAGATGACAGTGCCATAGTCTCCACTTCCAGTTGGCTAACGAAATTTCAGTGTCAGAAGGTGCAAAAAAATAGTTGGCTGGTGTCACAGATTGATCAAATTCCAGCATGAATAGACGTCCACTCCGCCTACCCTTCCCAACTACCTTCCTCATCATCGGATCCTGCACAAAGCAACAATCAGGAAGAAACATGACTAAACAATCGTTGGTCGTAAGCTGGCCCATAGAGATCAAATTAGAGGAAAGTTTAGGAACATGAAAGACATCACGAAGAACAAACTTCCTATTGGAAGAAGGAGAGAAAGTCAAGGAGCCAACAGACTGGATGGGTAACCGAGACCCATCAGCAGTAGAGATAACCTGAGTACCAGTGTATGGCCAGAGATCATGAAGATGAGAGGCATCACTAGTCATGTGATTCAAAGCACCAGAGTCAAAGAACCATGGTGAGTTACTTGATAGACCTGCAGCGGATAGGGCTTGCACTATCTGCTGAATCATCTCGGGAGTCAAAGGTGAGGAGGAGCTGGCAATGTCACTCGCAATAGGCTTTGAAATCGAAGAGGTAGAAGTGGCCGTAAAAGCCCGACCTCGGCCACGACCACGGTCACGGTCATGGTCACGGCTACCATGACCATGTCCCAGGGGGGAAGTATAAGCCTTCGTTCGGCAATCGATAAGGTCATGTCCAGTCTGTCGACAATAAATACAAAACTCGCGGCATTGAGAGATCACATGGCCTAATTTGTTACAGCCATGGCATGTCACATTACCCGAGCCACGACGATTGGATGAAGCGGAAGCCGCTAATACCATATTAGAGGAAGTAGAATACTGAGGTAAGGTAGAAAGAACCTTTAACCTCTACTCTTTAGCCAAGAGGTCATTGATAGCAACATTCAGAGAAGGAAGATGGCTGCGATTGAGAATAGTAGCTCGACAATGCTCATACTCCGGTCTCAGCTTCATAAGGAATTGGCGAACCCGCGTGCGATCCCTCATATCGTGAAATATCTGAAAATCAGTGGGAAACTCAGGATCCATCATCGCCATTTCCGTTCAAATTGCCACTATCGCCGAATAAAATGCCTGAATGGTCCTGTCACCTTGAGTAATATGGGCCACATCCTATTCCAGACGATAGAGACGGGCTTCATTGCTCTGTTGATAGACCACCTTGAGGTGATCCCACATCGCCTTGGTTGTACGGTGTGGGGTCAGGCCAATAGCGATCGTCTTATCGACGGAGTCGAGGATCCAAGTAATAATACGCCCATTCTTCATCTCCCAATAGGCAAGTTTGTCTAAATCAGTAGACATAGGGGTCGAAAAAGTGCCATCAACCAATCCCCACAACCCCTGACCTTTAAGAAAGCTTTAGAAATGGATGGACCACAACCCATAGTTGGTGCCATCAAAACTACATCGAGCGGCATTAGCCCGATATTGTTCTTGGTCCATCAATAGGGAATAGGAGTAGAGATAAGAGAATGACCAAAAGTGAAGGAAGCCTTCTTTAATTTGAGCCAGCCAAGGGATCTTCGATTGCCCGATGGCAATCTTCAGTCGCCCGACATGAGACAGAGAGTCTTTGGACAAATTTGGGAAAACAGTGAGAGAATAGCGAAAGAAGCTGCTGCTAATAGAGGTGGAGGAGTTCGGCTGACGGATCTAACGGAGCGGCTGTTGACGGAGTTGCAGATGAATGACTGATCTGACGAATCTGATGAAGTTACTGTTGACGGAGGTTGACGAAGCTGCTGCAAAACGGCTGACAGATTTGGGGAAACAAGGAGCTGCTGCTGGCGGAGTCGCAGGGGGAGGAGACTGGAGTTGCAGGCGGAGGAGACCGGAGTCGCAGGTGGAGCTGCTGATGGCCGGAAATAGTGAGGAGACCGGAGTTGCTGCAAAACAGTTGACAAATTTGGGGAAACACGGAGGAGCAGCTGCTGGCGGAGTTGCAGGCGGAGGAGCTGTTGTGGATGGAGCTGAGGAGCTGTAAACGGAGCTAACGGAGCTGCAGATGGAGCTGGCGGAGCTGGAGGAGCTGCTAACGGCCGGAAATAATGAGGAGACCGAATTTGGGGAAGATGGTGGGGACGGATCTGAGATGGAGCATCTCAGTTGGGGCAGGCATGAGAACCTTGCTCTGATACCATGTTACTGACCGGTTGCTCTAAAAGCTGAAGCTGTTAGGGAACGACATAAGAATGTATATCAGGGGGTTTGCTGACGCCTCCAACACCTCCCCTCACGTGCGGGTGGTATACTGGCCCTGCACGTGATACTCTGGGCTGATACAATACCGGATGCCCTATAATACCGAATTTTGCAAACCCCGGGACTTGAACACCGGATGTCCTACTTTGATACCATGATAGTCTGCTCAGAATGAATTTCCCCTTACCCAAACAAGGGAGAGAGAGCATATATACAACTAGAGGAAAATACGTGAATGCCCCTACACATAAGAGAAAGACCCAACATGGGTCCAGGGGCAGAAAAGGAAAAAAGATAGGAGCAATAATACAATAAATACAATATGTAAGAGGGGGCAAGGGCCCCATAACAATGACCCTCCAGCTATATGGCCCATGAGACAGGGCAAGACTAACATGTGCGAGTGTCAAAGGCCTCTTTACATACAACATTCACATGGGAAATCCTGCCAATGGTACTTCTTTAATGAACTCTTCTCTTTCCCCACCTGATTTTTTGTAGGATTTTCACAGCAACTAATACTCCATTGGCTTTTTTTTTTTGTTAGTCATGCAATGTACCCACCCTGTTAGCTACGCAATGCACCCACACGATTAGCCACATGATGCACCCACCCACCAGTGGGGTTAGTGTGTCTCCTTGGCCTTTCGAACCTGAGACCTGCTGTTGAAACGCCTAGGCGTCTTCCAGCTAGACTAGCAGGTGAGGCAAATAAATGCTTCCATAACCTTCTTGATCTGATTTACGTTTGAACTGATCGATCATCCTTTTCAAATCAGCATATGAGTACCTTGTGGGCTTGAGAGATTTGTAATCCTCCAAAAAAATTTAACCTTACTTTATTCTCTATATCCTGTAAACATTTCATGGAATCCAATTAATGGTTATGATTTCCTAATAACGACGGTAAAACACCTACATATGCAATGATATCAACTAGAAAGCCACAAACTAGTAGAGAGAATTAGCCATGTTCTTGAGCCATGCTGGATTGGTGATGCGCAACACTCATCTAGGCCGTTAGACTTGATGATGGATGGTTGCAATCGACATCTTCTCATACTTACACATGCCAATGCCCTTGGTTCACTTTTTCCTCAGTTGTCTCTCTTAGTGTATGCAATAGATAAGTAGCTCTGCACGTTTTGAGCTTGGTTGGAGAAGGCTCATAGTTTTTCTTATTTATAAGCTTAATTTCCTTCTCTTATTATAGAAACCAAGTTTTACTCATAGGGGGTCTGACTAGTGGGCCAGGCAGGAAGCTGCCAAAACAATGAAAGCATTAGCAACTGTACTAACGATAGTTCACCATCTCCGAGCGAGCTTAAGAAACTTCTAGATCGTGAGGTTTCTCACCATTTCAACATCTCTTTACCATTTCAGTTAGAGACTGCGATCGCTGGTTGCAAAACGTATGTGCGCATAAAGCCTTTGACTTTAATAGATAGTCATAATCTTTCCGAAAATGGATTCCTATTTGAAGAGTGCATAACTGCATGGATAAGCTCACACCAACCTGCATAAATCTGTGATTTCGCATAAATCTGTGATCCCATTGGGATCCCATAAAAGAATCACTTATCCCATTCCAGCGAATGATCCTATACAGTTTGTATATCTATTTTGTAATTCGATTACGAAAACTGTTCCCTCAGTATACGATCGCGCGCAGTAACTGGGAGTCCTATTACACCTAAGGCCAACTGAAATTCACCAAACCCAGGTTCATCTCGTGTAGTGATTGTGGACTCGTACAAGGATATTGAGTAGACGGTTGATGTATCAGACTCGAAGGAAGGGGATTTATACGATTGAAGCTGCGATATTACGTTTTTCAGCTTCAAAACGACTATAAATTCAGGCGCGCTAGCGCGTTTGACCTCTTATCCCTAGTTCCTCCTGTCTTTATAGGGCTTCTTCAAGGCTCTAAGAGGGGAGTCCAGAAAAGAATAGATTGGAATAAAGCCCTTTCCTTTGATGGGAATGAATGGGAAGATAGAAAAATTGGAGGCCGATAAGCGGCAGGTTACGAGGATTCAAGCTCGGCTGGTGGCAGGATTTGAAATGGATCAGGTAGGATCCGTAGTTGGGATTCGTTGTTTCTTTGTGGTTGTAACAATCACTTCAAGCAGTGGAAACAACAAAAGATGTGCTCCAAGTCCTTGGGCTGTTGAACAGAATCCAACCACACTGGAATGGATGGTACAAAAGACTCTCTTTCCTCGTACATTAGCTTTTCCTTAATGTAAAGTTTCTTTTTATGTTTAGGCTTTGCAGCTTAGAGCTCGAGTTTCCTAAAATTAAAAGTTAAATGCACACGAGTACATATGTGCACCCATGCATGCATGTGAGCCACCCTATGAGAGATACAATAACACATCCGCGTGAGTGGTAGACATCACATAAGCCTAGGCTTGCTTGTAACACACAAGCATGAAATTACTTCCTATAACAGATGGCAATGTACTCAGATGTGGCATGCATGTAAGAAACTTACTCGATAGAGTGGACCAGATTGAAGAAAGGCCATAACTCAAAATCACACAAATTGGACAATTTTAACGTTCGCTCTGAACTATTTTTCTACTAGTTATTCTATTGTAAGTTGTAACCTTGTAGAACTTCGATTGGGTAGTTACATCATTCGATCAATGTATTTCTGAACATTTTGTAGGTCATTGATTGGATGATCATGTGAATGTGGTTCTTTCAAGGTGACCTATGAAGATAGGGTGGGACCAAATCTGTCATCCAGAGGGTGATTAATATTGCACACTTAAACCTTAGCTGCACTGTACACAACTGACATATTCTTGGTCATGAAGTATAGGATAGACCTAATGGACCGTTTAGATCTATCAATTGGACTCTGCAACTGGGAGCATTACAATGTACAATTCCTTGGGAATGTGCTTTTGAAGCTATAACATGAATCAGTCCAGCGCGATGAATCAATCTAGGGCTTTGGAAAGTGCACAAACACTTCTCCATACATGCCTGTACATGTTGCCACACATGCCAATGTTCTGTGTTCGTTTGAAAATCTGAACCCCGTAAACTATAACATGTGGGCCTCATTATGTGGCTCATACACGCTTGAAAATCAATGTTGGATCAACCTACCCAAGCACCTTGCCCGACTGATCAATGTCTTTGGCCATAATTGAAACATGCTTCAATTGGAGCTGGGACAAGTTTCTTCTATGGTTGGAACGAATTTCTTCTTCAGTTGTAATGAATTTCATCCTCATTAAATTTGATTTCCAATCAAAGTAGAAATGAATATCTGGTTGAAAACATTGATGACTCTTTAGTTAGTATATTATAAATTAGATTGGATCAAATACAAAGCTTTATATGCGATGAAATCCTGGATCAGCTTAAATTGACAGGAAACCAGAAGATTAATCCCACAGAGAAGAGGAGGAGAGGAGAAGGGGATTTAAGGGGTTTTTGGTGATTTAGACTGTGATTTGACAAGTCACGCCTCTCAAATATAAGAAGGATTAAGGGCTATCATCTTTCTCTCTCTTTGTCATTTTCTATTAGAAAATTTCAAAACTCATCGCAATGCAGGGAAAACTGTCATACGATTCTAGTATTTCTCTAACTAAACCATCCACTAATCTCAACCTCTTAACTAATCACATTGATTAGTTGCTAAAGATCTTTGATTAGTTACTAAGACAACTAACCCAACAACCTAAAACAGAAAATTAAGAGAATACAACTGAATTCCTGCTCAAATCAACAAATAGTAGAAAACAGCCTGAAACAGGTGGTGAAATAGTTGCTGTTAGAACGCTGAAATACTATTTTCATCTTTCAACAACCTCATGCTTCAATCATATGTTGTTGGAATGCTGTTGGAATACGGAAATAATTCCTTTGCGTTTCAGTCAGGACTCCCATGTGCACATTGTCTACCTCTAGTGATGGCCCATCAAGGGAAGCCCTATGTGGCCTTCTGCCGATGGTCCAGGTAGGTCCTATAAGACATTGAATACATTATGAGTGCATATGTGGCTCGCAATAGTAGATGACAGGCATTGTCGTTGATGCATTGATCTCCTCAATGCATTGGCACTTGTGGTCTTCTTGCTGGGCATATCATTAGAGTTTCTTTGATGTGTTTAGATATGACTTAAAAACAGGAGGAGAAGACGTATCTTTTGGTTCTTCTGGTGCGTGAGAGTACCCAGATGTAGGCCTTTGGGGCCATAACAAAAGGGCACTGCTGGCCCCCAGGATCAAATGTGATATTTCTCTGTTAGATCTCTGAAATCCATCACTCAATGGGCCAAGATCAGGATATCGACATACATGAACAATGAGATATAATAGTAGGAAGAACCTTCTGGATTCAATAGCTGAAATTGCTCAAAAAGATAATATTGAAGATTGGATTCCATAAAAGCCCTTTTTCTAGTAAACTATGAAAATTGATGCATTAGGCCAGGCCAGGTATAGCCCAAGTCCGGCCTAGGTAGCCTATTTATCAGTCCTAATACCATAAAATTGGTCCCTTTCAGCAGTCAGGCTGGGCCTCAAAGCCTTGGCTCATGCTTGACCCATCTATTTTAATGGCAAATAATTAATTGGTTAGTACAAACAACTGGTCATAAAAGGGGGCCCGTAGCTATCTCACAATGGCCTAGGGCGAGAAAGGGAACATGTCAAGTCCATTTATAGGTATGAGAGCCCAAATGATGTTGGACTCTATACAAGAAAAATAAATAAATAAATAAAAACATTTGCAAGATTAAAACTCTACTTGAAAAATGTACTTAGGATCATCAACCCATTTCAATGAATGTAGTCACTAAGCACTTTGAACTCACTCCATTGACAAAAGTAGAGCTTTCAAATAAGATACAAAGACGAGAAAGCAATACAAAAGTGCTTGTATAGGCTGCAGTGTATGCAACTATGTATAGAGCTATGGGTACAACCTGCATGACCATGTATAGTATGTATAGAATGTGCTGGTTGAGAAGAAAACATGAATTCATCTTAACCAGCGTGCACGTGCATATATTACCAAGCAATCCAGATTATACAGTCATACAGCTGCACCCATAGGTGTATACCAAGCTGTCCATACATACTTCATATTGCTTTGGTTTATCTACACAAGAAAACAACAAAGTTAATGAGAAAGTATCAATGAAATGATACAAAGGCAAGAGCAACTAATATTTATAGATGCCAAGAAAACGAAAAATATTTCACTAGAACTATACAACATTACAAGGAGTTCAATTCACATACACAGTTTTCAAATCCAAGGCAAGGCATATTGTGCTTACTCTAATGGGAAAAATACTCCAATTTAATGGATAAGGGAGATAAAATTGGAGACCATTACAGAAATATAATATAGCAAACATTCTTAATGATGTAAGCTTGGAAGGTTTTTTTTTTTTTGTTAGTCATGCAATGCACCCACACGGTTAGTCACACAATGCACCCACCCACCGGTGGGGTTAGTGTGTCTCCTTAGCGTTTTGAACTTGAGACCTTCTGTTGAAAGGCCTAAGCGTCTTCTAGTTGGGCGGGCTAGCTTGGAAGTTGATGTCAAGAAATATCATCTTCTCTCTTCTTCAAGTTCCGCTATACTTGTTAATATGTCGACATGGGTTATCTCAGGGGTAGTTGTATCAACATTGAGTGGAGCAGAGGAGGCAAAAGGATTTGGTGGCATCAAGCTTTCTGTGCTTCCTTCTAGCATTTGGATCACACTTTTCATAGAAGGGCGGTCTACTGAGTGCCACTGTATGCACCAAAGTGCCACAGTAGTTAGTTTCTTTGCTATATTTGCATCTTCAACTGTAACAATGTTGAGACCCAGCTCTTCCCCACGATGTAGACGGTTATAAATCCATTCAGGAAAGTACACTTGACTAGTGTTTTTGTAATGCCCCGAATTTTCGATTTTCATGGACAACACGATCTGTCGAGTTTCGGGTGTTCACTCCTGTGTGTTAACATCATTATTCCATACACACATACTGTACTTCTATACATTCATGGCATTCAAGCAAAATGACGGGAAATAAAGATCTTATTCCATAATTTTCTACTCTAAGTTCAAAATCAAATATAAAACATGTTTAACAAAATGTTCATTTAAATGTCCCCATAAAAGGAACTTGTTTCGAATTCAAAGAATTAACTTTTCTCTACTAAAAGCAATAAATAGGTCATCATCAATCTACGTAGGCTTCATCATCTGCCATTTGCTGCCACGAGCCTTCATATTCGTCACCCTGCAGATCGGGCTCACGTAATGGATCGTCATCTGCAATGTCTGGTGGTGTTTTAAAAAACACCGTCCCAGGAGGACGTGAGTTGCTCGCGATCAACTCAGTAAGGATCACCAATTAAGACTATTACAATAATATCCAAACAATGCATATATCATACAAAACACGCAAAAAGAAATATCTTGATTAATGCTATACATGAAATGCATGCTCTGGTTCAGGCACCCTGACCAATGAGATGGGATCACTCTACTCTTCTCACCAGTCACTAGCAACCAGAGGTTCTAGTTAGGACGGGATCACTCCACTCTTCGCATACACCAAAACATTTAGTGAAACGGGCCCATGCACACTTTCACTAGCAAGCGATGAATGCATGATTTAGTTCCACCTTTATTTAAATAGCTTATCATCCAGCAGTTTTAGAGATGTTCCCATCCCAAGGTCGCTCTATACCCCATCCATGATCCGTCATAACGTAGAATAGCTGTTTCCTCTCAATAGGGGCCAACCACGAAAAGGTGTACACATCTTAGTCAAGATGAGACACATGGCACCCAAAATATTTGTATCTAACTCAAGAGTCTATCATTTACTCATTCATATAGACCCTTGGCACTTCATTAACATCACGATCATGGTCTTGCCAAAATACATCTCATGGGTTTCTTACGAATCCATCATTTTCCACATATACAGTTATACTATCCATGGGGCAAGGGCTTCCATTAGGACGACATCCATACATATAACCATCCTTATACATGAATCATAATCTCAATCTTATACATGTGAACAAACATGTTGAAGCATGGTTCATACATAATCTCATATACACATGTGAATAGGCATATTGAAGCATGTTGCATACATATTCTCATATACACATGTAAATAAATCATCATTCTTTCCTTAACCCTCAGATCTGACATACAATCTATATAAAATGAAATTTCAGCAATTAATGTCAAATATATTCATCAATACACGGTTTCATAAAGGATTCAAAATCATTCATGTTTTCAAGTACATACCACAAACCATAACAATAAGACACAATTCGACATATCATGTGATATTGCTGTAATTAGGCTTAAAAAGAAATCCTCACCTTAGAATTCAATGATATGATCTATAGATAGTGTGCACCTCCTCTATATCCTAAACCTAATGTAATTGTGGAAACACACGGTTAGGGATTATTTCAGCATGATATTCAACGCTATGGTCATCTAAGGTTAGATCCATCAAAATGTTAGAGTGTAGGCTGTCTATAGGGGACAAATATCGTAGAAAATGGGGCCTAGAAATCCGGATGCCGGCTGAGTTGACTCGGTTTGGCTCGGTTTAGCTGATTATTTTCTTCGCTGCCTCTCTTTCTTCTTCCTTTCTTCTTCCTTTCTCTTTCTTCTCCTTTCCTCCTCCTTCTCCTTCCCTGGACGGAGTCCAGCAGCAGCCGTCCAACGGCAACCGTTCGGCAGCAACTGTCCAGCGGTAGCCGTCCTTCCTCTCTCTCTCTCTCTCTCTCTCTCTCTCTCTCTCTCTCTCTCTCCCCTCACGGCTTCTCTTTCTCTCTTTCTGACGGTTTCTCTCTCTCTCTGATGATCATGGAGGTGGCAGAGAAGAAAAAGAGATTTTATATAGCTCTTATTAGGGTTCGGAAGAAGCTTCTAGGTTCCGGTTCCGTACTTCACAAGGAAACGACGGAAAATTCGGATCTCTCTACACACCGGTCTCTTACGCATGAGGACCGTCCATAGTGAAGGGAGGGTCCACAAGAAGGTTTTAGAAGTGGTCTCATGTGCCCATGCAGAGTAACGGATCAGATCTTGATCCTTCTTCTATCGAACGGTGGTTTGGAGCAGGCCATACAGGTGACGGTCGGCGAAGATTTTCAGAAGGACTATGTTTGGTTGGCCCGCGAGTCGAATGGACAGAGTGGATTTGGCAGTGGGGTCCACTGGAGGGCCAGCGTGGAGCCCACAGACGGACAGCCCCATCCGCTGTAGATGCGGAACAAAGAAGACCCGGGGGGGGGGGGGGGGGGGCATTGTGCGCACGCGGTACGGAGACCGCGTGCCACCGCTACCCCCTACACACGTGGTCCACTAAGGTGGGTCTGGGTAATCTTCTCCATCCATCAGGTCGGCAAAGTAAAATTAGCCGTTGGTCAGAAATTTGAGACAGATCCGAGTTAAGGTGGGCCATCTAGGGTCCGATTACTGATTAGGGTATTTGCACAATGATCGGGGAGCTGATTTTCGACGTGTGCGGTTATTTTGTGGTAAATAGGTCATACACTAAGTTTAGGCTCAAAAATGATTGTGGAAACTGGGTTACTTAAATGGTGGGGTTTTAGTAGTGGCATTTTCGTAATTTTTCAAAACAGTGAGTTTAACAAAATCTAACCATTCTGGACCATTTTAGAGGTTAATTTGAGCAACTTTTATAAATGGGCCCACCTTAAATTCCCTACAGTTGATTAGATATGACTATCTCGAGATCAACGGCTAAAAAAAAATGAATAAAAATATAAATAAAATAGGGAAAATACGGGGTGTTACAGTTTTCCACCGTAACATCAATGTTCTTCCTTCCTCCAACCATTTCTAGCAACAACATTCCGAAACTGTAAACATCGGACTTGTAGGAAACATTTCCAAAGTTCCTAGAGAACACTTCAAGTGCAATGTAACCCATGGTTCCTCTGGCAGCAGTCATTGATACAATACTCTGTCCCTTGGAGCATAACTTTGCTAGCCCAAAATCAGATATCTTGGGATTAAAGTTATGGTCTAGCAAAATATTGTGAGGCTTGATATCAAAATGAAGGATGCGTTGGTCACATCCTTGGTGAAGATACTCTATCCCTCTTGCAATGCCAATGGCAATATCTTGAAGCTTCCCCCAACTTAGCAAATGGCTTTTGGTGTCTGCTGAAAAAATGATTTTTTCTAATGATTCGTTTGGCATGAATTCATAGATGAGTGGACGCTTCAAGTTGTCGGTGCAGAAGCCCAGAAGACGAACCACATTGATGTGGTGAATCCTATCAATGGTACCCACTTCATTAATGAAGTCTTCTCCATCTCCCCCTGACTTTTGTAGGATCTTCACAGCAACCAGATTTCCATTGGCAAACTTTCCTTTGTAAACACTTCCATAACCTCCTTGACCTAATTTGTCTTTGAATTGATCGGTCATCTTTTTCAGATCAGCATAAGAGTATCTTGTGGGCTTCAGAGATTTATAATCTTCCAAAAAAATTTTAACCTTGAGGTTGTTCTCTCTATCTTTCTCCCTTTCTAACTTCCAAGAGTAGTAGAACTTCAAACTAATCAATGATGCTACTAAGATAACAAAGGAGCCTACACTCACACCTGCGTATAAAAGCATGGAAATTACTTCCTAAAAACGTATGGAACTGTATTGAGATGTGGCATGCATGTACCAAGTGAACAATTGATAAAGTGGACCAGATTGAGGATAGTTCATACTTCAAAAATACATCAAATGGACAATGTCAGGGTCCTTTGAACTCCCTTTCACTAGCTGATCTATTGCAGCCTTGTGTAAGAACTTCGATTGGGTAGTTACATCATCCAATCAATGTATTTCTGAATGTTATAAAACTTGGGAGGGAGTGATCTTTAATCACACAAAGCCCGAGTGCAATAGTTAGATCAAGAGCCTGAAAGATGGACGGTTGGACCAAATTTGGCCCAAGCAAACATTTCGTGGTTCTTGATCAATACCAAAGATCATCAGATTGGGTCAGGACATGAGTTCGTGGGTCAGGTACGGATCATAACTCGTCCTGTTTACTAGATGGATCGGGCCTGGGCTGGCCTCAATCCAACCTATTGCAAATCCAATTCTGAATATCATCAATCTGTATTATTTTAATATCAAAAGTAGAAGAGTTTATAAACCAAAAGGGGTGTAAGTATTAATTTCCTAAATATATACTCTCCTTCAGTCTATATATGCAGTGTATGTTCTTGTTCCTGTAGTCCATAAGAAGAGAAGGAAAAGGAGGCAGATATCTTACCTATAATTGCATGCTTTTTCCATGGACCTGCAGAAAAAAGACCGCACTAAGTTAGATCCATTTCAGTTATGTATTTGGTGCACAGGTGTCAGGCATAAACCCTATAACAGATGTGGCACTGTTAGAATTGGAACATGGTAGAGCCATTTCTCTACAGTGCACGGTGTGGTGTGGTGTGATGTGCAAATTGGGTCTGCCCATATGTAGGGCCCTAGTATGATGGTTGATGTCTCAAAAGTGGCACTTATTGTATAGTCCTATCCATCTGATCTGTGGCCATTATGTAAAAATGGAAAACAAAAACAGTTATCTGTCAAATTAAAAATGGGATAAAAAGTCATGAATTAGTTTGTTTCATGGTTTTACTTTTATAACTTTAAGCCATCCATCCTGGTGCCAGTATATGGGAAGACCCGACACCGTGCCACGTCATGTCCCTCATTGATATTGTTTGCTACGAGCTACGCTAGGTATCTCGCGCGCTTAGAGCCTCATGGGTGGAACTTTCATGAGATCCACTCTGTGCCTCAGGTTCACCTTAGAACCCAAAAATCATGATCTTTCAGAACTTAGCACCCACACAAATATTCAAAATTAATTTACAGTAAATATCTTTTAAATTTTTTATTTTCAGTGAGATTTTCTCAATAACATTCCAGAAGGAAAAATCGAAATCTGAAAATTCACGCGCTAAGAAATTGCCGAGATGAGATTAGTTACTATGGTCTGGATAACAGGTGTGTGAATTTTCAATAGGATATAAAAGAATGAATAGATTTATGATGATGAAAAATTGGATATAATAGAATGAATAGATTTATGATGATGAAAAATTGGATATAAAAGAATGAATTGATTTATGATGATGAAGATTTGGATGACAAGTCTAATTGTAGCAAGAAAACAGGGGCACATATTCGATGAAGATTTAATATTTTTTCTATTTTGTTATTATTATAGATGGAAAAGAAATGGGAGTTTTTAATAACAGAAATGCTCCAGAGCCCTCAGATCACTATAAGTTATAGTGCTCCTAGTTGCATTAGGTCTATCACACATTTTCCATCCATGGTTTGCAAAAATGACATGTATAGAAAATAATTCTTAATGGAGGATGGATTAGATCATCTGAACAGTGTGAATTTTTCATGGACGCACAGGAAATGTATTCTGAAGTTAATGGAGAGTTTGTTAGTCTTGCCCTGTCTCATGGGTTGTACGGCTGGATGGCCGTAGTTGTGGGGCCCCTGCCCCTGCCCCTGCCCCTGCCCCTTCTTGTTGATAGTACGGCTGGATGGCCATAGTTGTGGGGCCCCGACCCTGCTCGTATATAGTGTATTTTCCTGTCATGTTCAGCCTTTTTCCCTTTTCTACCCTTGAACTCATGTTGAGTCTTTCTCTCTTATATATGGGTAATTCTGTAACTTTCAGATATTTTTTATATATGCTCTCTCTCCCTTGTTAGGGTAAGGGAACTTCATTCTCAATAGGCTATCATGGTCTCAGAGCAGGTTACTTAAGCCTACCCCAACTGAGATGCTCTATCTCATATCTGTACCCACCATCTTCCCCAAATCCAGCAACCTCCCTATTTCTGGCTGTTAGCAGTTCCGTTCGTTAGATCCATCAGCTCCAGCTCCGTCGGGAGTAGTTCCTTTGCAGATCCTTCACTCGTAGCTTTGTCAGCAGCTCCTCTAGCTTTGTCTGAAGCTTCGGCAGCTCCGTCCACAGCTCCTCCACCTCTTCAAGCTCTGGCAGCTTCGTCCGCAGCTCCTCCACCTCTTCCAGCTCTGTCCATCAGCAGCAACAACCCCTCCCCATTTCCCAGATCCGGAGCCTCCGTGGTTGCAGAGCTTCGACGCATAAGTCTCTCAGCCAATAAGCTTGCTGAGATACCCGGTCGGACCTTGGTACTTTTCTTCTCTCTGCTCCAGTTCTGTCTTCCTATGGACAAAGAGCATTGTCGGGTTGATGCCCCTCGCTGTAGCTTTGATGGCACCAACTACGGGTTATGGTCCATCCACTTTCAGAGTTTTCTTAAAGGTCGGGGGTTGTGGGGCCTGGTTGTGGCCTCATTTCCAATCCTTCTCTCTACTGATTTAGATAAACTTGCCGATTGGGAGATGAAAAATGGGCGCATCATCACTTGGATCCTCGACTTCGTCGATAAGACAATTGCTATTGGCATGACCCCGCACCGCACGGCCAAGACGATGTGGGACTACCTCAAGGTGATCTATCAACAGAGCAACGACTCTCATCTCCACTATCTGGAACAAGATCTGGCCCGTATTACTGAAGGTGATAGGGCCATTCAGCCATTTTATTCGAAGATAGTGGCCATTTGGATGGAAATGGCGATGATGGATCCTGAGTTTCCTACTGATTTTCAGATATTTCACGATATGCGAGACCACACGCGTGTTCGCCAATTTCTTATGAAGCTGAGATCGGATTATGAGCATTGTCGAGCTGCGCTTCTCAATCGCAGTTCCATTCCTTCTCTGAATGTTGCTATTAATAACCTATTGGCTGAAGAGCAGTGACTGAAGGTTCTCTCTACCTTACCTCAGTCTTCTCCATCTTCTGATATAGTATTAGCAGCCACCACTTCGTCCAATATATAGTCATGGCTCAAGCAGTGTGACGTGTCATGGCTGCAAC
Source organism: Liriodendron chinense (assembly GCA_003013855.2). NCBI lineage: Eukaryota > Viridiplantae > Streptophyta > Magnoliopsida > Magnoliales > Magnoliaceae > Liriodendron > Liriodendron chinense. The sequence continues at coordinate 1,916,920 of ML058479.1, forward strand.
AAAGTAGGCCATGTGGTCTCTCAATGCCATGAGTGGTGTGCTTATTGTCAACGGACTGGACATGGTATTATTGATTGCCGGACGAGGGCTTATGTCTCCTCCCTGGGACGTGGTCGTGATCCAGCTTTTACTGCCACCACTACTACTTCAATTTCTGCGCCTACCGCGAGTGACATTGCCAGCTCCTCCTCATCCTCACCTCTGACTCCTAAGATGCTTCAGCAGATAGTACATGCCCTTTCTGCTGTGGGTCTGTTAGGTAACTCACATTTGCTTCCATGGTTCTTTGACTCTGGTGCTTCGAATCATATGATCGGTGATCCCTCCCATCTTTATGATACCCGGCCATATACTGGTACTCAGGTTATTTCCACTGCTGATGGGACTCGGTTGCCCATCCAGTCTGTTAGTTCCTTGCTTTTCTCTCCTTCTTCCCACACGCAATTTGTGCTTCATGATGTCTTTCATGTTCCTCAGCTTTCCTCAAATTTGATCTCCGTAGGCCAACTTACTAACAACAATTGTTTAGTCATGTTTTTTTCCTGATTATTGTTTTGTGTAGGATCTGGCGATGGGGAAGGTGGTTGGGAAGAGTAGGTGGAGTGGACGTCTATTCGTGCTGGATTTTGATCGATCTGTGACACCCGCCAACTGTTTTTTTGCGCTGTCGGATATTGAGATTTCGTTGACCAACCGGAAGTGGAGACTACGACACTATCGTCTTGGTCATCCACATTCTGATCGGTTGCGTCATTTATTTTCTACCGGGAACCGAATATTAATAAATCTATTTTGGATCTCTCTTGTCCTTCTTGTTGCTTATGAAAAGGTAAATGTGCTCCATTTTCATTAAGTGGAGCTCGTTCTTCTTCTCTATTTGAACTTGTTCATACTGATGTCTGGGGCCCTTCTCCTATTTTATCCATGTCGGGCTTACGTTATTATGTTATTTTCATTGATGATTTCACTCGATACACATGGATCTACTTTATGCACTCCAAAGCATAAGTCTTTGCTATCTTCCAACAATTTGTTTCTATGGGGGACAATCAATTTGGGGCGAAAATCCAATCACTCCGCTCTGATTCAAGGGGTGAATATGTCTCTCTCGCCTTCCGTACTTACCTACGAAATCGTGGGATTACCCATTAGACTATCTGTTTTGACACTCCCCAGCAGAACGGCGTTGCTGAACGGAAAAATCGTTACATAGTTGAGACTGCAAATACTTTGATGATTGAGATGGTTGTTCCTCGTTCCTTTTGGCCGACGCAATGTTACATTCTATCTACTTGATCAACCGCACACCTACCAAACTTCATGAAAATACACCTCCCTACTTTGTTCTTTGCGATTTCGTACCCTATTATTCTGGGTTCAGTGTTTTTGGATCTGTATGTTACGTTCATCTTGCCGCACATGAACGTCACAAACTTTCCCCTAAGTCTGTTCGATGCATGTACTTGGGGTTTGGAGAAACCCAAAAAGGATTCCGGTGTTATGATCTTGTTTCCCGTCGCATTTGAGTGTCTTGTAATGTCATCTTCCTTGAACGTGTTCCCTTTCATGCCTCATCGGTTATTTCCACGCATCCCCCTTCATCTCCTGGATTGACTTTCTTTCTTGATATTCCTTCTGCATCTTTTGTGCCATCTCATCCTTTGCAGGTATACTCTTAGCGACCACGACAACCTCCTCCTCCAGCCACCCCCACTACGTTCCCTGTTGCTGATCTAGATACTCCTTCTTCGGCCACTATCACTATGTCTCCGAGTGCTGACACACCTTCCGTACGTCGTTCTAGCCGCCCTCATCGGTCTCCTGATCGGTTGATTTATTCTATGCATGCCATGTCTTCCACTTTAGAATCCATTTCTATTCCTACTACTTACTCGCAGGCTGCTTCTCGGAGTTGTTGGAGGGAGGGTATGGCAGAGGAACTAAGCGCTTTGGTTAAAAATCATAAATGGGATCTTGTTCACTCCCCATTAGGAATCCTCTTATTGGTAGTAAGTGGGTGTATTTCGTCGAGTTAAAGTCCAATGGCTCCTTGGACTGTTGCAAATCAAGGCTTGTGGCCCAAGGCTACAAACAGGAGTATGGAATTGACTACGAGGAAACCTTTACTCCCGTGGCCAAGATGAAGATGGTCCGCACCCTTCTTGCAGTCACCTCCTCTCATGTTTGGCCCATATCTCAAATGGATGTGAAGAATTCCTTTCTTCATGGCGATCTTCAAGAGACTGTTTACATGAAATTGCCTCCCGGTTTCGATACTAGTTCTGGTGATATGGTTTGTCGCCTTAAGAAGGCATTATATGGTTTCAAGCAGGCGCCACGTGCCTGGTTCCAACACCTTCACGATGTGGTTGTTGGTGCTGGATTCTCTCAGAGTGGCCATGACCCATCCCTATTCACTCACACCACCTCACGTGTTATTGTCATCGTTTTGGTATATGTGGGCGATCTCCTATTGACTGGAAGTGACTCCTATGGCATTACAGAGTTGCAGAGGGTTCTACAATCCTCCTTTCGGATGAAGGATTTGGGTCCTCTTACCTACTTCCTCGGCCTTGAGGTCTCTCGATCTAACCGGGGGCTCCTTGTTGGCCAACGTAAGTATATCACGGACCTCATTTCCTTGGCTCAATTGACTGATCAGAAAGCTGTTCAGACCCCCATGGAGCTGAATGTTCAGTATGGTCGCGATGATGTCGACTTACTTAAACAGCCTACTCTTTACCGTCGCTTGGTAGGGGGTCTTGTATATTTGACGATGACTCGTCCCGACATTGCCTATGCTATCCAAGTCGTCGGTTAGTTCGTTTCTACTCCTCGGACCCTCTATATGACTGTTGTCCTTCAGATTATCGATATATGCGTGGGACAGTGGACAGATCTATGTTCTTTCCTTCTATCTCACCTCTCAATCTTCGGGCTTATTCTAATGCAGATTGGACGGGTTTTGCTGTCACCCGCCGTTCCACTACTGGTTATTGCATCTTTCTTGGCACCTCCCTTATTTCTTGAAAGTGCAAGAAGTAAGCTACCATCTCAAAGTCCAGCACTGAGGCTGAATATCGCGCGATGTCTGCTGCATGTAGTGAGATTGTATGGCTTCATGGGCTCCTAGGTGATATTGGGCTCCACCTTCACTCGCCCACTCCTCTCCATGTGGATAACCTAAGTGTAGTCCAGATTGCTTCGAACCCGGTCTTTCATGAGCGGACGAAACACATCAAGGTTGATTGTGACTTCATTCGCGAGAAATACCAGTCCTGCATCATCTCTCTTCCCCATGTGGCGTCCTAGGATCAGATAGTTAATATTCTTACGAAGACGCTACCTACTGCTCGTCATTCCTTCCTTGTTAGCAAACTTCTGCTTGTCGATGACCCTCATCAGTTTGAGAGGGGGGGGGGGGGATAGTACGATTGGATGGCCGTAGTTGTAGGGCCCTGACCCTGCTTGTATATAGTGTATTTTCCTGTACATGTTCAGCCTTTTTCCCTTTTCTGCCCCTGGACTCATGTTGAGTCTTTCTCTCTTATATAGGGGTATTTCTGTAACTTTCAGATATTTTTTTATATATGCTCTCTCTCCCTTGTTAGGGTAAGGGCACTTCATTCTCAATAGGCTATCACTTGTATATTGTATTTTATTCCATTTCTGCCCCTAGACCCATGTTGGGCCTTTCTCTTATGTGTAAGGGCATTCTTGTATTTTTCTCAGGTTGTATATATGCTCTCTCTCCCTTGTTTGGGTTAGGGTAATTGATGCTCAACAGACTATCATGATATAAGAGCAGGACGTCCGGTGTTTAAGTCCCGAGGTTTGCAAAATTCGGTATTATAGGGCATCCGGTATTGTATTAGCCCAGAGTATCACGTGTGGGGCCAGTATACCGCCCGCACATGAGGGGAGGTGTTGGAGGCGTCAGCAAACCCCCTGATATACATTGTTCTTTCGTTCCCTAACAACTCAAGCTTTTAGTGCAACCGGTTAGTAACATGGTATCAGAGCAATGTATATCAGTGTAGATTGAACAATTGGAGTAGAGATTGAGAACAATGGAGCACTTCTCTTTCTCATTAAAATACCTTCATTGTGCGGATAGAAACATGTAGTCTCATTGGTGTGAATCCTGTCTTTGAATCCGCACATCTGTCCTTTGGCTTCCATCATTTCTGTGAGGTGGACCTTACCTAAGAGTGTGGACTTGTGGATGATGAGAGCCTTGGGTGTAGCCTACTTCCTTTGTATTCCTTCTCACTTTTATTTTTCTTCTCTTTCTCCCCTCTACATTGGACTTCCATCATTTCTCACTCTCCTCTACCAAAAATAGAATCTTAAAAAGAAGGGATTAGGGTTGCAAGAGCATGCATTGTATATGTGCTCCTCCACCCTGCAAAACATCTGTGTACTCTATTGCGAAGGATGTCCGTATACCTGCTTAATACATGCACTCCAACCATCAAAATCTCTCCGCTAGCAATGTTCACCATCCTTAGGCAATGTCCATGCCACCCAGGGTATGGATCACCTCAGATTTCAACCATTAGAATTCGAACAAGTGTAAATTTAAAACAACTAATAGTTAAAAACTTAGGTTAACCAATTGAAAGCCTCAGAGGTGCCGATTAGCCTTTTAATAACTCAATAGACCATCCAAATCATAAGATTTCCCACCTATTCATGTGTTATTCATGTCCTAGGAAGACAAATGGATCCTTTGTTGGATCATGCGTACTTTGATGAACCTAATGAAGAAATTCAGCTACACCTATTTTTTGTGTAGGCATTAACTAATACATCTCATATTACCTTAAGTAGTTTCATGCATCTCATGATATCCTTGTGCATGGTGTTTTCAGGACGTTATAGGTTGAGTGATTCTGCTTTTACGACTTGACGTAAGCTTTATTACATCCTATATTCTGCTAAATTGTCATTTTCAACCAATATAGGTTCCTCTTTAACTTCATCCAGAGCATGTAAACTATCATCCTCATCTAGAATGAATCTCACAATGCAGGACCTGTCTTTATAGCTGTTGAAAGATTTTGGTTTAAAATATTTTAATTAGTTGAAAAAGAAGAAAAACTTGTTTTTTTTTGTTTTGTCCCAAATCGGATGGGAGAAAGATTTTTTACCTCTTTATAAATAGGGTGTTATGCACCTTACTTATTTATGGTGAGAGAGAGTAGTATGGTGGCTTGTGTGTTCCAATGCGAAGCACTGGAACATCGCGCACACGCTTGGGCTCAGGCACGGGCTCAGTCTCGGTTACGAGCACGTGCATGGGCACGGTGCGAAGGCGTGGGCATGTGAGGTAGTGTGGCTGTAGAAGTGCTAGTGGCGCACTTTGCACTTCACACGTGTGCATCGTGTCACGACCTCACGAAGCAAAGCGAGACTGGTGCGACAAAGGCTAAGTAGTGGGTTAGGTGGCTGAGTTTGGTACAAAGAAGGTGTTGTGGGTAAGAGGTTTGATAGAGAGACCTCTTTGCTTTTTATAAAGGGCTGCAGGACTATTTAGAAGGACTTGTGTAACTGCTCATGCAGTAATAGTCCAGACCATGCAGTAACAGTTGCATGTGGCTAGCCCAACAGTCATAAACGGCTAGCCACTGAGTCTAAACAGTCAACATGCAAGTGTAGTTCCCACATGCACAACGGTAAAAAACTGCCAGAAAATAGCTAGTTTCTCCCAACAGCCAGAAAACGGCTAGTGCTATTATGGCTCTAGATCAAAATTGCCAGCCACCCTTGCCTATATAAACTGGACATGGATGGTTCATTTCACAACAACTACAACCATCCTAAGTATTCTACTGAACCAACATTTCTAGCTAAAAGTTAACTAGCCTCACGGTTTCGGTTCATACGAACCTAGCTTCTAAGACCAGAGAAGTGGTCTAACTCGTTGCCAGAAGAACAATAGACTCCTTTCTTTCTTTCTTTTTCTATTCTGCCAGAGATTGTGTAAAAGAGTTCCAATACTGGTCTCTTTGTTATTACTAAACGCAGAACCACATAAGGCTCGTCATATCTTGGAAGCAATCCGCCTGCAACCTGACAGCATACTCAATTTTTTTTTAGTAGGGGCGAATTAAGCTTTAAGGACAGCGTGTTTTTCATGTGCTTCAGCCTGTCCTTTATATTTGGTTCTTCCAATTTTTATTTATTTATTTATTTTGGAGATCAAAATTTTCAACAATAGCAGTTACTATCAAACTTTTAACCTTTAAATTGTTTAGTGATTAAGGCTTTGATGGTCATCTCTAAACATGATAATGTGTACACTCAAAATTAAAGCAGAATCGATGGAAAATTCCAAACTTGCGAACCCTTAGGAAATTAACAACCTAAAAACTATGGTTAGGAAATCCATTCACCGTAAACCTACTAAAATCACCCCATAGCCTAGTCTAAAACAACACTGGGAACCTATAGGACCATCTAAACCTAGTTGAAGAAGCAAAAGTACAAGACACCATTTGGCAAATCAAGACCCACTAATTGTGGGTCCCTACTCATGCCTTGGTGGTAGACCACAAAAGTTTCAACACGAGGTCATGTGTTTGGGTCCCATTGTGGTGAAATCCTACTGTGGTGTTAGTGCGTGAGTGTGTGGGGATGTGAGTGCGTGTGTAAAAAAAAGGACCCACTGATGGTCAATAAAGATCATCACAAAGAAGCATGCGTATAGAAAATGCAAGCGTGTTATACAACTGTAATCGAATTACTACTGCTTCACAAAAGTAAACTATAGAGGTTGTTCACAAATCTCTAAGATCTCTAGGTTAGTTGTACCTAGATTCATACACCCAACATCAATCAAATTGCTTTGGGTGGCCAAATTGCAAATTATTGTCGAGTCTCAATGAACTTACAAGTTTTACTACTTATATGACAAACTAAGAGATACCGCATCTTTAGCAACCAACCAAATCCTTCTACATGGCATTTTCACCATTAAACTTTTCACTTATTACCAAATGCCATCACTCCATCTATAAATACCCTTCACCCCTTCTCATTACAAACAACACAACATATTCTCTACAACCCCTCATTTTCTACCAAGAAGTGAGAGTAAGAGAGAGTATGAAAGTAAGAAGATAAAGGTAAAAAAGAGAGTGAGTGTCAACCCCATCCATCATCAATCCTAGCCTATATATGCATCTAAGCCATGTCAATGGTTTAAGTCAATTAGACTAGGGTTATGATCTGAAATCTATGATTATCTTTTCTTAGGAGTATCATAGCTCTCATTTCTCCTCTCAAATCTCCACGTGCACGAAGGGCGATTTGATAGTTTATTTACTTCGCTTTTCACAAATCTCCAAGTCAAATAAGGAAAATTAATCCCCTTCAAGAGTGAAGGTTTAAACAACAAATTTCGTGAGAAAAGAGGTGCAATTTCGTCATTTTCCATTCCAAAGTGAATGGTTCAACCATACAATGAAATTAATGGCAGCTGTTCCTTATTGCACATAGTAGGGTTACTGCAAATCAATCAAAACTAGAAACTTGCCATCGACAGGCAGTCCTGACTGTTAGTGCCGTTTGGATACCCACCAAGTAAGTTGCCTTTTAACTTTCGTTAAGTAACTAAGTTACTTCTTTCACTTTAGTTAATTTGGTAAGCATCATTGTAAAAGTTACTTGTGTCAAAAGCTAGTTAAGTAATATATTTTAGCTTTGACTTTTCTAGTTCTCTCCCCATCCTAGTCAAAGGAAGATCTCTCTCAGTGTCCATATCAAAGGAGGCCCATTGAAGTTCAGGCTCACACAGTGAACAGTTGGTTGGCGCAACAGCGTAGATGGGTGAGATCCATCACCGCCTCTCTTAGAAGGATAAATACTCCGAATCGACAAAGCTAGTGCGGCTCTTCAACTAGTCTTTCTTGAATTCACAAGGAAACACTCGAATCCAAGAGCAAAACAGAAAAAAAGAACTTAAGTTTTATTGAAAAGATGATGAATAATATCCTCCACAAAACAAGTTTAAAACAACTACTTATAATAAAACTAAGCCTAGAAAATCCTAGGAAAAACCCTAGATATGTGATAGAAGGAATCTTAAAAAGAAACGGAAACAATTTCGCTAAAAATGGAAATAAATAAAAAAAAATCCACGCAACTCTGTGGACACTACGTGAAAAAGTGCTAAATTCGACTCCGTAATTCGACGGTCGTCAACCGTCGAATTTATTCGACGGTCCTGAACCGTCGAATATAACGCGCGAAAAAATTCGACGATTTAGACCCGTCGAATTAAGGACCTGAAATTCGACTATTACTGACATATTAAGAGGATATTGCAGTTGATGGCCATGTTGTCATATGATGGTATTGCATCTGTTGGTCCTTCTATCATATGAATGGAGCATGGAGATTTTATTTTTCTCTCCTGCTTGTATATTGTCTGTTGATATTTATCCTTCGTTGGGGATGTTTGTGTTTGTAATACACAGGCACTGGCTGATCCTTATTTCAAGGGCCTGGCCAAAGTGGAGAGAGAACCATCTTGTCAATTGATCTCTAAGATTGAGTTTGAGTTTTAGTGGCGTAGGGTGACAAAAGAAGACATTAAGGAACTTATATTCCGGGAAATACTAGAGTACCATCCTCAACTGCTTAAGGACTACCTCAAAGGAACTGAAAGGACAAACTTCCTCTATCCAAGGTTTTATTACTGCCTGCTTGGTTTTCATATTTCGCATGATGTCGCTGAATGATGTTTTCTTTTCTATTGTTAGATTCATTTTCTGTATATTGTTCCTGTGCAGTGCCATTGATCAATTTAGGAAGCAGGTTGCTCATCTCGAGGAAAATGGTGGTAAAAGTGGGCCAGTGATTCCATTGGAGAGGAAGCATGTTTCCCTCCCAAGGTAAATCCTGTTGAACTTTTTCTTTTTGTATTGGACCATCCAAGATTTTTGACGTTTGTGGGGAGGGGAATTGTTTCTAGCCACATGCATTGGTCAATTTAAATGAAGTGTGGACAAGGTGATGCCAAAGTGTTCTTTTGATTTTGATTGATGGGTTCTCTCAAGGATTTCCTTATTCAAGTTTTCAAGGCCAATGCCAACTTTCTTGTTTATTATGAATATGAGTCCTTTGCTGTACAGAAAAATGAAATAAAATATTAAAAACCATCAACAGATACAGATTGCCCGATACATACTGAGGATTATATTGCCTCCAACCACCCTAAACCTGCAATACCTTCTTGCATAGGTTAATGCAGACATGGCAGACATGGAGCTGAGTGCATACATTTAATACATGCATGCTCATACCCCCTACATGTAGAAGAGGCTGATTGCCATGCAGCTTGTTGCATTTTTCAGTTTCCCTTCCCGTCCTTTAGTTTGTCAAATGTTATGGGTTGATTCCCGTACACTGTTGGTTAATTTGAATTAAAGGTTGTGCTATACCACCAACGGGCTGTAGCATGCCTTTAAACAAGCTTCTTCCATTGATTTGCTCAAATCTTTTATCATCGTTCAATTACTGATTGGCTATTTTATTTGCAGATCTACAGTTGTCCATTCAAATACAATCCCCCCAAGAGAACAGCCAATTTTCGCTTCATGCAAAGATCGGCAAGTCCCAGAAGAGTCATGCAAGAACTCTAGGGACACAGATGCAGTGGCTGGTCATCCACCGAGAACTTCACAAGCACCACAACGGATCCCACTGGGTATGTATGATTCCCCTTTTTGAAGGATATTTCCACTTTTTCTGTTCTAAAGGAAAATGAAATATCAGGTCCTGACCCTCTAGGTGCAAGATTCTCTAGAATGTAAGTTTGCTGAAGTGTAAATTCCATAAATGTGGGGTTTGTAGTTCAGTTATCCGGACCGCTGATTTGATGGGGCTGACCCTGAAAGAGTCTGCAAGATTGGAAGATTTTAACACTTCAATCTTTGGTACATATTATTCAGCCGAATTTGCACTGTCGCTGTATTTTTCCAGCCACTGCCTATTTCCAGGCACTGATTTAAGGGCTACGATCCTTTAACCTGGGAGATTCTTTTGCTCCTCCCTTGATCAACTTTGGACTCTTGGAGCCGTCGATCGGTGATTGAAGAGAAACCCAAGAATAAGGTGACTATACATGGTTCATTGAATTAGTGGATTGGATTAAAGATCTATTGAGGTGCTTGATTTTTCATTTATTTTTTTCTTAAGATTTAGGATTTTGATTTGTTTTGTAGTTGATTACACTCAAAATCGAGCTAGAACGGATGAATGATGAGAATCGAAAGCTGAGAAGCATGTTGGATGAGATAACGAACAACTACGGCACTCTGCAGAATCAGATAATTTCTGCGATGCAGCAACAAGCGGGCAGGATCGAGCAAGAACAGGTCATTTTTATTGATAGATTAGTGAGAGATTAGATTAGGTTTGTGGTCCTGATTGCATGAACATGGTCCTTGATGGAATTGTCTTGAACTTTTAGGTGCAACCTTGAAAAAATAGAGACTTTTCTTAGTAAGAATAAACAGAAGCCTGATTTCTTTGAATTGAAAAACTGTGCTTTTGGATCCATTTCAAACTGTAGATTCTTTTCAGACTTTCACAGCCCTTGATTAGTGGCTTTTATGCAAGAAAACATGTGGCCATGTGCATCTCTCCAACCATAGGAGCCGACGGATCAACTGTGTTCAAAATCTGAAAGTGTACAATCGAAGTTTTTAATTGTACGTGTAGCTTTTTACTTGGATAAATGTGTAAATATGTCTATTATCTAACTTTGTCAATTGAAGGTGTGTTTGGATACACTATCCAATTAAATTGCAAATTATTATTAGTTCAATAAAGTGGAAAAAAACCCAATTGTATTTTCCATCTAACATGCTCATCCATAACTGTTTTGATTCATGGTTGCTTATATAGGCTCCATATAAAAGATGGCTGAAAATGAGGACATTCAGCCATGGGTTTTCTTTTTCTTTTCTTAGTTTAGCTTATATTGTTGTATTTTCAAGTTATCTGTGTCGTGTACTTCTTTCATATAGCTCATGCATATGATATTAAGAATATTCCCTGCAATACCAGGTGTTGTGTGGCTGATTTGTTCCGACTGGATATGTCAATAAAGTTTGTACCACTAAAAGTGATCTATTTTGCTCAATTGCAAATAATAGCTGCTTGTACAGGTTGTGTTTCAAACTACCATTAAACAAGAAAATGACCAGTGTTTAGAAACTGCCTCAGGCATTGGTCTGGGTTTCAGGATCTGCATTAATTGAAGCATTTAACCAACTAGGAAGTGATAAGCCTTTGATGATGGGATTGTACTTGTATGTTGTGTTAGTAAATGTTGTAGTTTTCTAAATTATTTATGAATTATAGATTTACAAGATGTATTGGGGCACAACCCTCATTAAATCAGGTTTTTTTTTTCTTTCATGCAGACATAAATTCGATTGGTTGATGGTATATTGTAAGTTGATTGTACTCTTTGGTACATGTGGAGAATGTGGTTGTGGATTGTTTGTACTTAAGGAGGATTGTGGGTGTGGAGGATTGTGGTTGCGGAGGTTTGTAGTTGTGGAGGATTGTGGTTGCAGAGGAGGATTATGGTTGCGGAGGTTTGTAGTTGTGGAGGATTGTGGTTGCAGAGGAGGATTGTGGTTGCGGAGGTTTGTAGTTGTGGAGGATTGTGGTTGTATTGTGTTGGTTATGTAATGTGATTGTGGTTGTATTGTGTTGGTTATGTAATGTGATTGTGGAGGATTGTGGTTGTATTGTGTTGGTTATGTAATGTGATTGTGGATGTATTGTGTTATGTATGTGGAGGATTGTACTTGTACATTGTGTTAGTAAATGTTGTAGTTTTCTAAATTATTTACGAATTACAGGGTTTGCAGGATGTATTGGGGCACAACCCCTACCAAAATAAAGGATACTTTTTTTTCCGTGTAGACAAAAATTCGACGGTCCTGAACCGTCGAAATTTCCTATAATTTTTTCCCAAAACGGCGGCTTAGGACCGTCGAATTTATATCTCGACTGTCCAGGACGGTCGAAATTTCCTATTCCCAGAACGGCGGCTTACAACCGTCGAATTTATTTCTCGACTGTCGAGGACCGTCGAAATTTCCTATGATTTTACCCAGAAACGGCGGGTTAGGACCGCCGAATTATTTTCGACGGTTCACAACCGCCGATTATACAGATACGAGTTCGACGGGTGTGGACCGTCGAAATGTTTCGAGCGTCACGGACCGTCGAAATATTTCGACTGTTATGGACCGTCGAATATTAACCGACGGGTAAGAACCGTCGAATTATAACTGACGGACCGTCGAATTTTAACCGACGGTTAAGGACCGTCGAATATTAACCGACGGTTATGGACCGTCGAATTTTTTCTACACTGGCTGATCTACGACGGTTTTTTTCGACGGCGCGGACCGTCGAATTTAGCGCTTTTTCACGTAGTGGGAGCGTCGTCAATCGGTTGACAAAGGGCCGTCAGTTGGCCGAAGTTGCCAGTAGGTCGGCCGACGGGCTCTAGTCGGTCGGTTAACAAGGCCAAAAACGTACGGTCCAGCAAGCTTGGGGCCTTTTTAGCCAAATTCGATCAGCCGATGGACCTATTTCGGTCGGTTAACAGACTGTTGGTAGGCGATTTTCTTGATCCTCTTCCAGTCCATCTCCTCCATGAATGTCTTTGATCCTCACCCTCGATCCGGGGGATCTTCCCCTACATCAGTGTCACCCACTTGAAGAAAACTCATCCTCGAGTTTTGCCTCAAGTTATAGGAGCGATCCGCGTTCATCTTCTTCTACGACCTTAGCTTGTGCTTCATGCCCATATTTTCCAACGGACTTTGTTGGCGATATCTGTCTCGGTCAATCCCTAGCATAATGCAGCAAACTTCATTGTCTTGCTCTCGACATGGACAAGGAAAATCACAAACGGATTTGTCATACCATCCTTGCTATTGAAGATAGGATTAATTTGAGAAAAACTAGCATCCTGCACAAAGAACAAATCTGCATGAAATTCGTCGTCCATGATCGTCTCGAATTCTTATATTACCGGCATGACATCCACTGGGATGTCCACGAAATCTAGCACAATGGGATCCACCACTTCTAGGACATTTGCAGGATCTTCCTCTTTGTTCATAACACTTGGAATAATGATCTCCTCTACTTTCCGAAAGAACTTGATCGATATTAGACTCGATCACTTCCTCAAGAGTTTGATAAACCTCAGAAGCAAAGGGGGAATGTTCGCTCGCCTCAAGTGTAAGGCTGCGATGTAGTAATAAAACTCGATAAGACCGAGGTCGATCCACAGGGAATTAGAAACAAATCCCAAACTATTCCAGCAACTCAGTTTGCAATGAATAAAAGATTCAATTGAGCAATTAAACTAAAACATAAACTTAATGAAAAACAGTAATTTAAAGACACTAAGGCATTCAAGGATCCACTTGTAGCAATCCCATGTCAATCCAATCAATCCAAGCAAGATACACAACTAGATTTGAAGTCCTATCTCTCATCTAGTTAGAAAATAAAGCATTAAACACATTCAATCCCACTCAAGTTGAACTTCCAAGTTCTAGTCCCATTCAACAATGTAGAATTCGAAATCTTAGCCTTCGGAGTAATAGCCATGCCTATGGACTATGGCCTGCTCAAGGATTACTATAATTTGAATCTAAATAAGCACAATGTGATAATCTCAGAGAATTGCAAGTAATCCATGTCCGGAGCACATGAACTCTCATAAAACATCCAAAACTATCAACTTTAAAAACTAGAATAGGTAAAAATCCAAACTTAAAGTAGAATTACTTGAATTAAACTGAATCGAACATGAAATTAGCTACAAGCTTCACCTCTCAGCCTTAGCTGAGAGATTCTAGCCGAGCATTGTCATACTACAACTAAAACTCATGAAAGAACTAGAAAACATAGAAAAATCGGAGTTTGGAGGGTTGCAGACGCTCCACGACAGCTTCCTTCCTCTCTCACGACGTCCCTTGGCTTCTATGATACCCTCGGAAGAGCCCCTAGGTGTCCTTTTATAGTGAGGAAGCTCGGTTCGTCAGAATCATCTAGAAACTACGTAAGAATACACACTTGCACAGAAGAATTCGGAGTCCCGATTTAGAAAGGTCATTGTTTACGCAGGGCCGACCGGTCTAGACTGGTCGGACCTCTCTGTTTCACAGTCCAGAGAGTGCAGTCAGCTTCAAAACTGCTGGCCGACCGGTCTTGACCTATCGGACCCCTCTGGTCCTTCTGTCCAGCGTCCAAGAAAGGATGGCCGACCGGTCTTGACCGGTCGGACTGCTTTGGCCGACCGGTCATGACCGGTCAGGCTTCTATTCTTCTTCTTTTTCTTCCTTTCTTTCTTCTACTTTCTTTTCTCCTTGCTTTCTTCTTTCTTTGGTCCTTCTTCAACCTTCATCCAATGGCTTCAAATGGCTCTTTTTAGTCTCCAATTGGGTGAAGTCCGCTCTCATTCCTACAATCACAAAACACGCGGTAGCTGAGCCTTTTAAACATGAAAACAATGCATATAATGTGATGTAATGGGCTATGCAATGTATAAATTGGAGGTTCAACACACCCCCCAACCAGCTTTTTGCTAGTCCCGAGCAAAACATGCGTGAATAAGTTCAAACCTCCAAACCCAACTCTCCTTTAGAAACTATGTTTCTATCCACTCCCAGACTCACAAGTATAAAATTCGGAAAAATTAGGTGATAGACGTTGAAACCTTAAAATCTCAAAACATAATAAGTGTCTATATGAGATTCCCGCTGATTGATTGATGAATAGAAGAACTCGAACAAAATTCAACCTAGTGTGCATAGTGAAAGTTCATCTCATGAATTTCTGAGATTATCTTCTTCATAGATCAACTAAACTATAAATCTCAAGGTGTACAGAGCAACAACAAGCCAATGACAAGAATTTGCCTTACCCTCCTTTCGACGACTTTCACACTACGTCCCATTTCCGGCTTTGGTTACGGGTAGATTATCCCCCGGTTGGTAATAGGTAGCCCTTTTCGGAATTTTCCACCATTTTTCCATCATTCCCAATTTCATTCTTCCTTTTCCTTTTTCTTTTAAATTAGATAGGATTTTTAGAAATCCATATCTTTCGTTATTTTCCTATGGACAAGGATGGACAAAGTACACCGGCTTTGTTCCTCAACACCTCAAGAACTTAAGTCTAGCTAACCCACAAATCATATAATCCTTTCAAACCATGAAAATTGTGTAATGTGGAGTAGGTGTAAAAGTATTCAAATTTTCTATCAACCATATAAATAGGGGAATTCACATATAAAACCATTATATTAGGAGAAGTTCAAGACTTGCAGCATCACATACTTCGTATCTCCTCTTCTTATACTCGTATCATCTCGAATGCATGGAAATAAGGTTTTCTAAAGGAGTTTTGAAATTTTAGAAAATTCAAAAAAATTTACACATATGATGCTTGAAATGTTGCAATATGCTAGATGAGGAATCTCATCTCACCCCCAACCAAATCTTGCATTGTCCTTAATGTAAAAAGATATGCAATGAGCATGAACATGAGAGCAATGGTGAAATAGAAGAGAGTGAGAACAATAATACCTGAGAAAGTCGACCATGGAAATCTGTAACTCTAACAACTAAAACCTACTGAAATAGTAAAACTAAAATAAAACCAAACCTAATCTACGGAAAGCAATAAAGATACCTAACCTATCCTTTGAAAAAGAAGATCTCCATCAGACTAAGAGATCGATTATCAGTATAACATCCAAAAGGACAAAGTTGAGCAAGATCATCAAGTGGTGTAACAAATTTTTCAGTAGAACTATCCACCATCCTGCTTTGGAAAGTACATTAGTGACATCAATCATTCTATCCTATGGAAAATCCGGCAGAAAAATTTCAGCGGGTTCTTCAACAAAATTGTCACATGTACTAGGAAAGGAGAATTGCATTGGTTGGAAATCATTAAATATGGATCTCCTTTCCTTCTTGTCTGGGCAAAAATTATTCAAGTATGGGTCATCCTAGAAGAGTTCTTCGGTTTGAACAAACTAAAGAGATGTGGAGACTTGTATTTCTTCTTCACAAGTCGATATGATCTCCACAAAATCAGAATTCACCGGTGTTTCTACAATTGATTTTTCAGTTTGGCACTTTGTGGAAGAAAGCTTTTTAGGCACCGAGGGGGTCTCTCTCAAAACATGTACAATGTCCTGAATCATGGGATCATCCCAATCCTCAAAGTACGTTAAGCACTCCTCAAATGTATAGGAGACCTCATTAGAGGAAATTTTCAGATTTGGACCATTTCTGTCTTCCTCCTTCTCAGAATTTTGTGTAGGTTGGAGTGGGTCCTCAACCTCTACACTTTCAGAAATTGGCGTCTCTGTAGGAAAGTCAAGCATCAATTCTTTCAAATCCTGCACAACAAATTTGTGTAAATCAGAAATTGGTGACTTGTCAAATGAATTTTCAGAAATTGACACTTCCAAGGTCTTATTAAAAGTAGAAGTAAATTCATCCTTAGAATATGTCAAACACATCCCCAAACTTTCAGGTAGATCATGTTGGAAAGATTCCCTATCTTCCATGGATTCTATCATGTGTACCTCATGGGGGCCATCATTGTCATCCCAATCCTCAAAGGGATCAAAGCTAACAACATCTGGAGGATCAAAATTCTGCCTTAAAGCAAACTCCTCTTCCACGATTGAATCAATCAAATCAACCTCGTAGACATCATCATCATCCCTATACCTTTTGCCCAAGTGGAACACATTCACCTCCAACGTCATGTTTCCAAAGGACATTTGCATCACTCCATTCCGGCAATTTATGATTGCGTTTGATGTAGCAAGGAATGGGCGGCCTAAAATCACCAGTATTTGGGTGCTAGCATCCATAACCGGTTGTGTGTCCAAGACGATGAAATCTACCGAGTAGTAAAATTTGTCAACTTGGACTAGCGCATCCTCAACTATCCCTCTCGGTACACAGATGGATCTATCAGCAAGTTGCAACGTGGTTTTGGTGGGTTTTAATTCACCAAGACCCAATCGCTCATATACCGATGTGGACACTCGCCGTTTCCGCACTCCCACACAACGTTCTCGTCCCTTCCCCTTTCGGAAAAAGAAGGAGAGGAGGATGCGTGAGTGCGAATCGCCGTTTGTGCCACTGGCTTGCTTCGTTCTCGAGGGCTTTATCTGGTAGTCGTGTTTAAGCTGAATGTGTTTAAATGAGTTTATATAAGACCAGAGTCGCCACTAGCCAATTACTTCGAATCTACAGTCGGCTAGACCCCGTAGAAACGTTAGAGAAGGGGATCCGAAGATTCCTTCCTCTAAAATGACTCCTTTTGATCTGCGGCCAGAGATTCAAGGTAAGGGATCACGGTTACAGGGTGGGAAGAGGTTAAGCACCCCACACACTTCCCGTACCGAAGTACGGTCTCTACTTCACAGAATCGAACTAATACTTGAAAGTCTGTTTTAATCCTCGTACATTCTCATAGATGACATGATGCATGAATGCAGGTCTGAACAGTAAGAGTTTCTGATGGGCAGGTTCCAACAACGGGCAAGCCCAGAGCATACACTCGAACTGACAGGTGCTTAATATAAGACGTATGCAGTGTGCTTGAATAATCAAGGTGCTTTATAGTGAAGCATGGATGCAGGTCTGAACAGTAAGAGTTTCTGATGGGCAAGTTCCAACAACGGGCAAGCCCAGAGCATACGCTCGAACTGACAGGTGCTTAATATAAGATGTATGCAGTGTGCTTGAATAATCAAGGTGCTTGCAGTGAAGCAGGGGGTTGGAAGAAAAGTAAATTTTGCACTTATGCTAGATGCAAATGAGATGATGCTGGACAAGAGTAGCTGGATGGACGGAGGTGTCGCAAGGGTTGACTTCGAGTGGCTGGATCAAGACTTGGATGGCTTGGGAGACTTGGACCAGTGGTCAGGCTGGGCTGGACCAGGGCTAGGCTCTCCTCACTCGGGCTCTCCTTGGTGGAAAAATGGGCTAAAGGGTGGAGAAGGGGACTCGAACGGACGGGCTCTCTCTGGCCGGATTGCTGTGTTGAAATGAGAAGGGGAGGGGGGTATCTATAGCAGCGGGCAGTGGCAGAGCCCGTAATTATTTTTGGGCGGCCCGCTGTGGGCCGCCCGTACGGTCACTCCTCAATTTCTAGCGAGGTACGGTCGTTCCCTCGGGGCTGCTGTTTGGCTCGGTGGGTTGACTCAGTGAGTTGACTCAGTGGGTCGACTCGGTGATTTGACTCAGCGGGTTGACTCGCTGGGTTGACTCGGTGTTTTGACTCGACGAGTTGACTCAGCGGGTTAACTTAGCGGGTTGACTCAGTGGGTTGACTCAGTGAGTTTGACTTTTTTAGGATTTTTTGACTGGCTTTTCTTATGGGGGTTTTTCAGGCTAATGTTTAGGATTGGGTTGACTGGGTTCAGGCTTGAATTGGGCTATGGATTGGGACTTACAAGGGTGAGTTTGGCTGAGTTTAGACTTGGGGTTTGGGGGTATGGTCCTCCATTCATCCAGCTATCTCTACCAACAGTGTAGCCGAAGGTGGGGTGTCTACAGATGCCCCTCTTTGGCAGAGGTTGCGTGCAACCGAATGCCAAAGTGAGTGGACACCCCACTTTTAACTCGGTCATTCATAGATCATGGTCTGAAATCTTTGCTTGCCTTTGCATCTGTGCCAGTTGATCGTTTGGAAATCGATCACTCGCACATACCGCGGGAGTTTGGAGAAAACGTTGCGATTGTCCCTGCATGCGGTGCAACCTGGGTACCCAATTACAACCCTTCCATTCCCGATCGGTACTAACATCGGAAAGGTACAGCAGAGCCTCTGCGTCGCTAGTCTTACGAGGTTGCTGACCCTGAGACTGATTGTGTGATGTTTGATGTTTTCCCAGATCACTCTAGGAGTACTTGTTTCGCTTGACTGTCAAAGTGGTTAGACGCCCTGCGTCAGATAGTCTTACGGGATTCTACTACGCCGACTTAGACTCAGTCAAGGTACTTCAGGCATCCACGCCTAGGTATGTGCAGGTGGACTCTTTCCACCCGATCTGCTGGTTTCGATGCTTAGTTTGCAATTCATTCTTTCCTTGATTGTGGTCTGGAATCTTTATTGTCCTTTGTATCTGAGTCAGATGATTGTCTGGAGATTGATAACTCTCACATACCGCGAGAGTTTGGAGAAAACGTTGCGATTGTCCCTGCAGTTTGCTGCAACCTGGGTACCCAATCGCAACCCTTCCATTCTTGATCGGTACTAACATCGGAAAGGTATAGCAGGGCCTCTGCGTCGCTGGTCTTACGAGGTTGCTGACCCTGAGACTGATTGTGTGATGTTTGATGTTTTCCTAGATCACTCCAGGAGTACTTGTTTCGCTTGACTGTCAAAGTGGTTAGACGCCCTGCGTCAGATAGTCTTATGGGATTCTACTACGCCGACTTGGACTCAGTCAAGGTACTTCAGGCATCCACGCCTAGGTATGTGCGGGTGAACTCTTTACACCCAATCTATTGATTTTGATACTTGGGTTACAATTCATCGTTTCCACCTGTTCAAATGGTTTCTTTAACCGAGCCTTTTGGCTTTTCATCTTTTTGTATCTTGGCATGTGATACGACCGCACTGACGCTGGAGTTCAGTTCGACCGTACTTTGAGTGCATTGGATCCGATGGTCTCCGGGGAAACCGCAAGACATCGGATCTTATTTGATTTTTGCGTCGGCCCCTACCTAGAGATATGAAAGATCTCCTGGTGTTTTGGAGGCAGAACGCTCTACTGGGAAAGTATTTTTTTGGATTTTTGAAAAGGCACCCACTCTGGGGAGTCATACTCCGTGGGGTTTTTATTTGCACATAGAGATATTTTTTTCTTTTTGAAATGGAAATCTGGTTTGCATGCGCCTCCACTAGGGATGCATGTGGGGTCTTTGGCTAACCGACTTTTATTTTGAAAGCAGGTAAACATGATGATTGATGCGATGGATGCTGACGCATGGAGATGCATGATGAATGCATAGCTTTGGCTCATTCTCTTTCAGTTTGATGATTTTGCTTTTGCTGGAGATGCCGAGAATTTTGAGCTTATTGCTTCCAAGGTTGTGCTTCCCTGGGGTTTTTCTTTTTAATGCGGATGTTTGGTCAGCGGGTTGGTTAAGATCCCGACCCGTGATCGATCAGTTCCATCGTCCCAAGATGCTGTTTCTTTGCTAATGAAAATGTACGAGGATGTTATCTGACTTCAAGATGTTCTTCTGGGCATAAATGCGATTGAGACGGTGTTTGGTCGCCAGTTTTGGTCAAGATTCCAATTTGCGGGCGATTGGATCCGTCATCCCAAATTGTGAAGAGAATGGAGTTCAAGACTCCTGAAGTGTAGTGCTAGGGGCTAGTGACAATTTTTGTGATTTTTGTAAATATGTGGTCCGAATCTTTACCTGAGTGGTCAGGATAGAGATCGGTTATTGAAAACAAAGGAAATATTTTTGTGATTTTTTTGAAAATATTTGATTTGAAAGCAAGGGAATATTTTTTGTGATTTTTGCAAATATTTGATTTGAAAGCAAGGGAAATATTTTTTTGTGATTTTTGAAAATATTTGATTTGAAAGCAATGAAAATATTTTTTTGTGATTTTTGAAAATATTTGATTTGAAAGCAAGGGACATATTTTTTGTGATTTTTGAAAATATTTGATTTGAAAGCAAGGGAAATATTTTTTTTTGTGATTTTTGCAAATATTTGATTTGAAAGCAAGGGAAATATTTTTTTGTGATTTTTGAAAATATTTGATTTGAAAGCAGGGGACATATTTTTTGTGATTTTTGAAAAGGTGATTTTGCAATGTTTTTGTATTTTTGTGATTTTTATGAATGCAGGGAAAAGTATGGAATTTTCATCCACTTCCGGCTTCTACTGCTGGTAAGGCACCCGATCCATTTTACGTCAGCGAGCAAGACGAGTCTCACACAGCTAAGTGCCATAGTTTTACATCTTCGGATGAGGAGATTTTGAGGGTTTTCAGTCAACACACCCACAAAGTTGCCTGTTCCTCATGTGCAATGCACATAGACCACGTATTGTCTGACGGACTCCTTCGGCCACAAAATGAGCCACATCCTCACATTTCCCTTAGTCAATCCAGTTTGGGCCCTTACGTTGCTCACAATTCCGTGAGGGTGCGCTCCACCTCCCAACAGCCTTAATCCCCTTCATGAGTTTTAGGAACAGGGAACATCCGTCAGATTCAACAGCAACTTTCAAATCAAGTTTGTCTATCACGGTGCATTCAACACGAACAGGATTGCGGAGTTCTGCCCGCCTCAGCCCTTACCTGTTTAGGAGATTCCAGACACCCGTACGATCAAGTGTCAGCCATGTCTGGAACAGGTTAGGAAAGAAAGCCCCCGAGAAGTTAATCCCAGTGTAGTTTTAGGTCTTCGGACCGCTGGAGATGAATTTGTGCAGTTGAAACTGATGGTGAAATTTTTATTTTTTATTTTTTATCTTTTTATTTTATTATTTTTTTATTTTTTGAAAAGGTTCCAGAGTTCAAATCAAGTGGTTGAGATTGATACTGGTTTTTATGGAAAACTCAAAAAATCTTTTTGGTATTTTGGAAATGATCCAGGTCATCAGATCCTGGCCTGGACGGCTGGGATCGATGTCGGTTTTTATTAAAATCCCTGGGGATATTAATCCCGACGTAGTTTAAGGTCTTCGGACAAAAAACGATACAAAAGAGGGCAAACACATTTTTTATTTTTGGAAAAATGTCCGGTGTCAGCGGATCTCGATTCGAGCGATACAGACTGCTACCGGTTTTTATTTAAAAAGTCCCTCGGGATCTTGATCCCGATGTAGTTTAAGGTCTTCGGACCAAACATATGTACAAACAGAGCAAACACTCTTTTTTTTTTTAAAAAAAACGTCTGGTGTTGTCGGATCTTGACTCGAGCAATCAAGACCGATGCCGATTTTTATTGAAGGTCCCTTGGGATCTTGATCCCGACGTAGTTTAAGGTCTTCGGACCACAAACTTTATGGTTGGGCATACTTACCTTACTTTGTTTGGCTTCTGACGGGGCTGATTGTGATTTGAGTAGTCTGAATTACTTGAATTGGCCCTGTGGGCCCTTTCCAGACCTCAGCTTTGCTTTGGAGCACCTATCCTTGATGCTTTGTGAGGCTAAGAAGGCTTCTCATGGTATGGATGATGACTTGAACGGCTCAGATTGCTCTTTTCAGCCTTATGGGCCCTCTTGATGATCAGATCTTGGACTCTGGCCCTCTTTCTTGATGATCAAACCCTTAATCTTGCTATTTGGTGACTCCTGTGAGCTTTTTCATGGTTTAGATCATGATGATCTAGCCTTTGAGTGGCTTAGATTGCTTGTGGGCCTCTCTTGATCCATCTTTCCCTCTCTTTGACTTGATCTGACCCATTCTGGCCGCAGTGCTTTGTGATTGGATAGGTGGGGTACTTTCCAAATGATTCTGATCAATCTCAATCGAAATCTGGAATGGATTGGAGCCTTGGGCGGCCCTCGGGGTGCCATCTGCTGATGTGGACTGTCAGGCTCACCTACCAAGAACCCTGGAGCCAATCCCACGGAGAGAGAGGAAGCGCGTCCGTACGGGCGGCCCAGAGCCGGCCGCCCAGGACTCGCCTCTTGTGCGGTCTGTGCGGGTTCTGGTTCGGACATTCCTTCCTTACTTTCTGTCGCTGTCTCCTCATTCTCTGCACCAGGCTTTTCGATTCCAGCCATGTTTCCTCTCTTTGTCTCATCCTTTCTTCTCTTTTTGTCTTCTTCTCACTTTGTCCTCTCTCAAGCACTAGATGGTGGAGATCCAAGGGCTGTAGGGATCGTTCATGATGGGTCCCACACTTCAGATTTTCAAATGAGCTTTGATAAAGGGGAGATGCCTTTAATGGATGGGGTAGATGGGGCATTAAGAGGGGGTATTGATGAAGACTTAAGCTTGGTGGTTGGTGGAGCTTTGAATGACTCCATAAATGGTGGGATGGCTGTAAATTTGGATTTGAATGGGGCCTTCATTATGGGAGAAATGGATGGTATGGATGAGATAGGAGGATGGGACATAGGTGAGGCTATGCATCCCTTGAATGTGGGCCATATGGATGATGTGATTGATGGAGGTGATGGGACCATAATGGACATAGATGGGCTGATCTCATGTCTGGATGAGATGGATGGCTCAGATGATACCTTTGACGGTTCGGATGCTCTTGATGAGGGCCAGGATGTGCGGCACACTTGTTTGGGTGGACTTGATGTGATCATTGATGATGTCCCCCTGATGGTAGACGGTGTGGATACCTCGATGATCCCTTTGATTGGCCAGGGTGATGACTGGATTCATGATCTCATGCTGGAGGGGGCTGCAGGTCCAGATCTGACCGTTGATTCTTCGATCGGGGTTGCCGGGACCCTTCTTGATGGTTCAAATGCATTTTTTGACGGTCAGATTAGCCAGGATGCCACGATGTGTGGTGTGATCTTCGCTGGTAGCCCTTTTGATGGAGAGTATCGTCCTTCTCCTGATCGTCGATCTTTTGCGCACTCCGTTCATGAGGTGGGCGAGTCTTCTCATGCGGCTGAGGTTATGACAGTTTCAGATAGTGATTATATCAGACATAGCCGTTACTGAGGGCAGGTCAGGGGCTGTCGAGTCTGCAGAGGTTCCAGCTTTTCCTTCTACTTCGCCCGTTGACCTTCCGATCCTCGATGAGCTGTCATTGATTTCTGGGCCTTTTGTTCTGGAGGGGGTACCAGTGAGGACTTGTCAGCTGCTTCCTCGTCCTTCTTGCTCGCCACGACTGCTTGCTTGGCTTGATAGTTTGTCAGCTTATGAGATTCGGGATTTGGAGTCCTATGGCTTCGGCAGTCTGATCCATATGGCTAGAGTTGACATTGATTGGAGGATGCTCGGAGCTGCCTTGATTGACTGGGTCCCTTCGTTGAACTTGTTCGCGTTCAACGATATGGAGATGGGACCCTCTTTGGAGGAGCTTGCACGTTTGACAGGCCTACCTTGGGATTATACTCAGTATTTCTCGCTGAAGACTGCCACACCGTAGAACTGGTTCGGGATCCCCTATCTTGTTCGGCCTGCAGCTGCCGGCCAGGATGCTGTAGTGTTCTCCTTGGACTTACTGTATGATCTTTTTTCGGGTACTCGGAGTGTGGCTGATTCTATCCTTGCTCGGAACGCACTGATGTTCTGTTTGATAGCTGAGGTGCTGTTCTCGGGATGGCGCAGGTCCCAGACTCCTTTGCTTTTTGAGGTGATGAGCCGAGCTATCCGACGGCAGGGGATCATTTCTCTCATCTTGGCCGAGCTATTTAATGGGCTGACTGACTGTGCCCTGGGCCGCACTCGTGTCCTTTGCGGCTGCTGTGCCTTTCTTCAGGTATCTTTTCTACACCTTTTTTTCTTCTTGCTTTGTTAGGAATTACTTGGCTCTAGCTGAACTTCTTTTTCCTTTTTGTGATCAGGTTTGGCTATGGGAGCGTCTTTCTTTGACCGTTCCTGTACCCCTTCCTGGCATTCCTAGCTCTAACGTCATGCGTTATATCATGGAGTTTCTTCCTCATACAGTTAGGATGAGCGAGCCCTTGTATCGCAGGATGTTCGCTGAACTTCGAGATTGGAATGTTCGTTGGGAGTCGTCTTGGCTTTCACTTCCTCCAGTGCTTTGCGATGCACACCGCCTTCCTCTGATGTTGGTAGGCTTTCGATCTTACTTTTCTTACCATCCCATTCGGTTCCTGCGGCAGTTTGGATATGAGCAGGATGTTCCTCTTTTTGCTTTCACGGGTATCGGGCGTCGAGTGCTTCCATCTAGATCCTCTGATTTTAGGACTCGGGTCGATGGATCTTGGGCGAGTTACTTGACTGCTGATTTGCTGGGTTTTGAGCTGCGGACTTTTCTGATGGCGACCGCCCCATATCAGTACTGGGTTGCTGAGCAGTCTCTGTATCGACGCATCCCTTGCTGGCACCAGACTGTTGATGAGGATGAGCAGGATATCCTTGGAGATGCTGGCTCTTCATCTGGTTCATATGAACCTTTTGAGGAGCGCCCATTCATTGATCCTTGCTTCCTTTTGGCCACTCATGGCCATCTGCTGTCTGAGATTTCTGCACTTCGGTATCATTGTGAGATGATGTCGAGGAGATTGGCTGCCGATCAGAGGTTGTCTGACGAGGAGACAGCGATCCGTACCCTTGAGCGCGATGAGGTGCATTACCTGCGTATGGAGGTGAGTAGGTTGAGAGCGAGGCTATCTTTTTATGAGTCAGAGGACTTACCTGATGTGGCCGAGGAGGAGGGTAGAGATCGATGGTGTTGGCCACCTGCACATTCTTTTTGCATATATGAGTGATGATGATGCATTTTTTTTGTATTTTTTGAAAAAGATGACATGATATGTGTAAAAGAAACATGATGCTTTTAATGAAAAAAGAAGAAAACTTTTTGAGAATCTATTGTGCCATGAGTTGTCTTGCGAGTGTGTGTCTGATTTTGTGTCGGGAAATAGGAATCAGAACTGGGGCTCAGCCAATGCTTTGACCGATGTCTCGAGATTTGACTTGTGTGATCCTTTGGTTCCCTAGAGGTGTAGGCAACAGAAACTATTGCCTCTGGAGATTGTCAGAATTTGCAGAGCTTTTCGCTCCTGACTGCACTTCTTCTTGTTCTTGAACTGTGACTGCTTGAACCGATCTGGACCGTCTGATTTCTTGGTACCTGCACTTTTATTTTTTCTTTTTCCATTTGAGCCATTTTTGCCTGCAGCGCTCTTTCGAGTTTTCACTACAGCCGGCCTTTTCCCATCATTTTTGCCCGTGACGCCTTTTCGGGTTTTCACCACGTCCCGGGTGTTTGATCTTGCCTGTGCCTTGGCAGCTATGTTGTTTTTACCCTCGACGCCCTTTCGGGTTTTCACCGAGTCCGCTGTATGCCCACTGTTTTTACTCAGAGCGCCCTTTCGGGTTTTCACTCCGCCCTCTTTGTTTAGGCACACATTTTTTTTCCTTCTTTTTTTCTTTCTGGATCTCTGGATAACTGCGGCGGCTAGAGGTCGGGAATCCGTCGTTGCTGACCGATGGCAGTCTTCAGCCCTTATCCTAGGTTACGATGATAGAGCTGTCGATCTTTGCTATCGACCTTCTGAGATGAATGGATGGATGACTGTGTTTCTTCTTGGGTTGATTTTTTTTTTTTGGTGCCTTGCTTTGGCTTCCTTTTTCCTCTTTTCTTCTTTTTTTTTCTTTTGTATTTTTTTTCTCTCCTTTTTTTGTATTTTCCCCCCTCTTTTTTTTGTATTTTTCTCTTTTGGAATCCCCTTACTTGAAACACTTGTTGGTGGACGGAAATGATTTCTCAGAGGTCTTAGCTTCGACCTCTTGACTTCAGCTCTATTAAAGTGACTCTTGATAAGGTCAGAATGGCTTACCCATGAAAGATCTTCACGTTGTCAGCGTTGGTTGGCTCAGGAAGATCCACCCCTCTCATACTGGTGAGTCTGAGGGCGCCTCTGGGAAGTACTTCTCTGATGATCAGTGGCCCATCCCACGAGGGTTTGAACTTTCCTCTGGGATCCGGAAGGTGCGACGGTAGAATCTTCTTCATGACCATGTCGCCTACCTTGAAACTTCTTTTTCGGACTCTTTTGTTGTAAGCCCGAGCGATCCTTTTCTGATAACACTGAGAATGACTTAGCGCACGCATGCGCTTTTCATCTGCTAGTTGCAACTGATCGAATCTGGCCCGTTGCCATTCTCCTTCTTCAACTCCGCTTTCTAGTAACACTCGTAGTGATGGTATTTCCACCTCGACTGGTAGGACTGCTTCCATTCCGTAGGTAAGTTCGAAAGGAGTAACGCTTGTAGCAGACCGTACAGACATTCGATAGGCCCAAAGTGAATATGGGAGCATATCTGACCAATCTCGATAGGTTACGACCATCTTCTCGATTATTCTGACGATTGTCTTGTTTGCGGCTTCTACCCCACCATTCATCTGGGGATGGTAGGGGCTTGATCGATGACGTTGGATTTTGAATTTGCTGAGGAAGTCATCCATCTTCTTGTTGACAAACGGGGTCCCATTATCTGTGATGATAGTATTAGGGATTCCATACCGGCATATGATGTTGTTCTTCATGAATTTGATCACCTGAGATGCTGCAATTGTGGTGTAGGAGGCTGCCTCTACCCACTTGGTGAAGTAGTCGACTGCCACAAGTATGTACTCATGACCATTTGATACTTTGGGACTGATCTTGCCGATGATGTCGAGTCCCCACATGGAGAAGGGCCAGGGGGTGGTCAGGTTGTATAATTCTGATGAGGGGGCATGGATTTGATTCGCATGCTCCTGACACTTGAAGCATTTTCTGACGTGCTGGCAACAGTCTGTCTCCATGGTGAGCCAATAGTAGCCAAGTCGTAGAATCTTCTTTGCCATCATGTGCCCGTTCATGTGTGGGCCACAGACTCCTTCGTGTATTTCTCCCATGATCTTTGCAGCTTCTGTTTCATCGACGCATCGAAGGAGGATGTGATTATAGGATCGCTTGTAAAGAATTTCGCCACCGATGGTGAATTGGCCGGCCAAACGCTGAATGGTTCGGCGATCTGTTGCTGTTGCTGACTCTGGATACTCGTGGGTTTCGAGATATTTCTTGATGTCGGCATACCAGGGTTTGTCAGGGGCAGCTTCGGCTTCTTCTATTTGCAGGCAAAAAGCAGGTTCTTCTTGAATTTCGACTGTGAGCTCCCGTTCTGAAGCTCCTTTTGGTATCTCGAGCATTGATGCAAGTGTGGCGAGAGCATCTACAAACTGGTTCTTGGCTCTAGGCATGTATGAGAAGGTGATTTCTTTGAATTCTTCGATCAGATTTTCAAGATACACATGATATGGTATCAACTTCTCGTCCTTGGTTTTCCATTCGCCATTAGTTTGATTGATGATGAGCTGTGAGTCTCCAAATACTCGTAGCTTCTTGACGCCCAAGATTATGGCTTCCCTTAAGCCAGCGATGCATGCTTCGTACTCTGCCATGTTGTTGGTGCACTAGAATGCTATGCGCCTTGAGATGGGAATAGGGACATCATCTGGAGAGTAGAGGATCGCTCCAATACCACTTCCTTTAGAATTTGCTGCGCCGTCGAATAATAACGTCCATTCATCTTTCTTCTTCTTTTCATCCCCTTCAATAAGCAAGAGATCTTCATCAGGGAAGAACGTCTTGAGCGGTTGATAATCCAGGAGGGAGTGGGCCGCAAGATGATCGGCGAGGGCCTGCCCCTTGATTGCCTTCTGAGTGACATAGGTGATGTCGAACTCAGACAGGAGTAGCTGCCATTTAACTATCCTTCCAGTGAGTGTCGGTTTCTCGAACAGGTACTTGAGCGGATCCAAGTGAGCGAGGAGGAGAATAGGGAATGCAATCATGTATTGACGGAGTCGCTGAGTTTCCCAGACTTGGGCGAGGCAAGTCTTCTCGATCGGGGAATACCTGGTCTCGTAGTCAGTGAACTTTCGGCTCATATAGTATATTGCTTGTTCCTTCTTCCCGGTCTCGTCGTGCTGGCCGAGGACACAGCCGATGGCTTCTTCTGCTACCGAGATGTATAACAATAGTGGACGTCCAGGAGTGGGTGGCACTAGGATTGGAGGATTCATGAGATATCTCTTGATGCGGTCGAAGGCGACTTGGCAATCATCATTCCATTCTTTTGGAACGTTCTTCCGAAGGAGCTTGAAAATGGGTTCACAAATAGGTGTGAGCTGTGCGATGAAGCGACTGATGAATTGAATTCTGCCGAGGAAGCCACGAATTTCTTTCCCTGTTCTAGGAGGGGGCATCTCGATGATTGCTCTGGCTTTGGTCTCGTCGACCCTGATGCCATCCTCGCTCACCATAAAGCCGAGGAGCTTACCTCCCATTGCGCCGAAGACACATTTCTGAGGGTTGAGGCGGAGCTTGTACTTCTCTAATCTGTTGAATAACTTCTTCAGATCTTCAAAGTGTCCTTCAATTGTGCGAGATTTGACGATCATGTCGTCCACATATACTTCAAGCTCTTTGTTCATCATGTCATGGAATAATGCTGTCATTGCTCGCTGATATGTTGCTCCTGCGTTCTTCAGACCGAACGGCATTACCCTGTAGCAAAAGGTTCCCCAGGGAGTGATAAACGATGTCTTCTCGCGATCTTCGACGGCCATCTTGATCTGATTGTAACCTGAGAACCCATCCATAAATGAGAAGATCTTGTATCCAGTAGTGTTGTCGACCAGAGTGTCGATATGTGGCAAAGGGAAGTCATCTTTTGGACTGGCTTTGTTGAGATCTCGGAAGTCGATGCACATTCGAACCTTGCCGTCCTTCTTTAGTACTGGCACGATGTTGGCGAGCCATTCAGGGTAGTTGGAGATTACCAAGAATCTCGCGTTGTACTGCTTGATGACTTCATCTCGGACTTTCAGAGCCCATTCTGGCTTCATTCTTCGAAGTTTCTGCTTCACTGGCTTCATATCTGCCTTGGTTGGCAGATGGTGTACGACGAGCTCTTCATCGAGCCCCGGCATGTCTTCATATGAGAACGTGAAGTTGGACAATCTTGGAGCTAGGAACTCTATCATTTTCTGCTTCATCTCAGGTGGCAACGATTTTCCAATGCGTACTTCCCTAGGGATCTCAGGTGTCCCCAAGTTTACTATCTCAAAATCATCGGCTACAACATTGGCTTTTGATTCGAACTTTTTGAGGAGATCCTCTAGTTCGGGAGCCGGATCATCATCTTCCTCGTCCCGAGCTTCGTCCAGACCTATGAGCTCGAAGTCTAATTCGATGTCGAAATCATATGATTCGACTTCAAACTCATGTGACTCTTTAGACGAACTTGGCACACTATTGAATGCAGGAAAAGAAATGTTTTTTGGTTTTTGAGATTTTTCTGAAATGAAAATGCTAGATGTTTTTGGCTTTTGAAAGTTTTTTATTTTTTTGGATTTTCGAAATTCATGGGACTTTGAACAAGTGGGCATTGCAGACCATGATTGAGCCCAACTTATTCCAAAGTTTCGATCGCTGCTTAAACAAGCATTTTTTTTGAAGCCAGAGCCCTCAGATGGCTCTTTGGCTGATTCAAAAGTTAAGGGAACGGATGTCCATTCAGGACCCCACACTTCCTCCCCTGAAGAGGTGGGGGTTGATGATTCGAGCGAAGAATCATGGTTTGGCCCAATGACCATGACTTCTTGCTGGTCGGGTTCGAGATCTGAGTCGTACTCAGTCCCTCCCGGGTCACTTACCTCGCATTGCAGTTCGTCTGGTTCTACAGTGAGACACAAGTTTGGAATCTGGACATCAGACCAATCTAGGGCTGGCCACTTCCCTTTCTTGGTCCAATGGATGGGCTGCTTCTGCCCCTGACTGATGATTGATGATGTTGATTCTGCAGAGATGGGCGAGCCGTGCCCCTTGCTGATTGATGCTGAGATGGGCAAGTTGTGCCCCTGACTGGCTGGAATTGAAGTGGGCAGGTTGTGCCCCTGGTTGGGAGCAGGTATCAGAGTAACCTGGTCCTGAAGCTGCTGTATTTGACTTCCTTCTTCGTCTTCATCATTTCCTTCTTCTTCTGGAGGCTTAGATGGTTCGAGAATCTGATCCCATCGAATGGGGGGCCACATGGCCCAAACTAGGCTCATCGGGAGGCCTTTGTGTAGTGCAGTTGGTTGATTCCCTCCTGGATCTTTGCAAGGTTCTCCTGGCTTGACGAATTGGATCTGTGAGCACCAAAATTTCTTCCTTCTTTTGTCCATGAAGGTTGCCCTGTATCCGAGTCCCCATTTGCGTTGGTTATATATCAGCGGTACCTTTCTAGACTTGAAATGATTCTTCATTCGGTATTTGAGGCTCAGACGTTCTGCCGGCGAAAAGACACGGTCCACCCTTATCGGTTCTGGATTGGCGATAGAGTTCACAGTCTTGAATTCGAAACTGTGAAACGGGATGTCTTCTTCAGAGTGCTGGATATCGATGACCGGGATGTCTGGTTCAGTGGCAGCAGCATTGGAAGGAATGATGAGCTCCTTCTCTACATGGATAGAGATCACTTGATTTCCATAGATGTATTTCACCTGTTGATGCAGGGTTGATGGCACAACTCCAACCTTGTGCAGCCAAGGTCGTCCAAGCAACATGTTGAAAGAGGCTGATATATCCAGAATTTAGAATGTGATGGTGGAGACTTCCGGACCTATCTGTACCTCTATGTTGACCTCCCCTTCCACTGATTGGTGGGTGTTGTCGAATGCTCTGACCCATATGGTGCTGGGTCGGAATGAAGAAGGACTGATTCCCAGACGTTCCGCAGTCTTAAGTGGGCAGACGTTTAAGCTTGAGCCATTATTGATAAGGACCAGCGGGACGCAGAGGTCTTTGTATCGTAAGGCTATGTTGAGGGATCGCCCGTGATCTCGTCCTTTTGGTGGCAACTCATTATCTGTGAAGGTGATGACGCGCGGAGCCAGGAGTTGTCCAATATTAATGCTATCATCTCTGGTGCCGTATCGGAGGAGATGTGAGCATCGTTCAAGGTCTTGGCAAACATTTATTGGTGTATGCGAGATGTGCAGAGTAGCTCCCATACTGAGATTTGAGCAGGGATTGACTTGAGCTGAGTCGCCACATCGTATGCGGCTTCATTTTTGTTGCCGAGGCCTAAGAGGGCGCCTTTGGGATCTCCTCTATTCTGATTATCTCTTCGGATGCAACGCCCATTGGGATTCATGTTCCCTACTTCTGCACATTCTGGATAGTGACATGGGACCTCTCTATAATTTTCCTCCCCTTTGCCTTCTAGGACCACCGGTTCTTGCAATGGTGCTAGTGTGGGTACCAGATCTTCCTTGTATGGAGCTTTTGCCTTGAGAACTACATTGTTGCCCGTGCTGAAGGGGTAATATCGAGGCTTGTCTTCATAGATAACATAAGGTCGCGGTCCTGGTTTGACCATTCTTGGAGCAGGAGGCTCCCATGGAATGAATACTGGTCCTCTTGATATGGCAGGGGGTTTCTCTGTTCGTCCCAGCTGTCGTAGTGTGATTGACACGCCTCCAGGGTTTGCCCCTTGCAATATGACTGGCTCGACTGGAGGAGCTCCTTCCAAAACAATGGGTTCTTGCTGCTGATGAGTATAATCCCTCCATTGCGGATTGGATTGTTCTTGAACTGGAGTTGCCCCTTGCAAGATGACAGGTTCATATGTGGGCTCGATGTATGATTGTGCTCCTTCCAGAATGACTGGTTCCCAACATGAGGGGCCGTAAGATGCCCCTTGAACAACTGGCACATCATATGGAAGTGTTCCTTCGAGTACTACTGGCTCGGAGACTGAAGGAAGAAAGGGACTTCACCTTTGCAAGATCGAAGGAGGATTTGCCGGCCCATAAGTGTAGGCATGAATGGATTGGATGGGGGAGAAGAAGCGATCGAGGCGTTCTTCTTCTTCTATGCTGTTGACGGTGGGACCTCGAGATGAACTGGGGTCCGTCTGATGCTGAGGCAGAGGATTCTGAAGGATGTTGGTGGAAGCTACTGCAGGAGTTCCAGGGACCAAGATGACGATCTTGCGGTCATCAATCAGATCTTGTATGGCATTCTTTAAGGTAAAGCATCAATCAGTAGTATGGCCACGTCCTTGATGGTAGGCGCAATACTCATTTTCTCGGTAGTTTGGAGGCAGAGGATGAGGAGGAGGCCTGGGTGTCATCAAAGTAAGCAACTGCTTTTGTACCAGCATAGTCATGACTTGACTAAGTGGCTGAGTGAGTGGAGTGAACTTCCTGAGCTCCCTGTAATTCTTCCTATTCTGGTACGGGTATTGACCGTTTCCTTTGAACTGCTGCTGCTGTCGAGGTGGTTGTGGTTGTGGTTGAGGATTCGGTCGTGGTTGATACTTCTGAGGTTGGTACTGAACCTGATTCTGCTGACGCTGTTGATGTCCCTTTGGGGGAGTATTTTGATTACCCTGAACAGTGGTGCTGATGTTGTTTACCTCTGTCGGGCGGGGAGGAGAACCGCTGCGGTTTCCGTTCCCATATCCGATGGGT
Source organism: Liriodendron chinense (assembly GCA_003013855.2). Taxonomy (NCBI): domain Eukaryota; kingdom Viridiplantae; phylum Streptophyta; class Magnoliopsida; order Magnoliales; family Magnoliaceae; genus Liriodendron; species Liriodendron chinense. The sequence continues at coordinate 1,950,160 of ML058479.1, forward strand.
CTTCCCTCCACTCTGTTTCTCTTGACTGGAGTGGCTTGATGAGGCCATGGGGAGATTGTCCCGGCACGGATTCCTGCTTCGACTTTCTCTCCAGCACGGATCAATTGTGAGAAATTCGCGTATGGATGCAAGATGAGATATCCAGATATGCCGGGATATGTTGAATGAACAATCATGGAGATTTGTTCTTCGTCATCGATAGGTGTTCGCATTCGGGCTGCCATAGCTCGCCAACGTCCCACGTAGGCAGATAGTGTTTCATCACTCCTTTGCCTGAGAGCAGTGAGGTCAGCTCTTCTTGGTGTCATGTTGAGGTTGTATGCGAATCTGTCGACGAAAGCCTGGGAAAGCTGTTCCCATGTCCTGATGCGGTGGCAGTCCAATGAGGTGTACCAATCTAGGGCATCGCCCTTTAGAGATTTTTGGAATAAACGAATGAGGGCCCCTTCATTTCCTGCGATTGCACTCAGTTCTCCACAGAAGGCCTTAAGATGTGCTGTGGGACAACCGCTGCCATCGTATCTTTTGAATTTTGGTACCTCAAAGTTTTGAGGTACTTGAGCATCTGGGAAAGGACACAAGTCTCTGAACTTAGTCGAAGGTAGATCGATTCTTTGTTGTCGCTGAAGCTGATTTTGCAAGATCTGGAACTACTCCCGCAACTCGTCCAGTCCTGAGTGATCCGTTCGAGCGACTGGTGCCTCTTGGAGCAAGGCACGTTCTTCTTCGGCATAGTGGTCGACGTCTTTGACCCTATGTGCTTGCTGAAAAGCAACCGCGGGTTGCTGAAATTGATTTGATGACTGAACTGGATTTTGATGAACTTGTGCTTGAGAGGATTGTAATTGAATTGGAGACTGTACTGAAGGTTGAAATGGAACTTGCTGGAAATTAACTGGAGTTTGCTGAATTGAAGATTGCTGGAAATTAACTGGAATCCCATCGGCGAGGATGTGCTGGAATTGAAAAGTGCTCCTGTTTGCAGGAGGCTGAGATGCTGGGAAGTGACCCCCTTGTTGGGTATTCGCCACTGTCCGCTGATTGATGTGGGCTTGACACTGACCCTCATTGTGGGCATTCGCCAGTGCTGTCCCTGTTGCTGGAAATTGAATTGAAATCCCATCGGCGGGGATGTGCTGAAATTTAAAAGGTGTCCCATCGGCGGGGACATGCTGAGATCTACTGAGACTGTTGTTTGTAAGATTGATTGGAAGCTGACTGGAAGTTTCTGCGACAGGAGTGCTCTGAGATGGCCCTGTCGTTGCAGGAAGGTACTAAGGAGGATGCCCCATAGCAAAGGGCTGAGATGGCTGCTGTCGGTAGTCTTGGGCAGACTCCGATGGTTGTGCTTGATTTGAACTGGAGGCCGGAAGGTCTCGGCATGGTTGCTGAGACTGCTGAACTGGGCCAACCTGATTGTTGGCTGCTGCGGTGGCTTGTGCTTGCATGAATTGCAAGAGCATTTCTTGCATTGCTCTCATTCCTTGTGCCAATTCTTGTATGATTGGCGTATTATCAATGGGCTGTTGCACTGGAGGTTGTGCTTCGGTCATCTCAAGAGCAGGGAAGAGATGAGTTTCTTCTTCGTGGTCGGACATGGCTTGCTGAGCCCGAGTACGGATTATGCTGCGGAAGGGAAGTTGTTTCCGAACACGTTGAGCCCGAGGAGGCGCAATGGTGAGGACTATACTCTACTCTTTTTGGGTTTTAGGGATTTTCAATTTTTTTTCTGGTTTTGGGATTTTCTATTTTTTTGTTTGTTTTGGGTAGAATGCTATGCAGATGAGATTATAAGAGGATTAGTGACTTTCGAGTACGGGAAGGATTCTATTTTTCAAGTCGGATCACGACTAGTGGGACTAGCTCATCCCCAGCAGAGTCGCCATTCTGTGGACCCTCGCCGTTTCCGCACTCCCACACAACGTTCTCGTCCCTTCCCCTTTCGGGAAAAGAAGGAGAGGAGGATGCGTGAGTGCGAATCGCCGTTTGTGCCACTGGCTTGCCTCGTTCTCGAGGGCTTTATCTGGTAGTTGTGTTTAAGCTGAATGTGTTTAAATAAGTTTATATAAGACCAGAGTCGCCACTAGCCAATTACTTCGAATCTACAGTCGACTAGACCCCGTAGAAACGTTAGAGAAGGGGATCCGAAGATCCCTTCCTCTAAAATGACTCCTTTTGATCTGCGGCCAGAGATTCAAGGTAAGGGATCACGGTTACAGGGTGGGAAGAGGTTAAGCACCCCACACACTGCCCGTACCGAAGTACGGTCTCTACTTCACAGAATCGAACTAATACTTGAAAGTCTGTTTTAATCCTCGTACATTCTCATAGATGACATGATGCATGAATGCAGGTCTGAACAGTAAGAGTTTCTGATAGGCAGGTTCCAACAACGGGCAAGCCCAGAGCATACACTCGAACTAACAGGTGCTTAATATAAGACGTATGCAGTGTGCTTGAATAATCAAGGTGCTTTATAGTGAAGCATGGATGCAGGTCTGAACAGTAAGAGTTTTTGATGGGCAGGTTCCAACAACGGGCAAGCCCAGAGCATACGCTCGAACTGACAGGTGCTTAATATAAGACATATGCAGTGTGCTTGAATAATCAAGGTGCTTGCAGTGAAGCAAGGGGGTTGGAAGAAAAGTAAATGTTGCACTTATGCTAGATGCAAATGAGATGATGCTGGAAAAGAGTAGCTGGATGGACGGAGGTGTCGCAAGGGTTGGCTTCGAGTGGCTGGATCAAGACTTGGATGGCTTGGGAGACTTGGACCAGTGGTCAGGCTGGGCTGGACCAGGGCTAGGCTCTCCTCACTCGGGCTCTCCTTGGTGGAAAAATGGGCTAAAGGGTGGAGAAGGGGACTCGAACGGACGGGCTCTCTCTGGCCGGATTGCTGTGTTGAAATGAGAAGGGGAGGGGGGTATTTATAGCAGCGGGCAGTGGCAGAGCCCGTAATTATTTTTGGGCGGCCCGCTGTAGGCCGCCCGTACGGTCACTCCTCGATTTCTAGCGAGGTACGGTCGTTCCCTCGGGGCTGCTGTTTGGCTCGATGGGTTGACTCAGTGAGTTGACTCAGCGGGTCGACTCGGTGATTTGACTCGCTGGGTTGACTCGCTGGGTTGACTCGGCGGGTTGACTCGACGAGTTGACTCAGCAGGTTGACTCAGCGGGTTAACTCAGCGGGTTGACTCAGTGGGTTGACTCAGTGAGTTTGACTTTTTAAGGATTTTTTGACTGGCTTTTCTTACGGGGGGTTTTTCAGGCTAATGTTTAGGCTGGGTTGACTGTGTTCAGGCTTGAATTGGGTTATGGATTGGGGCTTACAAGGGTGAGTTTGGCTGAGTTTAGACTTGGGGTTTGGGGGTATGGTCCTCCATTCATCCAGCTATCTCAACCAACAGTGTAGCCGAAGGTGGGGTGTCTACAGATGCCCCTCTTTGGCAGAGGTTGCGTGCAACCGAATGCCAAAGCGAGTGGACACCCCACTTCTGACCCGGTCATTCATAGATCATGGTCTGAAATCTTTGCTTGCCTTTGCATCTGTGCCAGTTGATCGTTTGGAAACCGATCACTCGCACATACCGCGAGAGTTTGGAGAAAACGTTGCGATTGTCCCTGCATGCGCTGCAACCTGGGTACCCAATCGCAACCCTTCCATTCCCGATCGGTACTAACATCGGAAAGGTACAGCAGAGCCTCTGCGTCACTAGTCTTACGAGGTTGCTGACCCTGAGACTGATTGTGTGATGTTTGATGTTTTCCCAGATCACTCCAGGAGTACTTGTTTCGCTTGACTGTCAAAGTGGTTAGACGCCTTGCGTCAGATAGTCTTACGAGATTCTACCACGCCAACTTGGACTCAGTCAAGGTACTTCAGGCATCCACGCCTAGGTATGTGCAGGTGGACTCTTTCCACCCGATCTGTTGGTTTCGATGCTTAGTTTGCAATTCATTCTTTCCTTGATTGTGGTCTAGAATCTTTGTTATCCTTTGTATCTGAGTCAGATGATTGTCTGGAGATTGATAACTCGCACATACCGCGGGAGTTTGGAGAAAACGTTGCGATTGTCCCTGCAGTTTGCTGCAACCTGGGTACCCAATCGCGACCCTTCCATTCCCGATCGGTACTAACATCGGAAAGGTACAGCAGAGCCTCTCCGTCGCTGGTCTTACGAGGTTGCTGACCCTGAGACTGATTATGTGATGTTTGATGTTTTCCCAGATCACTCCAGGAGTACTTGTTTCGCTTAACGGTCAAAGTGGTTAGACGCCCTGCATCAGATAGTCTTACGGGATTCTACTACCCCGACTTGAACTCAGTCAAGGTACTTCAGGCATCCACGCCTAGGTATGTGCGGGTGAACTCTTTCCACCCAATCTGCTGATTTTGATACTTGGGTTACAATTCATCGTTTCCACCTGTTCAAATGGTTTCTTTGACCGAGCCTTTTGGCTTTTCATCTTTTTGTATCTTGGCATGTGATACGACCGCACTGACACTGGAGTTCAGTTCGACCGTACTTTGAGTGCATTGGATCCGATGGTCTCCGGGGAAACCGCAAGACATCGGATCTTATTTGATTTTTGCGTCGGCCCCTACCCAGAGATATGAAAGATCTCCTGGTGTTTTGGAGGCAGAACGCTCTACTGGGAAAGTATTTTTTTGGATTTTTGAAAACGAACAATTTCTTGTTAGTTCTAAGAAATTAGAAAACAAAAAACCTATCTAATTCTACTTCTACAGCCACTAAAACAATTTTAAAACCGTTATCTAAGTTCCCCGGCAGCGGCTCCAAGAACTTGTTCGCTCGCCTCAAGTGTAAGGCTGCGATGTATAATAAAACTCGGTAAGACCGATGTCGATCCACAGGGAATTAGAAACAGATCCGAAACTATTCCAGCAACTCAGTTTGCAATGAATTAAAGATTCAATTGTGCAATTAAACTAAAACATAAACTTAATGAAAAACAGTAATTTAAAGACACTAAGGCATTCAAGGATCCACTTGTAGCAATCTCATGTCAATCCAATCAATCCAAGCAAGATACACAACTAGATTTGAAGTCCTATCTCTCATCTAGTTGGAAAATAAAGCATTAAACACATTCAATCCCACTCAAGTTGAACTTCCAAGTTCTAGTCCCATTCAACAATGTAGAATTCGAAATCTTAGCCTTCGGAGTAACAGCTATGCCTATGGACTATGGCTTGCTCAAGGATTACTATAATTCGAATCTAAACAAGCACAATGTGGTAATCTCAGAGAATTGCAAGGAATCCATGTCCGGAGCACATGAACTCTCATAAAACATCCAAAACTATCAACTTTAAAAACTAGAATAGGTAAAAATCCAAACTTGAAGCAGAATTACTTGAATTAAACTGAATCAAACATGAAATTAGCTACAAGCTTCACCTCTCAGCCTTAGCTGAGAGATTCTAGCCGAGCATTGTCATAATACAACTAAAACTCATGAAAGAAATAGAAAACATAGAAAAATCGGAGTTTGGAGGGTTGCAGACGCTCCACGACGGTTTCCTTCCTCTCCCACGACGTCCCTTGGCTTCTATGATACCCTAGGAAGAGCCCCTAGGTGTCCTTTTATAGTGAGGAAGCTCGGTTGCGTCAGAATCATCTAGAAACTACGTAAGAATACGCACTTGCGCGGAAGAATTCGGAGTCCCGATTTAGAAAGGTCACTGTTTACGCGGCCCTGCGTAAACAGTTTCCAGCATCATCTCATTCGCATCTAGCATAAGTGCAACATTTACTTTTCTTTCAACCCCCCTGCTTCACTACAAGCACCTTGATTATTCAAGCACACCGCATATGTCTTAAATTAAGCACCTGTCAGTTCGAGCGTATGCTCTGGGCTTGCCCGTTGTTGGAACCTGCCCATCAGAAACTCTTACTGTTCAGACCTGCATTCATGCTTCACTATAAAACACCTTGATCATTCAAGCACACTGCATACGTCTTACATTAAGCACCTGTCAGTTCGAGCGTACGCTCTGGGCTTGCCCGTTGTTGGAACCTGCCCATCAGAAACTCTTACTGTTCAGACCCGCATTCATGCATCATGTCATCCATGAGAATATACGAGGATTAAACTAGACTTTCAAGTATTCGATCGATTCTGTGAAGTAGAGACCGTACTTCGGTACGGGCAGTGTGTGGGGTGCTTAACCTCTTCCCACCCTGTAACCGTGATCCCTTACCTTGAATCTCTGACCGCAGATCAATAGGAGTCATTTTAGAGGAAGGAATCTTCGGATTTCCTTCTCTAACGTTTCTACGGGGTCTAGCCGACTGTAGATTCGAAGTAACTGGCTAGTGGCGACTCTGGTCTTATATAAACTCACTTAAACATATCCAGCTTAACACGACAACCAAACGAAGCCCTCGAGAACGAGGCAAGCCAGTGGCACAAATGGCGATTTCACACGCACGCACCTCTTCTTCTTCTTCTTCCGAAAGGAAAGGGAGAACGACGTCGTGTGGGAGCGCGGAAAATCGGCGAGGGTCCACAGAATGGCGACTCCACTGGGGATGAGCTAGTCCCACTAGTCGTGATCCGACTTGAAAAACAGAATCCTTCCCGTACTTGAAAGTCACTAATCCTCATACAATCTCATCTGCATAGCATTCTACCCAAAACAAACAAAAAATAGAAGATCCCAAAACCAGAAAAAAAAATAGAAAATCCCAAAACCCAAAAGAGTAGAGTATAGTCCTCACCATTGCGCCTCCTCGGGCTCAACGTGTTCGGAGACAACTTCCCTTCCACAGCATAATCCACACTCGGGCTCAACAAGCCATGTCCGACCATGAAGAAGAAACTCATTTCCTCCCCGCTCTTGAGATGACCGAAGCGCAACCTCCAGCGCAACAGCCCATTGATAATACGCCAATCATACAAGAATTGGCACAAGGAGTGAGAGCAATGCAAGAAATGCTCTTGCAATTCATGCAAACACAAGCCACCGCAGCAGCCAACAATCAGGTTGGCCCAGTTCAGTAATCTCAGCAGCCATGCCGGGTCCTTCCGGCCTCCAGTTCAAATCAAGCGCAACCATCGGAGTCTGCCCAAGACTACCGACAACAGCCATCTCAGCCCTTCGCTATGGGGCATCCTTCTCAATATCTTCCTGCGACGACAAGGCCATCTCAGAGCACTTCCATTACAGGAACATCCAGTCAGCTTCCAGTCAATCTTGCAAACAACAATCTCAGTAGATCTCAGCATGTCCCCGCCGATGGGACACCTTTTCAATTTCAGCACATCCCCGCTGATGGGATTTCAATTCAATTTCCAGCAACAGGGACAGCACTGGCGAATGCCCACAACGGGGGTCAGTGTCAAGCCCACATCAATCAGCGGACAGTGGCGAATACCCAACAAGGGGGTCACTTCCCAGCATCTCAGCCTCCTGCAAACAGGAGCACTTTTCAATTCCAGCACATCCCCGCCGATGGGATTCCAGTTAATTTCCAGCAATCTTCAATTCAGCAAAATCCAGTTAATTTCCAGCAAGTTCCAGTTCAACCTTCAGTACAATCTCCAATTCAATTGCAATCCTTTCAAGCACAAGATCATCAGAATCCAGTTCAGTCATCAAATCAATTTCAGCAACCTGCGGTTGCTTTTCAGCAAGCACATAGGGTCGAAGACATCGACCACTGTTAGAACTAGAGAATGAACATTCTCTGGAATGTTGTGTTTTGTTGCTCTGGGGGTTCTGAGTAATGGAAACATTCATAGACAATCACAAACATTCACAAAAATACGCAAGAGAAGAGATTCGCAAGGCGAATTTTATTCCAGAGATTCTGAGATCTTGTACATTCCAGGCCGTGGTCTGGCACGAGCCCTTAATTACATCGCATAATCGATGACCCTTGATTAGAAGGCAAAAGACTAGTCAGCCGGGACTAGGTTTTTTAGAGTTTATGACTATGGGGCCTATATTTGTTTTACTGTACTAAACCACTTTGCGTTAGTCAGATGTCTATGTCCCATATTTTGACCGGAGACCCGGGTTAGGACTGTCAGGGTTTATTACTGAGATGGACGACTCTGGGCCCGCGCCTGTCAATGTAGGGACAGGTGACCTCGGGAAGTCCGCTCTGCAGTGGTGTGTACCTGCGCAGTCTAACCGGCGGGTACCGTTTAAATGGGTAGGGCATCGACTGCTGCATCGTGGCAGTTGAGTAATTGGTTTATAAGGGATTGAAACTCTTCGACACGGTTTATTGTGGTAATCAAGGCCTGGCGGGGCTAGCTTTTAGCACAAATCGGATCATGCCTTTGTAGTTGTTGGGGTCCCAAAAGTGAGGATCCCCGAAGTGATGATTCCGAATGCCGAAACCATCACGCGGTCGGATTTAGGGCCAGTGCATCGAAAATCGCAACACGAATCACGACACACGCATCAGATTTGCCTCGAGCATGAAATTGGACCGGTAGTGGACCCCACCGGACACCGTGACCAAAACTGTCCAAAATTGGGAAGATACCTCAATTATGAAGAAATAGGAGCAGTGCATCGGCATTCATCGCGATGCGGACCCTGCAAACCCCCCAATTTGCAAAACCCAAATCTGTGGGACACGAATGCGTCCAGCGCATCCAAAAAAAAGGAATTTAAGGGCGCACTGCGTCCAGCGCATCCAAAAAAGGAATTTAAGGGCGCACTGCGTCCAGCGCATCTAAAAAAGAAATTTAAGGACGCACTGCGCCCAGCGCATCCAAAAATTCACCCAGCGCATCCAAAAAATCAGTTAATTTCAGGACGCACTGACAGCTGGCGCGTCCTGCAAACCAACTCCTGGACTCCGATCATTTCGCGACGCGCCGAGCGCATTTATCGACGCGCCGACTCATTTTCTCGACGCGCTACACGTGTCAACCGCTTATTGGACGACGATACCTATAAATACCCCGCCCACCACCTCATTTGCATCATTCAGCAAGAGAGAGAGAGGACCTCGTCGCCGGAAAACCTTTGCCGATCGCCGGAATCCTTCTCCGACCGCCGGAACCCCTCGCCGGAAATCGCACCTCCGATCATACCAAGTCTGGAGGAATAACTTAAGTCACCTTTTTCGATGCGCCGGTCCCAGCGCATCATAAAAGTGACCCAGCGCATCAGGGAAATCCTCGGCGGATTATGTGAACCATCAATCGTGGCATATTAAGGACGCACTGGCCCCAGCGCGTCGCAAAATAGCCCAGCGGATCAGAAAAATGCAAGTCATCGAGTGAAAGCTATTTTAAGGACGCACTGGCCCCAGCGCGTCGCGAAATAGCCCAGCGCATCAGGAAATTACAATTTTAGGACGCACTATCCCCAGCGCGTCGCAAAACAGGCCAGCGGATCGAAAAATTAGATTTTATGGACGCACTGGCTCCAGCGCATCATAAAATTACCCGGCGCATCATGAAAATCATTTATGGACGCACTGGCCCCAGCGCATCAATAAAATCAGGCCAGCGGATCGCAAAATCAGCACTTTGCACATTCATTCCAGCACTCTTAAATCCTCATTTTATAACATTTTTAAGCCCCGTTTGAGCCTATTTTGGGTATTTCGAGCGTTCCGGACGCAATGGAGCAGTCAAACGACCCATTCGGGCTACCCAATGAGCAGAACGCAAGCCTTCGGAGTCCGATCTGACCCAACGAGCTGAATGGAACAATTCTCTCGAAAAGAGGCCGCCGGCACCCAGAATCATACTGATGCATCATCATTACGTGTACTATCATAATATGACCCGAATCCAGGTCTGGACTAAGCAAAGGGGACTATGGTTAACACGATAAACCACACCAGGAGAGTTCTGAACTATCACACACAATCTGTTAAAAACTGATATTCCAAGAACAGTCGATGCCCTACCCATCAAACGGCATCCGCTGGTTGAGCTGCGCAGGTACACACAACTGTAGAATGGACTTCCCGAGGTCACCTGTCCCTACATTGACAGGCGCAGGCCCAGAGTCGTCCATCTCAGCCATAAACCTTGACAGTCTCAGCCCGGATCTCCGGTCAAAACATGGGACATAGACATCCGACTCGTACAAAGGTGGATCAGTCTATAACAAACACAGGTCTCCGCGACCATACAAATACAGGTCTCCGCGACCACTAAAACACAGGTCTCCGTGACCAATGAACTCTAAGACCATAGTCCCCGCCGACTAGTCTTTTGCCTTTTAATCAAGGGTCATCGATCATTCGATGTAATTAAGGGTTCGTGCCAGATCACGGCCTGGAATGTACAAGATCTCAGAATCTCTGGAATAAAATTCGCCTTGCGATATCTCTTCTTTTGTGTACTTTGGTGAATGCTTGTGATTGTCTACGAATGTTTCTATATTTAGAACCCCAGATCAGCAAAACACCACATTCCAGAGGATGTTCCTTTCCCTAGTTCTAACAAACTGGCGACTCTGCTGGGGATCGAACCCAGAATCTCTGGTTATATCTGAATATATGGGCACTCTAAGATCAATTGCTCGCAAGCACGAATATACACATAAGAAAGCTACCACGAGGCGTAATGTTTCGGCGCCCTTCGGGCGTCAAACTGGCGACTCTCAACAGGAACGTTCTTCCCTTCATCTTTAAGGCAATAGATACTTAAAAGGTTTTCGAACCCACAATTCCCACAACTACACGTATTTGTCTCCCTCTTGCCTATTTTATTGATTTACGCACTGCGATCGATGGGCTCATACTCCCGACCGCACTTATGAACTGTTCTAATAGTTTTATGACACAACAGAATTAGCAAGATACTAGGACAGACAGAAGAAATGGCATGCTCAATGACCAGTTCATGCACCTTCCTTATCTCCGGAGGCTTCAGCTTCCCTCGCTTCATCCCAACCACGACGGCTGCTTCTAGTTCAGGATGGCAGATGGCCAAAACACGCCAACAGAAGAAAGAGCAGAAGAAAGTAGCCAGCTTAGCAGCATACAAGAAAGCGAATGTTGCAAGACCTTGCCCGGCGACCAAGGGACAGTGGCAACCAAAACAAGGGCAGAAGACTTCCACCAACGGTCAGGCCACATCAACCACGTCCTCGGTGCCCACAATGACGATCGAACAATTTTCGCCGTTGTCCAAGGTCACCCGTGCCGCACAAAAATCAACCAAAACCACGATCGCGAGAAGCTCCAAGCCCACAATAGTTATCGAGCCAGGACAGGGGCAGAATCAGAAGGCCCGACCAGTGCTGGTCGCAATGGTCCAGGTAGCAGAAGCGGAAGAGGGGTCATATGAAGCAGACGAACTGCCTACGGTCCAAGATCAGATCGACAGATTAGTTCAGGCTAATCGGGAAACGAATGAACGAATGAGAGAGATCCAGGAAGCCTTGACCACTTTAATAGCTCAGAATGCCACTCGAAGCCTTGCACCACCTACGCGCCCATTAGCTGAAGAATCTCAAGGGGTAGCAGGAGAGCCAGCTAGTGCTGAGCCACTCACCCAGGCCAGGAGAGTTCCAGCGGAACGAATAATAGTTCCAACTACGCAAATGACGAGAGAAGAACTGTCGCAAACTATTGCAAGTCTCATGCGACAAGAGAAGGAGAAGGAAAGAGGAACCGGGTATAAATATCAAGTCCCATACCCCCTGGAAATAGAAGAAATACCATTTCCGGTCAACTTCAGATGTCTGGATTTCGAAAAGTTTGACGGAAGGGGGTCACCAGAAGAACATATCACTCGCTTTCTCACAGCATTGGGAAATTGGTCGACCGTACCACAGTACTGTATGCGGTTATTCGGGTCAACGCTGACAGGGAAAGCTTTTCAGTGGTACATGTCACTACCAGCCGGATCAGTGAAGACGTGGGAGCAGATGCGAGATAGTTTTATCTCAAAATTCTTCTCCATAGAAAGAGAAACGTCAGTAACAGATCTGGCCCTGATCAGGCAAAGGCAGGGCGAACCCGTGGAGAGATTTATGGACCGGTGGGGAACAATAGCGGCTCAGTGTCAAGAGTTACCCAGCGAAAAAGAACAGATAAAAATGTGCATGCGAGCCCTGGACCCAATGATATCCTACGGGTTATCAGGGAACAGTTTTCACTCTTTTCGAGAATTAGCCACCAAAGCACACCTGGTAGAAGAAGCCGCAGCACGGGTAAACCTCAGACCCGAAAGGCAGAAAAGAGATGGAGTGAGGATTGCCGAGACGCACAACGTAAACAAGGGAAAAAATGCGATAGATCGGAAACGGCCCGCCGCGGATTCAAAGACAGACACGAAACCAACACCTACCCAAGATAAAGGTAAGAGGCCCTACGCTTCTCAGAGAATAACAATAGCCGAGAGAGAAAGAGTCAACGGCCCATACACCTTCGACATGGCCGACCTGATCCCCATCATGGAACAATTGGTAGAAGAAAAGGTAATTCGCCTGCCAGAACCGATTCGGCCCCACGAGGTTGGGAAGGTAGATGATCCCCGGTATTGTAAATACCACCGGTGCCTGAGCCACAAGACGGAAGACTGTTTTAGCCTGAAAGGAAGGATACAGGGGTTGATCAACCAAGGGATAATCAGTATGAAGGCACCGGAAACAACAACGAAGGAAACAGCGGGGGTAGTTTCAGCCCTCCCCTCGGATAAGAATACCCAATTGCATGTCCCGTCCCCTGAACCTAAAGAACCCTGGACTTTGGTTAGCAGCCGGAAGAGGCTCGAAAATCGAAGAAGACTCCTCAACCGCAGGAAGAAAGGGACGAGAAAGAAGGATAGCCAAGGGAAGAGCCGACTTATAGAGACTCAGGTACATTGCGCAATGGTGTCGTTCATAGAACAGCCATCAACAGAAGAGACATTGCAGGCAGATAAAGAAGAAGTCAATGCCGTCATCCTCCGATCCGGAAGACAAATGCCGGAGCGCATTCGGCCAGAACCAATCGATCCAACGCAAGAAGACGAAAACCCGGATATACCCGTAACAAGGCCCCAGGGGCAGAAGTTGAAACAGAAAGTTGTCGAAGCCACAACCAGTCGTCCGGAGCCAAGACAAGGGGCAGCACCAGTAGTGTATGATGTCGTGTCACACCTACGAAGGGTCCCGGCCCGCCTGAGCATATACGACGCCTTGTGTCTCTCAAAGGCGTACAGAGAAATGTTGATCAACGCGCTGCTAGACAGTGAAGCCAGAGAAGTGATGATGACAGAAATCGAAGCAGAAATGAGCGATCCAGACAAGTTTTGGGAAGGAAACGCACCAATTCAGCAAGCAATGCAGATAGATCACCCCTCTGTAATCACATTCTCCGAAGAAGATCGCACAATTGAAGCAACAGACCACAACCAACCGTTGATGGTCACAGGAACAATTAGAGACACGGAGATCAAGCGATGCATGCTTGACGATGGGTCCGCGGTGAATATTATGTCATTGAAGACACTCCAAAGATTGGGTTACAGGCCGTCAGCCCTGCGTCCCAGCACCATGGTCATTCAAGGGTTCAATCAAGACAGCCAGCGTACCTTAGGGTCGATCACTGTGATGCTAGAAATTGAAAGGTTGAAGACGAAAGTAACATGCCAAGTAATCGACGCAGTAACAACGTATAATCTTCTGCTAGGGAGACCGTGGCTCCATCAGAATCGCGTCATCCCCTCAACCTATCATCAGTGCTTTAAATACAACAGAGAGGGAGTTCAGTACAGAGTGGCAGCAGACCCAAAGCCATATACGATCGCAGAATCATTCTTAGCCGATGCTCGGTATTATGACCTGGTCGACGAAGGGGGAGACACGAAGAAGCCCGACGCAATGCAGAAAGGGCAAGGGGCAGAACCGAAAGTCAGCAAGTTCGAACAGAGAGCCAAACCTCAGTCCATTATTCAGAAAGAAGCAAGTCAGGCAGCTGAAGGACCTCAAAGGACTACCAAAAAATTCTACATAGTCCCGAAACACTTGCGACAGCCCGGGCAGTCCGTCCTAGAAATGATCTCGAATCAGCACATGAGTGTGCTCAAATCTAGCTTCAATATGCCAGCGCCAAAAATAGGAAGAGTTAAGCCTTTTCCGAAGGCTCCAAACCAGTTTGTGGTACCGCCAAATGCCCATACAAAGAAAGAAATCAAATTTTATTCAGTGACAGATGAACCTGCACGGTCCAAGGACGAGGTTGAGAAACCACTTCGTTTACCTCAGCCCATAGAAGAAGAGAGATACAGTGAAGCCAGCCGTAACATCATGAAGAGTATGGGCTTCTGCTGTTCAGAATCAGCCTCGAATGGTAGAATGTTAGCGCCGTTCGAAGAAAACAACAAAGTTCATCAAGGAAGAGAAGGGTTAGGGGCAAAGACGAAGATCAGACATGTTAATATGGTGACAATCAATACTACAGAAGAGGTACAGCCACAAGAGGTAGCCGACGTTATCCAACCCAGTGCCGCACCTGCATAGATAGAGGACGGGGGACAGCTCACGATAGATGAGCTTGAAGAAATAAATCTGGGAACCCTAGAAGACCCTAGAAATACGTACCTGAGTAAAAATGTCCCAGAAGAGGAGAAAGAGAAATACATCCGACTGTTGAAAGAAAATAGGGACGTATTCGCTTGGACATACTCAGAAATGCCAGGGCTCAGTCCAACAATCGCGATGCACAAGTTGGGCATCTTGAAAGGGAAGAAAGCGGTCAAACAGCCTCAACGACGATTCCACCCAAACATAGTACCCAAAATCGAAGAAGAAGTCGAAAAGTTGATCCAGGCCGGGTTCATCCGAGAGGTTAAGTACCCACAATGGATCTCGAACATTGTGCCGGTCAAGAAAAAGAACGGGCAAATCCGAATCTGTGTAGACTTCCGGAACCTCAACGAAGCATGCCCTAAGGATGATTTCCCACTGCCCATCCCAGAATTACTGATCGACAGCACGACAGGATACGCAGTAATGTCCTTTATGGACAGTTACTCGGGGTATAATCAGATTCGTATGGCCCCGGAAGATAAGGAATCAACAGCCTTTCGTACAACGTTGGGCATATACTGTTACCGCGTGATGCCGTTTGGGTTAAAAAACGCAGGGGCAACGTATCAACGTGCGATGCAAGTAATCTTCCAGGACATGATGCATAGACACGTCGAATGCTATGTAGACGATCTGGTAGTGAGATCGGCCGGGCATGAACAGCATAGGGAGCATCTACGGCAAGTATTCCAAAGACTGAGAAAGAAAAGCCTTCGCATGAACCCATTGAAGTGCGCGTTCGGGGTTTCCTCTGGCAAGTTTTTGGGGTTTGTTATCAGACATCGAGGAATATAAATTGACCCAACAAAGATTAAGGCAATTAGGGAGATGCCGCCACCGAAGAATCTTAAAGAGCTGAAAAGTTTCCAAGGCCGAGTCGCGTACCTAAGGAGGTTCATCTCGAACTTGTCCGGTCGTTGTCAACCTTTCTCGCGCCTCAACAAGAAGGGAGTACAGTTTGAGTGGGATGATGCTTGCCAGAAAGCGTTCGACTCTCTAAAAGACTTGCTCGACAAATCTCCAGTCCTCGCGGCACCAATTAAAGGGGAACCACTAATCCTCAACATTGCCGTCGGCGAAAATTCACTTGGAGCCCTCTTAGCCCAGAAGAATGAAGAAGGGAAGGAAAACGCGCTCTACTACCTGAGCCGCACGCTGGTGGGAGCCGAATTTAACTACTCAGCGATCGAGAAGATCTGTTTGGCGCTGATCTTTGCCGTTAAAAAGCTCAGGCATTACTGTCTCTCTCACCAGATAACATTAATATCCAAGGCGGATCTCCTCAAATTTCTCATAAACAGACCTATGTTGTCCGGACGATTGGCCAAGTGGGCCCTTCTCTTGTCAGAATTCGACTTGACATACATGCCGGCTCGAGCCGTCAAAGGGCAAGCTATCACAGACTTCCTTGCCGCACATCCAGTACCAAGCGGTGAAGAAATAGAGTACGACCTCCCAGACGAGCAGGTCATGGCGATTAATGAAACACGCCATTGGGAGATGTATTTTGACGGCGTGGCCAGAGCGTTAGGGTCAGGGGCAGGAATTATATTCATCAGTCCGCAAAGGGACCTGCTACCCTATTCATTCACATTAGTCCCGGCATGCACCAACAACGAAGCTGAGTACCAGGCTCTTATTATTGGGTTGCAGTTGGCCCTAGAAATGCAAATCAAGGAAATACGTATCTACGGTGAATTTAGGCTTGTCATCGGACAATTGACGACAGAGTACGAAGTCCGTAAACCCGAATTATCACCCTATTGCCACCAAGCGCAGTCCCTGTTTGAGCAGTTTCGGAACAGCAGTATCTCACATATACCAAGGCAGGAGAATATACGAGCTGATGCACTCGCCAGTTTAGCCGCTGCTTTAGCTAACCCTGGAGGCAGCCCACTTCAGGTTACGATTGAAGAAAGAATCCTGCCAACGACTGCGCTGCGCAACGGAGAATTGAGCACCAATCCCATTTGCTGCTTCGAGATCACAGAGGAAGATGATTGGAGAAAGTCATTCATTGACTATCTGAAGTACGGATTTCTACCAGAAGAGCCCAAGATGCGCACACAAATCAGAAGACGTGCCAGTTCATTTGTGCTCCAAAATGACGTACTTTACAAGCGGTCCTACGAGGGGATATTGCTGCGATGCCTAAACCAAGATGAAGCACGTAGTACATTGAAAGAAGCTCATGGAGGAGAATGCGGCGCTCACCAGGGAGGAAGGAACTTACACCACCGTGTACGACACATGGGTTACTACTGGCCGACAATGACGAAGGACGCGATAGGATACGTAAAGAAGTGTCACCAGTGTCAGATCCATGCCGATATCATACATTCGCCACCAGAAGAGTTGCATCAGTCAGTGATGTCCTGGCCTTTCGCAGCCTGGGGCATGGACGTGATCGGACCAATTAGTCCGCCATCCTCCCAGGGACATCAGTACATCCTCGCGGCAACCGACTATTTCTCCAAATGGGCCGAAGCAGTCGCCCTGAGAAATGTGAAAGCCAAGCATGTCGAGGGTTTCATTCGTCACGCCATATTATACCGGCATGGTATTCCCGAAAGAATCACCACGGACAACGGGACACCTTTCAAGAATGCTGTCATCGATAAACTGTGCGCAAAATTCAAAATCAAGCATTGCTACTCATCACCCTATTATCCTCCTGCGAATGGGCTAGCCGAAGCATTCAATAAGACTATTGTGAAGATTCTGAAAAAGACAGTGGCGGAGAATAAGAGGGACTGGGACAGACGGTTGCCCGAAGCACTGTGGGCTTATCGAACTACGCACCGCACGGCCACCCGGGCTACGCCTTACTCACTTGTATATGGTACAGAAGCTGTGATCCCGATGGAAATACAAGTTGAGTCGCTACGGGTCGCTCTCCGACACTCCCTGACAACCGAGCATAATGCCAAGAGCCGGATGGTCGAACTTGATAATCTGGATGAAAAGAGGCTCGCTGCCCAGCAAAGGCTCGAGATATATCAAAAGCAAATTTCCGCCGCGTACGATAAGCGCGTCAGAGGCAGATCGTTCAAAAAGGGCGATCTCGTGTTAATGATGAAGCGTCCAGCACTGCTCCAAGGATCGAAGAGCAAGTTCGACCCAAAGTGGGACCCCGTCTGCATTATCGACGAAGTGTATTCCAACGGGGCCTATCGGGTAATAGATTGCAAAGGACAGGGTGTCAGTTCGCTAGTGAATGGTCGATTCCTGAAAAGATATTACACCTGACATAAAACTATCATTGCAAGTTGTAAACACCCCGATAGAGGGAATGTAATAGAATAGATGCCAAAAGAAAGAAGTGCCGTGCTATGACTAAACTAAAAAGCTGATCATCTGCTTTATGCTTACACAGGTATTGGAAGGGTCACCAAAGCTCGAGGCACGTCAAGCAAGACACCACGCCTTTTCGAGATTATTAAAATCGAGACCAGCCTTAAGCCAAGGCCCGGCATCCCCATGCACATGCGTAGGTTTAAGTCCTGACAGGGGGGCGTTCCTTTCTAAATAGCACAATCTATTTTGCATTCAAACTCAAGAGGAACGACAAGCAGGCTAAGAAGCACAATATGAACTCATCATCACAATAGCACACATAATGATACAACACTCATTACAACGTGTTTTAAAACCGCAAAAGAATCATTATCATTACAGCCTAACCATCTAAAGTTCTCAAGCACTGCTCTAATAGGTTAACTGCGGACCCCGCGATTGCCTTCTGTCTTGCCTCAGCCTCGGCCAGGACTTGAACAGGGTCGGGAATATCTTGAAGAGACCGCTGCAGCTCCGTGATCCGTGCCCTCACAGCGTCACACTCCGTCTTGCGTTGGTCAATAGAAGACTGCAGGATTGCTTTCTGACCACCAAGTTTCGAAAGTTTGAAATGGACGACAGAATGTTCGGCACGTAATCGGGCTATCTCATCCTCAATTTCTGCAAGACGCCTGGTGACCTCTTGGTGCTCAGTATCCACAGCCTGCCAATCCTTCTGCACTGCGGCCACATCTGCCTCGTGCAACTCTAGTTCCGGAAGAAGGGACCGCAACTGACAGCGTTTTTCTTCAACAGAGGGGTCAGTCCTAAAGTGCCTTGCATCACTCATTTGAGCCACACCGTCTTTAAATTGTGACACATGGCTGACTATCGAAGAGATGTCGACTCCAAGCCACGTAGCAGTGAGTTCCAGCGCCTGCAGCGCCTCATCCAAGATAGACCCTTCGTCTCCTTTCCTAAGCGAATCGACGATGTCGGACAGTAAACTCTTCAGAAGGTTCGCCTTGGTCCTTGATAAGCCTCGGAGAGACGAGAGGAATGCCTCGGGCAGGACTACAGGAGCCGGGACGCTGGCAGGGGCAGTGGCTGGTAAAAGAAACGGTAAACATTAGCACACTGGAAAGAGAAGAGAAGCGAACAAACGATGAAGGAAAGTATTATACCAGTAGGGATTTCATCACCCGGTGCACTGGTTGAGGCAACAGGTCTCGACGAGCTGGGGGCATATCCAACCACGATTTCCGCTGCCGGCTCAGGCATTTCAGGGGAAGAAAGAGATACCTTAGAGGCAGAGATAGCCCGGGCTGGTTCAGCGGCCAGGGGCACTTCGGCGATAGGCTCTGGAACGCTAGTGACCTCTGCAAGCATGATTCCTCGGGGGGGGAGTGAGGCCTCTTCTACTGAAACAACAGGTCTCGCCTCAGGAGCGGGACCAGGGTTCACTGCTGCTTCGATATTGACAGGAACGGTAAGGAAGGGGTCTTCAGCTCGCGGCTCACCATCGACGTCCATAGGGACGGGTTCTATGTCTACCTCAGGAACAGATCGCTCATACACTGGCTCGCTACCCTCGCCTCCCTCCATGGGATGATCTCCGCCGAGACCCGCCTGCGAACTCATCTCCCCTTCCTCCCTTGGACCGCTTGCATCATCGGTCGGGACGCTGCCGGCAGCCCCGGGGGGTTGGCTCCGCGCCTTCTCAGCTCTATACAACTTCAGCAGGTCCTTTATTTTCTTACCGCCGTCAGAAACAAAGACGCGATGAGCAGTCTTGATGCGGGGCCCAGAACGTTCAGGAGATAGTTCGAAATCACTATCCTCGGGCGCAGAACGTCTGGACAGGCCCGTCCGACTTGCCGGGCTTTGACCGCGACCTCCCTGACCCCCGGAGGGCGGGGTGCCTGCCGCCACAACGCCTCCCTCGCCACCGCCTTCTCCATCACCACCATCATCACCACCGTCATTCCCTTCGTCGCCATCATCCGCCTCTTCCTCATCACCGGCATTCCCCGCTGCAGCAGCTTCACCACCATCATCATCGCCAATGTCATAACGCTCCCTCTGCCCCTCTGCCATAGGACCGACAAGTGGGGAATCCGGGTTCCCTTGTAGCGTAACCCTCTGGCCATGAGCGACCCACCCCTCGAGTGTATGCTCGAGCTTCTCATGATCTATTATGACGTTCAGAGAAGTCATGAACTTCTGCACGCCAGGGGTAGCCAGTTGGCGAAGCGGCTCTGCTACGTACCCTAAGCCGTCGGCAGGAGTGGGATTAACAATCGGAGGAGAGACGAAGACGGGATCTGTCACGTGTCGGTTATTGCGAACCAAGGAATATTGGTGGGCCCACCACCGCATCCATCCATACGTAGCGCCGGGGACATACTCCGTCCTGGGAACAATGAAAGAACAACCTGACCTGGTAAGCAGAAGCTGTCGCCATATCCACTTCCAATGGATCGGCCCTGTGCCGTATGCCCGCTGCTCCCTTGTCACCGGTTCGATCAATTCCGGTACCCCTTGATCATAACCGAACTGCCTGGCGAATCGGTTCGGGTAGTATGGTTCTCTCCAAAATTCAGCGCCCTCTCTTAAAGGCAACGAGCTCGGGCGAATGGACACCAAGAACGAGCGGTGATAAGAGCTGAGACTCTCGTCGTCGTCAAGTAGGTCTGGATCCTCGCTGTTAGTTCCCGAGAAGAGGAAGAAGTCGACGTCGTCATGGCGTGCTATCTTCGTCTCGATAGTCGCCGGATTTTCGCTGATCATCTTCCGTTTTTGAAAGCATGTAGCGGAACAGATCCCCTCTGGATGAAGTCCTTGAGCTCCATGCCGTATACCCACGGGAAGTAGACCCCAAGCCATCCCGAGAAGAAATGCCACCCACAATAAGCAGAATTCAATCCGAAGGATGCCGAACCTTTATTGCTAATAACACCGCCAAAAGCCCGATATATGGAACACAGCACTACTGGGGCCAATGCGTAGCGATGGCCGTCGGCCAAACTCCCCGCCACGGCGAAACAGGAGACTCGCACACCGTCCGCCTGCTTAGAGCTCGGGAGGGCCACACAACACAGCCAATAGGCCAAGAACCCGGCAAGTTCGCAGGTAGGGGATAGCTTATTCGGCCGCAAGAATTTCTTCTTCATCTTGGCCTCCAAGACTAGTTTATCCTTGCGACCTTCATCGCACAATCCGTAATCCAAGCTGAGACAGGAAGAAAACCATCAGCGGAAGAAAAAGAGAATGAAACAGTGCGCGAACAGTGCAAGACAAGAGAAGAAACTCACTTCAGGCCGTGGCTAAAGTACACTAGCCAGTCTTCGAAAGGCACTTTATCTCTGGAGGATAGAAACTGCGGCAACTCCGCGAACAATTCGTAGCAGGCTGCAGAATAAAAGCCTTCATCAACACCCTTCTTCTTCTTGGACAGCTCCTCATCACTAGGAGTCCATTCATCATAGATTCTGCCGCGAATAGGGAGACCTGCTATCCGATACAGATCCCAGAGGGAGATGCTCATTTCTCCGCAAGGCAGATGAAAGGAGTTGGTGACAGAACTCCAATGATTCAGGAACCCCTTATAAATGCAAGGTTCTCGATGGAAATAGCTCGATGTCGCTTGAATGGCCCGAAGGAGACCCACTTGCTTCAAGATCTCTTCGTGCCGCTCGACTATCCGATTGGCCCAAGCCTCATAACCGGGATGAGGGCTCAAATGGCCTCGGGTCCTGAAACCCTCGGTGGGCCAAATTTCTGCATCAGACAGAGGACGAAACCTTTGGCGCAGGGTCTCGTAATAATGAGTCGGAAAGGGCAGATGAGGGTCATGGTTCGGTTCCAGAAATATCATGTCCTTCTCCTCAAGGACAGACTGCTGCGTGCCGTTCTTGGATATGGCACAGTTGACGAACGTCTCTGGAATGGACGTCCAGGAATCGACGCTATAGAAAGAATTTGCGCGACGTATATCGGAGGGCTCGATGCTTGGTAGAGAGCGATATCTCTAAAAGCTTTTAGGAAAATGGATGAACTGCTTCGTATAAGGGTTGCGGATTACGAGGGATGATACTGGCAGCTTCACAGAAGACCAGACAACCCTCATTTTGTCAGATTTCGACTTAGTCTGGTTCTCTATGTAGATCTACTTGGCGCTCTTCCCGGTCGTCTTTGGACGACCGCGCTTGGCAGACTGAGCAGGCTCGATTGGGCTCGCTTCGCCCTCTTCGGACCCGACAACCTCATCAGTCCGAAAACCTTGTAAGGGAGCGTACCACGCATCCCATTCCTCTTGGGTAGCCTCATCAGGAGGGGGCGGTAAGACCTTGTGGCAAAGTATCTTTCGCTGGACATTCTTTGGAAGGGTCAGAATACGTTCGTAGAAATTGAATGTCTCAGGCGGGAGAAACCACTGTGGGTTCTCAGCTGACGGTCTGGAAGTCTGCTTGATGGCGGCCCGCTTACGCTTGGATGGAGTTTGAGACGGACCCGAAGGACCGGCTTGCGAAGGGTCGCTGGCCATTATAATCTGCAATGGCGTAGAAAGGGGGGCTTAAGTACAGAGCACGTGAAAATATCCTCATAAAGGCAATTAAGCATTCACGAAATCCAAAAGCATAAGAAGCAACAAGTGAACGAAGAACAGGCACCGATCCAGGCCAATGCGCAACATCACCAACCAATGAAAATGAAACGAAATGACAACACCCGCAAACAACATCATCACAAACGCACGAGCTTTCAAAAGACAGAAATAAGGCGGAAAAGTATAATTAGCATTCATTAAACCACGAAGGCCATGCCAAAGCCCAAACCATTCAAAGTCAATTATTTTGAAAAGATAAAAAGCCGACAGTCAATATCAAATGACCCAAAATTGTGGGGACCCCCTCCCCCAAGCCAGAAAACGAAGATTTCAGTCTTGCACCAGAGGAAGAACTCGAGCCCTCAGCTCATCGACCCTCGCTTGAATCTGGGCCTCCTTGTAGACCAAGTCCACCAAGATGGAGATGCATTGTTGCACAAGGTCGAAGTTCAAGTGCTCAGCATCGGCGTAGTTCCTTATCGCAGACAAGTCAATCGCCAAGTCATCGTGCTCCCGGAGAGCCGTCCTGACCATCCTCCAAATGCCGGCACGACGATCCGGGTATTCGGCCTCCGCCAAGGGAATAAGCCAAGCCAGGAACCTCCTACTCTCCCTCTTCTCGTCCTTTAGGAAGTGGAGACGTTTCGAGAGGGACAGAAAGGAAGCAGCCAGAGAAGGCTCCGCCGCCTCCAGAACCGCCAATTCCTCCAGGAGGGAAGAATCGCCGATGTAGCCAGATATAGCCTCCTTGCGCTCATTGGAGATGCCCGCCATCGCCGAGATATTCTGCATAGCCCGGAGGATCGGGCGGGATTCAGCGCTAAGGCGAGTCAAGGCTTCAGCCACCTCATCGCACTGATTAGCAAGAGATGACCAAGCCTCGAGACGGTCCAGATCGTTTAAGAGCCGCCCCATGCAGTCACGAGCCGCGCGAAGGGAAGCACGGGTTATGACCATTGTCTGCTAAAGAACAAGACAGATGAACCCGTAAGGCAGTCCGACAGAAGAAAAATGCACAAAACCGCTCGCGCAAAGTCAGAAAAGCCGAGAAACAACACGCAAAGGTATGCTCGAAACAACACTTTAAAATCATCATTAGAATTGCCCATTAAACTAAAGCAGCCGGGGAGTCTCCCAAGTGTGTGAGACCCTACGCCTCCATGAGACGACTGGCACGCATGCGCGAACACGAAACAGAGGCATGGGGGTTCACGCCCTTTGGAGACACGACGGACCGCCGGTGCGAAACCCGCAGAAACCGCAGACTCCACCGAGGCCCACGGGTTAGGTGCGCGAGGTTTCACATACCCTGTTGATGCTCAAAGCAGATCTGGTTTAATAAGAGGGTGCATGAGACCCCACGCACCCGGAACAAATCCCAAATATCGTGAGCGACGGTCAAATGAACCCGCAAGAAAGTCTGTTAAGCCACGATAAGCGCACCAAGATAGGACACCAGAATTGGACAACTTCTCCAACTCAGAGATCAGCGCCTATTGGCCTGAACGCACCTTGCGATCGGGCCAATTGATCAAATCCGGAGGTGTGTGGGAGCCGGTTTACGTAACAGATTTAGTAAATTTCACCAAGTCCCAAAGTCGCACGCACAGAGCCCAGCGCGTCGAGAAAATCAGGCAAATTCACAAATCCGAAGGACATGACGCGCCGGGCCCAGCGCGTCCAAGAAATGGTAAATTACCTCAGCGCGTCAATTAAAAAAAAGCTTTCCCAGGCACGTGGGTACGCACTGGGACCAGCGCATCGAATAGTTCACAAGTACAACCGCGCTGGGCTCAGCGCGTCATGAAAAGGGGTTTTCTACAGGCACGAGAGGACGCACTGACCCTAGCGCGTCAATTAAATAGATGATTTCAAGTAAAAACAAAGCGCGGGCTCCTGCGCGTCCAGTTATTGTATGCGCCGCCTGTGGCGCGTTAAGAAAATCGTAAGAAAAACGAAGTCCAAGAATATTGGCCGCGCTATGCGCAGCGCGTCGATAAAATACGCAAGTTCGAATAAATCGACGCGCTACCTAATATTTCGATGTGCTGGCGATAATAAATCGATGCGCTGGAGAAAAAATCGATGCGCTGGCCGAGAGCTCTGGTCGTCGAAAATGAACAGTGAAATGACGAAATGACCAGGGATCCCCTATTTATAGTGGGACCCAGAAAATCCGATGCGTCGCAATGGATCGCCGCTCGTCCATCCCAACGCATCGGAGGGGCATCTGTTGGGGTCCCAAAAGTGAGGATCCCCGAAGTGATGATTCCGAATGCCGAAACCATCACGCGGTCGGATTTAGGGCCGGTGCATCGAAAATCGCAACACGAATCACGACACACGCATCAGATTTGCCTCGAGCATGAAATTGGACCGGTAGTGGACCCCACCGGACACCGTGACCAAAACTGTCCAAAATTGGGAAGATACCTCAATTATGAAGAAATAGGAGCAGTGCATCGGCATTCATCGCGATGCGGACCCCGCAAACCCCCCAATTTGCAAAACCCAAATCTGTGGGACACGAATGCGTCCAGCGCATCCAAAAAAAGGAATTTAAGGGCGCACTGCGTCCAGCGCATCCAAAAAAAGGAATTTAAGGGCGCACTGCGTCCAGGGCATCCAAAAAAAGGAATTTAAGGGCGCACTGCGTCCAGGGCATCCAAAAAAAGGAATTTAAGGGTGCACTGCGTCCAGCGCATCCAAAAAAGGAATTTAAGGGCGCACTGCGTCCAGCGCATCCAAAAAAGGAATTTAAGGACGCACTGCGCCCAGCGCATCCAAAAATTCACCCAGCGCATCCAAAAAATCAGTTAATTTCAGGACGCACTGACAACTGGCGCGTCCTGCAAACCAACTCGTGGACTCCGATCATTTCGCGACGCGCCGAGCGCATTTATCGACGCGCCGACTCATTTTCTCGACGCGCTACACGTGTCAACCGCTTATTGGACGACGATACTTATAAATACCCCGCCCACCACCTCATTTGCATCATTCAGCAAGAGAGAGAGAGGACCTCGTCGCCGGAAAACCTTTGCCGATCGCCGGAATCCTTCTCCGACCGCCGGAACCCCTCGCCGAAAATCGCACCTCCGATCATACCAGGTCTGGAGGAATAACTTAAGTCACCTTTTTCGATGCGCCGGTCCCAGCGCATCATAAAAGTGACCCAGCGCATCAGGAAAATCCTCGGCGGATTATGTGAACCATCAATCGTGGCATATTAAGGACGCATTGGCCCCAGCGCGTCGCAAAATAGCCCAGCGGATCAGAAAAATGCAAGTCATCGAGTGAAAGCTATTTTAAGGACGCACTGGCCCCAGCGCGTCGCGAAATAGCCCAGCGCATCAGGAAATTACAATTTTAGGACGCACTATCCCCAGCGCGTCGCAAAACAGGCCAGCGGATCGAAAAATTAGATTTTATGGACGCACTGGCTCCAGCGCGTCATAAAATTACCCGGCGCATCATGAAAATCATTTATGGACGCACTGGCCCCAGCGCATCAATAAAATCAGGCCAGCGGATCGCAAAATCAGCACTTTGCACATTCATTCCAGCACTCTTAAATCCTCATTTTATAACATTTTTAAGCCCCGTTTGAGCCTATTTTGGGTATTTCGAGCGTTCTGGACGCAATGGAGCAGTCAAACGACCCATCCGGGCTACCCAATGAGCAGAACGCAAGCCTTCGGAGTTCGATCCGACCCAACGAGCTGAATGGAACAATTCTCCCGAAAAGAGGCCGCCGGCGCCCAGAATCATACTGATGCATCATCATTACGTGTACTATCATAATATGACCCGAATCCAGGTCTGGACTAAGCAAAGGGGACTATGGTTAACACGATAAACCACACCAGGAGAGTTCTGAACTATCACACACAATCTGTTAAAAACTGATATTCCAAGAACAGTCGATGCCCTACCCATCAAACGGCATCCGCTGGTTGAGCTGCGCAGGTACACACAACTGTAGAATGGACTTCCCGAGGTCACCTGTCCCTACATTGACAGGCGCGGGCCCAGAGTCGTCCATCTCAGCCATAAACCCTGACAGTCTCAGCCCGGATCTCCGGTCAAAACATGGGACATAGACATCCGACTCGTACAAAGGTGGATCAGTCTATAACAAACACAGGTCTCCGCGACCATACAAATACAGGTCTCCGCGACCACCAAAACACAGGTCTCCGTGACCAATGAACTCTAAGACCATAGTCCCCGCCGACTAGTCTTTTGCCTTTTAATCAAGGGTCATCGATCATTCGATGTAATTAAGGGTTCGTGCCAGATCACGGCCTGGAATGTACAAGATCTCAGAATCTCTGGAATAAAATTCGCCTTGCGATATCTCTTCTTTTGTGTACTTTGGTGAATGCTTGTGATTGTCTACGAATGTTTCTATATTTAGAACCCCAGATCAGCAAAACACCACATTCCAGAGGATGTTCCTTTCCCTAGTTCTAACAGTAGTGAACATAAATATTAGCATATCTGCATAACCCCGGATATTGTCGACTCCTTTCCGGGAAGTTATCCCGTTCATTTTGTCGAATAGGGTTTGATCTTGAAGACGCTCGATTCTGCTCATTTGGAGTTCTCGAAATGTTTGCTTGGCCGTTCCATTGTGTCCGGAATGCTCGAAATACCCAAGACTGGTTCCAATAATCCTAAAAAAAATACTCAAAATCGGTCCCGGTACGCCTGCCAATATTATCTGCAAATTGGTTGATTTCAGGATGCGTGAGACCTGATTTACGGGTGCGTGAGGCTCCACGCACCTGTCAATTCGTCATAGATATCCAGACGATTTTGAGGGTGCGTTGGTGCATAATCAGGGTGCGTTAGTGCGTTTTACAAAATCTGATTTCTGCTGGATTTACAGATGCGTGGGGACTAAATTGACGGATGCGTGGTGCCCTTTTCTGGATGCGTAAGGTCCTTTTACAGGTGCGTTTTAAATGTATGCAATCCAGACCTTAGTAACGTGTCCGCACCCAAAATGGGATTCTGATGGACGGAGCGGTGGTTCCTGCGAGGGTTCCGGCGAGATTTTTTGGGTTTCCGGCGAGGGGCAGCTTTCTCTCTCTCGGTCTCTCTCTCGGTGTCTCTCGTAAATGAACGGGTGAGGGGTATTTATAGGTGAAGCCGACCAAGGGCAGGGTGCCACGTGTCACGCACCTGCTGGACACTTCCAACGCACCTGTTTATCTCATCGCAGGTCCGAAGATCACACGGGTGCGTGGGGTTCATTTGTCGGGTGCGTGAGGTTCCACGCACCTGGAAACTCTCTTAATCCGTCCATTGATTTATGGGGTGCGTTGGATTGCTTTCAAGGTGCGTTGGATGCGTGGGCCTCCTCGAGATGGTGGGCCAGCGTGATGTTTTTAAGGGTGCGTCGGTCTTCATTTACGGGTGCGTGAGGTTCCACGCACCTGTAAGTCGAGTGCCGAATTTTAGGGTGCGTCGGACACGTAAATGTGGGCTCCATCAATTAGGTTTTGATCTTTGGAGGGTTTGTGGGGCCCGTTTCGTCGCGCAACCACTTGCACTGTTCATCATAAATCATATAGGAGTCACGAGTCTGATTCCGAACAGTTCTGATCACGATGATCAGCGGGGTCCACTAATGAATTTGGCCAAGTCCGGGGGAGTCACATGCTCCTCCGTTTTACGTGCACCGGGAGGCATTCTCTGCGCGATCCCTTCAGGGGTATATGGTTATTTGGCCTATTTTAAGAGTGTCCACTATTTGGGACCCCAACAGATGCCCCTCCGGTGGGTTGCGGCAGGCGCGTGATTGGCTGGTGCGACACACCAGACTTTCCGGGTCCCACTATAAATAAATGAGTTAGCTCATTCTCGTCATTTCACTGTTCTTTGCCAGACCTCTCACATCAGGCCCACGCACCCTTTTATTCTCCAACGCGTCCAACAATTGCCCCCAACGCGCCCAATTAATCCGTACGCATCCACTTATTCGAGGTACAATTGATTTTAGTGGTGCGTGGGATGCATACGCACCCTGTAATTTCGAACCTCGGACTTGAGTTTTTTATATTTTATATTTATATATATTTTTTTTGGATGCGTGAACTGGCACGCACCTGTAAACCCCTTGGATTTCATGGACGTCCTTGGTTTTTTGGGTGCGTGGGGTCTACGCACCCTTCGTCAAATTGGTCAGGCCTTTTTGCCTCACGCATCATACAATTTGGGTTGAGTGCTCTTTTTAAGGGTGCGTGGGACGCAACGCACCCAGCTGATGAACGGCCAAAAGGAAGTATTTATTGGGTGCGTGAGGCCTTACGCACCCTCCGTCGATTTTTTTTGAGACGTTGCCCTTCACGCACCCGAAAATCGGGGTTTGTATGTTTTGAGGGTGCGTGAGGGTCCACGCACCAAAAAAAATGTGACATCCTTTCGAATTTCGGGGTGCGTGGACTCACGCATCCGGTTTCACAGAACTTGTAAAATTTTGTCTAAATAATTTTCTGCGAGGCTGGGCGTTTGAAGTGTATGAGTCCCTTAACCTCTGCCTCGTATTCGGGCACTCGTATTCAGACTTTTTAAAGAGGTGTAGGGTCTCATAGACTTTCGAGCTTTTCTAGATCGCACTAGTTTTAGAGGCAATTCCCATGGTGACCTTAAGTAACGTTTCGAGTGTACCTGAGCATGTCTTCTCGCCTCTGTCTTTACTCGATCTAGCTTTTCCTGCTTCTTATTTTCTCTCTTTTATTGGGCTGCCGTATTGGTTCACCAGCCTTGTTTCTTAGCAGACGATGGTCGTAACTCGCGCTTCTCTCCGTGAGGCCCGTGGTTGTCTGGGGCGACTTCTAGATGCTTTAGACCGCCCCGAGGCTTGGTCATCTCTTGCTGGTCAATGCGATGAGGTGGCCGAAGCCCTGACTCTTCTTGGTGCCGAATCCCGCCCCACTCTCCGAGCTATGCAGAATATCTCGGCGATGGCCTCCATCTCAGATGAGCGCAAGGAGGCCGTCTCTAGCTTCATCGGCGATTCTTCCCTTTTGGAGGAATTGGCGGTCTTGGAGGCGGCGGAGCCTTCTTTGGCTGCTTCTTTCCTATCTCTCTCAAAGCGTCTCAACTTCCTAAAGGAGGAGAAGAGGGAGAGCAGGAGATTCCTGGCTTGGCTTATCCCTTTGACGGAGGCCGAGTACCCGGATCGTCGTGCCGGCATTTGGAGAATGGTCAGAGCGGCTATTCGGGAGCACGACGACCTGGCAATTGACTTGTCTGCGATAAGGAACTATGCCAACGCTGAGCACTTGAACTTTGATCTCGTGCAACAGTGCATTTCCATTTTAATGGACTTGGTTTTCAAGGAGGCCCAGATTCAAGCGAAGGTTGATGAGTTGAGGGCTCAGGTTCTTCCGCTGACGCAGGACTGAGGCCCCTGCTCTCTGGTTTCGGGGGAAGAGTCCCCACAATTTTGGAGTCGTCTTACATTTGACTGTTGTTGCTTCATTTAAACATTTGTTATTAACAATTTAGCCATGTGGAATGGCCCTTATGGTTGACGAATATTAATTCATACTTTCTCTTCTTTTTTTTTTCGCTTCACTTTTGTCTTTTCCTGCCTGTATGTTTTGTGACGATGATGTTGCGGTTGCGAATATCGTTCGTTTCATTTCTTTCATTGATTTTGAGTGTGTTCCGCAGTGGTTCATGCCGACGCTTGTGCTTTGTTCATTTCCTGGTTTTGTGTCTGTCTTTTATGAATGGTTTGACCAACCTTGTGTAAGCATTTCTCCTTTACTTTGTACCTGAGTTTTGCATGTCGTTTGCAGATTTATCATGGCCAGCGATCCTTCACGGGCCGGTCCTTCGGGTCCTCCCCAGACTCCTTCCAAGCGTAAGCGTGCTGCTGCCAAGCAGGTAGTCAGACCGTCCGCTGAAAATCCCCAATGGTTTCTTCCTCCCGAGACGTTCAACTTTTATGAACGCATCCTCACCTTGCCAAAGGATATACAGAAGAAAATCCTTTGTGATAGGATCGTGCCGCCTCCCCCAGACAGGGGCACACAGGAGCAATGGGATGCATGGTACGCTCCTCTCTGAGGGTTCCGGAGTGACTGGGCAACGGGTTCTAAAGAGGGCGAGGCTAGCCCGTCGATCCCTTCCCAGTCTACCAGGCGCGGCCGCCCTAAGAGGGCTGGCAAAGGTGCCAAGCAAGTATACTTAGAGAATCAAACCAAGTCCCGATCGGACAAGATGAAGGTGGCCTGGTCTAGCGCCAAGCTTGTCACTGCGCCACTCGTGGTGAGGAATCCCTACACTCGGGAGTATATTCGTTATGCGAAGAGCTATCAACGGCAGCGGTCTCTCCCGAGCATTGAACCATCCGATATCTGTAGGAGCGATTCCTTCTACGGTGTCGATGTTTGGACATCCGGCCCGGCGTCATTCCTCAGCTGTTCTCTCTCCAAGAACGGGAAGCAGCAGTCAGTTTTGGGTGTGAAGGATATGATTTTCCTATAGCCGAATCATGATCCCCATCAGCCCTTTCCCAGACATTATTTCGAGACTCTGCGCCAGAGGTTTCATCATCTGGGGGATACTGAGGTCTGGTTGTCCAGAGCGTTTCGGACTCGCGGCCACCTGGTTCTTCATTCGGGCTACGAGGCGTGGGCGAACCGGATCTTGGAGCAACACAAGGCGACCCTACGGGCAGTGGGTCTGTACAAGGCGATCGAAGCGACATCGAGCTACTTTTGTCGAGAGCCCTGGGTATACAAGGGCTTCCTCAATCACTGGTGCTCCATCACCAATTCGTTCCACATGCCATGCGGCGAGATGAGCATCTCACTCTGGGATCTCAACAGGATCGCGGGGCTCCCCCTTCGCGGGAGGATCTATGATGAATGGGTCCCGAGCGACGACGATCTGTCGCGAAAGAAGAAAGGTGTCAATGAAGGCTTCTTCTCCGAGGCCTGCTACGAGCTGTTTGCCGAACTACCCCAATTTTGGGGTCTCAAAGATAAGCTTCTGTTCGAGGACTGGTTGGTTTATTTCAGCCATGGCTTGAAGTAAGTTCTCTGTAACGGATTGTGCCTTACTGTTCTGTCGCGCTTCTTTCTTTCTGTTAACGCTCTATCCTTTCCCTTGTTCAGCTTGGACTATGAGGCCTTCGACGAGGGTCGTGGTGATAAGGCGATGTTGGAGAAACGAATGAGGGAGAACTTCCCGCGCCCCAACAAACTATCCCCTTCCTGCGAGCTAGCCGGCTTCCTGGCATATTGGCTCAGTTGCGTGGCGTTCCCGAGCTCCAAGCAGGCCGATAACGTCAGAGTGTCTTGCTTTGCCGTCGCAGGGGCCCTGGCGAACGGTCACCGGTACGCGCTGGCTCCGGCGGTCTTATGCTCTATATACCGAGCATTCGGTTATGTCATCAGTAACAAGGAGCGCGCTGCTTACGGTATGAACTCCGCTTACTGCGGATGGCACTTTTTCTCGGGATGGCTCGGGGTATACTTCCCTTGGGTCTATGGTGTAAGGCGCGAGGATTACATCAGAGAGGGGAAGCTCCTGCTACACTTTTTCCAGAAGAAGAAGATGATCAGCCATAACTTGAACACCATCGAAGACAGAATCGCGGGGCTTGATGACATGTACTTCTATCATTTCTCTGGTACCCGTAGTGAAGACTCGATCTTGTGCACGGACGACGATAGTATTGATTATCACGAGCGTTCCTTCCTGATCGCGATTCGTCCTTCGTCACTGCCGCTCCACGAAGGGCTGGAATTCTGGAGGGAGCCTTATTATCCAAATCGTTTCGCCCGTCAATTCGGGTATGACCAGGGAGTGCCAGCGACCCTAGAACTGGTGACGCGCGAGCAGCGGGCGTATGGTGTTGGGCCTATTCACTGGAAATGGCTGTGGCGACAACTTCTGCTGACCGGAACTGGCTGTTCCTTCGTGATCCCGGGGACGCAGTGTTTTGCCGGGGCCACCTTTGGGTGGATGAGATGGTGGGCCCATCAATACGCGCTGGTGCGGAATAGAATGCTCATTACCGAGCCCGTCTTCATTACGCCTCCCATCGTTACACCTATTTCTGCCAACGGGCTTGGCTATGTTTCGGAGAATCTTCATCAGCCCGCAGTGCCAGGCACGGAGAGATTGCAAACCTCCCTGAACGTGGTGATCGACCATGAGAAGCCGGAGCACACTCTGGAAGGCTGGATCGCCTATGGGGAGAGGATTGTGACGGCGGTGGGGCCAGAGTTCCCGTCTCTCAGCCCTATCGACGAGTTGCCTGCCGGAGGCGATGTCCTGAGAGGGGGGAATGACGGTGATGATGGCGAAGAAGACAACGATGATGACGAGGGCATGGCTGAAGCCAGGGATGAGGGAGATGACGCTGCCACGGAGGGCGATGGTGGTGATAGGGACAGCGATGATGCTATAGGCGGAGCTGACGAAGGTAATGACGGTGCGGGAGGTAGTGGAGGCGGAGGCTCAGTGGGTGATAGTGGTGATGATGGTGGCGATGAGGGCGATGAGGGCGATAATGGTGGTGAGGGTGTATGGGTTGAGCGCGCCGGCCCTCGGGTGAAAACTGGTCCTCGCCTTCCCATTGTTTATGGCGGCAAGAAAATAAAGGATTTGTTGGAACTGCGCAGAACCGTGCACTTGCGGGAGCAGCTTGCGAAAGAGGCTGACGATACTCTGATCGTTAACACAAGAGAAGCCAGGGAAGAGGGTGAGCTAAGCTCTCAAGCCAACCTGGGCGAGGGCTGCCCTGCCCGAGGGAGCGATGAGAATGAGCCTGTTTACGATAAGCCCATCCCTGAAGAGGACGCGGGGGCAATCTTCATGGATTTGGATGATGAGGCGCCTGCCGAGTCTGTCCCTCCCCCCAATCCTTCTGTGGTGGGCACTGAAACTCAAGGCGGGGTTCCGGAAGCGATCGTCGCCATGGCGGAAGAGGTTGCGGTTCCTGCTATTGAGCTATGCGCTCCTGAGCCTGTTGTGGGGGCCCCTCCTGCTGCTGAACCGTTGTTGGTTGAATCTGCTGTTGAAGCCCCACCTGTTGCCACGTCATTGCCAGCCGAGTCTGCTACTGCAATTCCTCCTGTTGCTGGGCCAGTGCCTGATGCAAATATTCCCGAGGTCGTGGTGATATCCTCCCCGGAATTGCCCGAACCATTGACTAAGGGAACAACGGAACCGGCCCCAGTGTCACCTGTGCCTACCACTTCATCCAGCGTCGCTGCCGTTGCCATTCCTGACGTTGCTGGTATGTCATCCGCTTTTACTGTCCTGACTGCTTCTTTTCTGACGATGGTTTTCTTGTATTAACACTTTTTACTCTCTGTGCCAGCAGCCTCTTCCATCGGTGCTTCAGCGCCTACGGCGTTGCCTGAGTCATTCGTCTCATCCCTTCAGGGTCTGTCGAAGACCAAGGCAAACCTTCTCAAGGGCCTTCTGTCTGACATCGCCGACTCTTTAAGACATGAGGAGGAATGGCCTGTCTTAGATGAGGCGTTGCAGGCACTAGGGCTTAACGCTGCCTGGCTCGTGATTGACTTGTCCTCCGTGGTCGGTCAGGTGACCCTGTTTAAAGAACGGGTGGCCCAAGAATTCGAGGCGAAAAGCCTTCAAACTGACCCTTCCACTGAGGACAAACGCGGTCGCTTGCGGTCCCTTCTCCCAAAACTGGAATTACACGAGGCAGGGGTGGCTGCGGTGAAGAAGGACTGGCAGGCTGTTGATGATGGGTGTCAGGCGGCCACTGTTCGTTTGGCAGAGATAGACAACGAGGTGGCTCGACTGCAGGCCGAGCGCTCGATCGTCCACCTCAAACTATCCAAGCTCACCGGTCAGAGGGCTCGTTTGCAATCTTCCCTTGATCAGCAGGAGGCGGAGCGCGATGTCGTTAAAGCCCAGGTTGTGGAGTTGGAGCAGTCTCTCAGGGACATTCCCGATCCTGCTCTAGTTCTAGCTGAGGCCGAGGTGGCACGGAAAGCGGTTGAGGAGTCTGCAGCAGGCTTGTTAGATAAATGTTTAAAAACTTTGAACGGTTGAGCTGCAGTGACCTCCATTTGTACTTAATACCGATTTTAGAACACGTTGTAACAAATATTGTGTCAAAATGCACACTATTGTAGTTTTAGGTGCATGTTGTACTACTAGGTCTTTTGCAAATTCATTTTTTGAATGCGAATTGAGTGAGTCATTTGGGAAGAGTGTCCCCCTTTTAGGACCCAAACCTGTTGTGCTTGTATGAACAGGGATGCGATCGAGCTTTTACTAAGGGCTTCCCCCTTTCTTAGTTGCCTTTCAGGGCAAGGCGTTATTTCTGACGTACTCTGGGCCTTGATGACTTCCTGATACCTGTGGAAGAAAAGGTAGACAATTAGTATTTTGCCCCGGCCCTTACGCGATATCATTTCTTTTGGTATTTTCTACATCACATCATCCCTCTAATGGGGCGTTTACAAAATATAATGACAGACTCCTTTCAAGTATAATATCTTTTCAAGAACCGACCGTTCACCAGCGTACTGACGCCCTGTCCTTTGCAATCTATCACCCGATAGGCTCCATTGGAGTATACCTCATCAATTATGCATACTGGATCCCACTTCGAGTCGAATTTACTTTTTGGGCCTTGCATCAGTGCCGGACGTTTCATCATCAGCACCAAGTCGCCCCTCTTAAATGACCTTCCCCGGACTCGTTTATCGTACGAAGCTGAGATTCGCTTTTGATACATTTCAAGCCTTTGCTAAGCGGCGAGTCTCTTCTCATCCAGGTCGTCAAGCTCGATCATTCTGATTTTATCATTGTATTCGGTTGTCAGGGAGTGTCGGAGCGCAACCCATAACGACTCCACCTGCATTTCCATCGGGATCACGGCTTCCGTACCGTACACCAATGAGTAAGGTGTGGCTCGAGTGGCTGTGCGGTACGTGGTCCTATATGCCCACAGTGCTTCGGGTAACCGTCTGTCCCAGTCTTTCTTATTCTCCGCCACCATCTTCTTCAGGATCTTTACGATGGTCTTGTTGAACGCTTCGGCTAACCCGTTCGCAGGAGGGTAGTAGGGTGACGAGTAGCGATGCTTGATCTTGAATTTCGCGCATAGCCTATCGATAGTGTCATTTTTGAAGGGTGTCCCGTTGTCGGTGGTGATTCTTTCAGGGGTACCGTGTCGGTACAATATGGAATGACGGATGAAACTTTCGACGTGTCTGGCTTTCACGTTCCTTAAGGCAACGGCTTCGGCCCATTTAGAGAAATAATCGGTTGCAGCAAGAATGTACTGATGCCCTTGAGAGGATGGCGGATTGATCGGCCCTATCATGTCCATGCCCCAGGCGGCGAAAGGCCAAGATATCATTGACTGATGTAGGTCTTCTGGTGGTGAGTGTATTATATCTGCATGTATCTGGCATTGATGGCACTTTCTGACGTAGTCTATTGCGTCTTTCATCATTGTGGGCCAATAGTACCCCATATGTCAGACACGGTGATGCAAGTTCCTACCCCCTTGGTGAGCGCCGCACTCCCCTCCGTGTGCTTCTTTTAGCATGGCGTATGCCTCGTCCTGGTCTAGGCAGCGTAACAACACTCCCTCGTACGAGTGCTTGTACAGGGTGTCACTCTGCATTATGAACGAGCCGGCACGTCTCCTGACCTGAGTGCGCATTTTGGGCTCTTCCGGTAAAAACGCGTACCTCAAGTAGTCGACGAATGGTCTCTTCCAGTCGTTTTCTCCTGTGATTTCAAAGCAACAAATAGGGTTTACGCTCGATTCATTGCTGAGCGGTAAGGTAGTTGGCAAGATCCTTCTTTCTTCGATCGTTACTTGAAGAGGGCTGCCTCCAGGATTAACCAGGGCAGCGGCCAGGCTGGCTAACGCGTCGGCCTGTATGTTCTCTTGCCTTGGTATATGTGAAATGCTGCCATTGCGAAACTGATTAAACAATGATTGGGCTTGGCGGCAGAAGGGTGACAACTCGGGCTTGCGAACCTCATATTCCGTTGTTAGCTGTCTGATGACTAGCCTAGAGTCGCCGTATATTTGTATTGCCTTGATACGCATCTCGAGGGCGAGCTGTAGTCCGATAATAAGGGCTTGGTATTCTGCTTCGTTGTTGGTACAAGCCGGCACGATCGTGAACGCATAGGACAGTAGATCCCTCTGCGGGCTAATGAATATAATTCCTGCTCCTGCCCCTGTGGACCTAGCGGCTTCGTCGAAGTACATTTGCCATGGTCGCGGTTCTTCGATTATCATAACCTGGTCGTCTGGGAGATCGCACTCCATTTCTTCCTTGCTTGGAACGGGGTGCGCGGCGAGGAAGTCTGCGATCGCTTGTCCTTTAACAGCTCGGGCCGGGACATAAGTGATATCAAATTCTGAAAGGAGGAGAGCCCATTTTGCTAAGCGTCCGGACAACATGGGCCGGTTCATGAGAAATTTAATCGGGTCAGCCTTGGATATCAACGTTATCTGATGCGAGAGGCAGTAATGCCTAAGTTTCTACACGGCGAAGATGAGGGCTAGACATATCTTCTCGATTACTGAATAGTTAAGCTCGGCCCCTACTAACGTGCGGCTTAAATAATACAGCGCGTTCTCCTTTCCTTCTTCATTTTTCTGTGCCAGGAGCGCCCCTAGCGAGTTATCACCCGCTGCAATGTATAGGATCAGCGGTTTACCCTTGATTGGGGCAGCAAGGACCGGCGAATTCCCGAGCATTTCTTTTAGCGAATCAAAAGCTTTCTGGCAGCGGCGTCCCATTCGAACTTGACATTTTTCTTGTTGAGTCGGGAGAACGGCTGACAACGACCAGCTAGGTTTGAAATGAATCTCCTCAAGTATGCTACGCGGCCCTGGAAGCTTTTCAGCTGCTTCAGGTTCTTTGGAGGCGGCATTTCTATGATGGCTTTGATTTTGGCGGGATCGATTTCTATGCCCCTGTGTCTGACCACGAAACCCAGGAATTTGCCGGACGCAACTCCGAATGCTCATTTTAGCGGATTCGTGCGGAGACTCTTCTTACGCAATCGTTGGAACACTTGCCTTAGGTGCTCCCTGTGCTGCTCGTGATCGGTCGACCTGACGACTAAATCGTCTACATAGCATTCGATGTGTTTATGCATCATGTCCTGAAATATGACGTGCATTGCGCGCTAGTAGGTTGGCCCTGCATTTTTTAATCCTAAGGGCATTACACGGTAGCAGTAGATGCCGAGAGTTGTGCAGAAGGCCGTGGCTTCTTCATCTTCTGGGGCCATGCGGATTTGATTGTACCCTGAATACCCGTCCATGAAAGACATCACTGCATACCCCGTCGTGCTGTCAATCAACATCTCAGGAATCGGGAGGGGAAAATAGTCCTTAGGGCATGCTTCATTCAAGTTTCGAAAATCAACACATATTCGGATTTGTCCGCTCTTCTTCTTGACTGGCACGATGTTTGAAATCCACCGAGGGTACTTCACTTCTCGAACGAACCCAGCCTAAATTAGTCTCTTGACTTCTTCCTCAATCTTTGGTATAATGTCCGGATGAAATCGTCGTTGCGGCTGTTTTACCGGCTTCTTCTCCTTCATGATACTTAGTTTGTGCATGGCAATCGTCGGGCTGAGCCCGGGCATTTCTGAATACGTCCAGGCAAAGATATCTTTATTTTCCTTTAGCAGCTGCAGGTATTTCTCCTTCTCACCTTCCGGGACGTTTTTGCTCAAGTATGTATTCTTGGGTTCTTTGGGGGTGCCTAGGTTTATCTCCTCGAGTTCGTCGATCGTTGGCTGTCCGCCATCTTCCAGTTGCACAGGCGCGATACTTGGCTGGACCACATCGACAGGCTCTTGTGACTGGGTTTCCTCTGCTGGGCCGATGGTTACCATGTTCACAATTGCCCTAGCCCCTAGGCCCTCTCCATTGCGGTAGATTCGCCTCTGTTCTTCAAATGGAGCCAGCAACCTCCTCTCTGTGTCTGCGCTTCGGTCAGGGAATCCCATATTCTTCATGATTTTTCGGCTGGCTCTGCTATATCTCTTTTCTTCTATTGGTCGAGGTTGGGCGAGCCCCCTTTCTTCCCCTCTTTCTTCTGATGGCGCTGGCCGGCTCGGCGCTAAGTGAAATCTGATGTCTTTCTGGGTGATATCTCTTGACGGCACGATGAACTGGCTTGGGGCTTTTGGAAAGGGTTTGGCCCTTCCCATCTTGGGTACCGGTACGTTGAAGCTGGACTTGAGCACGCTCTTGTCTTGATCTGAGATTAACTTTAGCACAGACTGCCCTGGCTGACGTAAATGTTGCGGTATTACGTAAAATTTCTTCGTGATTGGCCGAGAGTGACTCTCCGTAGGATGTCGAGATTCCCCTTGGGTGGCATTTTGAGGTTCACTTCCCCGCACGAACTTCTCTATTCGAGTTTTCACCATCCGCCCCTTCTCTGATACCTTGTTCCTTTCGCTGGCTTCACTGCCGTCGGCCAGGCTGTAGTATTTTGCATCGGCTAAAAACGATTCGGCTATCGTATATGGCTTTGGATCCGCCGTGACCTGTACTGAATTCCGTCTCTGTTGTATTTAAAACACTGGTGATACGTCGAGGGGATTATGCGATTTTGATGAAGCCAAGGCCTTCCCAGAAGGAGGTTGTATGTTGTCACTGCATCGATTACCTGACACGTCACTTTTGTAGTTAGTCCTTCAATCTCTAACATTACCGTAATTGACCCGAGCGTGCGCTGACTGTCTTGATTGAAACCTTGAATCATCATAAAACTTGGGCGCAACACCGATTGCATATAGCCTAGCGTCTGTAATGTTCTCAAGGGCATGATATTTACGGCCGACCCGTCGTCCAACATACATCTCTTGACCTCGGTATCCCTGATTATTCCTGTGACCATTAGTGGACGGTTATGGTTTGTGGTTTCTACCGTGCGGTCTTCTTCTGAGAACGTGATGGTCGAAGGGTGATTAACGGGCATGACTTGCGACACCGGCACATACCCTTCCCAGAATTTATCTGAATCTTTCATTTCTTCTTCTATCTCTATCATCGTGACTTCCCTGATTTCATTGTCAAGCAAGGCGTTGATTAATATTTCCTTATATACTTTTGAAAGGCATAGGGCATCGTATATACTCAAGCGGGCGGGGACCTTTCGTAGGTGCGATACAATGTCATACGCCACTGACCTAGGGTTTGGCTGACTGGTCGTAGCTTCGGCGACCTTCTCTTTTGACTTTTGCATGCGGGGTCTTTCCTGCGATCTGTCGGGGGTGCCGTCTTCCGGTACTGGGTTGTCTGGTCTGGGGAGAGTACGGTCAGGCATTTGCCTTCCTGACCGTAGGATGACTGCGTCGACTTCCCTCTCTACTACTTGCGGCGTTTCTTCAGGTGATGCTTGTTCGGCGAATGACACCATTCCGCAGCGGGCTGTGATCATCCTGAGTTGCCCATGCCCCTGCGATTTTACCCCTCTGTTCTTCTTCCGCCTTGCGAGCTTCCGTCCGATCTCAGGTCTTTTCTTACTACTGGCCGGGGTCCGTGGTTCCTTCGGCTTAGGGAGCGGGGTTGATTGGCCGGTTTCTCCCTCTATCGGGGCTGTTGAGATTGCCCCGACTGTCTCCTTCACTGTCTCGGGTGCCTTCATGCTGATGACCCCTTGGTTGATCAATCACTGTATCCTTCCCTTTAGGGAAAAGCAATCTTCCGTCTGATGACTGATGCACCGATGATATTTGCAGTATTTGGGATCGTTTGTTCGTCCGACCTCGTGGGGACGAATCGGCTCTGGTTGGCGTATCAGGCCCTCTTCAATTAACTGTTCCATGATCGAAACTAAATCGGCCATATCGAATGTGTAGGGGCCGTTCGCCTTTTCTCTTTCGGCTATAGATACACGTTTGGGCACATAGGGCCTTTTACCCTTATCTGGTACATCTGCCGTCTTCGCCTCTGTCTCGTGATTCATGGCGGGACGCTTTCGGTCTTTCGGATCCCTGCTCCTGTCGATCTGATGGGTCTCAACTACTCTTCCTGTTTCTCTTTTCTGTCTCTCGGGCCTGAAGCTTACTCGAGATGCTGCCTCCTCTACCAAGTGTGCTTTTGTTGCTAATTCACGAAAGGAGTTGAAGGTGTTGCCTGACAGGACATACGAAATCATTGGGTCCAAGGCCCTTAGACACATTTTCATCTGCTCGCCTTCGCTGGGTAATTCTCGACATTGGGCTGCTGTGGTTCCCCATCGGTCGATGAACTTTTCAACTGGCTCGCCATTTCTCTGTCTGACCATTGCAAGGTCCGTTAACGAGATTTCTCTCTCTGTTGTGAAGAACTTTGAAATAAAGGCATCTTGCATCTGCTCCCATGTTCTCACAGAGCCGGCTGGTAGTGACATGTACCATTGGAAAGCCTTTCCCGTCAGGGTGGATCCAAACAACCGCATGCAGTATTGCGGGACCGCAGACCAGTTTCCCAATGTAGTCAGGAAGTGGGTGATGTGCTCCTCTGGCGACCCTCTGCCGTCGAATCTTTCAAAGTCCGGGCACTTAAAGTTGGCTGGGAATGGTACCTCCTCCACTTCTGGTGGGTATGGGACTCGATATTTGTAGCTACCTTTCCTCTCTTTCTCCTTTTCCTGTTGCATCATATGGGCTATTGTTTGGGATAACTCTTCTCGTGATACATGAGATGTGGCAAGCGGCGCACGTCCTACTGGCGTGACTCTGGGTTGGATGGGTGGCTCTGGCTCAACCGGACCTTCTGCTGCGCCTTGAGACTCCTCTGCCGACTGACGGGTGGGCGGCGCGGTACTTCTGGTGGTGTTTTGCGCTATCAGAGTGGTCAAGGCCTCCTGGATGGCCTTCATTCGCTTGTTTGTCTCGCGGTTAGCTTCTACCAACCTGTCGATCTGATCCTGTAACGGTGGCAACTCTTCTGTTTCGTATAGTTCTTCCTCTGTCTCTGCGGCCACCTGCACCATTACTACTTCTGCCAGCTGAATTTTTCGAACCGAGCTTTGTCTCTGTACGAGGGTTGTCCCTGGCTTGGATTTTTTACTCACAAGCCCAATGGTCCTTTGCGGGGTGCGAAAGGTTTTAGACAAGGGTGGGAACTGCTCCACCTTCATTGCGAGCATTGCGGGCTCAGCTGGCGCAACCCTTCTGTCGATAAGGGTCTTCTGCCCCTGCTTTGGCTGCCACTGTCTCTTATTTATAGGGCAAGGTTTTGTGATATCCGCCTTCGTATATGCTGCTAAATCAGCCGCTTTCTTCTGTTCTTTCTTTTGTCTGCGCGTTTCGACCAATTGCCATCCTGAACTAGAGGCAATTGTCGTGATCGTGGTGAAACGAGGGAAGCTGAAGCCTCCGGTGGCGAGGAAAGTGCACAAACTGGTCATTGGGCACGCCATTTATTTCATCTGTCCTAGTGTCTTGCTAATTCGTAGTGTCATAAAAATCGTTAGAACAGTTTACACGTACGATCCGGAGTATGAGCCCACTCGATTGCAGTGCATAGACCGGCAGGGGTAAGCAAAGACGAAGGCAAATACGTGTATTTGTGGAATGTGTGGGTTCGAAAACCTTTTTAAATGTTTGTTGCCTTAAAGATGAAGGGAAGAACGTTCCCGTTGAGAGTCGCCAGTTTGACGCCCGAGGACGCCTAAACATTACGCCTTGCGGTAACTCTTCTTATGCGTGAATTCATGTTTGCAAAGGACTAATCTTAGAGTGTTCTTATACTCAGAGCAAACCAGAGATTCTGGGTTCGATCCCCAGCAGAGTCGCCAGTTTGTTAGAACTAGAGAATGAACATTCTCTGGAATGTTGTGTTTTGTTGCTCTGGGGGTTCTGAGTAATGGAAACATTCATAGACAATCACAAACATTCACAAAAATACGCAAGAGAAGAGATATCGCAAGGCGAATTTTATTCCAGAGATTCTGAGATCTTGTACATTCCAGGCCGTGGTCTGGCACGAGCCCTTAATTACATTGCATAATCGATGACCCTTGATTAGAAGGCAAAAGACTAGTCAGCCGGGACTAGGTTTTTTAGAGTTTATGACTATGGGGCCTATATTTGTTTTACTGTACTAAACCACTTTGCGTTAGTCAGATGTCTATGTCCCATATTTTGACCGGAGACCCGGGTTAGGACTGTCAGGGTTTATTACTGAGATGGACGACTCTGGGCCCGCGCCTGTCAATGTAGGGACAGGTGATCTCGGGAAGTCCGCTCTGCAGTGGTGTGTACTTGCGCAGTCTAACCGGCGGGTACCGTTTAAATGGGTAGGGCATCGACTGCTGCATCGTGGCAGTTGAGTAATTGGTTTATAAGGGATTGAAACTCTTCGACACGGTTTATTGTGGTAATCAAGGCCCGGCGGGGCTAGCTTTTAGCACAAATCGGATCATGCCTTTGTAGTGAACATAAATATTAGCATATCTGCATAACCCCGGATATTGGCGACTCCTTTCTGGGAAGTTATCCCGTTCATTGCGTCGAATAAGGTTTGATCTTGAAGACGCTCGATTCTGCTCATTTGGAGTTCTCGAAATGTTTGCTTGGCCGTTCCATTGTGTCCGGAATGCTTGAAATACCCAAGACTGGTTCCAATAATCCTAAAAAAAATACTCAAAATCGGTCCCGGTACGCCTGCCAATATTATCTACAAATTGGTTGATTTCAGGATGTGTGAGACCTGATTTACAGGTGCGTGAGGCTCCACGCACCTGTCAATTCGTCATAGATATCTAGACGATTTTGAGGGTGCGTTGGTGCATAATCAGGGTGCGTTAGTGCGTTTTACAAAATCTGATTTCTGCTGGATTTACAGATGCGTGGGGACTAAATTGACGGATGCGTGGTGCCCTTTTCTGGATGCGTAAGGTCCTTTTACAGGTGCGTTTTAAATGTATGCAATCCAGACC
Source organism: Liriodendron chinense (assembly GCA_003013855.2). NCBI lineage: Eukaryota > Viridiplantae > Streptophyta > Magnoliopsida > Magnoliales > Magnoliaceae > Liriodendron > Liriodendron chinense. The sequence goes on from ML058479.1 coordinate 1,993,511, forward strand.
TTAGTAACGTGTCCGCACCCAAAATGGGATTCCGATGGACGGAGCGGTGGTTCCGGCGAGGGTTCCGGCGAGATTTTTTGGGTTTCCGGCGAGGGGCAACTTTCTCTCTCTCGGTCTCTCTCTCGGTCTCTCTCGTAAATGAACGGGTGAGGGATATTTATAGGTGAAGCCGACCAAGGGCAGGGTGCCACGTGTCACGCACCTGCTGGACGCTTCCAACACACCTGTTTATCTCATCGCAGGTCCGAAGATCACACGGGTGCGTGGGGTTCATTTGTCGGGTGCGTGAGGTTCCACGCACCTGGAAACTCTCTTAATCCGTCCATTGATTTGTGGGGTGCGTTGGATTGCTTTCAAGGTGCGTTGGATGCGTGGGCCTCCTCGAGATGGTGGGCCAGCATGATGTTTTTAAGGGTGCGTCGGTCTTCATTTACGGGTGCGTGAGGTTCCACGCACCTGTAAGTCGAGTGCCGAATTTTAGGGTGCGTCGGACACGTAAATGTGGGCTCCATCGATTGGGTTTTGATCTTTGGAGGGTTTGTGGGGCCCGTTTCGTCGCGCAACCACTTGCACTGTTCATCATAAATCATATAAGAGTCACGGGTCTGATTCCGAACAGTTCTGATCACGATGATCAGCGGGGTCCACTAATGAATTTGGCCAAGTCCGGGGGAGTCACATGCTCCTCCGTTTTACGTGCACCGGGAGGCGTTCTCTGCGCGATCCCTTCAGGGGTATATGGTTATTTGGCCTATTTTAAGAGTGTCCACTATTTGGGACCCCAACAACCACTATGCCGAAGAAGAACGTGCCTTACTCCAAGAGGCACCAGTCGCTCGAACAGATCATTCAGGACTGGACGAGTTGCGGGAGCAGTTCCAGATCTTGCAAAATCAACTTCAGCGACAACAAGGAATCGATCTACCCTCGACCAAGTTCAGAGACTTGTGTCCTTTCCCAGATGCTCAAGTACCTCAAAACTTTGAGGTTCCAAAATTCAAAAGATACGATGGCAGCGGTTGTCCCACAGCACATCTCAAGGCCTTCTGTGGAGAACTGAGTGCAATCTCAGGAAATGAAGGGGCCCTCATTCGTTTGTTCCAAAAATCTCTGAAGGGCGATGCCCTAGATTGGTACACTTCATTGGACTGCCACCGCATCAGGACATGGGAACAGCTTTCCCAGGCTTTCGTCGACAGATTCGCGTATAATCTCAACATGGCACCCAGAAGAGCCGACCTTGCGGCTCTCAGACAAAGGAGTGATGAAACACTATCAGCTTATGTGGGTCGTTGGCGAGCTATGGCAGCTCGAATGCGAACGCCTATCGACGACGAAGAACAAATCTCCATGATTGTTCATTCAACATATCCAGGCATATCCGAGTATCTCATCTCGCATCCATATGCGAATTTCTCACAATTGATCCGTGCTGGAGAGCAAGTCGAAGCAGGAATCCGCGCCGGGATGATCTCCCCATGGCCTCATCAAGCCACTCCAATCAAAAGGAACAGAGTGGAGGGAAGACCTATCGGGCACGGGAATGGAAACCGCAGTGGTTCTCCTCCCCGCCCAACAGAGTTAAACAACATCAACACCACTGCTCAAGGAAATCAACATGCTCCCCCACAGGGACGTCAACAGTATCAGCAGAATCAAGTTCAGCATCAGCCTCAGCGGTATCAGCCACAACCGAATCCTCAGCCACAACCACCTCGACAACAGCAGCAGTTCAGGGGAAATGGCCAATACTCATACCAGAACAGGCAGAATTACAGGGAGTTCAGGAAGTTCACTCCACTCAGTCAACCACTTAGTCAAATCATGACTACGCTGGTACAAAAGCAGTTACTCACTCTGATGACACCTAGGCCTCCTCCTCATCCTCTGCCAGCAAACTACCGAGAAAACGAGTACTGTGCCTATCATCAAGGGCGTGGCCACGCCACTGATCGATGCTTCACTTTGAAGAACGCCATACAAGATCTGATTGATGACCGCAAGATTGTCATCTCAGTCCCTGGAACTCCTGCAGCAGCTCCCACCAACATTCTTCAGAATCCTCTGCCTCAACATCAGACGGACCCCAGTTCATCTCGAGGTCCCACCGTCAATAGTATAGAAGAAGAAGAACGCCTCGATCGCTTCTTCTCCCCCATCCAATCCATTCATGCCTACACCTATGGGCCAACAAATCCTCCTCCAATCTTGCAAGGGGCAAGTCCCTTTTTTCCTTCAATCTCCGAGCCAGTAGTACTCGAAGGAGCACCTACATATGATATACCAGTCGTTCGAGGGGCACCTTACAACCGTTCAAGCTGGGAACCAGTCGTCCTGGAAGGAGCACAATCATACATTGAGCCCACATACGAACCTGTCATCTTGCAAGGGGCAACTCCAGAACAATCCAATCCGCAATGGAAGGATTATACTCATCAGCAGCAAGAGCCCGTTGTCTTGGAAGGAGCTCTTCCAGTTGAGCCAATCATATTGCAAGGGGCAAATCCCGGAGGCGTGTCAATCACGCTACGGCAGCTCGGACGAACAGAGAAACCTCCTGCCATATCAAGAGGACCAGTATTCATTCCATGGGAGCCTCCTGCCCCAGGAACAGTCAAGCCAGGACCACGACCTTATGTGGTCTATGAAAACAAGCCTCGATATTACCCCTTCAGCATAGGCAACAATGTAGTTCTCAAGGCAAAAGCTCCATACGAGGAAGATCTGGTACCCACACCAGCACCGTTGCAAGAACCGGTGGTCCTAGAAGGCAAAAGGGAGGAAAACTACAAAGAGGTTCCATGGCACTATCCAGAATGTGCGGAAGTGGGGAACATGAATCCCAATGGGCGTTGCATCCGAAGAGATAATCAGAACAGAGGAGATCCCAAAGGCGCTCTCTCAGGCCTCGGCAACAAAAATGAAGCCGCATACGATGTGGCGACTCAACTCAAGTCAATCCCTGCTCAAATCTCAGTATGGTAGCTACTCTGCACCTCTCGCATACACCGAGAAATGTTTGCCAAAACCTTGAACGATGCTCACGTCTCCTCCGATACGGCACCAGAGATGATAGCATTGATGATTGGATAACTCCTGGCTCCACGCGCCATCACCTTCACCGATAATGAGTTGCCACCAGAAGGACGCGATCATGGGCGATCCCTCAACATAACCTTACGATACAAAGACCTCTGCGTCCCGCTGGTCCTTATCGATAATGGCTCAAGCTTAAACGTCTGCCCACTTAAGACTGCGAAACGTCTGGGAATCAGTCCCTCTTCATTTCGACCCAGCACCATATGTGTCAGAGCATTCGACAACACCCGCCGATCAGTGGAAGGAGAAGTCAACATAGAGGTACAGATAGGCCCGGAAGTCTCCACCATCACATTCCAAATTCTGGATATATCAGCCTCTTTCAACATGCTGCTTGGACGACCTTGGCTGCACAAGGTTGGAGCTGTGCCATCAACCCTGCATCAACGGGTGAAGTACATCTGTGGAAATCAAGTGGTCTCTATCCATGCAGAGAAGGAGCTCATCATTCCCTCCAATGCTGCTGCCACTGAACCAGACATCCCGGTCATCGATATCCAGCACTCTGAAGAAGACATCCCGTTTCACAGTTTCGAATTCGAGACTGTGAATTCTATCCCCAATCCAGAACCGATAAGGTTGGACCGTGTCTTTTCACCGGCAGAGCGTCTGAGCCTCAAATACAGAATGAAGAATCACTTCAAGTCCAGAAAGGTACCGCTGATATATAATCAACGCAAATGGGGACTCGGATACAGGGCAACCTTTATGGACAAGAGAAGGAAGAAATTTCGGTGCTCATCCATCCAGTTCGTCAGGGCAGGAGAACCTTGCAAAGATCCAGGAGAGAATCAACCGACTGCACTACACAAAGGCTTCCCAATGAGCCTAGTTTGGGCCACGTGGCCCCCCATTCGATGGGATCAGATTCTCGAACCATCTAAGCCTCCAGAAGAAGAAGGAAATGATGAAGACGAAGAAGGAAGTCAAATACAGCAGCTTCAGGACCAGGTTACCCTGATACCTGCTCCCAGTCAAGGGCACAACCTGCCCACTTCAGCATCAATCAACCAGGGGCACAACCTGCCCGCTTCAATTTCAGCCAGTCAGGGGCACAACTTGCCCATCTCAGCACCAATCAGCAAGGGGCACGACTCGCCCATCTCTGTAAAGTCAACTTCATCAATCATTAGCCAGGGGCAGAAGCAGCCCATCCATTGGACCAAGAAAGGGAAGTGGCCAGCCCTAGATTGGTCTGATGTCCAGATTCCAAATTTGTGTCTAGCCGTGGAACCAGACGAACTGCAATGCGAGGTAAGTGACCCGGGAGGGACTGAGTACGACTCAGATCTCGAACCCGACCAGCGAGAAGTCATGGTCATTGGGCCAGGCCATGATTCTTCGCCCAAATCATCAACCCCCACCTCTCCAGGGGAGGAAGTGTGGGGTCCTGAATGGTCATCTGTTCCCCTAACTTTTGAATCAGCCAACGAGCCATCTGAGGGCTCTGGCTTCCAAAAAAAATGCATGTTTAAGCAGTGACCGGAACTTTGGAACAAGTTGGGCTCAATCATGGTCTGCAATGCCCGCTTGTTCAAGGTCCCGTGAATTTCAAAAACCCAAAAAAATAAAAAACTTTCAAAAGCCAAAAACATCTAGCATTTCAATTTCACAAAATTCTCAAAAACCAAAAACATTTCTTTTCCTGCATTCAATAGCGTGCCAAGTTCGTCTAAAGAGTTGCATGAGTTTGAAGTCGAATCATATGATTTCGACATCGAATTAGACTTCGAGCCCATGGGTCTGGACGAAGCTCGGGACGAGGAAGATGATGATCCTGCTCCCGAACTTGAGGATCTCCTCAAAAAGTTCGAATCCAAAGCCAATGTTGTAGCTGATGATTTCGAGATAGTAAACTTGGGGACGCCTGATATCCCTAGGGAAGTACGCATTGGAAAATCGTTGCCACCTGAGATGAAACAGAAAATGATAGAGTTCCCAGCTCCAAGATTGACCAACTTCGCGTTCTCATATGAAGACATGCCGGGGCTCGATGAAGAGCTCGTTGTACACCACCTGCCAACCAAGGCAGATATGAAGCCAGTGAAGCAGAAACTTCGAAGAATGAAGCCAGAATGGGCTCTGAAAGTCCAAGATGAAGTCATCAAGCAATACAACGCAGGATTCTTGGTAGTCTCCAACTACCCTGAATGGCTCGCCAACATCGTACCAGTACCAAAGAAGGATGGCAAGGTTCGAATGTGCATCGACTTCCGAGATCTCAACAAAGCCAGTCCAAAAGATGACTTCCCTTTGCCACACATCGACACTCTGGTCGACAACACTGCTGGATACAAGGTCTTCTCATTCATGGACGGGTTCTCGGGTTACAATCAGATTAAGATGGTCGTCGAAGATCGTGAGAAGACAGCATTTATCACTCCCTGGGGAACCTTCTGTTACAGGGTGATGTCGTTCGGTCTGAAGAACGCAGGAGCAACATATCAGCGAGCAATGACAGCACTATTCCATGGCATGATGAACAAAGAGCTTGAAGTATATGTGGACGACATGATCGTCAAATCTCGCACAATTGAAGGACACTTTGAAGATCTGAAGAAGTTATTCAACAGATTAGAAAAGTACAAGCTCCGCCTCAACCCTCAGAAATGTGTTTTCGGTGCAATGGGAGGAAAGCTCCTCGGCTTTATGGTGAGCGAGGATGGCATCAAGGTCGACGAGACCAAAACCAGAGCAATCATCGAGATGCACCCTTCCAGAACAGAGAAGGAAATCCGTGGCTTCCTCGGCAGAATTCAATACATCAGTCGCTTCATCGCATAGCTCACACCTATCTGTGAGCCCATATTCAAGCTCCTTCAGAAGAACATTCCAAAAGAATGGAATGATGATTGCCAAGTCGCCTTCGACCGCATCAAGAAGTATCTCATGAATCCTCCAGTCCTAGTGTCGCCCACTCCTGGACGACCACTATTGTTATACATCTCGGTAGCAGCAGAAGCCATTGGCTGTGTCCTCGGCCAGCACGACGAGACCGGGAAGAAGGAACAAGCAATATCTTATTTGAGCTGAAAGTTCACTGACTACGAGACCAGGTATTCCCCGATCGAGAAGACCTGCCTCACCCTAGTCTGGGCAACTCAACGACTCCGTCAATACATGATTGCATTCCCTATTCTCCTCCTCGCTCACATGGATCCGCTCAAGTACCTGTTCGAGAAACCGGCACTCACTGGAAGGATAGCTAAATGGCAGCTACTCCTGTCTGAGTTCGACATCACCTATGTCACTCAGAAAGCAATCAAGGGACAGGCCCTCGCCGATCATCTTGCCGCTCACTCTCTCCTGGACTATCAGCCGCTCAAGACGTTCTTTCCTGACGAAGATCTCTTGCTTGTCGAAAGTGAAGAAAAGAAGAATAAAGATGAGTGGACGTTATTCTTCGACGGCGCAGCAAATTCTAAAGGGAGTGGTATTGGAGCAATCCTCTACTCTCCAGATGACGTCCCTATTCCTATCTCAAGGCGCATAGCATTCGAGTGCACCAACAACATGGCAGACTACGAAGCATGCATCGTTGGCTTAAGGGAAGCCATAATCTTGGGTGTCAAGAAGCTACGAGTATTTGGAGACTCACAACTTATCATCAATCAGACCAATGGCGAATGGAAAACCAAGGACGAGAAGTTGATACCATATCATGTGTATCTTGAAAATCTGATAGAAGAATTCGAAGAAATCACCTTCTCATACATGCCCAGAGCCAAGAACCAGTTTGCAGATGCTCTCGCCACACTTGCATCAATGCTTGAGATACCAATAGGAGCTTCAGAGTGGGAGCTCACAGTCGAAATTCAAGAAGAACCTGCTTTTTGCCTGCAAATAGAAGAAGCCGAAGCTGTCCCTGACAAACCCTGGTATGCCGACATCAAGCAATATCTCGAAACCCAGGAGTATCCAGAGTTAGCAACAGCGACAGATCGCCAAACCATTCAGCGTTTGGCCGGCCAGTTCACCATCAGTGGCGAAGTTCTTTACAAGCGATCCTATAATCACATCCTCCTTCGGTGCGTCGACGAAACAGAAGCTGCAAAGATCATGAAAGAAATACACGAAGGAATCTGTGGCCCACACATGAATGGGCATATGATGGCAAAGAAGATTCTACGACTCGGCTATTATTGGCTCACCATGGAGACAGACTGTTGCCAGCATGTCAGAAAATGCTTCAAGTGTCAGGAGCATGCGAATCAAATCCATGCCCCATCATCAGAGTTATACAACCTGACCACCCCCTGGCCCTTCTCCATGTGGGGACTCGACATCATTGGCAAAATCAGTCCCAAAGCATCAAATGGTCATGAGTACATACTTGTGGCAGTTGACTACTTCACCAAGTGGGTAGAGGCAGCCTCCTACACCACGATTGCAGCATCTCAGGTGATCAAATTCATGAAGAACAACATCATATGCCGGTATGGAATCCCCAATGTTATCATCACAGATAATGGGACCCCGTTCGTCAACAAGAAGATGGATGACTTCCTCAGCAAGTTCAAGATCCAACGTCATCGATCAAGCCCCTACCGTCCCCAGATGAATGGTGGGGTAGAAGCCGCAAGCAAGACAATCATCAGGATACTCGAGAAGATGGTCGTGACCTATCGAGATTGGTCAGATATGCTCCCACATGCACTTTGGGCCTATCGAACGTCTGTACGGTCTGCTACGGGCGTTACTCCTTTCGAGCTTACCTATGGAATGGAAGCAGTTTTGCCAGTCGAGGTGGAAATACCATCACTACGAGTGTTGCTCGAAAGCGGAATCGAAGAAGGAGAATGGCAACGGGCCAGGTTCGATCAGTTGCAGCTAGCAGATGAAAAGCGCATGCGTGCACTAAGTCATTCACAGTGCTATCAAAAAAGGATCGCTCGGGCTTATAACAAGAGAGTCCGAAAAAGAAGTTTCAAGGTAGGCGACATGGTCATGAAGAAGATTCTACCGTCGCACCTTCCAGATCCCAGAGGAAAGTTCAAACCCTCGTGGGACGGGCAGCTGATCATCAGAGAAGTACTTCCCGGAGGCGCCCTCAGACTCACCAGCATGAGAGGAGTGGATCTTCCTGAGCCAACCAACGCCGACAACGTGAAGATCTTTCACGGGTAAGCCATTCTGACCTTATCAAGAGTTACTTTAATAGAGCTGAAGTCAAGAGGTCGAAGCTAAGACCTCTGAGAAATCGTTTCCGTCCACCAATAAGTGTTTCAAATAAGGGATTCAAAAAAAAAAAAAAAAAGAGAAAGAAAAAGGGAAGCCAAAGCAAGGCACCCAAAGAAATAAAATCAGTCCAAGAAGAAACACAGTCATCCATCCATTCATCTCAGAGGGGTCTGTAGCTAAGGCCGACAGCTCTGCCATTGTAACTTAAGATAAGGGTCGAAAGGTTACCATCGGCCGGCAACGACGGATTCCTGACCTCTGGTCGCCGCAGTTATCCAAAAAAAAAAGAAGAAAAAAAAAAGAAAAAAAAGAAATGTGTGCCTAAACAAAGAGGGCGGAGTGAAAACCTGAAAGGGCGCTCCGAGTAAAAACAGTGGGCACACAGCGGACTTGGTGAAAACTCGAAAGGGCGCCAAGGGTAAAAACAGCATAGCTGCCAAGGGGTAGGCAAGATCAAATACCCGGGACGTGGTAAAAACCCGAAAGGGCGCCACGGGCAACAATGACGGGCAAGCCGGACGCAGCGAAAACCCGAAAGGGCGTTGCGGGTAATAATGGCTAAGAAAAGAAAAGAAAAAAAAAGAAAAAAAAGCAGGTACATGAGAGATCCAAGCGACATGAAGATTCAATGAAAGCAAGGATGGCGGCTATGAGTTGAGAATTCTTTCAAGATCTGCCCAAATTCTAGGGGCAGGATACCATTGCGCACTATCTTAAGGGGACCAGGACCCTTGGTGAATAATTAAGAAAATCAAGTATGACATCAGGCTGAGTCAAATATTCTGATTCCTAAATCTAAAAGCACAAGTCCAAATCATGCACAGACAGATAAGCACTTGACACAAATTTCTACTTCATGATTTGCATATATTTTTCAAAAAAAAAAATTATTTTTCCTTATTCATATATATGTAAAAAAAAAAAAAAATCTTACAGGGCTTTCAAAATAAACATCCTCCAGTCAACTAATGGGGTACCTTCCGTGAGTGCATTTCTCTCGATCATTCCTCCCAGAAGGTAAGTATCTCCCTTCCTGCTTCAATCCTTTTGCTAAAGTGTTTTCTCTCCTCACAGGTACCAGAAGGCAATCTAAGACCAGCCCATCTATGTCCATCATAGCCCCATCACCACCATCAATCACATCATCCATATGGCCCCCACTCAAGGGATGCATGGCCTCACCTATGACCCATCTCCCCATCCCATCCATACCATCCAATCTTATCATTATCAATGCCCCATGCAAATCTGAAATTCCAGCCATCCCACCATTAATGGAGCTATTCAAAGCTCCACCAACCACCATCCCTAACCCCTCATCAATACCCCCACTTAATGCTCCATCTCCACCATTAATAAAAGGTACCTCACCATCTTTAAAGCCCTCACCAATTGCTGAAGTGTGGGACCCACTAACATCTCCCACAAGGACCCCCAAGCCATCATCAATGGCTGCCCAAGAAAGGACCAAGCTAGAAAAAGACAAAAGGAGAAGGAAAGGGGAGACAAAAGAGAGATTCATGGCTGGAATCGAATGGTCCAGTACAGAGAATGTGGGGACAGCAGCAACAGACAGCAGGGAATGTCCGAGCACGAGCCAGCCCAGGCCGCTCAAGAGGCGAGCCCTGGGCGGCCTGCTCTAGGCCGCCCGTACGGACGCGGTTCCTCTCTCTCCGCGGGATTGGCTCCAGGGTTCTTGGTAGGTGAGACTGACAGTCCACGTCAGCAGATGGCACCCCGTGGGCCGCCCAAGGCTCCGGTCCACTCCAGATTTTGACTGAGGTTTATCAAGATCATATAAAAGGTGCCCCACCGGTCTAATCATGAAGCAATGCGGCCAGAACATGGCTGATCAAGTCAAAGAGAAGGAAAGATGATCAAGTGGGGGCCACAAGCAATCCAAGTCATTCAAAGACTAGATCATTATGATCTAAACCATTGAAGGACCTACATGAGCCATCAAACAACAAGATCAAAGGGGTGATCATCAAAAGAAGGGCCAGAATCCAAGATCTAATCATCAAGTGGGCCCACAAAGCCAAATCAAGCGATCTGAGACGTTCAAGCCATCATCCACACCATGAGAAGCCTTCTTAGCCTCACAAGTCATCAAAAGAGGTGCCCTAAAGTAAAGCCAAGGTCTTAAGTGGGCCCACAAGGCCGAATCTATCAATCTGAACCATTCAAGGGCTAGATCATCAGGATCCAAACCATTGAAAAGCTTACACAAGTCATGGAGCAGCAAGATCAAAGGTTTGATCATAAAAAAGAAGGGCCAGAATCCAAGATCTAATCATCAAGAGGGCCCATAAGGCCTAAACAAGCAATCCGAACCGTTCAAGTCATCGTCCATGCGGCTAAGAAGTCTCAAATCATGAAGGAACAAGTCAAAAGTCAAAGCGTCCAGACATCATCAAAGAATTTGAGACAAGTCGAAGATTATATATTCATTCAAAAGAGCTTGATACAAAAGAGGATAAAAACAAAAATACAAGGCCATACAAAGCAGAGCACCCAAGCAGGCTACAAGTCGCCAACATAGTCATCATCGTCCCTCCTCGCGTCCCGCTCCCGACGATAAAGATCCATCAAAGGAGCAGTCACCGAACCTCCAGCATACCTGCGACGGCCACCTGGAACATAAAGCGAAGGAAGCAGAGGCCCCTGGCCGAACAGCAGATACCACTCATCATAATCACGATCCGGGATCGTAAAACGAAATCCAGACTGGCCCACGAGAGCCTCAACTCTCTCATCAACCGGCATCCGAGCAGCTGGAGGAGGCGCAGAACAAGGGACCCGAGCCACCCCAGTGACTTGTCGAAGCAGCCTCTCCCCCAGATACCATTGAAAAGATTCAGCGTCGGAAAGCATGATACGGAGACATGAAGCATCATATGCCTCCACGCGCTGGGGGGTATAATAGAGAGGGAAACTGGCATACGGCATCCGAGCGAGCTGCAGCAAATGAAGTCACCACAATCAGTTATAAGTACATCACGAGGGGTAGGGAAAGCAAGATACTTACGTCCTCAACGGTCAGCCCGTCTATGTCAGCACGCCAATTGTCCCCGGGAACTCGGGAGTTCCGCTGACGGTTTTGCTGGTGCCAGTACATGTGGCGATACTGAGAGGGCTCAACATCATCCCGCATCCTCGCGCGAGATGGGGAAAATGGTCAAAAAAGCAGGTCTGGACAAAAGCACATCTAATGATCAGAGAGGGAAATAAGGCAAATGACTCTAAGGAAGATGAAAGAAGAAATACCTCAACAACAGGCCAAAAACCTGTGAAGGACCGGCTATGTCGACAAGTCTTGTCCAGACCTTGAAAGATACGGTCAAGATAGCCCCATTCCAGTTATAGGGATGATGAAGATCCTCGACTAAACGAAGAAATTTAGGATCAACTCTCTCATTCGCATGGCAGAAAAGAAAGGATCCAAAAGCATAAGTGATCATGGCCCGCGCTTTGTGGAGGGCCTCTCGCTCGGTGGTAGGGATGACGGAGGCAAAATTGTTGTAGAACCATCGCATCTTCACTTTATGGCCTTGGAATTCACCCTCGGGTGGGACGTCACCGACAAGCCGTAGCCAATCGGTGGAAGTGAGAGGAGCCAGAGAGCTGACTTGAGGAACAACTGTTCCATGAAACGGGAAGCCTATTTGCATGTAAATGTCCAAGGGGGTTATTCCCCATTCACCACAAGGGAGCTGGAAGGTGTGGGTCTCATCCCGCCACCTCTCGCAAAGGGCCGCGATCATCATGCAGTTAGCATCGTTATTATGAAAACGTAAGGTGAGGAGGCCAGCAAAAGGAGTACCATCCAGTACTTGTTCAAGCAAGGGCTGTGGATCCTTCATCCAGTCGTCCCAGCGATCCCTGGTACCTCGACCCTTGATAGCGGGAAGAGGTTGATGCTCCATAGCTAAGGAACACATATGGTCCCCTCGGCGGACGATGAAGGCAGGATCATCTTCATCAATCACTCGGTGACCTCTGGTACCATCCGCCATTGAATCCTACAAGCCTGGCAAGGTAAGTCCCTATCCCTTACCCGTTAAAATCCAAATTATCATCCAAGAAACCCATGAGATTGGACTCACATTCAAATGCAAAATCTAAAGTCAAACTCCATGTGTCACTTAGGATATGTGTTGGGCACATTGGAAAAGTAAGGCCCACCTTAAAGAAGGTGGCATGGCATGCCTTGGGCAAGAAAAGTCTATCATCCAAGGACACATTTTGGACAACAAATGCACTCAAGTGCCATGAGATCAACAAAGGATCTTAATTCACATGAAGCCCCTCTTCAAAGTCCATATGTGGCCAAAAGATTGATCCACTTTTATGCCAAGGCCATGATTCTCACTTAAGATGTTTCCATCTTTTTACATATCTACATGGACAAGTGGAGAATAGGAGGGAGGTGGGTGGAAGGAAGCACATAGCCCACTTGAAGAACATGAGGACCCATTCATGGGTTAACCATGGGCAACCTTATGTGCCTCATCTTGATGAAAGTTTTGACAACATGGCGGTCTACCCACAAACATATGAATCAAAGAAGCTAATGGTAGAAAGTTGATGCACATAGCTCACATGAGGAATCAAAGTTGGAAATGCCCATGTAAGGACAAGTTTGGGCAACTTATGTGCACCAACTTTTCACCAAGAGGGAGACCATTTGAGCCCAAAAGAGCATGGCTTGATGAGTCACCCAACCATCATGAAAATGGATAAGAATGGTATACATGGCCCACTTGAAGATCAAAATCCAAAATGTCCCAAAGCATGGGACAAAAATGGGCAACTTATGGGTGCCATTCTTTCTCACAAATTGAAGAAGAAATCACTCATACTTGAGAATGATGATGGATGACCCACCAAGCCCCCGAAGAAAAGATCAAGGAGCTATGGTTGTATGGATAGCTCACTTGAGGATCATCCATTTGAGGTTGATGGCATTAAAGGGAAACTCTTGAGAACCACATTCCTACCACAAGGAAAACCATTTGAACTTAGTGAGATTGTGGGAACAACTCTCACTCATGGGACTTGTAGATGGTCAAGTTACTCAAGTCCTCCATCCATCAAATGAAAAAGCATGAAAAGAAAAATCCTACATGAACAAAATGTAGTGGGGCACACATGGCTTAAAGAAGTGCCCAAGTTTCAATGAAGGCCCAAAAGCCCATCCACATGAAAAACTCCAAGAACCCACTACACCTTGTACAAGGATGTACATCATAATCAAGAGATAGTGGAGGACTTGAGCCACTTATCCATAAAGGCCCAACTAAAAAAATCTAGCCCACTTGAGATCCAAGTGAAGAATGGGGCTAGTCACCATTGGTCCATACACATGTGAAGAAAGATGGGGTCATCTAAAGTGAGCCCCATGAGCCCAAAACTTGAGATGAGCCCTACCATGCCCATGGGCCCAAATCTTGGAAAGAAGATGGAAAAGAAAAAGAAAGCTCCAAAGGAAATGACAAGAACAAGAGAACATGAGGGAGCCCAAAATGAAGCATTGGGCCCACCAAATACACCAAGGGCCATGACTTCACTTTGAGCCCATTTGATACATATGAAGAGAGGCCCAACTCCCATGAAAAAGATAGAGTATTTTGCCATGCACACTTGATGACATGGCAAAATCACCCTTTACATACACATGAGGGGAGTGTGAAAAGAAGAAAAAAAAATGAAGTGGAGAGCTTGCAATGTTCTTCTCCATGCACCACCTTTGAAAAAGACTTGAGATCTAGAAAAAGGCCAAGAATGCTTGGGCCCACCTTCACACCTCTTGGAATAGCTACATGGGAAAAGAAAAGAGTCATGAGAAGAGATAATGAAGAAGGAAAAGGATAAGAAAAGAGAAAGGAAGTGGTCCATACCTTTACCACTCACCAAAGAGGGACCACCTTGCTGTCCCAAAACTTCTCTAAGGCCCACCACTTGAAAAGAGCAAAGGACCACCAAAGAAGAGAGAGAAAACTTGAAAAAGAGAGAGTATGAGAGAGAGAAGAGAGAGATTGCACGTTGAGGGGGGCAAGGGTGCCCCATGTTATATAAAAAAGGGGAGGGCACCCTTTTACCCAGCCCACTGAAGAGACCAGAAGGCAGAGACCGTCCGGGCGGCCCATGGGAGGCCGTCCTAGCCCCTACCTATGTGAGATGACTTCTCACCCCCTCTCCTTGGGAAGAACTCCTCCTTGGGAAGGGTGGTTGCAAGTGAATCTTGTACCTCCATGTAAGAATGAAGTGATGGAAGAGAATGGTGAGAAAAAAGGAAGAAATCTCACCAAAATCTCATCTCATGAGAAATGAGTGAGAAATTGGGTTGATGATGTGGAAAAGTTCCATAGAATTTTCAAAGAAAAGAAAGAAAAATTTGAATTGGTTAAACAATGATCTCAACCATCCAAGGATATGACCTGATGATCCGAACCATTCCAAGAAGAATTCCCATAATCTCTAACCTGGATTGCTGCTCGCTTGTATAAAGTTTTGGTCCGAAGACCTTAAACTACGTCGGGATCGACATCCCGAGAGATTTTCAATAAAAGCCGGTATCGGTCTTGATCGCTCGAATCAAGATCCGACAACACCGAGTACTTTAAAAAAAAATAAAAAAATGTCTTTCCTGTTTTGTGCAGTACGGGTCCGAAGACCTTAAACTACGTCGGGAGCGACATCCCGAGAGATTTTTAATAAAAACCAGCATCGATCCCAGCCTTTCAGGCCAAGATCTGATGATCTGGATCATTTAAAAATATAAATATATATATATATATATATATATATATATATATATATATATATATATATATATGTTTGCCCCTTTTGTACAGTTTCAGGGTCCGAAGACCTTAAACTACGTCGGGATCGATATCCCGAGAGATTTTCAATAAAAACTAGTGTTGATCTTGACCGCTCAAATTGAGATTTAACAGCCTGGAACATTTTTTCAAAAAAACATAAAAAGAATGTATTTTCAGCATGTACAGATTTTGGTCCGAAGACCTTAAACTACACTGGGATTAATTTCTCGGGGGACCCTTTCTTGCTTCCAATAAAAACCGGCATCGGCCTCAACCGCTGGGATCAAGGATTCGATAACCCAGATCATCTCAAAAATACCAAAAATATTTTAAAGCTTTCCACAAAAACCAGCATCAATCCCGATCATTCGAGCTGAAATTTGGAACTTCTTCCAAAAAATAAAAAAAAATGATTCACCAAAAATTTCAACGGCACAAATTTATCTCCAGCGGTCCGAAGACCTGAAACTACACTGGGATTAACTTCTCGGGGGCTTTCTTTCCTAAACCTATTCCGAACATGGCTGGCACTTGATCGTACGGGTGTCCGAAATCTTTTAAACAGGTGAGGGCTGAGGCGGGCAGAACTCCGCAATCCTGTTCGTGTTGAACGCACCGTGATAGACAACCTTGATTTGGAAGTCGCTGTTGAAGCTGACGGATGTTCCCTGTTCCTAGAACTCATGAAGGGGATTAAGGCTGTTGGGAGGTGAAGCTCACCCTCACGGAATTGTGAGCAATGTAAGACCCCAAACTGGATTGACTAAGGGAAATGTGAGGATGTGGCTCATCTTATGGCTGAAGGAGTCCGTCGGACGATACGTGGTCTATGTGCATTGCACATGAGGAACAGGCAACTTTGTGGGTGTGTTGACTGAAAACCCTCGAAATCTCCTCATCCGAAGATGTAAAACTACGACACTTAACTGTGTGAGACTCGTCTTGCTCGCTGACGTAAAATGGATCGGGTGCCTTACCAGCAGTAGAAGCTGGAAGTGGATGAAAATTCCATACTTTTCCCTGCATTTCAGAAAAATCACAAAATACAAAAAACATTGCAAAATCACCTCTTCAAAAATCACAAAAATATTTCCCTTGCTTTCAAATCAAAATATTCTCAAAAATCACAAAAATATTTCCCTTGCTTTCAAATCAAAATATTGTCAAAAATCACAAAAAATTTCTCTTGCTTTCAAAGAAAATATTTCGAAAATCACAAAAAATATTTCCTGTGTTTTCAATAAACCGATCTCTATCCTCTCAGGTAGAGACTCGGACCACATAATTACAAAAAATCACGAAAATTGTCAGTATCCCCAGCACTACACTTCAGGAGTCTTGCACTCCACTCTCTTCATAATTTGGGATGACGGATCCAATCGCCCGTAAATTGGAATCTTGACCAAAACGGGCAACCAAACACCATCTCAATCACACGTATGCCCAGAAGAACATCTTGAAGTCGAATAATATCCTCGTACATTCTCATTAGCAAAGAAACAGCATCTTGGGACGATGGACCTGATCGACCACGAGTCGGGATCTTGACCAACCCGCTGTCCAAACCTCCGTATCAAAAAGAACAATCCCCAGGGGAGCACAACCCTGCAAGCAATAAGCTCAAAGTTCTCTGCACCCACAGCAAAAGCAAAATCATCAAACGAGAAGAGAATGAGCCAAATCATGCATTCATCATGCATCTCCTAGCATCAGCATCCATCGCATCAATCATCATGTTTACCTGCTTTCAAAATAAAAGTCGGTTAGCCAAAAGCCCCACAGGCATCCCTAGTGGAGGCGAGTGCAAACCAGATTCCTATTTCAAAAAGACAAAAAATATTTCTATTTGCAAATAAAAACCCCACGGAGTATCACTCCCCAGAGTGGGTGCCTTTTCAAAAATCCAAAAATATTTTTCAGTAGAGCGTTCTGCCTCCAAAACACCAGGAGATCTTCCATATCTCTGGGTAGGAGCCGACGCAAAAATCAAATAAGATCCGATGCCTCACGGTTTCCCCGGAGACCATCGGATCCAATGCACTCAAAGTACGGTCGAACTGAACTCCAGTGTCAGTGCGGTCGTACCACATGCCAAGATACGAAAAGATGAAAGCCAAAAAGCTCGGTCACAGAAACCATTTGAACAGGTGGAAACGATGAATTGTAACCCAAGTATCAAAATCAGCAGATTGGGTGGAAAGAGTTCACCCGCACATACCTAGGCGTGGATGCCTGAAGTACCTTGACTGAGTCCAAGTCGGCGTAGTAGAATCCCGTAAGACTATCTGACGCAGGGCGTCTAACCACTTTGACAGTCAAGCGAAACAAGTACTCCTGGAGTGATATGGGAAAACATCAAACATCACACAATCAGTCTCAGGGTCAACAACCTCGTAAGACTACGGACGCAGAGGCTCTGCTGTACCTTTCCGATGTTAGTACCGATCGGGAATGGAAGGGTTGCGATTGGGTACCCAGGTTGCAGCGCATGCAGGGACAATCGCAATGTTTTCTCCAAACTCTCGCGGTATGTGCGAGTTATCAATTTCCAGACAATCAACTGACTCAGATACAAAGGATAACAAAGATTCCAGACCACAATCAAGGAAAGAATGAATTGCAAACCAAGCATCGAAATCAGCAGATTGGGTGGAAAGAGTTCACCCGCACATACCTAGGCGTGAATGCCTGAAGTACCTTGACTGAGTCCAAGTCGGCGTAGTAGAATCCCGTAAGACTATCTGACGCAGGGCGTCTAACCACTTTGACAGTCAAGCGAAACAAGTACTCCTGGAGTGATCTGGGAGAACATCGAACATACAATCAATCACAGGGTCAGTAACCTCGTAAGACTGTCGACGCAGAGGCTCTGTTGTACCTTTCCGATGTTAGTACCGATCGGGAATGGAAGGGTTGCGATTGGGTACCCAGGTTGCAGCGCATGCAGGGACAATCGCAACGTTTTCTCCAAACTCCCGCAGTATGTGCGAGTGATCGGTTTCCAAACGATCAACTGACATAGATGCAAAAGCAAGCAAAGATTTCAGAACATGATCTATGAATGACCGGGTCAGAAGTGGGGTGTCCACTCGCTTTGGCATTTGGTTACACGCAACCTCTGCCAAAGAGGGGCATCTGTAGACACCCCACCTTCGGCTACACTGTTGGTAGAGATAGCTGGATGAATGGAGGACCATACCCCCAAATCCCAAGTCCAAACTCAGCCAAACTCTCCCTTGTAAGCCCCATTCCATAGCCAAGTTCAAGCCTGAACCCAGTCAACCCAGTCCTAAACACCACCCTGAAAAACCCCCCATAAGAAAAGCCAGTCAAAAAATTCCAAAAAAGTCAAACTCACTGAGTCAACCCGTTGAGTTAACCCGCCGAGTCAACCCGCTGAGACAATCCCTTCAAGTCCAGCCAGTCCGGGTGCGGTCCGAGTCCTTCTCCACCCCTTAGCCCATTTTTCTACCAAGGAGAGCCCGAGTGAGGAGAGTCTAGCCCTGGTCCAGCCTAGCCTGACCACTTGTCCAAGCCTCCCAAGCCATCCAAGTCTTGATCCAGCCACTCGAAGCCAATCCTTGCGACACCTCCGTCCACCCAGCTACTCTTTTCCAGCATCATCTCATTTACATCTAGCATAAGTGCAACATTTACTTTTCTTCCAACCCCCCTGCTTCACTGCAAGCACCTTGATTATTCAAGCACACTGCATATGTCTTAAATTAAGCACCTGTCAGTTCGAGCGTATGCTCTGGGCTTGCCCGTTGTTGGAACCTGCCCATCAGAAACTCTTACTGTTTAGACCTGCATTCATGCCTCACTATAAAACACCTTGATCATTCAAGCACACTGCATACGTCTTACATTAAGCACCTGTCAGTTCGAGCGTACGCTCTGGGCTTGCCCGTTGTTGGAACCTGCCCATCAGAAACTCTTACTGTTCAGACCCGCATTCATGCATCATGTCATCCATGAGAATATACGAGGATTAAATTAGACTTTCAAGTATTCGATCGATTCTGTGAAGTAGAGACCGTACTTCGGTACAGGCAGTGTGTGGGGTGCTTAACCTCTTCCCACCCTGTAACCGTGATCCCTTACCTTGAATCTCCGACCGCAGATCAATAGGAGTCATTTTAGAGGAAGGAATCTTCGGATTCCCTTCTCTAACGTTTCTACGGGGTCTAGCCGACTATAGATTCGAAGTAACTGGCTAGTGGCGACTCTGGTCTTATATAAACTCACTTAAACATATCCAGCTTAACACGACAACCAAACGAAGCCCTCGAGAACGAGGCAAGCCAGTGGCACAAACGGCGATTTCGCACGCACGCACCTCTTCTTCTTCTTCTTCCGAAAGGAAAGGGAGAACGACGTCGTGTGGGAGAGCGAATAATCGGCGAGGGTCCACAGTCATGTAAAAGAAAAGCTTCCCTCTCGAGCTCGGTCCAATTCCACCCGATTCTCCTCTGTTTCGACTGTTTTCGGCTCTTTCGGAGGGATTTTTGGAGCTGCCAAATTGGCTAAGTGTTGATCATTTTGGATCAAAACACTGATTTGAGCCACTTATCGTTGACCGTTGGAGAATCTAATCCGGGGGATGGATAGATCTCATCGAGATGCATCCAAGAGAAGCAGTTTGATCAAAATCTGATCCCGGACGAAGGCGGGCGGCACGATCGAAGGTCCACCCCTCCAACCAGCATCCAGGCGCATGGAGGGGGGGTATGCAGGCGCATGTGGTGCTTCCACAGCTGGTGAGCGCATGTGGCGGGGAGTTGGGCGCATGTGCCCATCTTCCAGGCGCATGTGGTGATTTTTCTGGCGCATGTACCCATCCCACATGGAAAATAGGTGAAAGGAAGGTGTTCCGGGCGCATGTGGTAGTGTACATGCGCGTGGCCCCAAATGGTGGGCCCATGTCATTTCAGACTTGGTGGAATTTTGAGTTTTCCTAGCGAGAAAAGGCCAGCGCATGTGTTGGGAAAGCCGACACATGTGGGGGAAAAGCCGGCGCATGTGCCCAGTACTTAGAAAAATTTCAGGATTTCTCCCTGAACTTGGGATTCTGGCGAGAAAATCCACTCCGGCCAAGGCATCCGTCGAGGGGTAATGGAGCGGGCGCATGTACCTCTTACGTCGTCCTGAGGTCGGCAGGAGATGATTTCGTGCTGATGAATGAAATGACTCCGCTATTTATAGGGAGGTAATCGGGTTCGGGTCTGGCCTAGCGGGTATTTCCCGGCGCATGTGCTAGGAAGCAGGCGCATGTAGTAGAAAAAAGTCAGGAGCATGTGGCCAGAAAAAGTCAGGCGCATGTGCAGGATCCGGACGCATGTCCTTTTCCAGCGCATTTTCCGGCGCTTTCTGGAAAAGTATTCAAATCACTTCCTTTCGTCAATAGGGTGTAGGCGCATGTGGTGGAAAGCCACGCGCATGTCTTTGCAAGTGCTTTTCCCACTACTTAGCCAAATTTCAGAATTCTAGCACTTGGAAAATTTCAGGATTTCAGCTTCCAACGGGAGACCTCCAAAGGACAGCTACCTTTTCTAGACATGCACTCACTGTCGCCAAGCCACTTCTAGGCTAGAATCAACCTCCTAAATGAACTTGATGGGGTATGGAAGTCCAGATGTTGCAAATTTTGGTACTTCCTTCCTAATTTGGAGCCTCCGAGTCGGATTGTCGTATAGGAACGTTGTTCTGGGGAGCGCGCACATGGAAATATGCATTGCAAGGACTTCAAACTTGTTATTTAAGGGTTTTGGGGCGCTCCGGATCATTTTCCGGTGGTGCGGATGTTCGGTTCCGCTCTGAAATGGTAGCTGTAGGCTTATGAACCCTTTTTTGTCAGCTCCGGGCAGGGATGAAACGCATTTTGAGTTGCGCAAGTAAATATACGCACCGTATGACTTCAAAACTTGTAGGTCAAGGGTTTTAGGACGTTTCGAACCATTTGGCAGTGATCCACATGTCCAGTTATGCTTCAAAATGCTATTTATAGATTTTGGTCGCTACCAAGTGATTAAGGTTGCACTGGCTTTTTCAGGCTTTCCCGATCTCGAAACTGATTCAAATCATTGTTAATGGACCACGGGATGTTGTTTTACAATGTGTACAAATTTGAGCCCCAACAAGTGCCCCCCGGTGTGCTGCACTGGATGCTTACGTCATGCTAGTGCAGTGCACCGGTCCATTAGGCTCAAGTATAAATAGTTGACTCACTGAGTCATTCCAAAATTTTTTCGAGTCAGAAAATCTAATTTTTCCAAGGTGAGAGAGCTCATCCTCAAGCTACAGGCACATGTGGTCCCCTTGTGGACGCATGTGGCCTACCATCACTTTTTTGACGAAGGAATTTCCCTCCAGGCGCATGTCAAAGCCCTGAAGAAGTGGGAGCATGTCCCGGGCGCATGTTGCTCTGGGCATGCGCCCAGGGCATTGCCCAGGACTTAAATTTTCTTAGATCTGGAGCTGGGTGCATGTGGTGACGTACATGCGCCTGGTGCATTGAATTTTAGACTCGTTTCCTTCCTTTCTCTGAGCCGGGCGCATGTCAGATTTCACATGCGCCTGGTGCATTGAATGATGAACTTGCACTTATGAATGTTATGGATTGGGCGCATGTGAGGGGCCACATGCACCTGGGGCTCCACCTTGGGCGCATGTAAGCCCAACACTTAGTGAAAATTTCCATTTTTAGCCCCTGCTTTGCACTCGGTGAAGAAATGGCATTTCCGGCTTCGTTTCTCAGTCAAATTCAGTGTTGTTTGAGGCTAGACTGCTTAAAATTCAAGTATGATTGGAGCTTAGTGCCTTAGGCCTATAGTTGGCTGCCTGCTTTGGTCTATCACAGCTTGCAACTGTCTATTTTTAGGCAGGTTCAGGGTATATCTGCCAGAGTGCACTCATGTCGTTCCGATTGTCTGTGAAGTTGTTACGTGCGAACAGTTGTGTATGTATGATGTTGAAACTGTTTCCTGACTCTGTCCAGTATCTGCTTATAAGCGCCTGGACTTGTCAAGGCTGCTTCTTAGGCTAAATGCACGAATGTATTGTGGGCTCAATCTGTGATTTTGTGTGTGCATCAATCACATGTATGCGTGTATGTGTGATGGCAATTGCTTTGTTGTGAAATGCATATGATGACTGATATGCTATGCTCTTAATTTTGTCGTTTTCGTGCTTTGTTGCTTGTGTTCTACGTGTTGTGCTTGTGTTTACGATATGATTTCATTAGGCTATTTGCCCGTGTGTATCGAGTTGTTTTCTGATGCTGTTCTGTTTATGCGTTGCAGTGAATTGCAGTAGCGACAATGAGATCTTCTGGTGAAACCTCTGGGTTGCATGCTTCTGGTCCGACACCGATGAAGCGCGATCGAAAAAGAACAGCCGAAGGTCCTTCTAACCCTCCTCCTCCAAGACATAACTCTCACTTCTTTCCTGTGGTCGAACCCGAGATAAAGGATTTCTCGGGGCGTATTAAGCAGCTTCCTCATGAAGTGCTGGTGCGCATCTTTGTCAACAGCACCCGAACCTCCAAAATAGGGAACAGAACAAGAGTAGGTCTATTGGTATGCCCAACTTGCTGGTGTGGCGAGTGCCATCGAGGCAGGTCCTCAAGATATACCTGTCCAAAATGCAGAAGAAAATCTGACAGGTCAGAAAGGTAAGAAGAAAGGAGGACGCAGAAAACAACCGATCAAAGCGCTCAGTCGAGCGAAGCGATTGACACAGCTCCTCGACTTGAAATATGAACGAATGGAGATTGGATGGGAAAGAAACAAGATCGTTGCTGAGTGTGGCATCTGTATCACGAGTCCCTACGATGGCGAAGTCATCTTGCACCAGAGGTCTCTTATGAGGTGTAAACCTTTTTCGAGCATCGAGCCATCTGATGTTCGTAGACCTAGCCAATTCTATGGAGTGGAGAGATGGTCTTCGGTTCCTGAGAGATTACTCACCGCCACTCTGGGAAGCAACGGGAAGCAACAGAAGGTTGGTTAGATTAAGGAGATGACTTTCCTCATGCCTACGTGTGATCCCCACGCACCTTACCCGACTCATTTCTTTGAGACGGTGCATCAAAGGTTCGTTCCTACGATCACTTTTGCAATGTGGGAGACTTCGAGCTTCCATACACGAGGGCATCTGAGTCGTCGTGACAGCTACATCCCATGGGCGAAGGAGATTCTGATCTGGCACGAGGCTGTGCTGAGGGAGATCGGGCTCTATTATGTCATCGAGGCGACTGCCGGCTTCTTTCCACAAGATCTGACGATTCTCATGGGCTTCTTAAATTGCTAGAGTTCCATTACCAATTCTTTCCATCTTCCTCAAGGAGAGATGAGCATAACCCTCTGGGATCTTAGGTGATGGCGGGCTTGCCCATATGCGGTGGGTATTATCACAAATATATCCCCTCTGATGAAGAATTGTCTGGCTTCAGACGCGAAGGTGATCAAAAGGCTTATCATTCCAAGGCGTGTTTGGAGTTGTTCCATGAATTGCAACAGTTCGACTGCATTACAAAGATACACTATGAAGATTGGTCAGTCTACTTCAGCCACGGCTTGGAGTAAGTCTTCACAGGTGTTCACTCTCCAAGTGTAGGGTTGCGAAGTAGTAATAATTCGGAAAGACTGAGTATCGTTCCTGTTGGGGCTCAAATTTGTACCCATTATAAAATGGTATTCAACGGTCCATCTAGGATGATTCAGACTGATTTCGAGATCCGAAATACTCGAAAAATGCCAGTGCCGCCCTAACATGCGCAATCGTGACTGAAACCTATGAATGCTATTTCAGGGTGGAATCGGACATGCGAATTACCGCCAAATGATTCGGAACGCCCTAAAACCCTTAACCTACAAGTTTCGAGGTCGCACGATGCATATCTTTACCAGCGCGCTTCCAAATGCATTTTTTGCCCTAACTTATCCGACTATAAGGGCCTAAAAGCCTACAGGTACCATTTCGGGCTGGAATCAGACATGCGGATTACCGCCAAATGATCCGGAATGCCCGAAAAACCTTAAGTAGCAAGTTTGAAGTCATTGCATTCATATTTCCACATGCATTTGTTCACTCTCTCTCCACATGCATTTGTTCACTCTCTCTCCACATGCGAATGTCTTAAGGAAACATGCATTCACTCTCTCACCACATGCGCATGAGAGCTCTCTCTCTCCCTTTTCAATATTCTAAATAAAATAAAAATTACAAAAATCATGAAAATATGCTAAGTGGGGCCACATGCGGCCAACATAGAGGCCACATCGCCCATACCAGTGGCACATGCGCCCATGACATGCCACATGCGCCTGGGGCATGGGTACATGTGCATGACTCGTCTCTCCAGAATATTTCCATGCGCATAATCCCCACATGCGCATGACTCGTCTCTCCAGAATATTTCCATGCGCATGCCCTCCATTTTGCAAACCACATGCGCCCAGTACCCGAGTAGCTACCCGATTAAGTGCTATAAATACCCCACTCACTTGTTGAGAAAGGGAGAGGCTTCATTATCTGGAAAGGATCGGCAGAGCAAGGTAAAATCCTTGTCGGAATCCTCAGTAGACTATCCACATGCGCCCACACCTCGCCGGATGCCATAACCGGAAAGGGATTTCTCCCACCGGAGTTGCAATAAGAGGAAGAGAAGCAACATGCGCCCATCCTTTTGTTGGAAGCAAATGGGAAATTTCCCAAGTCCTTGGAGGACATGCGCCCATAGTGCCATCTTTCTCTTCACTCCCTCATGCCACATGCGCTCAAGTGCGCCCAAGGGAGAGGCCACATGCGCTCAGTGCGCTCAATGGAGAGGCCACATGCGCATAAGTACGCCCAAGGGGCAGGCACATGCGCTCACCTCCCTTCCATTTCCTCTTTCTCCTCACTTTTCTCCCACATGCGCTTGAGGAGGAGTCACATGCGCCCAAACCAACCCAACCTCCCATGCGCCTGGACGCTGATGGGGAGGTGGGGCCTTCCATGATGTGGCCCGCCTTCCGATCGCGTCAGCACTCCTAGACACACATCAATGTCCTCTATCCATCCCCCGGACCGGATTCACCAACGGTCGATGTTAAGTGGGCCAAATCAGCAATTTGATCAAAATGGCCAACACTTAGCCAATATTGCAAACCTCGGAAATCCTTCCGAAAGAGCCGGAAATGGCCGAAAGCGAGAGGAATCATGCGAAATTTGACCGAAACCGAGAGGGAGACTTCTCTCCGCCATAACATGATATACCATAATCATGCATTACAATGAGATTACCTGATCTCAGGATCTCCGAGAAACCTTGATCAGACCATAAACAGGTCCACTACTTAGTCGTTTTTAGCCCTGGGAAGTGCCCTGTTGGCTCAGAAATCGACTTACACTAAACAAATCGAAATGCGATTGCACTGTGACCCTCGTGGACATAATCCACCTCTATCCAAAGACGATCGTGACAGGTATTCACCAAATCCTCCGATCAGATCGTAAACAGGCCCTAGGAAGTGCCCTGACGGCCCGAAAATCTACTAATGCCAAATGAAATCAATCGCGATCTCAAAGACACGAGGGCAAAATATCAATGACACAAAGATATATACGAAGCAGATTGATCAAATTAAATGCATAATTTGTCTGATACACTGAGCATCTAGCATAAATGCAATCTTCTCTTGAGCATGCATAAAGCATAGTTACTTTGTACTGTACTCATTTACATCCATTGCATGAATTTATTTCATCTCGGATCGAATTAGGAAACTAAATCAAAGGGGACTATGGTTATCATTGAAAACCATAATGAAAGAATTCTAAACGTCTGAAATACTTCATCGTTAAGAACAGTTGATGTGCGTCCTGTCCAAGGGCGGGATCCGTCAGTTGAGTGGCTAAGGGAATGAGTGCCCTCCAGTAAGTCACCCGTCCAGCTGAGACGGTCACTGGCCCTGGTTGCAGTAAGTGGACGTCGTGGAGTGTATTTCTGAAAGTCATATCGTCCATAGAGACGCGTCATGACACTGAGATATACGACTCGGTCGAAACCCTGTTTGCACAAAGACCCCATGGAGTGCCCTCCAGTAAGTCACCCGTCCAGCAGAGACGGTCACTGACCCTGGTTGCAGTAAGTGGACGCCATGGAGTGTATTTCTGAAAGTCATATCGTCCATAGAGACGCGTCATGACACTGAGATATACGACTCGGTCGAAACCCTGTTTGCATAAAGACCTCATAGAGTGCCCTCCAGTAAGTCACCCATCCAGCAGAGACGGTCACTGGCCCTGGTTGCAATAAGTGGACGCCGTGGAGTGTATTTATGAAAGTCATATCGTCCATAGAGACGCGTCATGACACTGAGATATACGACTCGGTCGAAACCCTGTTTGCACAAAGACCCCATGGAGTGCCCTCCAGTAAGTCACCCGTCCAACTGAGACGGTCACTGGCCCTGGTTGCAGTAAGTGGATGCCGTGGAGTGTATTTCTGAAAGTCATATCGTCCATAGAGACGCGTCATGACACTGAGATATACGACTCAGTTGAAACCCTGGTCGCACTAAGACCCCATGGAGTGCCTTCCAGTAAGTCACCCGTCCTGGCAGAGACGGTCACTGGCCCTGGTTGCACTAAACGGAAACCGTAAAGTGTATCCCTGAAAGTCATATCGTCCATAGAGATGCGTCATGACACTGAGATATACGATTCAGTTAAAATCCTGGTTGCTACTCAACCAGGAACGCCCGAGGAGTATGGGACCAACATCTAACTGATCTTAACGGTGAAGTATTCCATAATAAATCCTAGACTTGGTTTCTGCGACCATGAACTCGAGACTATAATCCCTGACGATTTAAACTACTTGCTCGATCTATCCGAGCTTTAACCCTTTGATATTCCATCTATTGTATAATTGAAATTCATAGTGGAATCTTGTCGCTTTGTGCCATGGTTTTCTCCCGTAAGGGTTTCCACGTAAAAATCTCTGTGTGGTCTATGCTATGCTTTATTTATATTTATGCTCATTTAATGCTTTATTTAATTCATTTATGATACATGCATGCATTTACTTTTGCCTTTTAATCAAGGGTGATCATCCGTTGATGTAATTAAGGGTTTGTGACCAGTTCACAGCCCGGAATGTAAAAGATCTCGGAATCTCTGGAATAAAATTCACCTCGCGGTGCTTTCTCGCGTACACTTTGTGATTGCTAATGATTGTCTATGAATGTCTCTATACTCAGAATTCCCCCAGAATAAAAGAAACATGAAAAAAAGGAAGAAGGACTACTGACGAGTAGATCTTTATCTTCCCTCTTTTTCTACGTTCTAACAGTTCCCACAAAGATTTATGAATGGGTATTCTCAGAATTTGTCCAAAATAACTAATAATTAAGATCCTATTAAGAACTAAAGCTGAAAAATAATGATTTAGGTTTAAACAGTGAATGTGTAAGGTAATATCAATCTAAAAAGGCACTAGAGCGCCAAGGATCCACTTTTGATAAGTTTCAATGCATCAACACAACTAGGTCTCTCATAACTCAATCGGAATCGAATTCATATCTCTATCTGATCGGAATATAGAGCGGTTCAATCAACAGTTATCTAAAACAGTTGCTTATTCATTGATTCAATTCCCACAACAATGTTCAGGCCTTGGGCACACTCAATTGTGTAGGCCAAGCCTCTTTCCAATCTAGTTGAGATTCATAACCATAGCTTTTATCAAATCCTGTCACTAGACCTGATTACGACTAATGATTAGAACTCTAATTAAATCAAAATCAATCAGTAAACAACTATTTCAGATTATAATAAAAGATAAGAACATTAGTTGAATGAGTTGCCACATGAAAATCAAGCCATTGTACACAAGGTAATCAAAGGGGCTACCATGCTCGGAGTCGATGATAGATCAATGAACTACACAAGTATAAATAATGCTCAGAAGATAAGCTACTAAGTTTAGAATCACTAAGAATCACATGAGCCCGAAGTCATCAAGAGATCAAAGTAAACTAAACTAGTACTTGATTCAAACTCACATTAAACTAAAAATTCTTCAATTAAAACATAAAAGGAAACCTAGGTTGCATCAATCCATCAAAAACAAATCAAAAGCTTCACCTCTTAGCCCTAACTAAAAGGTTTTATTTCATCTCTAACATCCCTGAACTAGAAGCCTCAAAAACATAAAAACAACTGAAACAGGAAGAAAAACTAGGAAAACTCGAAGTAGACTCCGTCTCCTAAGCCTCCTTGATGATCCCCACGTCCTAGCATGCCTGGGTATGAAGATGAGAAGCTCTATTTATAGATTGGCGCAGAAGATTCCCGATTGCGCAAGGAAATACGCAATCGCGCAGAGAAAATCAGAGCTTTACGCACAAGCTGTTGCGCTGACGATCGGTCTGAGCCTGTGGACGACTGGTCGCATGACCGGTCGTAAAACTACAAAAACTGTCCAGTGAGTTTTCAGAATTTTCCACCATGCAGTTTTAATTCAAGGACCGGTCACACGACCAGTTTGAGGAACGGACGACCGGTCGTGGGTGGTCCAGTGAACTTTGCCAGTAATGTGGCTTCTGCTGAGTAGTCAGACCGGTCAGACGACCGGTCCTGGCTATGAACGACCGGTCGCACAACCCGTCATGAGTGTATTTCTCCTGTCTTCTTTTCTTCTCTCCTTTGCTTCTTTCTTCCACCCTTTCATGCTTAGTCTTGTGATCTTCCATGCTTGTAAATAACATCTTTAAGCCTTCAATTTGTAAATCCTCTCTCTTATTCCTACAATCACAAATCCATGCATTAGATTAGTCTTTAAATCATGAAACCATGCATAATGAGTGATGAATTAAGGTTAGAATATGCACAATTAAGAGCTCAACAACAGGACGTTTATTTCTTTCTTCTCGTGATGTATGCTCTTCTCTTTTGCGTAGCTTCTTATGTGAAGTTCTCTCTCCTTTCTCTCTTTTAGGATTGACTATGAGAAATATAAAGTTGATGTTAAAAGAATAAGGGCCTTACGACAACGGTTCCAACGCAAATTTCCTTGCCCGAACGTATTGTCTCCTACTTGCGAGCTAGCAGGCTTCCTCGCTTACTGGTTGTCCGCGTTCACGCTTCCCAGCTCGAAGAGTGCTGATGGAGTCCGGGTTTCTTGTTTCGTCATGGTGGGTGCCCTTGCCAGTGGTCAACGTCTTGCTATAGTGCCACCTGTACTCTGCAGTATATATAGGGCGTTTGGTTACGTTGCCAGTAATCCGAACAAACCTTCTAATGGAATGGATGCGGCCTATTGCCCGTGGCATTATTTCTGCGGCTGGGTATGCGTTTATTTTCCATGGGTATATGGCATGAAGCCTCACGCCTACTTCTTTCCGGACCGAGCGCCTCTTATCAGATTCATGAAGGCTAAGATGGTGCTTAAGACACCAGAATGGGTGTCTTCGAGGATCTGTAGTGAGAATAAAGTTGACTTCTACCATTTTTCCGCTTCCATTGCTGATGAAGATCTCGAAGTCGTCGATGATGAGGATTCAGTTGACTCTTCTGACAGGGAATTCCTGATATCGATCCGGACCGCTTCTCTCCCGTTTCGCGAAGGCATGGAGTTTTGGCGCGAGCCTTATTATCCGAGCAGGTTCGCCAGACAGTTCGGCTACGACCAAGGTGTTCCGTCAACTCTTCCGAGCGTGACGAGGATAGAACGAGCATATGGTACGGGTCTTGTCCATTGGGAGTGGATGTGGGACCAGCTTTTGCTGACCCGAACTGGCGCGAGGTTCGTGTTGCGTGGCGGTAGTCGACGTCCCGCGACTTCTTATGGTTGGATGAGATGGTGGGGGCATCAGTACGCGCGCATCCGGGATGCCAAGCCTGTCGATATCCCTCTCTATCTCTCTCCTCCGAGCTTGGTTGACATTCCTGAGGACGGTCTTGGTTATTTTCGTGAGCAGCGTGAGGTTGTCGGAGTTCCTGGTACCAGCCATCTGACTTCCTTGAGTGTGCCGATCACTCGTAAGAAAGAAGATGGAGCGTTAGACGGATGGTATTGCTTCGGGGTCCCTATACAGAGGCGTCAGCAAGAAGTCGAATCTTCACATCCTCTAGCAGAGACTATTCCTCCGTCTGTCGAAGAGGGTGAGCCTACGGAAGGCATGGCAGGAGTTAGACCTTATGATAATTTTGTTGACGATTATCCACCGGGCCGCGCGAGAGATCACTTGAGAGTCAAGATAAAACTCACACCAAGGGTTCACCCGTCAGCACCTGAGAAAAACTTAAGAAAGACTGAAATGTTACATATCAAGAATTGGGGGATTTTGGATCCATCGTTGCAGATTAATCCTCCAGAGGTAGCCGCAGGTGCGACTATTGCCGATAGTCGCGAAGAAGGTGAGCTTCGGTCTGGTGTTACAGAGGAGATTGCAGACGAAGAAGATAGGATTGTCGATAATCGTGACGGAGGTGAGTCCGAGCCTACAGATGTCAAGGGGGACAATGCCGAAGGTGGTTCTGAAGCCGGTGATGGCCAGGGAGCGGCATGCCTTGATGATTCGGGGTCGCAGCTTGAAGATGAACCTATAGATTATTCTGGCGATGACTGGGGAGTGGATCATGCCAATGATCACAGCAATGATGATTCCCTCGTGAACTATTATGATAACGATGCCGGTGTCGGGGGCGCAGGTGATCTTGACGATGTTGCCATAGCAGCGATCGAAGCACAACTCTACGACAACGTCAGGGTCCAGCTTTCTTCCGAGCCTTTAGTCTTCATTTCTCAGGTAGTTGCGGCACCGACTATGGGGTTGTCGACGGATATTCATCCTCGTTCGCCTGTTCGTGCTGATAACGCCGAGGAATCCGTTCCTGAGCTTGAGATATGTGAGGTGAACGTCGATCCTTCTTCGGTCCTTCCATGAGGCTGTTCATTGCAAGTAGACTATCCTGTTGAGTTAGAGGTCGTGGATACGTCACACTCTGCTGCGGTCGAAGTCGGACCCGACATTCCGCAAGCACAAGGTAAGAAATGCGATTGTGGTTCTGCTTTGTACTTTTCTTCTTTGATTCCTACATAACCATTAGCCATATTTTGCTATTATTATCTTATTTCTATAGATCTTATTGAGTCTATACCTGCCTCTGCCACTTCCGTCGCATCGTCTCCGGTTGTGACTATTGAACTGCCGGGCTAAGCTTTGGAAACAGTTGTCGATTCCGGGACATGCATTGCGGGACCTTCGGAGCCTGCTGTTGATCTTCCTGCCATTCCTGGTACGACTCTTTCGCACTTTACATTAGATTATAACTTGTAGTTTCTGCTTTCATTTTTGCTAACGCATCATTTGTTTTTCTTGCGTTCTTTCTTGCAGCTGTCGTCGATTCTGACGTCGCCATTGCTATAATGTCGGACATTCCTGCATTTGAACATTTAGATTGTTTTGGTCAGAGCGTGCTGAAGGGCCTGCTGTCTAGCCTCGCAAAGGCATTGGCCGACCCACGAGAATGGCATATGCTGGGCACTGGCATGAAAGTGCTGGAAGCTTGTGTCGGAGTAGTTGGGTCTGATGCGCTCGTGGTTGTCGATCGCCTCTCTGCGTTCGAAAGCTCCCTCGCAAATGTAGCGGCTGCCGAGCGCGTCGAGCCCGATCCTACTATCGAGGAGAAGCGGAGGATTGCGGAGTCTTTGGGACCTGCAGTGGAACGCCACGCGCATTCGACGGCGAATGCATGAAAATCCCTACAAAATAATAAGATACAGTATGAGGGGTGCCTGGGTCATCTAGCTGAAATCGACGCCGAGATTGAGCGTCTACAGGCGGAGAAGATCGTCGTGAGTTTTGAAGCTGCCCGTCTCGAGTCAGTGGTTGCTCAGGGCTAGATAGCGGTCACGCGGCTCGAAAGTGAGGGCGAAGCAGCACGCAGCAGTTGGAAGATTTGACTGCTAAACTTCAACATGTTCCTGATCCTGTGGAGGTGTTATCTGCAGCAAAGTCAGCGATGGAAACTGCTAGGGTGGCCGTGATCAGGCTGATATCGGGATGTTTGGAGAAGCTTTAATCTTTCACTCTCGATGCTCTCTTTCTTGACTTCAAATGTATAGAAATGATCATAGGATCTTACCTTTAGAAAAAAATTTGTAGTTGGTGTAAGAGATACTTACCTTTTGACTATTCATGTATACGGCGTCGAAAAGATGTCAACCAAACTTTTGTTAAATGAAATGACAATAGCAATTACTTTTCTATCGCGTGATGTTTGTGTGATGTGTGTTAGAATGGTTTGCAACAATAATAATAATAATCACAATTCTAGTAAGTGATGAATATAGAATGAAATGAAAAGAGTAATACTTCCCTTTGTCGTCGATTTCGGGAGTGTCCTGGATTTCTAAGCTCGGGACACGCTCGTGTCGTAAACGAATGGTCTTTCTTGGTTACTTCTCCATAGCAAGGGCAAGGAAGACCTGCAAGAATGCGGAGCAACTGATTAGCTTTTGTAACTACAGGCTTATCTACTGTATTCTACTCCATTTCATTCTCCATTTCTATTCTTACTTATTACATTCCCTCTCTTGGGGAGTTTACATTTCTCATATTTATGTAAAAGGAAGTAACAGGTTAACTCTTAGGGGTAATATCTCTTTAGAAACCGGCCATTAATTGCGAAACCGGCTCCCCCACCATCAAAATTTACTAAGCGATAGGGCCCCGTTGGAGTAGACTTCTTCTATGATGCATATCGGGTCCCACATAGGGTCGAACTTGCTCTTTGTAGTGTGCGCGGCTATCGGTCGCTTCATTACGAGTACCAAGTCACCCTTCTTGAAGGATCTACCCCTGACTCGCTTGTCATACGCTGTTGAGATATGCTTCTGGTACATCTCTAGCCGTTGTTGTGCCGCGAGCCTCTTCTCGTCCAAGGCATCGAGCTCGGCCATCCCGAGCTCAGCATTACATTCATCTGTCAGGGAGTTCCGAAGTGCTACTCGCAGGGACTCAACCTGAACTTCCATCGGGACGATGGCCTCCATGCCGAATACTAGTGAATAGGGAGTAGCCCACGTTGCCGTGCGGTGCGTAGTACGATATGCCCAGAGCGCTTCGGGCAACCGTTTGTCCCAATCTTTCTTATTCTCTGCCACCTTTTTCTTTAAAATCTTCACGATGGTTTTGTTGAATGCCTCGGCAAGCCCGTTTGCAGGAGGATAATAGGGCGTTGAGTAGCAATGCTTGATCTTGAACTTGGCACACAGCTTGTCGATCATGGCATTTCAGAAGGGTGTGCCATTATTTATGACGATTCGATCGGGAATGCCGTGTCTGTAAATGATGGCGTTCCGGATGAAACCCTCCACTTGTTTAGCTTTCACGTTCTTCAGGGCCACAGCCTCAGCCCACTTAGAGAAGTAATCTGTTGCCACCAGTATGTACTGGTGCCCTTGAGAGGAAGAGGGGCTAATGGGGCCTATCACATCCATACCCCAGGCCGTAAAAGGCCAAGACATCACTGACTGATGCAATTCTTCTGGAGGCACATGTATAATGTCGGCATGTATTTGACACTGATGGCAGTTCCTAACATAGTCCATCGCATCTTTCACCATGGTGGGCCAATATTAGCCCATGTGCCGCACTCGATGATGCAGGTTCCGTCCGCCTTGGTGGGCACCACATTCTCCTCCGTGCGCCTCTCTCAGCGTATCATGAACTTCGTCTCGGGCCAGGCATCTTGACAGCATTCCATCGCTGGAGCGTCGATACAGTACTTCTTCTAAGAGGACGAACAAGCCGGCGCGCCTTCTGACTTGAGTGCGCATTTGAGTATCCTCGTGTAAGAACCCATACTTCAAGTAATCAGAGAATGGTCTTCTCCAATCTTCTTCTTCTGTGATCTCAAAGCAATGTATGGGGCTAGCACTCGTGACATTCTCGGCTGCTGTGAGGGATGGCAATATCCTCCTTTCTTCTATTGTAACTTGAAGTGGGCTGCCCCCTGGGTGCGCGAGAGCCGCGGTCAGGTTAGCCAACGCATCTGCTTGAGAATTTTCAGCTCCTGGGACGTGTGACACTGTACTGTCCCGAAAATGATCAAACAGGGCTCGAGCCTGATGGCAAAGAGATGATAGCTCTGGCTTGCGGACTTCATATTCCGTCGTGAGCTGTCCGACAACTAACCGAGAATCACCGTATACTTGTAGTGATCGGATTTGCATATCTTGTGCCAACTGTAACCCAACAATGAGGGCCGAATACTCTGCCTCGTTGTTTGTGCACGATGTCACTGTTGTGAATGAGTAAGGCAATAAGTCGCTGTGAGGACTGATGAAGATCACACCGGCCCCTGATCCTGCAGCTCTGGAGGCTCCATCGAAATACATCTGCTACTGCCTCGCGATCCTTACTGTCATGGCTTGGTCATCAGGAAGATCACATTCCATTTCCATGTTATCCGGTATCGGGTGAGCTGCTAGAAAATTGACTATCGCCTGCCCTTTAACAGCTCGAGACGGCAGATACGTAATGTCGAACTCGGATAGCAGTAGGACCCATTTGGCTAATCGCCCAGACAACATAGTTCGATTCATCAGGAACTTGATAGGATCTGTTCTGGAGATCAATGTAATCTGGTATGACAGACAATAATGCCTCAACTTCTTCACAACGAATATCAAGGCCAGGCATATCTTCTCAATCAGTGAGTAATTAAACTCAGCGCTGATGAGCGTCCGGCTCAAGTAGTACAGAGCATTTCTTTTCCTTCTTCATTCTTCTGGGCGAGCAGTGCCCCCAGTGAGTTCTCTCTCACTGTTACGTATAGTATTAGAGTCTTTCCCTCGATTGGCGATGCGAGAACTGGAGCTTTCCCGAGTAACTCTTTGAGGGAATCGAAGGCTTTCTGGCACGCTTCGTCCCACTCGAAGCAGGCGTCTTTCTTGTTCAGCTGAGAGAAAGGCTGGCAGCAACCTGACAAGTTCGAGATGAACCGCCGCAAGTAAGCGACCGTCCCTTGGAAGCTCTTCAGCTCTTTCAAGTTCTTCGGAGGAGGCATTTCTCGGATCGCCTTGATCTTCGCGGGGTCAATCTCGATTCCCTGATGTCTGATCACAAAGCCAAGGAATTTTTCGGAGGACACCCCAAAGGCGCACTTCAACGGGTTCATGCGGAGGCTCTTCTTCCTCAACCTCTGAAATTCTAGCTTCAAATGTTCTCGATGCTGCTGATGTCCATCGGACCTCACTACCAGGTCATCGACGTAGCATTCCACATGCTTGTGCATCATGTCTTGGAAGAGTACCTGCATCACTCTCTGATACGTGGCGCCCGCATTTTTCAGCCCAAACGGCATCACCCGATAACAGAATATCCTGAGAGATGTGCAGAAAGCAGTGGACTCTTCGTCTTCTGGAGCCATTCACATCTGATTATACCCTGAGTAGCCGTCCATAAAGGACATCGTCGTATATACTGACGTGCTGTCAATCAGGAGTTCCGGGATGGGTAGAGGAAAGTCATCTTTGGGACAAGCCTCATTCAGGTTGCGAAAATCAACGCACACCTGGATCTGGCCACTCTTCTTCTTTACAGGTACTATGTTTGAGATCCATTTGGGATACTAAACTTCCCTGATAAACCCGGACTGAAGCAGCTTCTTCACTTCTTCTATCTTAGGGACGATGTCAGGATGGAAGCGCCTCTGTGGCTGCTTGACTGACCTCTTCTCCTTCGCGATATTCAACCTGTGCATCGCGATTGCCGGGTTCAGTCCTGGCATTTTGAAATAAGTCCAGGCGAACACGTCTCTGTTCTCTTTCAGGAGTTGAATGTAGCTCTCCCTCTCTTCTTCCAGAATGTTCTTGCTAATATAAGTATTCCTCGGCTCTTCAGGAGTCCCCAGATTGACTTCTTGTAGCTCATCTATCGTGGGCTGACCCTCATCTTCGATATGCTCTTGCGCGGCACTCGGCTATATGACTTCATTTGGTCCAACGGGCCTTACCTCTTCCACGGGACTGATCGTCACCATGTTAATATGCCTGATTTCATATCCTACCCCCAGGGCTTCTTTTCCTCTGTATACCTTCATCTTTACTTCAAAGGGTGCTAGCATGCCTTTCCGAGCTGGTGGTTCTGAACAAATGAACCCCATGTTTCTCATGATGTTCCTACTGGCCTTGCTATATCTTTCTTCTTCAATGGGCGGCGTCTCTACCGGTATTCTCTTCGCGTTCTCTTCGATCTGCAACGGGTTGCGGGGTCCAACATGAAACCTTATCTCATGGCTGGCTCCCATTGTCGGCGGTACGCAGAACTGGCTCGGCACTTTAGGGAAGGGATGAATCCTCTCAACCTTTGGTACCGGCATATTGAAGCTGGACTGTAACACGCTCATCTGTTGACTTGTCATCTGCTTCAACACTGACTACCCTGCCTTCCGGAGGTGCTTCGGGATCAGGTAGAACTTCTTCCTTTGCAACGAATTTTCTCCGTGAGCCCTTGTCACTTCAACGACTCGCGGAGCTTCGTTCGCTTGTCTTGGACTCTCGCCTTGAGGTTCTGCCCCCTGTGCCACCTCTGTCGGTTCGCTGGCTTTTCTGGCGGTCTCGGCTCCATCACTCTCCTGATAGTATTGCGCATCTGCTAGGAAGGATTTAGTGACGGAGTACGGCCTCGGGTCTACCGCCACTCTATACTGGACGCCATCTCTATTGTACTTGAAGCATTGATGGTATGTCGAGGGAATGATACCGTATTGATGAAGCCACGGTCGTCC
Source organism: Liriodendron chinense (assembly GCA_003013855.2). Taxonomy (NCBI): domain Eukaryota; kingdom Viridiplantae; phylum Streptophyta; class Magnoliopsida; order Magnoliales; family Magnoliaceae; genus Liriodendron; species Liriodendron chinense. The sequence goes on from ML058479.1 coordinate 2,030,407, forward strand.
CAACAAGATATTGTATGTCGTCATCGCATCGATTACCTGACAGGTGACTTTAGTACTCAATTCTTCTATCTCCAGCATGACAGTAATGGACCCTAGGACGCGCTGGCTGTCCTGATTGAACCCTTGGATAACCATGGCGCTTGGGAGAAGTGCTGTCTGTCTGAAACCCAACTGTTGTACTGTCTTCAGAGACATAATATTCACAGCGGACCCGTCGTCCAGCATGCATCTTCGGACCTCTATGTCTTGGATGAGACCTGTCACTATCAATGGGCGGCTGTGGTCCGTCAGGCTGATCGTTCTGTCTTCTTCAGAGAATGTGATTATAGACGATCGATCGATCTGCATGACCTGTTCTGCGGGTCGATCCTCAGTTCCTATTATCTTCATTTCTTCCATCTCTGACTCGATCTCTGCCATCATGACCTTACGAGCTTCTTGATCGAGCAAGGCATTGAGCAACATTTTTTGATATTTCTTTGAAAGGCACAAGGCATCGTAGATGCTGAGTTAGGCCAGGACCTTCTTCAGATGAGACACCACATCATAAATCACCGGTGCCTTATCTCGAGCGTGATCTCGCTGGTCAGCTGCTGGCTCGTTAACTGCTTCTGTCGATTCTTTTTCTCAAGGTGTCCCTGATGGCTCACCTATGACCACATTCGTTCTTCTAGGGTCTGGTCGCCTCGGAAACTCTCTCTGCACGACCTGCCTTCCAGACTGCAGAGCCACTACATTGACTTCTCCTCTCTCTAGGACTTGGTCCCTGTCACTGGCCCCTGGCTGAGCGATCACCGAGACCATGGCGCACTGAACGGGCTGTGCACGTGGTTGTTTCTGTCCATTATTTCTTCTTCTCATTCTGTTCTTCACCTTCCTCTCTTTCTCCAGGAGTCTTCTTTTGTTCTCTAGCCTCTTCTTGTTGTTCACAAGTGTCCATGGCTCTTCTGGTTCCGGGAACGGATTTGCCGTTCAAATTTGAACTGGTACAGGGAGTGCAGACACCACTGTCGCAGTGTTCCGGCTTGCCTCTTCCGCCTTCATATTGATGGTGCCGTCATTGATCATTCGCTGGATCTTGCCTTTTTAGGACAAAGCAGTCTTCAGTCTTGTGGCTGGTCACGTGATGATATCTGCAGTAGCTGGGATGATCGACCATCTTCGCTTCCTCTGGGCGCGTGCATTCTGGCAGTCTTATCAACCTTTCTTCTACCAGTTGTTCCATAATCGGAACCAGATCTTCCATGTCGAAGGTATAAGGTCCATTTACTCGATTATGCTCTTCTACCGTAAGATGTCGCGGCCTCTGAAAACTCTTGCCTTTGTCTTGAGTCGTGGTCACTGGCCTGGCCTCGATTCTACGCTCGGTGTTTGGGCGTTTCATGTCATTCAAACCCTTTCCTTTGTTGACGTAGTTAGATGTTATCATCCTTCCGGCTTCTCTCTTGGGCTTCTCTGCCTTGAACTGCGCTCTGAACGCGGCTCCTTCCACCAGGTGGGCTTTCGTAGCTAGGTCTTGAAACGTCGAGAAGTTGTGTCCAGATAGGCCAAATGAAATCATCGCATCCATGGCCTGCATGCACATCTTGACCTGCTCAGATTCGCTGGGTAGTTCTCGGCACTGTGCTGCTATAGTTCCCCACCTGTCGATGAACTTCTCGACTAACTCCCCCTGCCTCTGACGAACCAAGGCTAAATCTGTCAGTGAGACTTCTCGTTCAATAGAGAAGAATTTGGAGATGAACAGGTCTTGCATCTGCTCCCAGGACTTGACTGACCCTGTGGGCAGTGACATGTACCACTGGAATGCCTTGCTCGTGAGCGTCGAGCCAAACAATCTGAGACAGTACTGGGGAATTGTCGATAGGTTTACCATCATTGTCATGAATTGAGCCATGTGCTCCTCCGGCGATCCTCTGCCATCGAATCTGGGGAAGTCTGGAAGCTTGAAATTGTTGGGAAACAGGAGGTCGTCAACCTCGGGTAAGTACGGCACCCGATATACATATTTTACTCTCTTCTCCTTTTCTCTTTCCTGACGCATCAGGTCCGCAATTGTCTGAGACAATTCTTCTCTCGTGGCTTGGGATGGCAGTGGCGGTACACGTCTGAACACAACGTTTCTCGGGCAAGCTTGTGGTTCGGTGGTAGCTGGTTCTCCTGCTGCTCCCTGGCATTCCTCTACAGACTGTCGAGTAGGTATAGTTGGGCTCCTATTTGCCCCCTGGGCAACTAGAGCCAACAATGCTTCTTTCATTTCTCTCATCTCTCTGGCCATGTCCTCCTGGACCTGGATAATCTCATCTATCTGTTCTTGGATTGGAGGCAGCTCTGGGTATCGCTCACTCGCCTCTCCTTCGGCGACCTACACCATCATTACTTGTGCTTGCTGCGGCCTCGTCTTGATCACGGCAGTTTCAGTAGGGGTTGTCTTCATCGTCTTCTCGGCTGATTGTCGGACAGCGGATCGGTTCGATATCTTGGTTGACAGTACTGTCTTTGGTATTGCTGGGAAGTCGATAGCGGCAAAGGAGAACTCTGGCCTGGCTGGCACGGTGGTTCTGCTGGCGTTGCGGGCATCGTTCCTGTAGACTGGCTTCCACTGTCTCTTCATTCCGCCCTGTACCCTTGCTGTCATTCCTGTTTTAGCTGAAATAACCTTCTTGTTCTCGGTCTTCTTGACGGTCTTGCGCTTCTGCACAATCTGCCATCTGGCTTCAGAGGTTGCTGCCAGATGGGGGAAGTAGAATCCTCCAGACACTAGGAAGATCATTGTAGACGCCATTTGGTTGGTTCTTTTTTGTCTTTTTACTTCTCTCTCTCTCTCTCTCTCTCTCTCTCTCTCTCTCTCTCTCTCTCTCTCTCTCTCTGCACAGTCATACACGCATTAGAATATTCCGCGCACTTGGAAAAGAGAGGGGACGCGACCTTACCAATCGCGATATGGCTCAACAGTGGATAGACAAAAACATACAAGTATGAACTACATGCATGCTATGCGAAGCTTCAAAATTCTTTTGCCTTAAAGATGAAGGGAAGAACGTTCCCGTTAAGAGTCGCCAGTTTGGCGCCCGTGAAGGCGCCGAACATTTCTCCTTTCGGTAGCCTTCCTCATATACACGTTAGTGTTTGCAAATGATTTGTCGTAGAATGTCTATCTACTCAAAAATAACCAGAGGTTCTGGTATTGAATCCTCCCCAACAGAGTCGCTAGTTTGTTAGAACTTAGAAAAAATCGCTGCTCGTCAGCAGTCCTTTTTCCTGTGTTTCTTTATTCTGGGGGAAGAATTCTGAGTATAAAGACATTCAAAGACAATCATAAGCAATCACCAAATGTACACAAGAGAGAAATATCGGAAGGCGAATTTTATTCCAGAGATTCTGAGATCTTTTACATTGCAGGCTGTGATACTAGTCACGAGCCTTTAATTACATCAACGGTTGACCACCCTTAATTGGAAGGCAAAAGACTAATCCGCTGGGGATTATGGTCTTGAGTTCATGGTCGTATAGACATTTGCTTTCTTGTTATGGACTAAGCCACATTTATTAGACAAGTCGGATGTTTATGTCCCATTTTCTTTCGGATTGTCCGGGTTGAGAGACTGTCAGGATTAGAGTGGTGCAACTCTGGGTCCGTGCCTGTTACTGTGAACAGGTGACCGCTGGAATACACGAACCTCGAATGTTGGTCGGCATAACCCAAGGGCCCGCGCCCGTATTTTTATGATGGGTGACCTTAGGAGAGCACTCCGCAACGTTTCCAAACGAGGTTTTTAATCGAGAGGTGCAACTCTGGGCCCGCGCCTAATACTGTGAACAGGTGACCGCTGGAATACACAAACATCGAAATGTTGTTTGGCATAACCTAAAGCCCGCGCCTGTTACTGTGAACAGGTGACCTTAGGAAAGCAATCCGCAACTGCCTCATCAGCTCAACCGACGGACCCGTTGTCAATTGGTAGGGCATCGACTGTCTTTTTATAGTGGCAATCCATAGCAGGATGTTTCAAGCTTAGTTAGAACTCTTTTGTTTGTGGTTTCTCGTGGTAACCATAACCCCTTAGGTTCAGCCTCAGACCTTTATCCGGGATGAAAGGAGCTTTGTACAGTAAAGTAAATGTATTTCTTCTGGAGTCGGGCGACTCGTCTTCGAGAATACTCTTTCTTTTGAGCATTTTCAATGATCTATTTGGGATCAAATGGGCTTTATCAAGCCAATATCTTTTGAGAGTTTCAATATTCAATGGGCTGGATCAGCTGTTTCCGATGCCCGTAAATGGTTAAGTATCGGGTCCGATGAGTTCCCGTTCTTGCCCATTTCTGATGAATAATGGGGATCGGTGCCCCTCAAATGTTTAACTCGACTGTTGGATAGCCTGAGTACTTTATCTTTGCCTCGGCGTCTTTGAGATCGCGGTTGATTTCATTTGGCATCAGTTAATTTTCGGGCCAACAGGGCACTCGCAAGGCTAAAAATGACTAAGTAGTGGACCTGTTTGCGGTCTGATCAGGGAAATCGGTGAATATCATCGATGACCATCTTGGAACAGGGGTGGATTATCTCCACAAGGATCGCGGTGCGATCGCGTTTCGATTCACTTGGCGTAATTCGATTTTCGGGCCAACAGGGTACTTCCTAGGGCTGAAAATGACTAAGTAGTGGACCTGTCTGCGATTTGATCAGGGAAATCGGTGAATATTATCGATAACCGTATTTGAATAGGGGTGGATTATTTCCACAAGGATCGCGGTGCGATCGCGTTTCGATTCGCTTAGCATAGGTCGATTTCCGAGCCGACAGGGCACTTCCCAGGGCTGAAAACGACTAAGTAATGGACCTGTTTGCGGTCTGATCCGGGAAATCGGTGTATATCATCGATGACCATCTTTGAACAGGGGTGGATCATGTCCACAAGGATTGTGATGCGATCGCGTTTCGATTTGCTGAGCACTAGTCGATTTTCGAGCCAACAGGGCACTTCCCAAGGCTGAAAATGACTAAGTAGCGGACCTACTGACTGCTTGATTAGTGTATTCGAGGGTCCTGAGATTGGATAACCTCATCACGGTGCATGATTATGGTGTATCATGTCATGTAGAAGAAAAGCTTCCCTCTCGAGCTCGGTCCAATTCCGCCCGATTCTCTTCTGTTTCGGCCGTTTTCGACTCTTTCGGAGGGATTTTCGGAGCTGCCAAATTGGCTAAGTGTTGGTCATTTTGCATCAAAACACTAATTTGGGCCATTTATCGTTGACCTTTGGAGAATCTGATCCGGGGGATGGATAGATCTCATCGAGATGCATCCGGGAGAAGCAGTTTGATCAAAATCCGATCCCGGACGAAGGCGGGCCCCACAATCGAAGGTCCACCCCTCCAACCAGCGTCCAGGCGCACGGAGGGGGGGGGGGGGTATGTAGGCGCATGTGGTGCTTCCACAGCTGGTGAGCACATGTGGCAGGGAGTTGGGCGTATGTGCCCATCTCCCAGGCGCATGTGGTGATTTTTCGGGCGCATGTACCCATCCCACATGAAAAATAGGTGAAAGGAAGGTGTTCCGGGGGCATGTGGTAGTGCACATGCGCCTGGCCCCAAATGGTGGGATCATGTCATTTCAGACTTAGTGAAATTTTGAGTTTTCCCGGTGAGAAAAGGCCAGCGCATGTGCCCAGTACTTAGAAAAATTTTAGGATTTCTCCCTGAACTTGGGATTCCGGCGAGGGATTTCGGTGAGGGAATCCACTCCGGCCAAGGCATCCAGCGAGGGGTAATGGAGCGGGCGCATGTACCTCTTGCGTCGTCCTGAGGTCGGCAGGAGATGATTTCGTGCTAATGAATGAAATGACTCCACTATTTATAGGGAGGTAATCGGGTTCGGGTCTAGCCCCGCGGGTATTTTTCGACGCATGTGCTTGGAAGCCGGCACATGTGGCAGAAAAAAGTCAGGCGCATGTGGCCAGAAAAAGTCAGGCGATGTGCAGGATCCGGGCGCATGTCCTTTTCCGGTGCATTTTCCGGCACTTTTCGGAAAAGTATTCAAATCACTTCCTTTCGTCAATAGGGTGTAGGCGCATGTGGTGGAAAGCCAGGCGCATGTCTTTGCCGGCGCTTTTTCCACTACTTAGCCAAATTTCAGAATTTCAGCACTTAGAAAATTTCAGGATTTCAGCTTCCAATGGGAGACCTTCAAAGGACAGCTACCTTTTCTAGACATGCACTCACTGTCGCCAAGCCACTTCTAGGCTAGAATTGACCTCCTAAATGAACGGGATGGGGTGTGGAAGTCTAGATATTGCAAATTTTGGTACTTCCTAATTGGAGCCTCCGGGTCGACTTGTCGTATAGGAACGTTGTTCCGGGGAGTGCGCACATGGAAATACGCACCGCAAGGACTTCAAACTTACTACTTAAGGGTTTTGGGGTACTCTGGATCATTTGGAGGTAGTGCAGATGTCCGGTTCCACTCTGAAATGGTAGCTGTAGGCTTATGAACCCTTTTTGGTCAGCTCCGGGCAGGGATGAAATGCATTTTGAGGTGCGCAGGTAAATATATGCACCGTATGACTTCAAAACTTGCAGGTTAAGGGTTTTAGGACGTTTCGGATCATTTAGTGGTGATCCGCATGTCCATTTATGCTCTAAAATGCTGTTTATAGATTTTGGTCGCTACCGAGTGATTAGGGTTTCACTGGCATTTTTCGGGCTTTTCTAATCTCAAAACTGATTCAAATCGTTGTTAATGGACCGTAGGATGTTGTTTTACAATGGGTGCAAATTTGAGCCCCAACACACGACCACGAAAGAATTGGTGATTTCCCTTGTTACTCCCGGTAGTACTAAATATATTTTCACCAATCATAAGCGTCATCCATCAACTGGAATGATGAGATTAAAACCGTCATTTCCTCTGAAATCCGTGTGTAGCTGAAAAAGTATTCGATTCCAAAGAGTCATTCATCGATGTGACCCTAGTCATTAAAGATAGGAAGATCTATCACTCTTTTATAGGGTTGATATCTTTGATTGATTAGTCCAGCGACCATGGGAGGCTGAACGTTACCTTAAACACATAGTAGAATCGGCACATCCACAAAATTGTAGAGGGGTGCCTGCAGCCCTTGCATGGTCTTTCGCCTCTCTTGGTGGAAAGCTTTCATTCTTTTCGATAGATAATGAATCCCTAGATCACCGTCCATAGGATTTTTGTCATTGCCTTTGCAAAGAAAGATTGGCCCGAGGGGATTCCTCATTCTGATAGCAACTTGAGGCAGCATAGACGGGGTGAGATCGATCATCGTCTCTCTCACAAGGATAAATACTCCGAATCCACGGAGCTACTAGGACTCCTCAACTAGTCTTCCTTGAATCTACAAAGGAACACTCGAATCCAGGAGTAAAAATAGAGAAAACCCAAGTTTGATTGAAAAGATGATGAATAATGGATAAAATGAATTTAAAGCAGTTGTTTATAATAAAACTAAACCTAGAAAACCCTAGATATGTGATAGAAGGAATCCTAAAAAGAAACGGAAACAATTTTGTTAAAAAACAGAAATGATTTCGCTAAAAACTGAAACAAATAAAAAAATCCATGCAACTCTGCGCAACACCGTCGGTCGGTCCGGCTGAAGTTGGCAGTTGGTTGGCCGATGGCTCTGGTCGGTTGGTCAAAAGGGTAAAAAATGGTCCAGTGAGTTTGGGGACTTTTCAACCAAATTCAGTCGACCGATGGACCTATTTCGGTCTGTTGACGAACTGTTGATTGGCGATTTTCTTAATCTTATTCTAAGCCATCTCCTCCATAATGTCCTCGATCCTTGCCCTCGATCTGTGGTGCAGCATAGATGGGTGAGATCGATCATCGTCTCTCTCACAAAATAACTATTCTGAATCCATGAAACTATCGAGACTCCTCAACCGATCTTCCTTGAATCTATAAGGGGATATCTCAAATCCATAAGGGGATATTTCAAATCCACAATACCTATCTTTAAATCCACGAAGAAAAAATAGAAAAAACCGAAGTTTATTGATAAAAGGGGAATAATGTCTATATAAAACGAGTTTAAAGCAACTATTTATAATAAAACGAAACCTAATCACGTAAGAAAACTCTAACTTGCATAAAAAGAAAAGAATCCTAAAAAGAAACAGAAGTAATTTCGCTAAAAATGGAAACAAATAAGAAAATCCGTGTAACTTTGTGAAACACCGTTGGTCGGCTGACTGTAGAGCTGGGCACAAACCAAGCCAGCTCAAAGCTCAACTCAGATTGGTTTAAAAAGCTCAGCTTAGATTGGTTCGAATAGAAGTTCAAACCAAACCAAGCCTCAGAGTCAAGCTCATTTGAAAAAACAAACCAAGGTCAAACTAGGCATTATCAGCTTGGTTTGATTCCGCTTGATTCAACTCATAGAATTTAAGCACATTGTTTCCTGTGGTGTAATCCACTTGAGCTTTGGATATGATTCCATTTTGGGATTATGTGCTAAAATGATATGTAAAAACGGATGGATAGTGTGGTTAATTGACAAGGATAATACATAATACATATACATGAATGCATACTGTTTCTTTGCACTGGTAAAATTATGCTTATGTACTTATTTGTTAAAAAGGCTCTTATATGTTTATTTTGAAGTTGCACTCCTCCTTTGGAGGATGTTAAACATCATGTAGTAAGATACTTTTATTTTATTTTTTATTTTTTTTCTAACTTTTTAAATTATTTTCTATTTAAACAAATAAACAAAAAAGGAGTCGCCACCAGTTCCAACTCTGCCCGGCCCGGTTTAAAATTTTCAATCAATCCGATCCTCGCTAAAACCAAAATTTTCTAGAGCAAACCAAACCTTGGCCGCATGGGTCAGCCTGAAGCCCAAACCGGGCCAATCCACAAACTGGGGTGGCACAAGAACAAGCCAAACCAAACTAGGGTTAACTTGGCCTGGCCCAGATTGTTGCCCACCTATAGCTGACTGTGGGTCGTTGGTTGGCCGAAGTTGGCAGACAGTCGGCTGTCGGTCGGTCGACAGGGCTAAAAATGGTTCAGCAAGTTTGGGGGCTTTTCAATTAAATTCGGTCGGTCAACGGACCTATTTCGGTCAATCAACGAACGATTGGTTGGCGATTTTCTCCTGTTCTTCAGCTCACTCTTCTTCATCTTGCTTCGGTCCACCTTGTCCACAAAATGTGCTCGATCCTCGCCCTCGATCAGTGGACTCTCTCCCTACATTAATCCGGGTGATCTTCCCGCACATCAATGGTCCACATAAAAGGTGGGCTCCACATGATAAATGACTCCATATTAATGTGGGCCCACATATGGATGGTCCACATCAAAGGTTGGCCTGTAACGATACAAAGCCTATATCCAAAGAGGGCTGGTAGAGTTGGGCACGGGTTGAGTGAACTCGTTAGACTTAACCCGAATTGGGTGTGTAAGTCGGGCCGATTCAAGTAGATTTCACCTAATCCGAAAGTAAACCAAGTCGAGGCCAGGTCACCCAACATCTCAACTCGACTCAACTCAAAATCTAACTTAGTATGAGCCTATATATATATATATATATATATATATATATATATATATATATATATATATATATATATATATATATATATATATATATCTGAAGTCTATCATTTTCTAACCCTACCCGCACACGAGACCCAACCACCGGCTCCTCTTCGAGCGAGCGATAGCGACCTCTCTCCCTCCCTCCTCCTCTAGCTCTACTCACTTGGCCACCCAGCCAACTTAGCCACCTGAGTCCTGACCCGACCCTCATGCCTCTTCTCTCCTCCACTCCCTCCCTCCCTCCCTCCTCTCTTAAGCCCAAAATTGATGGGAACTCTCTCCCTCTCTGCCCGACCTATTTTATCTCTCTCCTCTCCCTCTCCTCCACTCAATCCCTTCCTCCTCCTTTACCCGACTGTTCATTGATAAGTACACTGCTAAATCGAGATAGAAACTAAGAAAAAGATCACCACTAGACTTGACTCAGTGCTGACTTGACCCGACTCGGTCAAGGTTACTCTAGGCCAGACCTAGTCTTGGATTAGGTCAAGCATGCTGGACATGATACCGAGTCGGGTTGAGTTCGGATCAGGTCAGGACGGCCCTAATGACTCAATGCCCACCTCTATGGGCTAGTATAATGGACAACCCACTTCAAAGGGGGAGCTTACATGATGAACCATCCACATCAAAAGTGGGCTCCACATGATGGGTAGTGGACATTGTGACGCAGGGAGGACGTGGTAGGTCGATCACCGTCTCCCTAACCGATAGTTTCTCGAATCCACGAGAAGAAAGAAAAGATTAAAAAAAAAAGGAATTTATTTCCAAATAATTGTTTATTGAAGATTGAATGAATAATCAAATAAACATAATTAACTTGCTTTAAATAATAAATTAAATCCTAAATTCGTACTTAATACTAACTTGCAAAGGAAGAAAAGAATCCTAATACAATTAGAAAAGAAATAGAAAAATCTGCGCAATTGTATAACGCCAGCACTGTCTTCCTTCCGTTGATACGAGCAATCCACATATCTGATTGCCACGAAACTTTGTGGTTTTACTGATATCGACGTACTCTTCAAGATGGTCGGCTTAGATTCTCCATATCAGTAGTATTGGGCCACCTGGACCATCTCCAGTTTTAGTGGGCGGAATTCGGAACTTTCTGGACAGTTCGTACCATTTTGAACACCACGATCAATCCGTAACTCGGATCGACGTGAAACTTGTTGCGTTTTCTCGACGTCGAGCAGCTCTACAAAATGGATGGAATGGATCATCATAAATGATCAAGATGGACCCCACAAGTTGGGCCGAAGTTCAAAAACGGGAATAACAATTTCCTGTTTGAGTTGAAACTCCAAAATATGAAATTCCTTAGTTTTCTCTTATTTTTCTTCCTGTCCATCTCCCGCAGGAAGGTGCGTGATCCACGCCCTCGATCATGGGGTTCTTCCCCTACATCATTCTTCCCCACTTGAAAAAAACTCGTCCTCGAGTTTCGCTTTAGGTTAGGGCCATGATTTGCTTTTAACTTCGGAAGTCGATGCTTGCGGGCCCTATTCTGGAATGCAGCAAAAATTTTCTCCGACTTCTTCTCCACGCCAACATGAATAATTGCAATCTTCTCTGGCACATCAAAAGTTGGTTTTTTCTGAGAAAGGACAATTTCCTTCACAATGAACAATTCATCAGGAAGTTCGGCAACTCCGATCGCCTCGATTTCCTGCATTGCTGGCGTGACACTTTCTGAGATGCTCATGGATTCCGTCAAAACTGACTCTATAATGTCATAAATAACTTTAGACTCTCCTTCCCTATCCTTTAAGATTGAAGTATTGATTTCCTCTACCCCCTCAAAATTTTAAACATCTTCTAAGATGATGGTGGGTTGTACTTCAACGACCTGATTCAAAGTTACATTACCTCGAAAAGCTCTTTCAACATAATCCCCACGATCGTTCCCACACGCAGGCCGTCGTACGATGATGTCTTCGACCTCTTTATGGTTGAGTTTTGAATCGTCTGGGGTAGCCCTGCAATAGGCCACCTGGGGTGCTCTAAGGATCATGGGGTTATTCCGTACAGCAAGCACAGGTGGTTGTTGACTGTTGCCTTGGGCTTGGGGCAGATTTAATGCCGCCGCAATGCGGTTGAGGGTTGCCTGTATACCTTGCAGGATCAACCGATTTTCCTGTTGTGCTTCATCGAAAGCTGCCGCCGTGACATAATCCCTTGGAGCACCGTCCTTAGGATGAAGATCCAACCCTTTATTAGAGGCCATCATCCTGAGGAAGAAACATCTCTCTGATACCAATGACGCAGGGAGGACGTGGTAGGTCGATCACCGTCTCCCTAACCGATAGTTTCTCGAATCCACGAGAAGAAAGAAAAGATTAAAAAAAAAAGGAATTTATTTCCAAATAATTGTTTATTGAAGATTGAATGAATAATCAAATAAACATAATTAACTTGCTTTAAATAATAAATTAAATCCTAAATTCGTACTTAATACTAACTTGCAAAGGAAGAAAAGAATCCTAATACAATTAGAAAAGAAATAGAAAAATCTGCGCAATTGTATAACGCCAGCACTGTCTTCCTTCCGTTGATACGAGCAATCCACATATCTGATTGCCACGAAACTTTGTGGTTTTACTGATATCGACGTACTCTTCAAGATGGTCGGCTTAGATTCTCCATATCAGTAGTATTGGGCCACCTGGACCATCTCCAGTTTTAGTGGGCGGAATTCGGAACTTTCTGGACAGTTCGTACCATTTTGAACACCACGATCAATCCATAACTCGGATCGACGTGAAACTTGTTGCGTTTTCTCGACGTCGAGCAGCTCTACAAAATGGATGGAATGGATCATCATAAATGATCAAGATGGACCCCACAAGTTGGGCCGAAGTTCAAAAACGGGAATAACAATTTCCTGTTTGAGTTGAAACTCCAAAATATGAAATTCCTTAGTTTTCTCTTATTTTTCTTCCTGTCCATCTCCCGCAGGAAGGTGCGTGATCCACGCCCTCGATCATGGGGTTCTTCCCCTACATCATTCTTCCCCACTTGAAAAAAACTCGTCCTCGAGTTTCGCTTTAGGTTAGGGCCATGATTTGCTTTTAACTTCGGAAGTCGATGCTTGCGGGCCCTATTCTGGAATGCAGCAAAAATTTTCTCCGACTTCTTCTCCACGCCAACATGAATAATTGCAATCTTCTCTGGCACATCAAAAGTTGGTTTTTTCTGAGAAAGGACAATTTCCTTCACAATGAACAATTCATCAGGAAGTTCGGCAACTCCGATCGCCTCGATTTCCTGCATTGCTGGCGTGACACTTTCTGAGATGCTCATGGATTCCGTCAAAACTGACTCTATAATGTCATAAATAACTTTAGACTCTCCTTCCCTATCCTTTAAGATTGAAGTATTGATTTCCTCTACCCCCTCAAAATTTTAAACATCTTCTAAGATGATGGTGGGTTGTACTTCAACGACCTGATTCAAAGTTACATTACCTCGAAAAGCTCTTTCAACATAATCCCCACGATCGTTCCCACACGCAGGCCGTCGTACGATGATGTCTTCGACCTCTTTATGGTTGAGTTTTGAATCGTCTGGGGTAGCCCTGCAATAGGCCACCTGGGGTGCTCTAAGGATCATGGGGTTATTCCGTACAGCAAGCACAGGTGGTTGTTGACTGTTGCCTTGGGCTTGGGGCAGATTTAATGCCGCCGCAATGCGGTTGAGGGTTGCCTGTATACCTTGCAGGATCAACCGATTTTCCTGTTGTGCTTCATCGAAAGCTGCCGCCGTGACATAATCCCTTGGAGCACCGTCCTTAGGATGAAGATCCAACCCTTTATTAGAGGCCATCATCCTGAGGAAGAAACATCTCTCTGATACCAATGACGCAGGGAGGACGTGGTAGGTCGATCACCGTCTCCCTAACCGATAGTTTCTCGAATCCACGAGAAGAAAGAAAAGATAAAAAAAAAAAAAAAAGAATTTAATTCCAAATAATTGTTTATTGAAGATTGAATGAATAATCAAATAAACATAATTAACTTGCTTTAAATAATAAATTAAATCCTAAATTCGTACTTAATACTAACTTGCAAAGGAAGAAAAGAATCCTAATACAATTAGAAAAGAAATAGAAAAATCTGCGCAATTGTATAACGCCAGCACTGTCTTCCTTCCGTTGATACGAGCAATCCACATATCTGATTGCCACGAAACTTTGTGGTTTTACTGATATCGACGTACTCTTCAAGATGGTCGGCTTAGATTCTCCATATCAGTAGTATTGGGCCACTTGGACCATCTCCAGTTTTAGTGGGCGTAATTCGGAACTTTCTGGACAGTTCGTACCATTTTGGACGCCACGATCAATCCGTAACTCGGATCGACGTGAAACTTGTTGCGTTTTCTCGGCGTCGAGCAGCTCTACAAAATGGATGGAATGGATCATCATAAATGATCAAGATGGACCCCACAAGTTGGGCCGAAGTTCAAAAACGGGAATAACAATTTCCTGTTTGAGTTGAAACTCCAAAATATGAAATTCCTTAGTTTTCTCTTGTTTTTCTTCCTGTCCATCTCCCGCAGGAAGGTGCGTGATCCACGCCCTCGATCATGGGGTTCTTCCCCTACATCACATTGAAGGTAGGCCCCACACGATCGATGATCCATATTGAAGTGACCCCACATGATGGACGGTTCACATCAAAGGTCAACCCCTAATGATGAATGACACACATCTAAGGCAAGCCCTACATGATGGACATCTCACATTGAAGGTGGGGCCCACATGATGGATAGTCCACATCAAAGGTAAGCTCCACATGATGGGCAATTAATAATGGTGGCCGCACATGACGGACGATCCACATCAAAGTGGGCCCCACATGATGGACGATCCACATTAGATGTGGGGCACACATGATGGATGATCCACATCAACGGTGGATTGTACATGATGGCCGGTGGATATTGAAGGTGGGCCCCACATGATTGACAATAAAATCGATGGTGGGACCCACATGATGGATGATCAACATCAAACATGGGCCCTACATAATGAACGGTGCACGCAAAAGGTCAGTCCCTAATGATGAATGACTCACATTTAAGGTGGGCCCCGCATGATGGACGACCCACATCAAAGGTGGGATCCACACAATATGAATGGTCCACATCAAAAGTTGGCCCCCAAATGAGTGATGGTGGATGTGAGGAGGACCAAGCAGAGACTTGAAGAATAATTGCTCATGATATTAGAAGCCAAACATGCTTTTCTGCTTTCATGTTGTTTACCAAACTAATTACCTACTTAATAAGTAGAAATCAAGATCATAAGCCATTTATAATATAAGTAGCTTATCTTAGACGACTTACAATCCAAAAGCCAAATAAGTTACTTTTTCTACTTACAGTGGTGTATAAGTAACTTATTTGAGATCAGTAAGTTTGGCTTCTGACCACTTAAAAGCAAAATTTTTCAAGTTACTTTTTCTACTTACAGAGGTGGATAAGTAACTTATTTGAGATAAGTAAGTTTGGCTTATGATCACTTAAAAATAAATTTTTTTATTATTTAAAGTTATTTAATCACTAAAGCTTAATAAGTAGAAATCAAGATAAGTTACTTGAGGCATAAATAGCTTAAGTAGTGTACATCAAATTGATGGGCAAAATTGAAAATGAGAATGCCGAAGATGAACAACCAAATGCCCGTAGTTGGTATTAGGTTAGGTTAGTCCAATCAACTTGAATTTGGTCTCTGCTCCAATTACAATGTGTCCTGCAATCTGGACGATTTGCAATGGTGTACATATATGCCACGTGTACGCGAAGCTAATGTAAAAAACCCTGCCGGCTAGTGTATTTTCTCTGTACAATTATCGCATATGAAAGAAATTTGAACGGCTCTGACTTAATAGCCTTCTGTCCATGAACAGGGGAGGCTATGGCTTGGCCCACCTTGCTGTTCTTCCCGGTCACAGTTAAGGCTGTCAATGGGCCACGTCGCGCTTAGCATATGCTAAATTTTTAAAAGGCCTATCAAGTGCTAAATGTTAAACAGGCCAGGCCTGGCCCGAACAGTACAAAATCCGGCCCAAGACAATCTTGGGCCAACCTGTTGATAGCCCTAGCTAGTGTGACAAATATCACCCAGATTTTGAAAATACCATGATATTCTCATGGAAAATCCAGTTTCTCACAATTTTATTCAGAAAATATTGCAGTTATATATATATATATATATATATATATATATATATATATATATATATATATATATATGTGTGTGTGTGTGTGTGTGTGTGTGTGTGTGTGTGTGCGCGCGCGCGCGCGTGTGTGAAATATTGGGAATTTTTACTGAAAGTGGAGCAAATTTGCTTGACTTGCTTGGCAGTGCCTTTCAACAGACGTGCACTAACGACATGACTTCAGTGGATATTTTCCACCTCTAGCTATCCAAGGTTGATATTATTATTATTTTCCCTTAACTATGATCCGGTGCAAATTTATGTGAGGCTCACTAAGGATCACAACAGACTTATGTGCGCCCCAAGAAGGTTTCAATGGCGGGCCACAATCCCTATTGTTTATTGTGGTGTGGCCCATTTGAATTTTAAATTTTCTTGATTTTTAGTTAGCATTCAAAAATGAGCTGACACAACGGATGGACAGAATGGATGTCACACCAACATAGCCGGTTGGCTATGCAGAGCATTTTCTTACACAGACCTACCTGTAAAAGGTGTAACAAATTAGTATCCCATTGCCACCGTCACTTTCTATCACACAGTCAGGTCGAAGATGAACAACCAAATCAATTTCTTCAAACCAATGCTCCAGTTATATCATACTCTAGGTAGAATTGGACTTAGATCTAATAGACTAATTTGGCTTTCCTTTAGGGCCTATTTGATTTCCATTTACATGGTGTAACTACAAGAAAATGGTTAATGTTTGCTTACCATATAAATTTTGTACTTTTTTTATAATGACGGTTTTATTTTTTGTGCACCAAAATCGAGAAAGGTATAGATTTTTTGTGGGGCCACTATGATACATGTGGCTTATTCATGCCGTTCGTCCATTTTGCGAGGTAATTTTAGGACATGACCCCAAAATTGAAGCAAATCCAGACTTCAAGTGGATCACGCCACATGAAATAGTGTTTTGAATATCTATCGTTAAAAACCATTTATAGCAACGATTTCCTATGGTGTGGGCCACTTGAGCTTCGGATATGCCTCGTTTTTGGGTTCATCCCCTAAAATGTTCTGTTAAAATGGATGGACGACAGGGACATGTCACAAAGATCACAATGGGCCGTACAAATGTATGGCTATCCTTTTTGAAAATTTTTACATGGAGTAAATACTGTTTGCATCAAACAGGATGGAAAATTGTAATAATTAACCACTTGCATCTATTTACCTGCATTTATCCTATGGAAATGAAAAACGAACAGGGTTAGGCTTCTTCTGGCCTAACTGTGCAAATAGCGCATCGGTGTCACACTGTACGTCAGTCGCAATCCATTGGGTGCAAGTGGCCCTTGCATCATGGTTCTGGTCGATGCCATGTGGTCCTGTCCTATTAAAAGAAAATACCAAAGAGTCCAACTTCTTACACTACATATCTTCCAACAGGTGTCAAGTAAGTTAAATTAAGGCAACTTCAAAGAAACTGCTGGGCTAGGTATCTGTCATCCATCGCTAAGCCAGTCAACCGATGTAGTTACAATCCATTGGGTGCAAGTGGCCCTTGCATCATGGTTCTGGCCGACGCCATGTGGTCCCGTCCTATTAAAAACAAATGCCAAAGAGTCTAAGTTCTCACACCACATATCCTCCAACAGGTGTCAAGTTAAATTAAGGCAACTTCTATGAAACGACTAGGCTAGGTATCTGTCATCCATCGCTAAGCCAGTCAACCAATGTAGTCGCAATCCATTGGGTGCAAGTGGCCCTTGCATCATGGTTCTGGCCGACGCCATGTGGTCCTGTCCTATTAAAAGCAAATGTCAAAGAGTCCCAACTTCTCACACCACGCATCCTCCAACAGGTGTCAAGTAAGTTAAATTAAGGCAACTTCTATGAAACTGCTAGGCTAGGTATATGTCATCCTATGAAACTGCTAGGCTAGGTATATGTCATCCATCGCTAAGCCAGACAACCGATGTAGGGCCTGGGCAAGTGCCAAGAGCCTCTCCATGCGTGCATTTAGGTAGCTTTGCATGCTACTTTTCCAAGTTTATGAAAAGTTCGAACCCAGAGTTTCCTTGACTGAAATGACTGTACGGGATATCCAGTCATATTGTTTTAAAACTAAAAAAAAACCTATTCCCCTCTATTAGATTTCAGGAAAAAAAAAAATTAGATCCAGTCATGAATTGGTACAAACTCAAGAAAACCCTGTCCCAAGTTAAAAAAAAACTCGCCAAACTCTAAAGAACTCAGGGAAAGAAAAAAATCAACAAAACTGGAATTGACTTCGTACAACTAGACAGTATTTATATATTTAATACTTTTAAATCAAGAAGTTATGTGTTCTTTTAAATTTTTAATGACACTGATAAAACTTAGAATAACTAGTACGAGTTTAGGAATTTGCCCAGGTTTTTGAGTTGATTCAAGTCTACTAGGTTTTAGCTTGATTCCAATTTTCATGTTGTTAAACTGTGTCCAGTTGGCTCAGGTTGACTCAGAATTTCCCGAACACTTGGCTTGAAATCTTCAGAGTCAAGTCACAAAGTTCTAGTGGTATGGCTGTTATGGAGCCTCATTGTTATCAGGTTGGACTGAAATTCATCCACATTAACTCGGAGTTTCAATCAAAGATAAAAATAAAAAATAAAGTTAGAAACATTAAGGCCACTTAATTTTGAACTTTATAAATTGGGCTGGGTATAACACGAAGCTGTCTGAATATATGTTAACCATAGCATATAATTGCATCCAAGTGCCGTTTAAGTACATTGTCCATTTATGATCGAACGGTGGAATTTACCATCTTCATGATTTCTGAAAGATCCCCCACATTAGTGGTAGGTCTCATCAGATAAACAATCTGGATCTCGAAACTATGGCTCCATTTGCATATTTAATGTACACGTGCAGCCCACCTGATAAGTGGACCATAATAGGACCTCCACTACCTAATGTAGCCTGGACACGCACATTTTATCGCATGGTCATTAGCGCAGCAAATCAAATGGCCTTCACAATCTAAGTCAAGCACTGATGAATCCATCTAGAGCTTTAGCAAGTGCACAAAACTTCTCCATACATGCCCATACATGTTGCCACACATGCCAAAATTTCCATGTTCATTTGAAAATCCTAACCCTGTAAATTATAGCATGTGGACGTCATTATGTGGATCATAAATGCTTAAAAATCACAGTTGGATCAACCTACCCAAGCACCTTCCCCAACTGATCAATGTCTTTGGCCTTAATTGAAACATGCTTCAATTGGAGCTGGTACAAGTTTCATCTATGATTGGAATGAATTTCATTCTAATTAAATTTTATTTCCAATCAAAGTAGAAATGAATTTCAGGTTAAAAACATTAAACAATCCTTACTTGGTATGTTATAGATTGGATTGGATCAAATACAAAGCTTTGCATGCAATAAAATCCCGGATCAGCTTAAATCCATGGGAAACCAGAATATTAATTCCACAGAGAACAGGAGGAGAGTTGAAGGGGATTTAAGGAGTAATTGTTGTAATTCTCTAATTAATACATCCACTAATCTTAGCCTCTTAACTAGTCACATTGATTAGTTGCTAAATATCTTTGATTCGTTACTAAGACAACAGACCCAACAACCTACAACAGAAAATTAATAGAATACAACTAAATTCTAGCTCAAATCAACAAATAATAGAAAATAGCCTGAAACAGGTGGTGAATTGTTCCATCTTCCAGCAACCTCATGCTTCAATTATATGTTGATGGAACACGTTGGAATACGGTTATAATTGTTCCATCTGCCTGCCTCTAGTGATGACCCATCAAGTGTAGCCTGTCGTGGCCTTCTCCCGATGCTCCAGGTATGCCCTAGTCAGAGAGAGCTCGACCTCAAGCTACCACCATCTCTGTCATTTGCAGAATCTCCATGATAAAGCATTAAGTGCTTGACATCGACTGAATAAGAAGTGCATATGTGACTCGCCAATAGTAGATGATAGGCATTTGAAAGCTGGCCCAGAAGTGTGGGCCTGCAAGATCTGACTGTCTACATGATATGGAACTTTCGCAAAAGTTGATGATGAACGGCGCAGGTCTAGTGGTCCACAAAACCATTACAGGAGCAGATAGGTCTGATCATCCCTCTGATTCAACGTATAGATGGCCCTGGATTACGATCTACGACCTAGATCGTTTAAGGCACGAGTCAGATGGACACAAACTCACTATCCTCTTTTTCTCTCATTAAAACCTCTCGGATTCTTAATTTCTTGATTTCATCGAAGGGGATTTTCCTCTATTTAGAGAACGAGGGATCGAGAGATAACAGATGAGATTGGATGGGATAATATTTATCCCTATCTAATCCAACCTCTTCCGTATCTCTCCCTCATCGAAAATTCAAATCCTCTTTGAATTTCAAAGTCTCGAAGGAGAGAATAAGCGAAAAAGATACATGGGACCCACCCACTAGTGGTTGGCCAAAAGTGGGCCCCACAGGCCCATGTCCAACAGCATTGTCACTTTTGGTCCTTTCGCCATGCATATCTTTAGAGTTTACTGCACTTGTCTGGATATGACTCAAAAACAGGAGGAGATATTAAGCATCTTTTGGTTTTTATGGTGCGTGAGAGAATCCAGGTGTAGGCCCATGGGGCCCATAAACCGCTCTTCCTTGGGATCAAATACAGCATTCCTCTGTTAAATCTCTGAAATCCACCGCTCAAATGGGCCAAGATCAGGACATCGACAAACATGAACAATGAGATATAATAGTAGGTGTAATCAGCCGGATTCAATAGTCGAAATTGCTTAAAGAGATGACGATGAAGATTGGATTTAATAAAGCCCCTTCTCTAGTAAAACATGAAAATCAAGGCATTAGGCAGGCCACACCCTGATCCACAGCTCAAGTGGGAGACTGAGTGAATATAGCCTTGTTTCAACACTGAGGTTTTGGTATCAATTCCCAAAGTGGGGGTGGCTAACATTGCAGTGTGACTAACAGAGTGGGTGGGTGTACTGACAGTGGGATGTGTGTACTAACCCAAAAAAAAAAAAAAAAAAAGGCACTAGGCAGGCCAGGTACAGCCCAAGTCTAGCTTAGGTAGTCTATTTCTATAGCAATGGGTAAAACTTTCATGACCATGTATAGTATGTATAGAATGTACTGGTGGAGAAGAAGACATGCATTCATCTTACAGCTGCACCCAGCTGTAAATACACTGCATATTGCTTTTGTCTATATACATAAGAAAACAACAAAGTGAGAAAGTATCAATGAAATTATCCAAAGGTAAAAGCAATCTAATCATATAGATGCCAAGTAAAGGAAAAATATACACAACATAGATACAAGGAGTTCAATTCACATAGACAGTTTTTGAATTCGAAAGTCAGGCACATTGTGCATATTCTAATGGGCTCCAATTTAATGGATAAGAGAGATCAAATTGGAGACCATCACATACATATAATATAGCAAACATTCTTAATGACATAAATTTGGAGGTTGATGTCAAGCAATATCCTCTTCTTTCCCTTCTTCGAGTTCCACTATAGTAGTTAAATTTGTGACATGGGTTGTCTCAGGGGCAGTTTTGTCAACATTTGGTGGAGCAGAGGAGGCAGAAGGATTCGGTGGCATCATCAAGCTTTCTACGCTTCCTTCTAGCATTTGGACCACACTTTTCATAGCAGGGCGACCAACCGGGTACCACTGTATGCACCAGAGTGCCACAGTAGTTAGTTTCTTTGCTACATTTGCATCTTCAACTGAAATGATGTTGAGTCCCAGCTCTTCCCCTTGGTGTAGACGATCATAAATCCATTCAGGAAAGTACACTTGACTGGTGTTTTCCACTGTAACATCAATGTTCTTCCTTCCTCCAACCATTTCAAGCAACAACATTCCGAAACTATAAACATCCGATTTGTAGGAAACATTTCCAAAGTTCCTAGAGAACACTTCAGGTGCAATGTAACCCATGGTTCCTCTGGCAGCAGTCATTGACACAATGCTCTGTCCCTTGGAGCATAACTTTGCTAGCCCGAAATCGGATATCTTGGGATTAAAGTTATGGTCTAGCAAGATATTGTGAGGCTTGATATCAAAATGAAGGATGCGTTGCTCGCATCCTTGGTGAAGATACTCTATCCCTCTAGCAATGCCAATGGCAATATCTTGAAGCTTCCCCCAACTTAGCAAAGGGCTTTTGGTGTCTGCTGAGAAAATGAATTTTTCTAATGATTCGTTTGGCATGAATTCATAGATGAGTGCACGCTTCAAGTTGTCGGTGCAGAAGCCCAGAAGACGAACCACATTGATGTGGTGAATCCTACCAATGGTACCCACTTCATTAATGAAGTCTTCTCCATCTCCCCCTGACTTGTGTAGGATCTTCACAGCAACCAGATTTCCATTGGCAAGCTTTCCTTTGTAAACGCTTCCACAACCTCCTTGACCTAATTTGTCTTTGAATTGATTGGTCATCTTTTTCAGATCAGCATAAGAGTATCTTGTGGGCTTCATAGATTTATAATCTTCCAAAAACTTTTCAACCTTGAGGTTGTTCTCTCTATCTTTCTCCCTTTCTAACTTCCAAGAGTAGTAGAACTTCAAACTAATCAATGATGCCACTAAGATAACAAAGGAGCCTACGCACACACCTGCGTACAAAAGCATGGAAATTACTTCCTAAAAACACATGGAACTGTATTAAGATGTGGCATGCATGCACCAAGTGAACAATTGATAAAGTGGACCAGATTGAGGATAGTTCATACCTCAAAAATCACATCAAATGGACAATGTCAGGGTCCTCTGAACTCCCTTCTACTAGCTGATCTATTGCAGCCTTGTGTGAGAACTTTGATTGGGTAGTTACATCATCCAATCAATGTATTTCCGAATGTTATAAAACTTGGGAGGGAGGCCCGAGTGCAATAGTTAGATCAAGAGCCTGAAAGATGGATGGTTGGACCAAATTCGGCCTAACCAAACATTTCATGGTTCTTGATCAATAGCAAAGATCATCAGATTGGGTCAGGCCATGAGTTCATGGATCAGGTACGGATCATAACTCTTGTCCTGTTTACTAGATGGATCGGGCCTGGGCTGGCCTCAATCCAACGTATTGCAAATCCAATTCTGAATATCATCAATCTGTATTATTTTAATATAAAAAGTAGAAAAGTTTATAAACCAAAAGGGGTGTAAGTATTAATTTCCTAAATATATACTCTCCTTCAGTCTATATCTGCAGTGTATGTTCTTGTTCCTGTAGTCCTAAGAAGAGAAGGAAAAGGAGGCAGATATCTTACCTATAATTACATGCTTTTTCCATGGACCTGCAGAAAACAGACTGCACTAAGTTAGATCCATTTCAGTTATGTATTTGGTGCACAGGTGTCAGGCATAAACCCTATAACAGATGTGGCACTGGAAGAATTGGAATATGGTAGAGCCATTTCTCTACAGTGCATGGTGTGGTGTGATGTGCAAATTGGGTATGCCCATATGTAAGGCCCTAGTATGGATGGTTGATGTCTCAAAAGTGGCACTTATTATATAGTCCTATCCATCTGATCTGTGGCCATTAGAGTAAAAATGGAAAACAAAAACAGTTATCTGTCAAATTAAAAGTGGGATAAAAAGTCATGAATTAGTTTGTTTCATGGTTTTAATTTTAGAACTTTAAGCCATCCATCCTGGTGCCGGTATATGGGAAGACCCAACACCGTGCCACGTCATGTCCCTCATTGATATTGTTTGCTACGAGCTACGCTAGGTATCTCGCACGCTTAGAGCCTCTTGGGTGGAACTTTCATGAGATCCACTCTGTGCCTCAGGTTCACCTTAGAACCCAAAAATCATGATCTTTAAGAACTTAGCACCCACACAAATATTCAAAATTAATTTACAGTAAATATCTTTTAAAATTTTTATTTTCAGTGAGATTTTCTCAATAACATTCCAAAAGGAAAAATTGAAATCTGAAAATTCGCGCCCTAAGAAATTGCCGGGATGAGATTAGTCACTATGGTCTGGATAACAGGTGTGAATCTTCAATAGGATATAATAGAATGAATAGATATATGATGATGAAAATTTGGATATAAAAGAATAAATTGATTTATGATGATGAAAATTTGGATGATGAGTCTAATTGTAACAAGAAAACAGGGGCACATATTAGATGAAGATTAAATTTTTTTTTCTATTTTGTTATTATTATAGAAGTAAAAGAAATGGGAGGTTTTTAATAACAGAAATGCTTCAGAGCCCTCAGAGCACTATAAGTTATAGTAGTACTAGTTGCATTAGGTCTATCACACATTTTCCATCCATGGTTTGCAAAAATGACATGTATAGAAAATAATTCTTAATGGAGGATGGATTAGATAATCTGAACAGTGCGAATTTTTCATGGAAGCATAGGAAATGTATTCTGAAGTTAATGGAGAGTTGAGATTGAGAACAGTGGAGCACTTCTCTTTCTCATTAAAATACCTTCATTGTGCTGATAGAAACATATAGTCTCATTGGAATGAGTCGTGTCTTTGAATCCGCACATCCATCCTTTGGCTTCATCACATCCATTGCATCCGGGTATGTCCCACTTCAGATGAACAGGATCATCAAGTACATATGGCGATGGAATATCAACGGTCTCCGTGGGCTGGCAAGACAGGGGCAAGCTATCCACCGGAGTAATATCAAGTAAAAGGAAAACATCATGTTCCAAGTCGCTCATGCAAGCAAATTTTTTCTTGTATGGGAAATCAACACCCACCGAACAGTTGACGGATGTAATGGTAATTAGTGTGAAAGAGGAAGGAGAATAGCTGAAAGGAGAAGAGGAGAGATTGAGATGGACGAGTAATCCCTCCATGCAACCGTTGGAACTGACGATGCTTAGTCTCTGAGAGGCGTAGTCGATGTGGCTCACTTCAACTTCTTGTGTAGATGGAAGGTGTAGGACAGTCTGCTTGCCGTTGCACGACAGCTCAAAGCCTGGGTAGCTGCATCGGGCTTGCTGCTGATCAGAGCCTTGTTTTCTGAACGGGAATCGGATTTTAGGGCCGTGCCTTGAGCAACTGGTAATTGGGCAGTCGTACTTTGGTGAAAATTCATTGGAGTAGGAGTTGCAAGATGTAATGGTTAGGAAGTGGTAGATAGAGAGGAAGAAGACGACCTTCAACCAACCCATCAGAGTGTTTTACTCGGCGAGGATGAAGCTTGATTTCCTTTGTTATTAATTAATTGTCGAGGGACTTAATGACACGGATTCAGGGCTCTAAAATCAGTGAATCCAGCCCCCAAATTGGTGACGCCCATTGAGTTGGTTGACTCACACGACTCGCTCGACGACTTGTTACTAAACCACCGGATTGGTGATTCGACTACCACGTGTCATTAAAATAACAATATAATCTGTCCTCAGTAAATCTAAGCATATATTACCCAGAGAATCATGTATATGTCAAATCCGCTCCGTCCATCATGTGAGAACCCTTATGTCTACCGTACAGATGAAATATAAGCCAGTTGAAAAGCACAGATGGGCCACACTAAGTTGTGCTTAAAACCACTAAGTTCAGACAACATGTCCCGCCTGAGCTACATCGGGCTGTTTTTTTTTTTTTTTTTTTTTTTTTTAAATATATTCACTTCATTCTTTGTGTGTCACGATAGATGAACAGGTTTGCAAAAAATGTGCACAAACTTATGGTTGGTGTCTTGCATCCATGCAGCCTGATCAACATCGGGCTGTTTTTTTTTTTTTTTTTTTTTTTTTTAAATATATTCACTTCATTCTCTGTGTGTCACGATAGATGAACAAGTTTGCAAAAAATGTGCACAAACTTATGGTTGGTGTCTTGCATCCATGCAGCCTGATCCACATCGGGCTGTTTTTTTTTTTTTTTTTTTTTTTTTTTTTTTTTTTTTTTTTTTTAAATATATTCACTTCATTCTTTGTGTGTCACGATAGATGAACAGGTTTGCAAAAAATGTGCACAAACTTATGGTTGGTGTCTTGCATCCATGCAGCCTGATCCCCAGGGGTGTACTGTTCGTCCAGTTTGCACTTTCACAGGTCGAGTAAGGCACGGAGCTTGCTGGGAGGTTTAGGGGTCGAGAGGGTAATTTTATAATTTTATATAGATTCTTTTATATAAATACTAATTTGATTAGGGTAATATATATATATATATATATATATATATATATATATATATATATATATATATATATATATATATATATATTTTGTGGTGAGAGAGAGAGCTGAGAGCTGCTGCTTCTTTTTTTTTCTTTTTTTTTTGTAATTTTTTTCTCAATTTTTTTTTTAAATTCTGATATTGTTGTGCATGTGGTCGAGGAGGGCTCCCCCCCCCTCCTCATCTTTCCGGATGCATTTTACCTACTGAGGCTACCATAACAAGGTGGCTACTGAGTAATGGTCTATGAACCACACTATTATATGTGTTTTTATCTTATGATCTCCATCAACTTTTTCTGGTCATGTTTAGAGGATGAGCCAAAAAATGAGACATTAAATCTCAAGTGGATCACACCACAAGAAAACAGTGGTGGTTGAGACCCCACCATTAAAAAATTCTTTGGGGACTACCAAAATGTTTATTTTCCATCCAATTTGTAGATAAGGTCACATAGATGTGAATGAAGGGAAGACACAAATATCAGTTTCATCCAACTTGTAGATTAGGTCATATAGACTTGGATGAATGGAAGACACAAATATCAGTTTCATACAAATCTTTCATGGCCCCAAAGAAGTTTTTAATGGGGAGGGTTCAATCACCACCATTTCCCATGATGCAGTCCACATGAGATTTGGATTTGCCTCATTTTTTTTTATTATATCCTAAAATGATTTGGAAAAGTGAATAGACAGTTGTTTATACCCATTTTCAACACCCTTACATGGTCCAATGAAAAACTATCACATAGTGTCACTATGTGCTTGGCACACATGGAAGTCATATTCGCATTCAAAGAGATCTTCAGTTGATCTTCCTTTGATATTACGCATTTCGTTATTAATGTGATGGCACAGACTTTTACTCATGCCTTTACGGGGGGAGAATCGTCGCATGCTACGTAGTTATAGTTAACATGCCCATTTAATGAGGCAGTGTATCTAGCACAACTATAAAAGATCCATCGAGAGAATGGATCTAATCACATATCTGGTTATGATATTCTCGGTGAAGCCGTCTCTCATAGTCCTTTTAAAATGGGAGAGCTTTTCAGAGATGTTCAAAGAACTATCAGTGCTCTAGAGGGTTTTGAATATCGGAAGATTAGACCAATGTCCAGGCCAATCCAACTTCAGTTTAGACCTGAGTTAGGAAAGACAAACACATGGGCTCGATCATGTCCCATTTTGTACATTAATCAGAAATAAAAGATGAGAGAGCTAGATGAGAAAGCAGATCCGTCCTATAGCAAGTCAGTATCAAACAGATCTGGTCCGTTCAACATCGTAGAGATAAGAAGAGATAAAGGGATTACCTAGACATCCCATTTAATGATCCTATCTAGGGGCCGTGATTCAATTGGGATCAAGATATTGGGAGATCAGGATATGGTGGATTTGGTCCATCTATCTCCAATAGCATTCCAAACTATCAAGTAATGGGACCAGCCCTTAAGGTTTTCGAATCTTAGCCTGGTTGTATTCATCAGAGGAACTTTGGTGGTTCCAGGCCTAATCTTTAATGGGCTACGAAGATCTTCACGAAAGACAAGCTATGATAAGAAGATCCAAGAAGCTAATGAATTCAGATCTAGCTGGAGTCCTTTATTTCCAATGCAAATTGACAGTTCCGGAACAATAAAAAAATATACCCATACCAAAAACTATGACGTGAGCGCGAAGGATCTAGAAGCATTAAGGAAACCCCATGAAGGGTTTCACTGCCTCGACAAGCTATAAAAGGAGCAAATGAAGAAAAGCTCGAAGTCCCATGCTAGACATATCTATCTACATACATTTATCTTTTTATTTATCTTAGCCCAACCTATTTTTACAATAAATGGCTACTGCATAGTAGCTCCCACTACAGTACCTGAAGAGTAGTGTAGATATCCTCAATCTTAAGTTGTAGGATCATGATCCTCTAAGTTTCAATTTAGTTGATCATACCAACCCGATCACATCCTGCTAACCACTTACCTTGACTATCTATTCCGATAACTGCATCATGTATTTATTTTTATTTTTTGTTTATTTCTTTGGTTGATTGTTTTTCTGTCGATTGTAATGGGCCATGCATTCAGATATTAATAAAATCAGCAGTTTAGCCTTTCTTTTAATTTATCTGTACATTCTTGTGCATTTGAGAAGTGTACGAACTTAAAGATTGGCATAAGAGAAAGTCCTTAAATACATAGACTCACGCCTATTGTCACAAGGTAAAAAGTGCTCATTTGGAATAGCTAACCCATACCCTTTCACAAATCGCCTGAACGGAGCGCAATACCAGTGGTTGAAAGGACCTTAGATCTTGTGTGCAATCTCTAATATATCTATCTCAGTACGGCGGACACCAATAATTCAATCAAATCTTTGAGTCAGACAGACTCTGGCACGCTCGTGCATCTTACTCACACATGAAAATCCAATCCAAGCCCTTGTTCACACATGTGGACTAGTTTGATTGAATTGAGAGTAACACTCTTTTGGCATGCTCGATGAGACCCAGTAGGCTTGTATATCTCTTAAACAGAACAAAATGCCTTTTAAATTAAAAAAGGCTAGTTTTATGGTTGATGTTGTTGAAGATCAATAGGACCTAGCTTAACATTATGAGTCTGTCGTCGATGTTGAAGAAGGATCCTTATCCCAGCGGATTTTTAGTGACTTCAACGCATTCTTCGAACAATTCGTAAAATGTATGTAACATGTCACTAGGGTTTCTAAGTCACAACTTGAAGTAAATGAAAAAACAAACCAGAGTCTTCTCATGAAACTTGAAGAAATTGACAAGTGTTCTCCCATACTCAACCCCGGTGGATGTGAGGAAGAACGACCTGTAGAGCTCCCAACCAAAGCCAATGAGATCGAACCGTAGGGTTGACTTTCACCACCTCTATCAGTGACAAGGAATGATCGCGATGGATGGCTCTATGAATGATCGCGATGGATGGCTCTATAACCAGCCAAAATACCTTGACCAATAGAGTTATTACCCTCCTGAGAATCAATGTCCAACTGGACTAAGTAACTCTGGAGGATAGTTGGTTGTCTAGCCACTGACATATAAGCGTGTGGCTGAACTACTCGGAGGGGAAATCCCTTGGTCTTCAACAAAGTTTTTCCCTTTGACCCTCTTATTGTAGGCTCTGGCGACTTTAAGCTTATGAACCTTCAAATTGTCAAGGGCTTACAATTGAACATTATCCAGCTCTTCCAACTCTATGAGCATGGACTCAGTGAATTCTTCTGGAGTTAGCTTGTGCTGATATGCTGCCCGTAAGGAGGAAATGTTAACTTCTATGGGCAAGACTGCATCGTGCCCATATGTTAATGCAAAAGGCGTCATCCCTATACTCATTCTTTACGAGGTTCAAGCCCAAAGTACTTTATATAATGTTATATGCCGCTAACCACATTGTCCTCTACCATCTGTTTGATGATTTTCTTTAATATCTTATTGATCGCCTCGGCTTGTCCGTTGGCTTAAGCATAATATGGTGTAGAGTACACAAACTTGAATTTATACATGGCTGCAAATGCTTGAGTTTGGCCCCTTGAGAAAGCCGATCCTCTGTCAACTGCGATCGCCTCATGGATGTCAAACCGGTGGATGAGATGTGTTCCTTGATAAAGTCCATAATCTCTACTTGCCCAGTGCCTCTATTTGTTCGTGCCTCCACTCATTGGGTGAAGTAATTGGTTGCGACAATGATGAAACTCTATTGCTTCGAGGAAAGCAGAAATATATGGCCTATAATGTCAATAACCTACCCCAAAAAAGGTCATGGTTTCACAATTGGATGAAGTTATGAAGCTGGAACATGCTATAATGGGTCGTGCCTCTAACATGCCTGGCATCCCTTCGCATACTTCATGCAATCCTTTTGAATGGTCTGGTAGTAGTAACCATGTTGTCAAATCAACCATTGCATTTTCTCTCATTACAGGTGGGCTCAACAAATACCTTCATGACTTTGTCCATAACCACCATGGCTTCATCCATCAGCCCCTTTCCTTTATAAGTCGTCATCCAGGATTAAGTAATGCAGGAATATTCATCGCACAGACCAATTAGTCTTCATATTCGGCTGTGTAAAATATCAGATGATGGGAAATTGACAATCGTTAGTCGAAGTTTCTAATGTCATTATTTCAACAATCAAAGACCTCTGCTGTGTTCCTAGTAGTGAGCGTTTCTGCATTATGAGCAATCTCTTAGATAATCCTTTTGGGAGTTTTAATCCTGCTGTGATCTGTGTCATTTCATTAGCATCTTCATTGAACTCTCGAGGGACGTGCTTTAATATCACATCATCGAAGTCATTCAATATCTGAACTGTCATCCTGTAATAGGGTAAAAGTGCCTAACTTGTGCACTTGTATTTTCCTGCGAGCTTGTTCAGGACCAATAGAGAATCATCAATGACCTCAATGGTTCTAATCCCTAACACTCTTAAGACTTTCTAGCCAATTATCAGTGCTTCGTATTCATCCTGATTATTTGTGTATTCGAATTCAAGTTGAAACGAATAATCTTCCCGTTTCGGTAAGGGAGATTATAATGATTCATGTTCCAGAGAAGTCTTCTGTCCTCAATCCATTGAATGTAAGCCTTCATGGGACGAACTGGATGGCAAGGATCCTTACTTTCTCTATTGTGATCTGTTCGTCTACTTACATCGGGTAGTCGCCTAGGAAATCTGCCAAAACCTGGTCTTTTATTGCTTTTTGGGAGACGTACTTGAAGGAGAACTCTGATGAGGCCATAATCCATTTTTCGATCCTTTCCTTGTAAGATTGGTCGCGTGAGCATGTATTTGATTAAATCAGTCAACGAAATGACGTGGACCGTGCCTATCATCAAATAAGAGCGAAGCTTTATTGCAGTGAAGTACAATGTTAAACAGAGTTTTTGGATGGTCAAATATCTCCTTTTAACATCATGTAGGGGTTTGGACAGATAATAGATGGTCTGCTCTTTTCTGTTGTCATTCTCTTGTTTAAGCAATGCTTCGATTGACTTGTCTATAACTGAGATGTAGAGGCAAAATGGTCTATCCTTCCATGGAGGAATTAACACTGGAGGTTTCATGAGATATCCCTTCAATTAGTTGAAGGCGGCTTGATGCTCTGGTTTTCAGATGAACTCTTAGCTAGCCTTCAGCTTAATTAATGGTGAGAAGGGGTTGATATTTCTTATAGAGTTTGAGATGAATCGATGTAGAAAATTTACTTGGACAATAAACCTCTGCAACTCTTTCTTGTTTTTAGGCGGGGTTGCTTCAAGGAATATTACTCATACCTTAATCTTATAGACCTCAATACCTTACTAGTGGACAAGAAATCTTAAGAAATTTTCACCAGAAACCCCAAATACAAATTTTAATGGATTCATTTTTAGCTTATGTGTATGCGTACACTCAAAAGACCTTCTAAGATCGACAAAGTGGTCATTGATATCGACCAATTTAACAACTACATTGTCAATGTAAACCTCCAAAAACTTACCAATCACATCATGGAAGATGACGTTCATCACTCTTTGATAGGCGACTCCTATGTTCTCGAGTCCTAAGGGTATCACGACCTAACATTAGGTCCCAATGGCTCCTGGGCACCAAAACGTTGACTTCGAAATATCTTCTTCAACAATGAAAATCTAATTGTAACTAGAACGGCCATTCATGAAGAACATGATTTTGTGTCCTTCGGCTCTATCGATCAATTGATTCGCCATCAACATAGGGTACTCATCATCTCGAGTCGTAAGATTCAAATTTCTAAAATCAATATAGACCCTTAACTTCCCATTCTTCTTGATCACCAAGACAATGTTTGAAATCCAATCAGCATACCTAATCAGGTTGATGAACCAAGTCTTCAACAACCTCTCAATTTCTTCCTTGATTTTTAGGGTGACTTCAGGAGTCATCCTTCTGATAAACTACTTAGCTTGAAACCCTCCTTAATTGGTAGGTGGTGCTCAACTAATTTACGATCTAACCCTAAAAACTCACGATAGCCCCAAACGAAGCAGTCGACATAATCTTGAATAAGTATATCATCTCCATCTGTACTTGCGGATCAAGCTCTACACTAATGAACATAAGACACGGGTTTTCCTTTGTTCTAAGATCATGTACCTTGATCAAGGTATCTTAAACGTCAGCTTTAGTGTCATCCATCTTGGTAGGCATTGCCACAAGTTTGTGGAAGGCTACTCCATTGTCTACAATAGTGTCTTTTTCTATAAGATATTTTGCGATGTGGATATTCTATAAGATATTTTGCGATGTGAATGCGAAAGCCGCCTGATCATCGGGGGTGGTGAGATATTACTCGAGCCTATTGATCATAGCCGTGACTTCGGCCGTTTATCCTCTTTGTCTGTCATGAGCCATTAAAGGGCCTCTTCAACTAAGAACTAAGATTGTTGTAGATATGGAGTAATCACACTCAGCTACTTTGAGGATTCTTGGGATTCCTCAAACACAACCATGGTTGGTTCCATGGTCTAACTCTCTAAGATCGTAATGATTGCAAGGCGAGGTCAATTTCGGATTGGTGTCGAAATTAACCCTAATGGAAGCTCTCCAGTATCATGATCATGTTGCTTATATGGGCATTTACTTTGGCTCGATTTTGGCTGGTTTGGTCCTTGCCGCCAAAGAATCCCAGTCTTGAGATAGATTAGTTGCAATAAGTACGTTTAGGTCTGGTGAATGGTCCACTACGGCTATTACTCCAGCTGGTTGACAGTTATTACTCCAGCCGATAAAGCATAATAAAATAAACCTTTTGCTATAAAACTTCGTCTCGATGAGGTTTGAGTCTACTTTAAACGACCATTTGTTGGCCTAAAAGTTTTTGCTTTGGGTTCATTCCATAGAATTAGGAAATGATGCATAGATGAATGGATATATCAATTGAAATGGATCCAATCTCTTCTAAGGAGCACACTGTAGTTGGTGGTTAACTTGATAACGAAAAACATAGCCATAACCTTGATGATGCTGACTTATAATTCAATAGCCAATATTCCTTTTTTGTTGGTGACAAATCCTACGAATTGCAAAATGACAACCTCAACTAGCAATAAGTCATCAATTGGTTTCTTGGGTTTCTTGGCCATTCCAATTGACATGATATTAACAGCAACACCATTGTCGATCATAACTCGAGACATAAGATACCCATACATGTGTGTGGACACATAGAGGAGCTTAAGGTGCTTTGTTAGTCTACCTGGGGTCCTTGTGAAGATGACTCTTTCAACACCTCTAGACTCGTTAATAAGGATGGACCCTCTAGCCATATAATAATGGCCAGTCATTGTTATAGGCAAAATGATGGAGAACAACTTAACTGATAAGATTTTACGCGGGTGCCCATTCGACTCTCGAGATCATCTGATCGAGAGTCGAATATCGGGTAAATACGAAAGTGCCCATTCGACTCTCGAGATCGTCTGTTCGAAAGTCGCAGATTGGATAAGCGCGGGACGCCCATTCGACTCTCGAGACCATCTGATCGAGAGTCGCAGGATTGATAAATACGGAGCACCTATTCGCAAGGCCTCGAGCTCCCACAGCCGATAGTCAGCCTTCAGTACCAACACCCGATTCCCGTCGAGCAGCTTGTTCAATCCCTCTGTGACACCAAGCAGGGCAACACCCAGTTCGGTGGTCTCCGCCTCTTCAGTGTCTCCTTCCTCTTCGCCGGCTATGACTCCAATTACGGCTTCCAGCTCAACATGAGCGATCAGCGCTACTACTACGCCTACCAGCAGCCTGTATAGTTTGATTTTGGGCTTATCTTCTTGTGGTTCCGGATCTCAAGGGATTGCTATCAAGGAACGTGATTGCCGAAATAAGTCATTGGGTTAGATCTCGTCTCCGAGGATAAGGATCTTATCCCACGAAATCAGCGGGATCCCGGTATCATGCACGAAATCAGCGGGATCTCGATATCTTACGTAACAGATTGGATCGCTTCAGATCTATATAAAGGGGTGACTCCATTAAGAAAGGGGTACACAATATTCAATTTCTAGCCTGTTCTTGCCTGGTTATTCTTCTTCTTGCTTCGGCCTGACTTAAGCATCGGAGGGCTAACGGCTGGATCCCAGCCACCCTTAGTTGCTGTCTGTCTTCTTTCAGGACCGGCGGAGGAAGCATTATTGGAGAGAAGGTGAACGTCCGGAGGATCCAGTTACAAAATCTGACGTTAACAGTCATGGGAGCCTCAATATCTACTGGGTTTGTACTAGGTTTGCCATGGTCTCCTTCTTCAGAGGAGTTACTTCTGAAAAATTCCAATTATTGTCGAAGCTTATACATTAGCCTCAATATCTAATGTATAAGCTTCGACATCAAATATTGTCAAAGCCTCCCATTTTTCTTCCACATCTCCCTCTATGTGACCAGGCTGCCTTGGCTATGCTTGGAAATTCATCTTGAGGATAAATACCATGTTACAATTCAAAGTGATGGGCAGTAAAGTCTCGCACATCACCGTTGTTTCGAACCCGCCTTCCCTTGAAGTTGTTGCAACCCTTGGAATGATCTCTTGCATAAAGTCTTTCGAACTTGGAGATCCTTAAAATGGTTGCACTACCATTGCAAGTTACTTTGTATTGGTGTAATAGTTCGCCAAGTTATTCTCAATGGGAGTGTCCTCGCATCATGGCTGTGTCTCTATTCACCCCTGCAGTGTAGTGCATG
Source organism: Liriodendron chinense (assembly GCA_003013855.2). Classification (NCBI taxonomy): domain Eukaryota; kingdom Viridiplantae; phylum Streptophyta; class Magnoliopsida; order Magnoliales; family Magnoliaceae; genus Liriodendron; species Liriodendron chinense. The sequence goes on from ML058479.1 coordinate 2,065,110, forward strand.
GGTAACTGCGAATCCTGGGATCATGGTTCTTAAGAAACGAATCATGAGCTATTTGCGATCTATTTCTGTGCCTAGATGTTGGTTTAGACCAAGCACTTGACTCCCCATGTTTATAAGCTAATCTCGGGTGTTGTCATATGAGTATTTGCTTCGTAGTTGACCTCTCGAAGGTCGGGGGTGATGCGTTACACTGGTTATTTGGATCTCGATGTTCATGGAACCTTTTAGATTGTCTTGCACATCGGCCACAAAGGGCCATTTGGTCCCCAGGATTAGCTTGGGGTGCACTCTCCTTATCCCTCATAGAAAGAACGAAGCTGGACAGATAAAACCAAAAGAAGGTTAAAATAATGTCGATTTTATTAATTTGTAAATGGTGCTTGTTATAATCGACAAACTAAAAAAATAACTATAGAAAATGAAAGAAATAAATACCTAACCCATCTGTAAGGACAAATGATCTAACTAGATGATCATCAAGATATGACCAGAGTGTTTGATCGTCTAAGTAAGAACTCGATTAATCGGTATCCAACAACAAAAGGTTGCTAATGATTACGCTATTCCTGCGGTATTATAGCAGTGGCGCTAGACAGTAGTGATCTATGCTAAAACTAAGGCTAAACTAAGCTATGCTAAGATAAATGTAAAGAAGATAGATTATGTTTGGCGTCGGCCTCAAGCTCTTCATCTTGCTCTCCTTTTATAGCTTTTAGAAGTAGCAAAACCCTCGCTCAGTTTTCTTGTCGGTCAAGTATCCTTCATGCCTACGGCTTGTAGTCTTCCCATAAGGGGTCTATGCAAATCTGAAATTGTTTTTAGATGCCCACTTTTACGTAGATGCTTTTCTATAGGTTGGATCTTAAGGACATTGTTGCGTTTAAAAATGGCTCGATCAGAACCATCTCCACCCTTCGCCTATCATGCCCTAGAACATCCATTGAACTAGTGAGATTGTATCCATTGGATCCTGATTAGATCCCAATCCATTGGTTCTAATCCACTCTGATATTGATCTAATTTTCAAATAGTTGCGATCTTCATAATCGTTGTGAGGGCTCCAAACTTCTATAAGAAAATCTCTCATTTTGGAATGATTGTGAAAGACAACCTTATCGAGCATATCCACATCGGTGATAGGATCCTTGCCTCATTGGGTCTTTTATAGACGTGTTGGGTACATTATTATCTCAGCACGTGCCATACGTATTAAGGCCATGCATCATTCAATGAATCACTCCTTTAAAGGCATGTGTTTATGCCGTTACATTTATGATGAAAGAAACATGCTGACAAAAGATATCTTCGAGTGCGGGTACATTTTTTAGAACATCAAAACCGTTTCTAACAGCATTGAAACCATAATATCAACAAGTGGCGGCATCCTATTGGTCTACATGTCGTAACAGGTGTAAACACATGGAATAGCATGCGTGGCCACTAACCCATGGATATATTCAGAGGTTTCAGTGCACTCACCAATCATATTCATTTTGTGCTTGACCGACGCATCCTGGGTACCACTAGGGCTATAAATGGGTCAGCGGACCCAATGGGATACCTAGACCCAACCCATTTAGGCCCGACCCAAAACCCGCCCGTTTGTTAAATAGTACAAGTCTGGGTCCAAGAAAAAACCCAATTGCTAAACAGGTCTAGATCTGGTTTCCTTTATGTTAAGCCCAACCTAACCCGACCCAAACCCATTTAGTAAATGGGCGGGTTTGGTCTATGTTGCAAGGGACCCATTCAGGCCCGAACCCGTCTAGACAAGATTTTATACCTGGAAAAAATGCTTGCATACCAAATCCAGACATAGACTCATTAGACCTAACCCATTTATAAATGGGTCTGGGTGGATCTCCCTCTACCATACATAGACTCATTTATAAATGGGTCTGATGGGGTTGACTCAGACTTATCCAGATATGCCGATTTAGTAAAAGGGTTTGGGTCTAAAATTTGGACCCAACTTATTTAGTAAATTGCGAGGTCTTGTTTCAGCTAAACCTGCTCCAAACCCAATCATTTACAGCCCTAGGTACTGCCCGCCTATCCTGAGACGGGGCTCTTGAGGGCACGGTGATGTATGGGTTTCGTCCACACCGTCCTTCCATTTTTCCATGTTAGTTTAGGCCACAGGCCCAAATTTAAGGCAGATCCAAGCTTCAAGAGACCACACAATGTGGATTAAACGCCTACCATTGAAAACTTTCTGAGGGCTGCCCACACAATGGTGATTAGACGCCTATCATTGAAAACTCCCCCGGGCCGACAAAAGTTTTGGATTAAGCTGATATCCAGGTCCATATGATCTTATAAACATGTTCAATGGCAAATGAACATCGTGGTGGGCTCTAGGAAGGTTTCAACGGTAAGCATCATTAGCACCACTGCTTCCTATGGTTTGTGGTCCATTTGAGCCTGGGATCTGCCTCATTGTCGGGCTCATACCCTAAAATGATATGGAAAAATGGATGGACGGTGCGGATAAAATCCATACTTCACGGTGGCCTTCAGAGCCGCAGCCTATCCTGAACTCGGGCGGGGTAGTACCCAATCTGCGTTCGTGCTCGACCGACTTGATGCAATGGTACCGTGTCGGTTTGTCAAAGCTGTCTTTCCAACGAATTGATGCAGTGGGACCCTTTCGAAGGACTTGCCTTCGACTGACTTTCATGGAAGGGGCTTTGAAACCACTTGCACCGACTTATTGAGTATGAAAGGTATCACCAATCTTATCTTGTTAATGCCAAGGTGAGGCCAGGCAACGCACGACTTCTGTGAGGCCGTGACCCTGGCCCACCTTGACGTATTTGTTGTACATCCACTCTGTCCATTGGGTTCGATGGTTCATTTTAGATTATTGGCCCAAAAATGAAGTAGATCTAAATCTCAGGTGGACCACACCACAGGAAAGAGTGGTGATTGAATGTCCACCATTAAAAATTTCTCGTGGGCCGTAAAAGATTTTGATCAAGCTGGTCTTTGTGTTTCCCTTCATCTAGGTCTGTGTAACCTCAACAACAGGCTGGATGGCAAATAAACACCACAGTATGCCTTAGAAAGTCTTCAATGTTCAATTACCACCGTTTCCTATGGCGTGGTCCACCTGAAATTTTAGATTTGCTTATTTTCAGGCCCAATTTATAAAATGAGCTGGAAAATCAGATAGACGGCATGGATGTACAACAGATACATCAAGGTGAGCTCCACAGTCATGGCCTCACCAAAGTGATTGAGTTACTTATTGGGCACCCCTGGTAAGATTTTCAACGGACGTAAGGTAATAAGTCAGTCAAGCACGCCTGCGCCACCATTGACAAGTCAATAGAGGCAGATTGCTCTCATTCTCAATAAGTCAGTCAAGCACACCCTCTATAAGTCAGTCACCCATGCCAATAAGTCAGTGGACCACCATGCCAGTCCATCTGATTTTTAAGTTCATTTTAGAAAATGGGCCAAAAAATTTAAGCAAATCCAAAATTTCAGGTGGACCACACTACAAGAAAGAGTGGTAATTGAACATCCACCATTGAAAACTTTCTGAGGCCCAGCGTAATGTTTATTTGCCATCCAGCCTATTGTTAAGGTTACACAGACCCAAATGAAGGGAAAACACAAATATCAGACAGGTGGAAAACTTTGCTGGCCCACAAGAAGTTTTTAATGGTGGACATTCAATCACCACTGTTTCTTGTGGTAGGGTCCACCTGAGATTTAGATTAGCTACTTTCATGGCTCAATAAGTTTTTAATGATGGACATTCAATCACCACTGTTTCTTGTGGTATGGTCTACCTGGGATTTAGATTAGCTTCATTTTTTAAGTTCATGTTCTAAAATGAGCTGTCAAAATCACTGCATAGAGTAGATATACAACATACATCAAGGTGGCCCAGTGTCTCGGCGTAAGGGAAGTTGAAGTGTGTTTCGTGCCTCATGGTTCTGACAGCAGATTTAACAAGATAAGATTAAATGATACTTTTTTTAATTAAGTTTTTATTAAGCTATTTCATTAATCAACTTATTGTCAGCCAAGTACGTTACATTGGTTTTCTTAAACGCTTGTACCATTAAAATATAACTTTTCCTAAAATAACAAAAATGCCACATAGCCTTTAACTTGGATGGAGATTGCATATGGTATACTGTGGGCCCGTTGATGTTTGTGTTTAATCCACATTGTCTATTCAATTTTCCAAATCATTTTAGGGCATGAGCCCAAAAATAAGGCATATCCAAATCTCAAGTGGACCACATTGCAAGAAACAACTATGACTTATTGGGCTCCAAAAGTTTTTGATCAAGCTGGTATTTGCCTTTTTCCTTTATCCAGGTCTGTGTGCCCTTACCAACAGGTTGGATGGCAAACAAACATTATGGTAGGCATTATGGCGGGCCTAGAAAGTTTTTGATGGTGGGCGTTCAATTAGCACTATTTCCTATGTTATGGGCAAGATGAGACCTGGATCTACTTAACTTTTGGGTTCATGTCCTAAAAGTTGAAAAGAGCCGACAAAATGGATGTACAGGGTGGACATACAATATATACATCAAGGTAGGCCTACAATAAGCGCTGCAGTCTGCACGGTGTTTGGCCGCACCTATTCCGGAAACAAATTGACCGGGACTTCTCGTAGTCTGAAGCTGCGTGGGTCTAATATAGATTTCCATAACAAATCCACTCCGTTCATCAGTTTTGTAAGACAACAAAAGGATAGGAATCTAAAAATCAGGTAGACCTAAAACTCATGTGCAACACACCACACGAAAAAGTGGGGAGTGGACACCTAACAATGGAAACTTTGTGGGGTCACGAAAGTTTTGTATGATGATGATATTTGTGCCTCCAGTTCACCTGAGTGTTAATAAACCTATGAACGGTTTTGATAGTCTATAAACATCATGGTTGGCTCCAGGAAGGTTTCAACGGTGAATGTTTACTTTCCTGTCATTTAACGTGGTGTGGCCCACATGAGTTTTCGATCTGCCTGTTGTGCTCTTGTAAAACTGATGGACGGAGTTGATTTGAGCCTCACATCATTTCTGACTACACTAACTTCACTTCCTGTGCCAGGGGAATAGGCAATCAGCGTTAGGCAAAGACACGAAAGAGGTGCCTTTCACTTAGGGCTGTCAATGGACGGGGTTGGCCCCACGGGCTATCGGGCTTTAACCGTCTTGAGCTGGGCTCAGACTAGAGTATTAGGCCCGTGGGTTGGACTTGGACTAGCTATCCAAAAGCCCGACAACCCGGCCCGACTCGAATACATGTTTTAATTTAAAATTTAAATTAAAATATCTACCTTCCTTTCAAAATTTAAACTATCTACAAATTTATTTCTTTTTTAGAACTTCTTTTTTTTTTTTTTTTTATAGTATGTTGATGTTTTTTTCACTAAGGATAATTTTTCTCTATGTGAAAGGCCGGGCTTGGGTTAGGGTCGGGTTCGGGTTGAACCCTGCATTTGTACTTTGGACCGGGCTTGGGTCAGACTATTGTGGCCCGTCACAGGTCCGGGCTGGGTTTGGGAATCTGTGGAGAGATCGGGCCGGGCTTGGACAGAGCTTGGCCCGGCCCTAACCTGGCCCATTGACAACCCTACTTTCACCCGGATTGGATACGGTGCCCTGTGGGCCCATCATGATGTATGTGTTTAATCCACACAGTGTATCCATTTTTTCAGATCCTTTTAGGGCATAAGACAAACAATGAAGTAGATCCATTTCTCAAGTGGACCACACCTCATGAAACAGTGGTGATGAACGCCGGCCATTAAATACTTCTTGTGGGCTATAAAAGTTTTGGATCAAGCTGATATTTCTTTCTTCCTTTCATCCAGGTCTATGTGACCTAATCAACAGGTTGGATGGACAATAAACATTATGTTGGGCATTAAGTTGGCCTTAGGAATTTTTTAATGGTAATTGTTCAATTACCACTGTTTCCTATGGCGTGGTGCACCTGACATTTGGATCGTGCCTCATTTTTGGGCTCATAACCTAAAATGATATGTAAAAATGGATTGACTGTGTGGATACATCATAGTGGGTCTCACAGAACACCGACTAGTGACAACGATCCATGTCACTTTGCAATCGGCCTGCATACATTTTTCGCTTTTTAGAATTTTTTTTTTTTTTATAGTAACACATATTTACATCTACATCTTACAAAAAAAATTATTTTTTATTATCTAGTTACCAATGTAATTCTTATTAATCGACCTTATTAATTAATGGGTATTTTCGTTATTTTAGGAAAAATTGTTTGTTAAACAAAAGCACATTAGAGAAAACTAATGGAAGGTACCCATTTTGGAAGCAGATTGCATCCAGATAGGGGCTCTGTAGGGCCCACCATGATGCATGGGTTTTATCAATGCCGTCCATCCATTTTTTCAGATAATTTTAGGATATGAATCTAAAAATTGGGCAGGTCCAATGCTCAAGTGAACCACACCACAGGAAGAAGGGGGATAAGGAAACTCACCGTTGAAACCTTCCTAGGGGCCACCGTGATGTTTATTTGCCATTGAACTTGTTCATAAGGTCATATAGAGCTGGATGATTGCAGAACACTAGTATCAGATTGATCCAAAACTTCTGCCACTTACAAGATGTTTGGTAGGAGTTGAATCCCCGCTGTGTGGTCTACTTGAGCCTTGGGTCAGCCTCATTTTTTGGTTTGTATCCTAAAATGATATGAAAAAATGGATGGACGGTGTAGATAAAACCCATGCATCACAATGGGCCCCACGGAGCTCTACATGGATGGATTATGGTCCAGGCAAGTGCTTCACCATTTTATAGCAACTTAATTAATGAGGTAGCTTTAATGAAATCGTAATTAAGAAGGGTACCAGCATGTAAATATCACATTAAGAGGTAATATTTTGTGAAATTCACTAAATAGTATGGGCTTGTTTTAGATGGAATTAAAACTATTATTGCACAATAATTATATGTACGGAAATACCATGGTATTTTGAGTCTAATCTCACTTTGGGATCCAATTCTTACAGAAGAATTAGGAAAAATATTGTGTTAAGTGAAATTTGTAGGTGGACTTTAGAATTGTTGATAGAGTGCCAAGAGCTGACACCGAGTTGAGCTTGGCACAGCTTAGCTCGGTTCGTCCAACAGCCAATCTCAGCTTGAGTTAAGTTTGGCTCGATCCTTGAGCCATAGCGGCCAACTTAGCTCAGTTCAGTTAGCAACTTGAGCTGAATACGGACTAACTCTGCTAGGATCATCTTGTGAGAATGACCTTATAAATAGTTTGGATGGCATATAAACATCAAGGTGGAGATCAGGATGATTTCAATGGTAGGAAACTCTTTCCGCCGTTTTCCCTTTTGTATGTCCAACTTGAGTTTTGGATCGACTTCATTTTTAGTTGCACATCTTAAAAGGATTTCACAAAACAAATGAATGGAGTGGATTTCTCACAAACATCATGGTGGCCCCACCTAGCATCCAAGCATAGGAACTTTGTGCAAAAGGCTTCCGCAGGAGACCCACGTCCACCCACCGTGGGGAGGGGTGAGCTACAGTGCACAATCCGAGGGATGCAGATCACCTCCGAAGGCCTTTGGCATGATCTTCCTGCTACAGAAAGTTAGGTGGGGCCACCGTGATGTTTGTGAGAAATCGACTTTGTCCATCTGCTTTGGCAGGTCATGCCAGGACATGGGCCTAAAAAATGAGGTAGATCCAGAAATCAAGTTGGTCGTTTGACATGAAAAAGTGGGTAGGGAAATTACTACCGTTGAAATCTCCCCGCGTTTAGGGCTCTCAATGGAGTGGGTCAGATCCAAGATCCGATTCGCTCCGAATCCATATAATGCAGATTTGGATCTTAAAATAGGTCTGATTAGTTAAATGGACCGGATTTGGATATTAAAATAGGTCCGATTAGTTAAATGGACCGGATTTGGATCTTAAAATAGGTCCAATTACTTAAATGAACCGAATTTGGATTCATAGGAACATATCTGAGTTCGATCCAAATCCCATTAAGATCCGACTCATTGTCACCTTACTGTATATGTTATATTCATGCTGGCCATCCGTTTTATAGATTATTTTAGGCCATGTCTCAAAATTGAGACATGCCACTCTTAGGTCGACCATACCGCACTAAATAGTCGGATTTGCATCATTTTTCTACTAAATTAAATATATTAATTATATATTTTTTTATATTTGTAATGGGGGTGGATTTAGACCTAGATCCGACCCGAATCCGATGGTTATATGAATTTTGGATCGGAAAATGGATCTAACAATTTATAAATGGATCAGATATGGATATCACCTTTTGGATCTGAGTTCGGATTCGAATCTGATCCGAATCCGTCTAAAGATATACAGACTTGGAGCCGGATCCAGCTCCGACCCATTGAGAGCCCTACCTGCATTCCACCATAATGTTTATACGCCATCCACTTGAGTTTTGGATCAGCTTCGTTTTTTAGGCGATATCCTAAATTGATATTCCACAACGAATGAACAAGTTGGATTTCTCACAAATATTATAGTGGGCTAACATTAAAAACTTTATGCAGCCATAAAAGTTTTGGATGAAGATGATATTTGTGTTGTCCCTTCATCAAGATCTGTGTGACCTTATCAACAAGTTGGATGAAAAATGAACATTCTGGTGGCTGCCAAGAAGTTTTTAATGATGTGCATTCAATCTTCACCCTTTACTGTAGTATGGTCTACATAAGATTTGGATCTACTTCGTTTTTGGGATCATACCAGCTATCAACATGGATGAACGGTATGGATATAAGGAAGATCCATTACAGTGGCCCCACAGCCAGGTATCCCCAAAGCGGCATCATAAATATTGACAAAACCAATCTCTCCAAATAGATATTTTGGAATCCTTTCTTTCAAAGCATAACTGTAATAGGATTCCTTTCTACCTTAAACCGTATTTGTAATAAATGTAATAAAACCCTCTTGTATTTATTTGGAGCTTAATTACGGTAACAAACAGGCATAAATGGACGGCATCCACATTGGTTGGACGTGAGGTATAGTCCAACCGGTTGGACTTGAGAGTGCCTCATTATAAAGTAACTCTTTCCTTCCATAGTTAAATATTCCACTCATTTCACACGTTATCTCTGTGTACAAATCTTAAGATTTGTATCTTTACATCTTGGAGAATGGTTTCCCTGCTGGCTTTTACTAAACATTAAAATTTTTGTTCGGCTTAATGTATTTTGGAATTAGCTTCATGCTTACCATTTTTTTATTCATATATTGTAGGTGAATCCAATTTGTCCATCTAGTGGGCCGAATGCCCTATATTATAGATGCTATGGTGATTGGAACCACGCACCTTTCCTAATGTTTGGAAGTCCTTGAATGTGGACCATTGACTGTCTTTTGCCTGGACCGGAGCAGTCCACTTTTGGCAGCGCGGAAGGCATGCAAGTTTTATGAGGTCCACCTTATTGTATATTTAAAATTCACTCCGATCCATTCATCAGATAAGAATCATTATTTTTATAGTACGTACAGAAGATATGCCCAATACAAGCTCAAATGGGACACACCAATGGAAACAATGTAAAATTGCTTGCAAAACCGTTAAGTTCACATGGTGTCGCTGAACTAAGTAAAGATACCATGTCTCTGTTGGAGGTCACCTTTTGATATACATTGTTCTGTTGTTCCCCAATAGCTTGAGATTTTATTGCAACTCGTCAGTAACATAATATCAAAGCCGGATGTCCTTGATATACCCTAACAGCTTCAACTAATAGCGCAACTGGTCAGTAATAGTCTCAAAAGGTTTGTGTTTCTTTTTCTTCTCATCTCCATTGTACCATATGTTGTGTCAATCTAAGCTGATTTTAGACAAGAGAGCGGATGTAGGTAGGGCTGTCAATGGACCGGGTTGGGCCGAGCTTAGACTAGAGTATCAGGCCCGTGGGTTAGGTTCAGGCCTAAAGTATAAGCCCGTTTTCAAATGGGCTGGGCTTGGAGTAGGCTGTTCAAAAGCCCGACAACCCGACCCGACCCAAATATATTTTTTAATTTAAATTTTAAATTAAAATAGTTTTCCTCCATTTAAAATTTAAATTTTAAACAAATTTTTCCTAAAAATCCATCTCCCTCTTAAAACTCCTTTCATTCTTTATAATATTGATGATTTTTTTTATATACAGATAAGCATGGGATTAAAAGATAATGTTTTTTCTTGATGCGAAAGGCCGGGCTCGGTCTAGGGCCGGGTTCGGGCCGACTCATGCATTTGTATCTTGGGCCGGGCTTGGGCTAGACTATTGTGGCCCGTCACGGGTCGGGGCCGGGCTTGAACAGAGATGAGCCCGGCCCTAACCCGGCCCAATGACACCCTTAGATGTGGGTTCTACAAACTTCGATGCTTTAAACGGGTATTGGAGAGGATTTAGTCTCTTTCGTTGCCACAAAGATAAGAGAGAGAAACTGCAGCTTTATATTTCTTGGCGATCAGTCTCTTGAACGATCCGACTTTCGAAATCATAACTTTTTTGGTTTTTTTTTTTTTTATTTTAATTGTACGATAACATGAGAGAGAGAATCCTATCTCTAGGGATGCCAGCGTTTCTTTTCGCCGCCATGTTGATAATTTGCAGAGCCCAGAAAGAGGAAGGTTGCCACTCTTCATGTGGTAACATCTCCAACATCAGCTTCCCCTTCCTCTTGAAAGGCGATCCTCCCAACTGCGGCTACCCTGAATACCAACTTTCTTGCGAAAGCAATCGAACTGTATTGTATCTCCATTCTAAGAAACTATGGGTCGAGGCGATTGACTACAAGAATAAGACCATCCGAGTCGTTGATTCCAGTTTACAAAGCAACGACTGCTCCTCTCTCCCTCGCAACTCCATGACGACCCAAGACCTTACATACGGCGATCCATACATCTTGCCTTTTTCCCCTAACTCTAACAATACCATATTCGTGAATTGCTCGGTTCAGATGGACAAAGATCCTGCTTCATACATAGCTACCACAAGTTGCTCCAATTCCACCTCCGGGGCATACATCTATGTCCTCGGGCGTTCGATGATTCTGCCTGAGCTCCATCCATCTTGCAAAGTTGTCGCCAAGGCTCCTACAATGTTGGAAATGAAGAGAGCCGGAAAGCCTAATTACAGAGAAATTCATGATAGATTGATGAAGGGTTTTGAGCTATTTTGGTATATTCCTCTCGCATGCCGCGACTGTAAGCAAAAAGGCACTTGGTGTACCTGCTTCAGGACCCAAAACGTGGGACAAGACGATGTTTTATGCTCTGGGGACCCCTGTTACAATCCTTGCAGAACTATCTTCCAATCCTGGAATTGTAAGTTCTTAATACTTGGCATCTGTATGGAAGAAGGAAGCATTTCAAGGGAGGCGTACCTCTCCCACCCTGTTCCAAACAGAGAATTAAAGTATGGGACGCTGCCCCTTGATGTGAAATCCACTCTAACCATTAGATGTCTGGCTGAATTTTTAGGGTTTTCCTGCACACTTTCACATTGTGTGATCCACCTAAATCACGAATGGGATGATTTTTTCGCCCTGGCCCTAACATGGAGTGACACACCTGGCTGTCAGGGTGGATTTCACATAAACATCATGGTGGGGCCCACATGAGCCACCGACCCCTTTGCTCGGATGGCCGGCGCAACTTCCATCTCGGTTATACAGAGAAGTGAATTTTACAAAATAGTACCTCATTATTATGGTATTTACATTCCGGTGCTTTTTTAAATTGAGTTTTCATTATTAATTAAGTTACTGTCAAAGGGATGCCTTCCGTTGGTTTTCCGTAAATTCTGTCAGTTTAAAGTATAGTTTTTCCAAAAATGAAAAAAATTGCCACCAATTAATGAGATTGCTTTTAAAAAGATACATATGTGTAAATATTATTAATGAGGTGCAATAGTACCTCATTATTGCAGGGATATGGCTACGGGTCAGTGCTGTTCTGTGGGCTCCACCATGACATATGTGTTCTACCCATGTTGTCCATCTATTTTTCCCATCTTCTTATTGCATCAGCCCAAAAATGATGCAGATCCAAATCTCAAGTTGACCATACCATAGGAAATAGTGGTGATTGTTTAGGTCACATAGACCTAGATGAAGGGAAAACATAAATATCAGCTTCATCCAAAACTTGTGGCTCACCAAGAAGTTTTTAATGTTGGGCGTTTAATCACCACTGTTTCCTATGGTGTGGTCCACCTGAGATTTGGATCTACCTCATTTTTGGGCTGATGCCATAAGATGATCCGGCAAAATGGATGGACGGAGTGGATAAAACACATACACATAGGTACTTTTTAATTCATCTTAAACAACCTTATACTTTAAACTGATGGAGGTTAGGGAAGACTAACGAAAGGTATCCCTTTGACGGTAATTGGATGAAAACTTAATTTGAAAAGGTATCGGGATGTAAATAACATATTAATGAGGTACATTTTGTAAAATTTTCAAGAAAAAGCAAGGGCATTTGGGATGGTGTGCAACATTCTATTTACGATCCATTCACGCATTTTGAAATCCTTTAGACGTGATTTCAAGCCCCCCATATTATCACCGACGATGTCAGCATGAAAATTGAGTAAATTTGACTTTAAGAATTTGTGGAGCCTAATATGATGTATAAGTCAAATCCAACTTGGCACCAGGTGTGTCACCCCTTTTTAGCCTTAGGGCCCAAAAATCAGCCTAGTATGTGATTTAGTTGGCCATTTAAAGGGAAATCACCTAGGAGAAGGACATCCCCTTAATTTTTTAGAAGCTACCGCGATGATTATGTAGAATCCACTCCAACCGTTAGATGCAAAACTAAAATTTAGGCCTTGGGATAAAAAATCAGCCCCATCCTTTATTTAGGTGGGCCACATGGAAGGAAACAATTTTGAGGGTGAGCGTTACTATTTTCCTTTGAATGGCCGACCTGAATCAAAGTCTAGGCTGATTTTTGGGACCTACAGCTAAAATGAGGTGATGCACCTACTGATCAGGGTGGATTTTACATGAACATCATAGTGGGCCACGTGTGAAAATTTTTAAGCCATGCATGTGATCACATAGTGACTTCTTGATGAAAATGGCCCGAATTTGACTTCAAGAATTAGTGGGCTCACTGTGATGTTTAAGTGAAATCCACCCAAATCATCAAGTGAGTCACCCAATTTAGTCGTACAACCCAAAAATCAACTCGGTCTGTGATTCAGGTGGACCATATGAAGGGAAACAGTTTGGAGAGAGACGCCTAGTGTACTATTTTTAATCATGTGGTCCACTTGAATCACAGGTCGAGCTGATTTTTTGGCCCTACGACTAAAATGGAGAGACACCTAGGGATTGAGATGGATTTTACATGAACATCATGGCGGGCCACATACGAGAATTTGTTAGGTGTGCATGTATTACTATCGGTTACTTTTGCATGAAAATGGCCCAATTTTGATTCAATGGGTGCCATCGATATGTCTAAGTTAAATCCACCCCAATCACCAAGTGCATCACCCCATTTTAGCCACAGGGCTCAAAAATCAGTTCAGGCCATGATTCAGTGGGCCATATAAAGGGAATCCACCTAGGAGATGACACCCACCCTTAAATTTTTTAGGGCCTACCGTGATGATTATGTGAAATCCACTCTAATCGTTAGATGCATAGCTAAATTTAGGCCTTGGGACCAAAACTCAGCCCTATCCTTGATTCAGGTGGGCCACACAAAAGGAAACAATTTGGAGGGTGAGCAGTATTGTTTCCCTTCGCATGGCCCACCTGAATCACGAATCGAGCTGATTTTTGGAACCTATGGTTAAAATGGGGTGACATGCTTGGTGATCAGAGTGAATTTTACATAAACATCACACATTGATGGCCCGACACAAACCTATGGTTGCCATCCTATCCCCATTATTCCCTATAGTGTGGCCCACCTGAGTCAGTGTACCTTCCATTTTCCTATGTTGTTGATCTCACTAATCAGTCTTGGCATTAGTTATTCTAAATTAATATACTAATAGTGATGGCCACAATCCTTTGATTAGGTTTAGCTTCTTATGGTAAATCACATAACAGTCCATATAACATGAAAGGCTCCGATTGTCAGACCACTCAGCATATGGGCCCAAGTGGCGGTGATATCGGCTCATTTGTTCCGCAAAACTGTCTATATCAAATGTGTCTTACTTTCTCTACATTTAAAGCAAACAAAATTCCTGTAAATTCATCTCCCACTTCCTCAACTGTTACCAAGAGATCTCCCACTTTCTACAACTACCAAAACTCTTGCAAATTCATCTTTATCTAATGCAAATCTAAACTTTTTAATCTAATTTAAACTCTCCAACATGAATCATCCAAATTTTAGTACCAACATCAATCTAATCTGCAAGAAGGTAAAATAATTAAAACAACTAAACATTCAAGAAATGGGTCCGGTTCCTTGGCTCAGTGGTAGACAGTCTCTGTTTCAACACTGAATACCAGGGATCGAGTGCCCTTGTGGTGTGGGTGGGTGTGTGAGTGGGTGGGGTGTGGGTGTGGGTGTTAATTAAAAAAGAAAAAGAAAAAGAAAAAGAAGAAGTAATATTGGATGTCCTGAATCTTATCAATTCATCATTTAATTCCATTTGAGTTTCACATCATTATTTTGTATTCGTCTTTGTTTAAAGTGTCTGCCAAATCCTGCTTTAAAGCATTCATCGAATTTTCATAGCTGTTGGGTTCTCTGCAAATTAATATAATCAAACTCTATTTATCAAGTTGGGAATTTGGGTCTTTCAGGGACTAAAATGTGTGTAATTTATTCTTTAGGCCCATTTGAGAAGCCCATTTTTCATCTTTTGTTTCACCCTCGGAGAAGAGAGACACTTGACCACTGTTATTTTTGCGACGTGATCCCTCCACTGTCTGCCCACGAATTGGGTCGTATAAACTCAAAACCATGCTCTCCCCATGCATGGCCCGGGCATTGCCTGGGTTCGTTCCTAAACAAATAAAATGCCGACTTGTTCATAGCATTGCACTGTTCAATTGCTTTTTTACTGCAGTGAATTTTGTTATTTACTGCCTTTAACTTGAAGGGAGCTATTATTTTTCATCCTCATGTGATTACTTGTCGGACAATGCAGGCTTGTTTTGGATCTTAAAGAGAAATTATGCCGAATATCATGAAGAATATTACCGTCACATATATTTCTATATGAGTGGTAAATCCTTAGCTCCTTTCTCCAAACACGTTTTCATGGGAAGTTTTGAGTCCTTTTCATCCATATTTAAGCCAGGAGTTATGTGACACATCCATTGAGTATTTTGTATCCTAATCCCAGAACGTGGTCTCTACTTAAACTGAATGATCCATGGTTGCCCAATCAACAACATTTGCGTGCTGAATTTGGATCTCTAGCTGTCATTTGCGCTTGCATTTGACAGGTAATTGATGATGGCGATCGCTCAATATCTCTAATTTTTGGGTAACAATCCATCCCCTATATGGCCCACATTTTGGATAGGTTGGATTGAGGGAAGTGTATGCTCCATGCACAACGGGTTTGCTGTATTATTGTAATCCACCGTACGCCAACTACAAAAGTCTTGACTTTGTTTGCTTATGTTATGACTGGTACCCTAGTTCTTAAGCTCACTGACTTGACTGGGCAAAATTTCGAGCCGAGTCAATGGGAAACTCAAGTTGACTCGATTGCTCAGTTGACTTGACACGGCTCGGCATGATTGACTCACTTGCGTTTTGAGGTGAGAGGAGGGAGTAGATTCAAACCCCCAGCTTCAACCAAGAGAAGCAACAACTTTAACCATTGATGTATGCATGTAGTTGCAGAGTGATATGTTCTATATTACTTATGCTAAATCTAACTATTTTAAATATCTACTAAAATTTTAATATTAACAATTTTAATAATTAAATATTGAGTCGAGTTGGATCAAGTCTTCGAATCAAGCTGACCCAACTAAACAGTGAGTCGAGTTGAGTTGTGTTCTCTGAGTTTTTGAACTATGACTGGTAGCAGACTATCATCAAGATATCATCTAGTATACTGGTAACGCCATCTAAAATTTCTAGTACAGATACAAAATGGCATACTTACTAATCTAATGCACATTTCCATGTTTTTCTCTATGCCAAATAGTTTTAGCGATGGGGAGAACATCCATTGGAACAGTTTGCCTTATTGCCTTCTTAGTATATAAATTACAAAGGAGACATATATGGATGGACACCACAGTAGAAGAGTTCTTGAGCAGGTACAGATGCCAGACGCCGGCAAGATACTCTTATTCGGATATTCGAAGGATGACCATGCGTTTTAAAGAGAAATTAGGCCAAGGAGGTTTTGGCTCCGTTTACAAAGGAAAGCTCAGAAATGGCCGACCCGTTGCCATAAAGATTTTGTCTGGTAAGTCAAAAGACAATGGGCAAGACTTCATCAACGAGGTTGCTACCATCGGAAGGATTCATCATGTGAATGTGGTCCGACTCATTGGATTTTGTGCAGAAGGATCAAAAAGGGCTCTTATCTATGAATTCATGCCTAATGGCTCTCTAGAAAAATACATATATTCCCATGAAGGTAAGAGCAGCCCTTTGAGTTGGGAGAAGACGTACCAGATTGCATTGGGGATAGCACGTGGGATCCAATATCTTCATCAAGGTTGTGACATGAAGATTCTACATTTTGACATCAAGCCTCACAACATTCTCCTCGATGACAAGTTCAACCCAAAAGTTTCCGACTTTGGGCTCTCAAAGTTCCACCCAACCGATGAAAGCCATTTATCAGTCACAGCTGTAGGAGGATCTCTAGGATATATGGCCCCTGAGCTATTTAATAGAAGAGAAGATATCAGGCATTTACATGTCTCACACAAGGCTGATGTTTACAGTTTCGGAATGCTTTTGATGGAAATGGCTGGTAGAAGAAAGAATATCAATGCATTTGCAAAGAATGAATGCCAAATTTACTTGCCGTTGTGGATATATGACCAGCTTGATCAAGGTGGGGACATGGGAATGGAGGATGCTGCTGAGGATGAAAAGGAAGTCGCAAAGAAGATGACTATAATTGCACTTTGGTGTATACAGATGATACCTGCAAAACGTCCTTCCATGAGCAAAGTCGTAGAGATGCTAGAAGGGAGTGTGGAACTTCTGCAAATGCCAGACAAGCCTTTTCATTCTTCCCCAGAAAGGGTTCCTGATGAAGATCATGCAACTGATATAAATCCCACAGAATCATCGAGTATTCAGGAACTTGAATCGCTTTCAGGTAATTATGAGGAATCAAGACTCTTAGATGTGATTATAGATTAAGTTATGATACTTATCAAAACAATGAAAGTTTGAGATATTTGGTAGAATCTTAGAATCCCTATCAGACAAAGAAACTATTCAAGTATGTATAATGATGTATGTGTTGGTTTTGATCTTAGTTCCCATACTACAAATGTAATGTTTCTGTAATAATATTACTTCCAAGCTATGCAATTATTACGTACTATATAATGATGCAGTATCAACACACTCCATATTAGGACTGCATAACTCACAACATTCAAACGTTAATTAGTAAATCTATCAAGAGTACTAGACTAATGAAAAAGATGAAGATAATTTAAAGGTCATCTTTTCCTGTACAGACTCAATGGCGCATGGTCTAACTAAAGGCATGGCCCTTGATAGAGTGGAATGGCAAAACATGATTCATGTAGCTAACCCCAATTAATTGAGGTGAAGACTTAGATTATTATTTCCAAAGTAATTGTAGGATGGTTAGGATGATTTATTCCACGCGATTTTCAGGCAACTCATGCAATCAAAAGTTGGTCCACCTGGTGGATGATCCATATTGATGTTAAGGGCCCGTTTGGATCGTAAGTTGTTTAAGATAAGTTACTTACGTCACAAGTAGCTTATCTTAGTTTCTACTTATTAAGAAAATATGTTTGGTAAATAACATACTTATTAGCTTTTCTTCTCTTTCGTCTCTCCAGAAAAGTTAAAAGCTAAAAAATTAGCTAAAGTAATTATGTACTTTTAAGTAAAAAAGTTACTTATTACTAATCATAAACCAAACTTATCTGAAATAAGTTACTTATCTACTGTTGTAAGTAGAAAAAGTAACTTATTTGGTGGTATCCAAACAGGCCCTAATAGACCCATTTCCATATGAATAGTATGGATCATCCATTTTCTTGAGGATTGAGTGGATGGTTTGATTATAGCGATTCCTAAGGAACTTGAGCAATCAAAATTGATCACATGATGAACATTCCAGATTGATTGGTAGACCCCTTTTTTCTGCAAACAATTAATGTGGTTCATCCATTTTCCTAGGAATTGATCGAATGGCTAGGATGGTCCAATCATAGTGAGCTTACATGACAGATGGTCCAGAAGTTTTTAATAGATCCATTTTTCTACAGAAATTGTGGCCGTCTAATTTTCGTACCAATTGATCGAAAGGCTAGGATGCCCATTCATAGCAAATTTTGTGGATCACATGCGGCTCATATGACGGGTTGTCTCGATTGATGATTAGACCCATTTTCCCACAAACAATCTGGACCATCCATTTTCCGAGCAATTAGCTAAACGGTAAGGATGGATTGATCAAAGTGATTCTTGGAGAGCAAATGCAAACATAAGTAGCCCCACCAGATGAGTGGTCCATATTGATGAACCATTTTCCAACAAGAAATATGGAACATCCATTTCCCCGGGAAGTGATAGATGGTTAGGGTGGTCTGATCAGACCGATTCTTGAGGAATCAAAAGCAATCAAAAGTGGAGCCTACATGATGGATGGTCCAGGTTGACGATTAGACATTTTTTTTTACAAATAATGTGGACCATCCATTTTAGTAGCAATTGATCTGATGGTAAGGATGGTCTGATTAAAGGGATTCTTGACGAACACGTTGCAGTCAAATATGGAGTCCACCTAGTGGACGTCATAGATAGATGATTATCCATTTCCCTACTATAATTAAGGACCATCCATTTTCCTAGCAATTGATCAGATGGTTAGGATATTATGTCCGTCCGATCAAAAGCAATTGTTGACGATCACGTGCAACTAGAAGTGGGGCTGAAAAGATGGACAGTCCATATTGATGATTAGAACCATTTTCCCACAATAAATAAGGTGATCCGATCAAAGGAATCGAAGCACACCCGATCAAAAGTGAGAAGGCACGTGGGTGGATCCCTGACTATGGGGCCCAGTACCATGGTGTATTTTCCTTATATCCACGCTGTCCATCAGCTTCACCAGCTCCTTTTAGGACGTGAGCCCAAAAATGCAGTAGATCCAAATCTAAAGTGGACCACACCACCGGGGTGATTGACCATTAAAAACTTTTTGTGGGCCACAAAAGTTTTGGATCAAGCAGATCATTGTGTGATCACTTCATCCAGGTCTATGTGACCCTATCAACAGTTTGGATGGAAAATAAACATTCCGGTCCCCCAATAAGTTTTTAATGGTGGGCATTCAATCACCACTGTTTCCTGTGGTGTGGTCCATCTGAGATTTGTATCTTTTGCACTTTTACCATCATGACTTCAAATGAGATGGAAAAATAGATGGACGGCACGGATATAAGGTAAATACAATGAGATGGGTCCCAATATCAGGGATCCACTGAAGCTCCAATTTAAAACGTGGGCGGATTATGTGAAGAGAGGCTAACAGGCTAACAGCGAAGTGGCTGAGGCCCTGACCAAGGCGCTCGCCTCCATGTATGTGTTGTATACATATCCACGCCATCCATCCGTTTTCCAGATCATTTTAGGAAATTTGCTTAAAAATGAGGCAGATCCAAATCTCGGGTGGACCACACAATGGGATTGAATTCCCACCATTAAAAGCTTCTTGTAGGCCACAAGTTTCGGATAAAGCTGTTATGTGTGGTTTCCCTTCATCTAGGTTTGTGTGACCTCATCAACAGTTTTGATAGCATGTAAACATTACAGTGGGCTCCAGGAAGTTTTTAATGGTGGGTGTTCAATCACCACTGTTTTCCTTGTGGCCCAAGGAAGTTTTTAATGGTGGGTCCAACGGAAATTTGGATCTGCCTCATTTGACCATGCACTAAAATGATCTGGAAAAACAAAATGGTCTAATCATCAATCTAGATAGCCCATCAAGTGGGCCCACTTTTGACACCGGAGTTCCTCAAGAATCGCTTGATCAGACTATCCTAACCATCCAACCAATTGCTAGGAAAATAGATGGTTCATATATATTGTAGGAAAATGGCTCTAACCATCAATTTAGACTGTCCATCATGTCGCCCCACTTTGGATTGCATGTGATCCTCAAGGGACATTTTGATTGGACCATCATGGCCATCTAATCAATTGTTATAGAGATGGGTTTAGATTTTTTGGAAAATAAGTCAAATCATCAATCTAAATCTTTCATCATGTGGACCCCACTTTTGGTTAAATGTCTTTCTTAAGAATTGCTTTGATCAGACCATTTTAACCATCCGATCAATCTCTAGTAAATGGATGATCCATATTGATTGCACAAGAATGGATGTAATCATCAATCTGGACCGTCCATCTCGTGCCCCACTTCTAGTTCCATGTGTGTCCACAGGGTTCCTTTGATTGGATCATTCTAACCATCCAATTGATTGCATGGAAAATGGATTATTCATATGATTTCAGGACAGTGGATCTTATCATAGATGTGGGCGACGCCTTTGATTACATGTCTTCCTCAAGAATCTCTTTGATACGATTTGATTGCTTCGAAACTGGACGGCATAATGATTTTAGGAAAATTCACCCAATCATCAATCTAGACCATTTATCATGTGCAACTGTTCAAATCACTTTGATTGCTTCATCTGAACCATCTAATCAATTGATAAGAAAATGGACAGTCATACTTGATGGTAGGAAAATAAAGTAATCATCATTCTGGACCATTCGTCATATAGGCCCCACTTTTGATTGCATGTGTTCCTCGAGAATGGGCGCCGCTTCGGTGGATCGGGTGGATCTGAGGATCCAACGAGGTGGGTGGGACCCCTGACTGTGGGGCCACCGTGATGCATGTGACTACATCTATGCCATCCATCAGTATTGAAAGCTCATTTTAGGGCATGATCCAAAAAATGAAGCAGATCCAAATCTCATATGGACCATAGTACAGGAAACAATGGTAATTGACCATTAAAAACTTCTTGTGAGCCACAAAAGCTTTGGATCAAGATGATATTTGTGTGGTCTCTTTATCAAGGTCTTTGTGACCTTATCTGAATCCATGATGTTTTTAATGGTGGGGATTCAATAACGACTGTTTCCTGTGGTGCGGTTCACCTAAGATTTAGTTCAGCTTCATTTTTTGGATTTTGTCCTAAAATGTCTTTCAGAATGGTTGGACGGTGTGCACATACATCACTTTGAGCCCCACGGACAGGGGTCCAACCCACCTGGATCCACCGAAGCGGCTCCCCTCGAGAATCACTTTGAGCGAATCATCCAAACGACTTGATCAATTACTATGAAAATAAGCTATCCATGTGGATGGTAGGAAATGGATTTAATCAGCATGCTGACCATCCATCAAGGGGTTCACTCCTTTGATTGCACTTTATTTTTTTCCTCAAAAATCCCATTGGTTGGATTATCTTAACCAGTTGATTAACTACTAAAAAAAATGGATCATCCATATTGATAGTAGAAAATTGATTGGATTGACAATGTGGGGGTCCCAGGCCCACTTAATTTTAAGTTTCCTAGGAATCCTGGGATCAAACATCCTTAGCATTCGATCAATTGCCATGAAATGGATGTCTTATATTCTTTGTTGAAGAAAGGTCTAATATAGACCATTTATCATGTAGGTCCCACCCTAGGATCACATGATTCACTGGTCAAGATGACAAGAGATGCTAAACATTGATTAGAACCTCAATAATCAATTGATTGGAGATGGTAAAATTGATTCACCTGTCAAGTCGACAACAACAAAAACAAAAAACAAAAAACAAAAAAAAACAAAAATCTTAAGCTATCTCTTAAATCATGTTATTTCACCGATCAAACATTTTAAACTCCGTAAAGCTTTGCAAAAAAATTTCTTTTTTGAAAGATCAGCTTTGCAAAATTTAAAAACATGGAAATAAAATACTACAATTACAGAACATAAGATTAAAATTTCACAAAATTGTTTTCTGAAGTATCCAAATAAAACCATACCAAGAAAGCAGCCGTCAAGTGATGGTTGTAATCTTTTGATACCAGCTTGACCGTGGAATAAGCGGATTTTCAAGCCTAGACTCTCAACATGAATTCTACGAATCTACAGAAACTGTTGCTTCATTATTTCCACGGTGCTAGATTGATAACTGAAAGTTTATTTTACTTGTGCATCCAAATCATTTCCACGCTGTTAAGAGTTTTTGGGCTGCGTTTGGTTGCACCATGTGTAAGCGAACAATAAACTGCAAAAATGTAGTAATCACCCAAACAAGAAGGATGTAACAGTGAAGAATATTGCAAATCAAGAGCTTTGCTTATCACAAAACAGCAACCATGGGGCACATGTTCAGGGCCAGGTGAAAACAGAAGGAATACATAGCAAGATGTCCTCACGAAGGTTGGTCGTATTGAAATGAAATTGCAGACCCTAAAGAGAGATGCTCCAGAGCACCCCGGGCAACATAAGAGTGCTTCTAGTCGCATGGGTTCACTTAGTCTAATTCCAATCCAATTCATCCATCCATACTGTTCATTAGGTCCACCTCACGTTTCATGGGCTACCATGCCAACATGCGCCAAAGGCAAGGATTTTCAAACCTGGGTGATTTTATGCAATGGTCCATCCATGGTAGGGCCTGACGGATCAATGTTCTAGATCAAAGAACCATCAGCAAAATACTCAGGGCAGACTGACTTCCCCTAATGCTCAAAAAAAGAGACTCATGAAACCGCACCTTCTAATACACAAGAAAACATGGCTATAGCTTAAGGACAGAAACAAGAGATGGTTCAGGCAGTGGGCGAATCATGAATTGCACAAGCAATCAAGAGAGCACATTGTCCATAAAAGGGCGTAATGTAAAACTGCTTTCCCTCAAGCTGATCCCTACATGTCATGTTAGTCAAAAACATGAAGAAACAATTGAAGAACACAGAAAATCCACCACTTCAGGCTGATGAGACTCGGATTGCGAGAACCAGAATATCCTATTTACACTAAAATCCCATTAGAAAGCTAACAATAGGGAAAAAGCATATTCAGCTACAATAACCACTCAGTTCAAAATTTCAAGTCCTAGTCAACTAAGTTTCCCACCTAGACCTCTGCGGCCGAGGGGCAGCAGTGTCTTCTTTCACATTTTCATCGTCCTTTTCGCCACTGATTCCTCGATTGTCAGTCTCTGTGGCTGCAGAGTTCTTTGTTTCCTTAATGACCTTTGCAGCAGCCTAAACATAAGATGACATTCTTAAGAGATGTTTTGAATTCTCCTTGAATCAGACAGCACAATTTATCTGAGAGAGAGAGAGAGAGAGAGAGAGAGAGAGAGAGAGAGAGAGAGAGAGAGAGAGAGAGAGAGAGAGAGAGAGAGAGAGAGAGAGAGAGAGAACATTCACAGCTGGGAACATTCACAGCTGGCTTCTTCAAATCCTAAAAAGGACAGTTACAATCACCACCAAAATAGAGATGAGAATGCCAATTGTCAAATTAGGCTGCTTCTCTCCTTTCTCGATGACATCCTGTAAAACAACATTCAATCCTGTGAGTATCTTTAAGTAAAACCTTGATTGTGAAAAACTAGGGATGTTGAATATTGAATAATTATGTAGCAGAAAACCCTTCCGACAAGACAGACAGAAATTCAAGACATAAGCTAGCAAAACATTCACACTTCACTAGTCTAATGAATTGCTGCAATCAATGATGCAGGAATGAACAATCAGGGGAGCACTTACAATGATCTTGATCTTATAAGCTTCCAAGAAGGGAATTTCGACGTCAAATACCTTCTTCCGCAAGACCCCCAAAAGCAATGTCAGGATCATAACCAAAAATTACAACTTAAGAATAGCGAGGGCCAATAAACATGTAACAGAAACATCACCTGGATGCCTGCAAGCCCATCTGAAGCAGCTGCTGCTGCTTCCTCAGCTTTCTGCTTTTCTTTCTCAACTTCAAACTTAGGCTTCCATGTCGTCTCCCTGTATGATTCAGCAACCTTCTCATCACTTGCTATCAAAATATTGTTGAACAGGATCCCATCTTGCCTTGTCCAAATCTGATCCCATCTTGCATTGTCCAAATCTCAATGCCAATGGCTGCAACAGCCTCAAAGTCAGGTTTCACAAGTTCAAAGTAATCAGGACTTGGAATCTGTTGTGTCTTCTAAATGCCTTGTAGTTAGGATTATCAATCAGTGGGGCATGCCATTTTCCCTTGTAAGACAGGTTTCTCTTCATCAACCTCTTCCACTCCCCACAGCCAGGGGCTGCCTCACACTTCGGGTTATCAATCTTTGGAGCCTCCCATTCACCATCCTCTTCATCATCCCAATATTCTGGCCTCGTGGCTCCAGGATCATCAATTTCCTCAGGCTCATCATCCATCCATCCCTCTGGTTTCTCAGCTTCCTCGTCTTCGATCTCCATTGGAGCATCCTCATCCCAATCTTCAGGCTTTATTGCAGCAGAGTCCAGAATCTTAGCCCTCTCATCCCAATCCTCAGGCTTCTTATCATCTGGATCTCTAATTGTTGGGTAAGGTTGCATTTGATAGGCAATTGATGGTGACTATCAACCAGTATCTCTAATTGTTGGGTAATACCCCATCCACTGTAGGGCCCACATTTTGGATAGGTTGGATTGAGTTAACTTTATGCTCCATTCACAATGGGTTTGTTTTATTCATGTAATCCACCATACTCCCGAGTACAAAATTCTTGACTTTGTTTCCTAAAACTCGCTGACTCGACTGGGCGAGATTTTGATTCAAGTCAATGGCAAACTCGAGTTGACTCAATTACTCGGGTCGACTTGACACGACTCAGCTTAATTGAGTCGCTTGCCTTGTGAGGTGGGATGTCCAAGTAGATTCAAACAACCAATGTTAACCAAGGGAAGCAACAACTAACCATTGATGCATGCATGATGTAGTTGCTTTATGTTATGTTCTATATTTTTTTTTAACACACGTACTCACACCCCACACACACCCACGCACTCACACCACAATGGGTACTCGAACCCATGAGCTCGTGTTGAATCTCTCGTGAGTCTACCACTGAGGCATGAGTAAGGACCCATGTTATGTTCTATATTACTTATACTAAATCAGACTATTTTAAATATCTACAAAATTTTCTAATAATATTAATTTTAATAATTAAATACTGAGTCGAGTTCTCTAAGTTTCTGAACTATGACCAGTACCAGACCATCATCATGCTATTATCTGGTATATACAAGTACAGTAGTAACAAAACTGGCACTTACTAACCTAATACAATTTTCATGTTTTTCTCTATGCCCAGTGGGTTTCATGGTTGGGAGAACTTCCATTGGAATGGTGTGCCTTATCATCTAACTGATATATAAATTACGAAGGAGACATATATGGATGGACGCCACGGTAGAAGTGTTCTTAAGCAAGTACAGATGCCAAATGCCTGCAAGGTACTCCTATTCGGATATTCAAAGGATGACTATGCATCTTAAAGAGAAATTAGGCCAAGGAGGTTTTGGCTCCGTTTACAAAGGAAAGCTCAGAAATGGCCGACCCATTGCCATAGAGATGTTGTCTGGTAAGTCAAAAGGCAATGTGCATGACTTCATCAACGAGGTTGCTACGATTGGAAGGATTATTCATGTGAATGTGGTCCGACTCATTGGATTTCGTGCAGAGGGATAAAAAAGGCTCTTATCTATGAATTCATGCCTAATTGCTCTCTCTCTCTCTCTCTCTCTCTCTCTCTCTCTCTCTCTCTCTATATATATATATATATATATATATATATATATATATATATATATATATATATAGGAATGCTCACCTGGGCACTTCTCTCACGAGAGACTTGTGAGCACTTTTTCATGGCTCATCGCACATGATGTGAGCCCAAAATCTGAGCAGTCCATGTGATGCAGCACCCCAAAAAACCCCTAAGGCCCATCCTTCAACCTAATCCAAAACTCTGGTGGGCCGCAGCAGAAAGCAAGAGGCAAATCAAAGGAGGAAATTGTTTCCTTCTTTCATGGCCCACCAAAGTTCTGGAACAAGTTTAAAGATGGGCCCTAGGGGCTTTTTGGGGTGCTACATCACGTGGACGGCTCAGATTTTGGGCTCATGTCATGTGCGATGAGCAATGAAAAAGTGCTCACGAGTTCTCGTGAGAGAAGTGCGCAGGTGAGCATTTCCGTGTGTGTGTGTGTGTGTGTGTGTGTGTGTGTGTGTGTCTATATATATATATATATATATATATTCCCATGAAGGTAAGAGCAGCCCTTTGAGTTGGGAGAAGATGTACCAGATTGCATTGGGGATAGCACGTGGGATCGAATATCTTCATCAAGGTTGTGACATGAAGATTCTGCATTTTGACATCAAGCCTCACGACATTCTCCTTGATGACAACTTCAACCCAAAAGTTTCCGACTTTGGGCTCGCAAAGTTCTACCCAACAGATGAAAGCCATGTATCAGTCACAGCTGTAAGAGGAACTGCAGGATATATAGCCCCTGAACTATTTTATAAAAATATCGGGGGTGTCTCATAAAAGTCCAATGTTTACAGTTTCGGAATGCTTTTGATGGAAATGGCAGGTAAAAGAAAGAATGTCAATGCATTTGCAGAGAATGAAAGCCAAATTTACTTGCCATTGTGGATATATGACCAGCTCGATCAAGGTGGGGACATGGGAATGGATGACGCTGCTGAGGATGAAAAGGAAGTTGCAAAGAAGATGACTATAGTTGCACTGTGGTGTTTACAGATGAAACCTGCAAACTGTCCTTGCATGAGCAAAGTTGTAGAGATGCTAGAAGGGAGTGTGGAACTTCTGCAAATGCCAGCCAAGCCTTTTCTATCTTCCCCAGAAAGGGTTACTGATGAAGATCATTCAACTGATACAAATCCCACAGACTCATCAGGCATCCATGAACTGGGATCGCCGTCTGGAAATTCTGCAGAATCAAATATCTTAAATGTGATTATAGATTAAGTTGTGATAGTTAGACTATCTAAACAAAGAAATCTTTAGATATTTGGCAGAATCTTGGAATCCCTATCAGACAAGAAACTGTTAAAGTATGTATAATGATGTATATGTTGGTTTTAATCTTAGTTTCCACCCTACATGTGTAATGCTTTGTAATAATATAATTTGCAAGCCATGAAATGAAAGTTTACTATATACTGATCTAGTGTCAACATACTCAATGTTAGGACTTCATACCTCACAAGATTCAACATTAGTTAGTGAATCTATCAAGACTGGACTAATGAGAAAGGATAAAGAAAATTTAAAGGTCATCTTTCCCTACAGTAAGTTGATGAGTTATGGTTTAATTGAAGATATGGCTGCTGATATAGTGAAATGGCAGAAAACGCTATATGTAGCCAACCCCAATTAACAGGGAGAAGGCTTAGATTATTATTTTGATGATCAATCGATAGAGATGTAGTTAAAAGAGGCTGTCTGTAGATACACAAGCAATGAATTATTGTAAACATACAGTTTAGGGTGTGCTTGGTTGCACTGAATTTCATTAATTTGTAATTACCCTTTTAGCTACATTAAAACATTTTTATTTTAATTCTAAAATAGATCAATTATTTATAATTTTAACCTCTAATCATAATGAAAAAATTATTTTGCAAAATTATGATAAAACTGTACCTGGATGTTGAGATTGTCATGGAAAAATTCTTTGCTTTTATTATTGGTTGAAAATTATGTAAATAATTATGGCATTCAACAATATTCAAAGTTAAATTTCAAAATTCAAATTCAACGTTAATCCACTCTCTTACAATCAAGGCCAACTATTCCCTTGATTTTTAAAAACCTAAATTAAATTTCAAAGTCAAATTTATTAACTATCTTTAGTGGTGCTGCCTAGCCTACTTTGCTGGCCTGAATGGTTTGGCCCATTAGGCTTATTAGTTGGACCATAGATCTTAACATTCCTCACCGATTAGGCAACAACCTTGTCCTGAAGGTTGGCATTGAAAATTTGTTGTAAAAGATGATCTCAGTGGCTCTATGAAGCATATAACTTTTCTTCTTAAAAAATGGCTTTAGTCTCTGCATCTAACTCCAACAAAAATAATTGGTATGTTTTACATCTGGACCCCGACACAAAATATTCATCACGATTATAACACAAGCCACTCTCGCGCCTAGGCCTAGCTTGCATTTTGGGTCAATCGAGGCATCTCACGAGATGCCCCTCCCCTGAATTGTTGATTGCGGAAGGTGAAAGGGTTGCATCGTGATCCCCACTAAGGCTACTAGATGACCCATGGATCCTAAGAAATTCTTTTAACTAATCATGTAAATCCCTTCTGTTATATATATATAAAAAAAGAAAGTCAATTTAAACCATTCATTTTAGTATGAATGATTTGATGTTAGTGGTATCTGATCACTCTGATTCTCGAGAGTTTAGAGATAATGGCCCACAATGGGAACAAATGTTATAAATGGTCCCAAATGATGATTGGACATTTTTTCCTATAGTTGCAATGGGCCATCAACTTTCTCAATCATTGATTGATGGTTTGGATGACCCAATTAAAGTGTTTGCTGATAGAAAATGCAATCAAAAGTGTGATGCATATGATGCACGTTCCAGTTTGATGATCAGATCCATTTTGCTACAATTGATACTGATCATCCATTTTCCTAGCTACTAAGGAGATGACTGGGATCATTAGGGTCCATTAAAGTGATTCCGAGGAAGATCATGCAACTAATACAAATCCCACAGAATCATCGAGTATTCACGAGCTGGGATCACTTTCAGGAAATTATGCAAAATCAAATATCGTAAATGTGATTATGGAGTAAGTAGTGGTAATTAGACTATAAAACCAATGCAAAATTTAGATATGTCGTAGAAAATTTGGAATCCATAACGGACGAGAAACTATTCATGTATAATGATCAATTTATTTGTTTTAAGCTTAGTTCCTTCCCTAAATATGTAACATTTTCCTTGCATATTAATACTTGCTGGCTATGCAATGAAAATGTACAATATGTTGATCCAATGCCAACTTAGTCCATAAATTAGGATGTCGATCCTCATGTGATTTGATGCCAATAAATGAATCTATGGTGACTAGACAAATGACCTCAATAAGGAAAATTTAAAGGTCATTTTCTCCTATTCTCCACAGGTAAGTATGAAAGAAACACATCAATGGATGTTTGAAGGAGTCGAAAATCAATCAAGAGACATTAACGAAGTCTGCCTTTGGATGCACAAGAAATGAATTTTAAACATTTTTTTTTTGTTAGCCATGCAATGCACCCATCCTGTTAGCTGCGCAACGCACCCACATGGTTAGTCACACGATGCACCCACCCTGTGGGGTTAGTGTGTCTCCTTAGCATTCGAACCTAAGACCTGCTGTTGAAACACCAAGGCGTCTTCTAGCTGGACTAGCATGTGAGACACAATTTTAAACATTTATTTTAATTAAGAGGAAATGACAAAAGCTAATCATGTTTCCTATCACGCATATTGACACAGTAGCTCTCAACTGAGAGTTATGATCCTTTCGAGTCCAACCTGTAAATTACGTAATTATAATTTAGAGCCTAGCCACTCAATATGAATGCTAGGGAAACTACAACATTATTTTCACATTGCTAGATTGGCAATTGCAATTCCATTCACTTAAGCATCCAAATGATTTCCACATTTTACGCTTCCTAAGTTAATTAAAAAAAAAATCCCTTAATTAAGGCAATCGCCACTCTTTACGCATTTTCCACACATCTGATGGAGGAAATGGTGTTTACACCACCTTTGTTGATAGAAGGAATTATATGGCGCATGGTCTGCATCCTTGCAAAAGAAAGACAACCGTGGCCCATGTTTTGTAATCCAGACCAGTTCTCTTCCATCGTGGATGGAATATGCCTCACCGGCTTCTTTAATATGATA
Source organism: Liriodendron chinense (assembly GCA_003013855.2). Lineage (NCBI taxonomy): Eukaryota > Viridiplantae > Streptophyta > Magnoliopsida > Magnoliales > Magnoliaceae > Liriodendron > Liriodendron chinense. The sequence goes on from ML058479.1 coordinate 2,095,326, forward strand.
ATTTTTATCTTTTCCATTTGTAGCCTACAGAAGATAGTTGAGAAGAGGATTACAAACAACGGTTTGAATTCAACTGAAAAAGGATCTAATATTGGATGTTGAGATCTCCCAATCTGGGAGATTTGGAGCATGCTCTATACACAGTGGGACTCAACAAACAAGTTTTCTGGAGCACAGAACCATTAGGCTCACTCGTTAATTAGAGGTTCCTAAACTTCCAATTATCTACCAACGCAACAGGTAAGAGAAATTGCAGCCCATGATTTTTGGTCAACCCCCATTACATGCACAGAAATCACATATGCAACCACAGCATATGCGGTTCTGGCATATATGCAATCGCATATTATGCATATGCGATAATATGCGATCGCGTATGCAATGTATGCAATCGCATACAACATATGCGATCACATACTGGCCAACGGTAAAAAAAAAAATGACCATTTTCTGACCGTTGGCACATAAATGGTCATTATATATTCGCATATATGCACAGAAATTGCATATGACACCATGGCATGTGTGGTTCTGGCATATATGCGATCGCATATATGCACAGAAATTGCATATGCAACCATGGCATATGTGGTTCTGGCATATATGCGATCGCATATTATGCATATGTGATAATATGCAATCGCATATGCGATAATATGCGATCGCATACAGCAGCACACAGCATATGCGATCGCATATTGGCCAACGGTAAAAAATCTGACCATTTTCTAACCGTTGGCACAGAATTTTTTTTTTATTTTGCAAAAAAAAAAAAAAAAACTTTTTGTCTATAAAAAGGGCTCCAAACTCACTCATTTGCAACATTCTCACCCCAAACTCTCTTATTCTCTTGTTTACAAGTTACATGTCTTAATTCCAACTTCCAAGTGGTCCTAAATTACTAATCTCTCTCTCTCTCTCTCTCTCTCTCTCTCTCTCTCTCTCTCTCTCTCTCTCTCTCTCTCTCTCTCTTATTATTATTACTTATTACATTATTCCTAGTTTCCTACTTCTCTTGGAAGTTGAAGATCAAGAATTTCAATCATTCAAGCACTTTCAAGATTCAAGGAAGATTCATTCAAGTTCAAGTGTTGAACATTCAAGCACTCTCTCTCTCTCTCTCTCTCTCTCTCTCTCTCATACATTCTTCATTTCTTCGGCTTTCTAATCTTTCTTTCCAAGGAAGATTCGAGGAATCAAGTTCAATCAATTGTTCAAGTTTCTAATCTTATATTTTTCTAGCTCTCTCTTACATAATTACAAACTTGCATACACATATATATTACTAGTATACTTCTAGACTCTAGTTCTACATTTACATAAATATTATACATTTTTTCCCATCTTTCTCTTACATTTTTGTTTCAAGAGTAGGCCACAAGCTACAAGCCTACCTAATACCTACAGGCTACAGCTACAAGTTACAACTTACAAGAGTGACTAAAGATCCAAGCCTACCTACCTACCAAGACTCAAGAATCAAGATTCAAGAAGAGTGAAGTCTAAAGTCTCAAGTTCAACTAAAAGTCTCAAGTCATTCTCTCTCTTTTTTCGTCTTTCTTTTATTTTCTTTTATTTTACACCACAACAAGTGTAAGTGGTGTAAATTCTCTCTCTCTCTCTCTCTCTCTCTCTCTCTCTCTCTCTCTCTCTCTCTATTCTCTTTCTCTCCTTCCCTCTTTCCCTCTCTATCTCTAGTCTCTACATTCTATCTCTCTTTCTATTTTTCTCTTACTTTCTTCTCTTCTATAAGAGTACTAGTGTAGCGGTTCGTGTGCCAGTGAAAGCGTCAAGTGTGTAAGTGTAGCTCCCTTCTTCTCAGTCGAATGAGAAAACATATTGGGGGCAACTTGCTACATCCAGCAGTCACTCGTTTCGCTATAGTCTTCTTAACACAACAAAGATTAAATGTAAAAAAAATAAGAACTTAGAAGCTTTGTAGTGTTGGTTGATTTTACAAGTGGCCCTTGGTCAAAGAAGATTGAAGGGAAACAGATTCAACAAACAATCATTTCACAAAAATTTTGTATGCAAGTGGTAAAGGCGCTAAAAGCATCTAAGCCCTTAGTCACTGTGTTGCCCCTTAGCCACTGTGTTGCGACTGGTGGACAGGGATGAGAAGCCGACAATGTGTTACATTTATGATGCGATGGAGATGGTGAAAAGTTAAGATCATGGACCATTTTAATTATAGAGAGCGTGATTACAAGCCCATTCTAGATATTATAGATAAAAGATAGGGCAATCAAATGCCATCTCCATTATATTCGGTTACCTACATCCTTAACTCGGCCTATTTGTTCTCTTCTCCCAATCTAGTTGCATCACTTGAAGTATATATGGCTGGATATATTAATGTGTTGGAAAGAATGGTTCCAGATAGAAAAGAACAGGACAGGATCTCAGCTTTACTGGACTTTTATATAAAGAGTGGTGGTATATTCTCAAGGGAGATCGTCATCAGGCATTAGACAATGAAAATGCCTAGTAAGTCGTATGAAAATGTCTCTTACAAATAGTTTTTTTACAATCTAGTAATCTATAAAGTAAAGTCTAACCTACTTAAATTGTTTTTCTCAACCGACCGGTGGGCTTCCTATGGAGTGGACGCGAACAAGAAGGATTCAGCTTTAAAGAAGCTAGCCATAAAGATTCTTGGACTCACGTATTCTGTCAGCAGTTACGAGCGCAAATGGAGCACATACGAGGCAGTAAGTTTGGGAAAAATGAAAATGTTAATGTGTTAATGTTAATAAGTACTAAGTGGTAGCTTAGACTTACAATTTCAGTTTGGGATAATTGTAAAGCTAATGTCAAATCCACTTTCTTTCATGTAGATTCACACCAAGAAAAAAAATTGTCTTAAGAAAATGAAGCTCAACGACTTGATCTTCGTTTAATATAATCAGAAATTGCAAGAAAGATTCCAGACTAGGAAAGAAAAGCCTGGTTTCTATGACCCTATTTGCTTGGATGAGTTGGAGGGAGAAAACAAGTGGCTCATAGAGACGGAGGAGCCGGTCTTTGATGGTGAGGACTTGACATAGGCGCAAGTTGAAAATGCCCGTATGGATCGACACCTAGAGAAACTACCGCTTGAAGATGAAAGAGAGGGGGGCGAGTAGTAGCAGTCAGCCCGCGGTGGAAGAGATTGAGGAGATAAAAGGAGGAGATGATGATCAAGCTAAAGAAGAACCACCGTTGGATGTTGATGATGTATTAGTACGTACAGAGGATGAAGAAATCGAAGAAGAAGTGTATGTGAAAGAAGGAGATGACTCAGATGACAACGATAATTGCAATGGTGGTGGTGTTTAATTGCCACAATGGCAAATAGATCATTGTATATAGCATTTACTATTCAATAATTAGTATTAAATATCAATGTATTATTTTGTTAGTTCTACAATCAATAACAAATAAATAGCTTCTTCATTTTGTCTTAGTTTTGTAACTTTGTTACTTCTTACTTCTTAGACTTATAGTTCTTAGTTCTTACTTAGTAGTAGACTAGTAGTAGTGCAGTACTTAGTAAGTATATAATTATTAATTAAACATGTATAGTATAATTAGTTATTTATATTTTGTATTATTATCTATTGACTTAGGAGTTAAGAATGCTACCCCTATTTTCTTTCTTTTTTTCCATTTTTTTTCTATATTTTTCCTTATTTTTTTTATTTTCTCAAAAAAAATGGAAAAAATTATGCAGACGCATATGCGATTGTGTGATCGCATATGCGATTCGACAACATTGATTACAAGCAACATGAAAGAAAGGAATTTCTCACCAAATAAGAATTGTAGAAAATCTCCAACACAATCCTTGGAGAAGACAATCGAACAAACCACCATTGTTGATCGACCCTCATGAACTCGGATGCAAAGATTTCGGTGGTAAAAGGGTATTGTTCTCCTCTCCACACACGTGGCACTGAAAGGATACTTAAGCCCACACATGTGGGTCCCATTTCCACATGATGAGAGACCCCAACACAAGTCATTATTCAAATCCAGGACCTCGTAACAGACATGCTAGAGATTCCATACACACATGATAGACGGATTAGATCATGCAATGGTGTATCCACATGTTGCTGCCTATAGGTTGCCTTGGATTTGGAAGCTTCATGACATTAAGGGATACATATATCATATTTTCTAAGTAAACTAACCACAATGACAAAGACCACTAAATAGTCAAGAAAGTCCAAGAAGCAGGAGCATATCTAATGCAATTTTTTTCTCTGTTTGAAATAGAAAGAGATATAGTGGAATACAATTACCAAACAGTGACCATACATCCTAAAAACAGTAAGATAGCAAACAATAAACTAAAAAATGCGGTAGGAACCAGCATGAGGATATAACAGTGAAGAAATCAAGACCTTTGTTAACCACAAAACAGCAAGAAGGGGGTAGATTTAAACATGTGCAAGGCCAGAGCAGCACCCGAACATGAACCAGCCAACCATAATTTGATTCAATTACACAAACCAAAAGTAGATCTATAATGGAAATGGGAATATGGAGAAAAACATGCATACAAAATTTCATTGGACCTTTTAATTAAAATGGAATTATAGGAGATTCACAATATATATAATATACTTGGGTTTTCAATTTTGTACATGTGACCCATGGTTCAGCAGTCCCATACCATTTGTCCATCAGTACCCACCTTCGATGGACCATTCTCTGAAAATGTCTCGGATTGGAAGACTTTTCTCAAATGTGCATCACTTTTGATCCTCTTTCCATTCATATCTTTAGAGTTTATTCGATGTGTCTAGATATGACTCAAAAACCAGAGGAGACAGATGTTTCTTTTGGTTTTTCTGGTCCGTGAGAGTATCCAGATGTAGGCCCATGGGGCTCATAACAAAAAGGCACCGCTTTCCCCTGGGATCAAATAAGACATTCCTCTGTTAAATCTCTGAAATCCATTACTCATTGGGCCAAGATCAGGACATCAAAATACATGAACAATGAGATATAAGAGTAGGTGGAACCAGATTGATTCAATAGCCAAAATTGCTCAAAGAGATGATGTTCAAGATTGGATTTCATAGAAGCCCTTTTTTAGTAAAATATAAAATCGAGGCATTAGGCCAGGCCAGGTACAGCCCAGGTCCAGCCTAGGTAGTCTATTTATATAGCTATGGGTACAACTTGCATGACCATGTATAGTATGTATAGAATGTACTGGTCGAGAAGAAGACATGCATTCATCTTAACCAGTGTGTGCGGATGTATATTACAAAGCAATCCAGATTATATAGTCATACAGCAGCACCCACAGTTGTATACCAAGCTGTACACACACGCTTCATATTGAATTGGTTTATCTACATAAGAAAACAACAAAGATGATGAGAAAGTATCAATTAAATGATCCAACGGTAAGCGCAATCTAATAATTATAGATGCCAAGTAAACAAAAAATATACACAACATAATTACAAGGAGTTCAGTTCACATGACAGTTTTTAAAATCCAAAGCAAGGCATACTCCAATGGGAAAAATTCTCCCATTTAATTGAGAAGGGAGATCAAATTGGAGACCATCACAAACATACAATATAGCAAACATTCTTAACGGCATAAGTTTGGAGGTTGACGTCAGGAAATATCCTCCTGTTTCCCTTCTTAAAGTTCTGCTATAGTTGTTAAATTTGCGACATGGGTTATCCCAGGGGTTGTTGTGTCAACATTTGGTGGAGCAGAGGAGGCAAAAGGATTCGGTGGCATCATCAAGCTTTCCATGCTTCCTTCCAGCATTTGGACCACACTTTTCATAGCAGGGCGATCAACCGGGTACCACTGTATGCACCAAAGTGCCACATCAGTTAGTTTATTTGACATATTTGCATCTTCAACTCCATCAATGTTGAGTCCCAGCTCTTCCCCCCGATGTAGACGATTATAAATCCATTCAGGAATGTACAATTGACTAGTGTTTTCCACCATGACATCAATGTTCTTCCTTCCTATAATTACTTGCTTTTTCCATAGACCTGTGAAAATGACAGCACAAAGTTAGCTCCATTGCAGTTGTGTATTCCGTTGGTGCACAGGTGTCTGGCATAAACCCAAGACCAGACATAGCACCGAAAGAATCAGAATATGGTAGAGACATCTCTATAGTGCACGGTAGAGTGGTGATGTAGGATGCCCTAATCATGATGCATGCTCATGAACATATATAATCCAGCGGAATAACAAAATAATAACAGTAAAATTCAGCATCTATCATCATAAACTGAGAGAATCAGAAAAGAAACATGCAATAATGTGGGCCATCTTCACAATCACACAGTGTGAAGTTCAACTATTGCGTGGAATGGATCTGGCGAGGGATAGGACCTACCAATCTTGCATGGTTATGATCCAAACGTGCAATGGAATTCACTAGCCCAAGGAATCAAAGGATTTCACGGGTTAAGGAATCAAAACTTGAGGATTAGGGTTTTGGGATCAAACTCAAGTTGTAGGATTGTAGAGAATGGAGAAAATTAAGTTGAAAGGAAGAGGGAAGAAGAAGATTACCTTCAAGAATGTTGGAGGGGAAAAGAAGAAGAAAGAAGAAGAAGATTGGAAGAGAAAAGATGAAGTCCACAGAGAGAGAGAGAGAGAGAGAGAGAGAAGAGGAGGCAACTAAAGTTGTTCTTTTTATTCAATAATCAAGCTAATTTTTGAGTTTTGGGCTTAACTCCCTTAAATAATCACTAACAAAGAAAGAAAAGAGTAAAATACCCCTAATACTTAAGTAAAAACAACTAAAAAAAATAGTTCGCACGGGCGTCGGTCGCCCGAAGAGGGCCAAAAACGTCCAGCGAGTAAAACATAAAAATGGATGAATCTCGGGCGCCCGATGAATAGTGGTCGAGCACCCGATCAAGCGTTCGAGGACAGTCAAATTTATTCAGAGAGCTCTGCTTCAATTCGGGCAATTTTCGGGCGCCCGATGAATAGTGGTCGGGCGCCCGACGACGTCCAGTCGGGTCTCCATCATCCTATACACGTGTCTTCCCATTGTGGGGTCTTCTATGTGTCAAACCATGTGTGTAGGGTCTTCAATGTTCCTTAATGATCGCCTAGCCACAAGGAAGAGACTTGAGGCGCACACTTTCTTCGTTGATAGACTTTGAAGGGTCTGATGTCATCAACTCTCCTCAGGTGAGAAAAACTCGACCCCGATGATTTAAAACTCTTGTGGCACTCTAGCAAATCTGGATTAACGCTCTGCAACTTCACTTCTGTCAACCATGTAGATTCTGACGGTGGTTTATTCTTCCATTTGACAAGATACCTTTGGAAACCTCCAACTCTCGTGGAAATTATCTCTTCATCCACAATTTCCTCAATTTCTTCCTTTCAAATAATAGGTGGGGGAAGGGGTGGGGTGGGTTGTGAAGCAAACTCAGAGTATGGCCACGAAAGAGAAGACGGATCAATGGTAGGATTAGGGGAAAGGACTAGATCTTCCACATTAAATGTTGAATTAATGTCCATTTCAGGTGGAAGGTCTATCCCATACGCGTTGGACTCAATTCTTTGCAATACTTTGAATGGCCCAGCACTACACGCTTGTAATTTCTTAGCGGTACCCTGTGAGAACCGCTCTAGCCTTATCATCACCATTACAGTCTCCTTCCTGAAAGTATTGTGCTCTACGATGCGAGTCAGTTGAACATTTATAACTATCATTGCTTCTATTAATTCGCTGTCTAATATATGTATGCAATTCATGAATGTGTCGTGCAAATGCATCGGCCAACTCTGAAGATCTTTGGGTGACAGACATAAGTAAAAGATCTATGGGCATTCTAGGTTTGTAACCACTGACAATTTCAAAAGGACTCATTCCTGTCAACTTATTGACAGACCCACTATAAGCAAACTCAGCGATAGGTAGTATTAAGTCCCAAGTCTTAACATGCTCACCCCCTAGACAACGTAATAGGTTTCCAAGACTTCAATTTACCACCTCAGTTTGTCCATCTGTTTAAGTGTGGTATGCAGTAGAAAATTGTAAACGAGTAGCCATCATGTGTCATAGTGTCTTCCAAAAGTAACTAGTAAATCTGACATTACGATCAAACACTATGGTCTTAAGCAAATCATGGAGACGCACCACAGCATCAAAAAGGACACAAGCAAAATGAGATGCATCCGACGTTTTGAAACATGGGAGGAAATGCGCCATTTTAGAAAAGCGATCCACTACAACAAAGATGGAATCGTGCTTTTTTTCGTCTTGGGAAGTCCCAGCATGAAATCTATACTAATGTCTTGCCACGGAGCGTGTGACACTGGCAATGGCGTATATAATCCAGTATTTTGCTTTCGTTGCTTTGCCAGTTGACATTTACGACATTGCCCTAAAATGTTGGCTACATCTCACTTGAGACTTGGTCAATAAAAACGATCCTCAACGAGAGCAATGGTCTTGTCTCGACCAAAGTGGCCAGCTATCCCTCCTGAATGAAGCTCCCAGACGAGGAATTCACGAAAGGACATACGGGAAATACAAAGTCGATCACCTTTAAAAAGGAAACTATCTTTAAGAACATAATCACACGTGCTACGCTAGTCACTAGAGAGTGACGCATAAGTACTCCCAAAATCAGGACAAATGGGGTACTCATCCTTTAGTTGCTCAAACCCGACTACCTCTACACTCGAGGAGTTGAGCAACGCCACTCTTCGACTAAGTGCCATCTGTTGGTTTATTTTCAACTCCGACCTTATATTTCAGGACAAACGAATATTCTTGAGTGTTTCAACTCTAGCTAAGCTTGCAAATGGTGGGTGGCTAAATCATATCTATCGTGGCATGGAGGAGCTCCTGAGGGAGATTCGGGGGCTACAATGCGGTATTGGGATCACTACATAGGGTTAGAGTGTTAAGAAGATCCAAAGCAGTTGATGGGTAGTATCTTAGTTTTTTGTATATTGTTTTGGTGCTTACATCCTTTTGCAGAGGCCTTGTAATGAGTTTATATGATAGGCATGGCCTACTCTTTTTGTGGCGACTACTCGAAATCCTGTGTAGGCTAATTTTGCACATTAACAAAGTTTAGGTGGTGTGCTCCCACCTTTCTGGAAAAATAAAAAATAAAAAAAGAGGGAAGAAAGAGGAATCTTGCATATAAAGCACATAAAATGCCAACCAAACTCCAGGCAGGCCCAAGCTTGATGAACTAACTTTGTGGGTCGTGACACATATCAGACTACTCTCTACCAATTGAAATGTCAAATGGTGGGGCCAAGCTCATCTTCAAAAGGTTAGAATGCACTTGTGCAAACATTAAGGTCACAGATAATGTGCATCTTTACACATGACATGCAACCCACCCACCCACACACATAGAGCATGATAGGGACGTCATGCCATCACATTCTTTTGCTCGAGTATACCAGCGTAGGAGGCGTGTCGCGCCCATTTCGTTGCAGTTCGATGATACGTGAGAAGAGCACATGATAAGAGTACATCAGCATGCCGACGCGTAGGTTTATTTATTTTAGGCGTCGTTTTGTCTTTTTGTCTTTTTTTTTTTTTTTAAATTATAGGCACTTAGGTGCACTTTTCTTAGACTTATTTATTTTAAGCGTTTTATTTTGTTTTCTTTTTATTAGTTAGGCACTTTAGTGCACTTTTCTATTTCATGGCTTACATATACATGTTAGAAACCCTATTTTTCTATTATGAAATTGATTGAGAATTCCTTCTTGCTTGAGATGAGCATGAACCTCCAGTGATTGGAACTTTCTTTGGTGTGATGCCATATATCCTCTTCTATCTCCTTTCTCTTCTTCTTTTCTACAAGATTCAGGTGTGTTGATTATTCTTTTGCATCCGAATTAGAGAACTTTTGATTTTCTTTTATTTCAAAGTTGAAACCCCTACAACTTTGAACCATTTTCATTCGAAATAAGCCCACAACCCCTTTTTCTTTGTTTTTCTCCAAAACCCTAACCTTGTCCTATTTGATTTCATCAACCCTAACCCAATCCTACACCATTTCTCAAATCCAATCAACCATTCTCAACCAAATCCAAATTTCACCCTTTCCATAGCCTTAAATCCCTAAATCCTCAATTCCCTCATCACTCAAATCATAACCCTCACACTAATTCTCATTGATCCCAATTCAAGCCATACCCTAAGAACCCTAAAGCCTCACCCCTTGGATTTAGGATTAACCCTATGCTTAGATATGGAAGTTCTACCTTCCATGGTTCCCGGCCTATGAGATTTACAGTTCCATCACTTCATGCATGTAGTTTATTATTTTTTTTTTTATGCGGAAATTAGTGCCTAATTGAATTTCTTCATTTGCGATTTGAGTAGAATTAATTTGATTATTCATTGTTTCATATATCCCCTTTAGTTTCATTCCGCACCATACATATAGGTCCATTGTCCTGCATCAGAGCAGCTAAATCTGAATATTGGCCAAACTAACAAAGCCAACCAAGCAAAACATGAGGTGGCAAGTTGAGATGTTTCTCCTTTTACAATTATTCTTCCTGATGGAAGAAATGTATAAGCTTGTGGGTTATATTCTAGCCAAAGACAAGTCAAATAGAGCTTTTATTAAAAAATCAGCTAAATGAAATCATGCCATATATAATCAAAAAGAAAATATGGAGGTAATAAATCATACAAAAGCATAAGTTCGCAAGATATCTTTTCTTTTAATTATTATCCTATGAAACAAATTAATTGGGTAAAAAAAGCACAGAACCAAATGTAAAAAAAAAAAAAAAAAAATGTACAATATGTTGATCCAATGCAAACTTACTCCACAGGTAAGTATGAAAGAAACAAATCAATTGGAAGGAATCGATAACCAATCAAGAGACATTAACAGAGTCTGCCTTTGGATGCACAAGAAACAAATTCTATACATTTTTTTTAATTAAGAGGAAATGACAAAAACTAATTGTGTTTCCTACCACACATACTGAGGAAGTAGCCCCCAAGTTAGAGTTATGATCCATCTGAGTCCAACCTGAAAGTTATGTAATTGTAATTTAGAGCCTAGACACTCAATATGAATGCTAAGGAAACTACAACACTATTTTGACATTGCTAGATTGACAATTGCAATTCCATTCGCTTCGGCATCCAAACTATTTCCTCATTCTTAGGTTTCCTCAGTTAATTCAAAACATCCCTTAAGGTAATCGCCACTCTTTACACATTTTCCACCTGTATGATGGAGGAAACGGTGTTTACCCTACATTTTGCTGATAAAAGGAACTATTGTGCATGGCATGCATCTTTGCAGAGCGTACACAGGTTTTGAAGTCTGACAATCGGGGCCCATGTTTAGTAATCCAAACCAATTCTCTATTGTAATGCGGGGGCATTTTCACACTAGGCTTGAGTGGGGTGGCCTGTGTGATGCGGGGGCACACTCGAGGTGGGCGGCCCGTGTGATGTGAGTGGTTCGTGTGATGCGGGCCCCACCCATGTGAGGCGGGTGGCTAGCGTGATGCGAACCCATATGATGTGGGGCCCACGAAAGAGGGTTCGGCCGAGGGCCAAGCCTGTGTGAAGCAGGAGCCTAGGCTATGAGATAAAGGGATTGATTCACCACACTCTATCAATTCGAGCTTTTAGAGCAGGTAGTTAGTTGTGAGCATGATATCTCCTTCTAATCACCCACTACGGCAAATCCTTCAAAAACCTGAGGCTTCCGGGCGCTTAACTAAATGGGCGGTCGAGATCAGTGAGCATGATATCTCATTCTGTCCTAGGACCGCAGTCAAGGGCCAGGCCGTGGCTGACTTCATCGCCGAATTTACTTATTCTTCTGAAGATAATATCATAACCAGCGACCAGCCTCCTTGGTCACTCTTCGTGGACGGGTCGTCACGGGCCACTGGCAGCGGAGCGGGCCTGATTTTAGTGGCTCCCGACGGGTCGCATTTTCAATATGCTCTGCGTTTCGAAACACGCGTCTCCAATAATGAAGCAGAATATGAGGCCCTGATTGTTGGCCTCGAACTGGCCATTGTCCTCGCAATCCAGAATTTGTTAATCCATAGCGACTCCCAGCTCATTGTCAACCAAGTTCTTGGTGAATTCAAAGCCAAAGAAGAAAGAATGGCCTTATACAAGTCTCGTGTCCTCATCCTGCTCGCCAAACTGAAGACTTATGAAATAACCCATATTCCTCGCGAGAAGAACCAACTTGCCGATTCCTTGGCAAAGCTCGCCTCTGCACCAGAGTCTGAGTTATCGCATTCGATCCCTATCGAGCACCGTCAGGTCCTGAGTATCGACCAAGCGACTCTCGAGCATGTAATATCGATACAAACATCTCCATGTTGGATGGATCCTATCATCCTCTATCTTAGAGATGGACACCTACCAGAGGACAAGAAAGCTGCAAGGAAAATTCGTCTTCAGGCTGCCAGGTATACTTTGCAAGACGGGATATTGTTGCGCAAAAGCTTTTCCTTGCCTTATTTGAGGTGTCTTCATCCAGAAGAAGCACTTCGTGTTCTAGACGAAGTACACCAGGGGGCATGTGGTAACCATCCCAGGGGGCGATCCTTAGCATATAAAGCGATGAGGCAAGGATATTACTGGCCCACTATGAAAGCAGACGCCATCGAATTTTCTAAAAAATGCGACAAGTGTCAACGATATCTACCTATACCTCATGTACCGTCCGAGCTAATGACCCCAGTTGATAGCCCTTGGCCTTTTGCTCAGTGGGGGATCGATATCATCGGGCCCTTACCCATGGGAAAGGGACAGAATAGGTTCGCGATCGTGGCGGTTGATTATTTCACCAAATGGGCCGAGGCAGAACCATTAGCCAAGATTACTGAGAAACAAACTACTAAGTTTATATGGAGAAATATCATATGCCGTTTCGGACTTCCTCATACTATAATTACCGATAACGGAACGCAATTCGACAACGCAGCCTTTGATGAATTTTGCGAAAAATGGAAGATACGTAATCTCCGCACTTCTCCATATCATCCTCAGGCGAATGGGCAGGTCGAGGCAGTGAATAAGATCATAAAGCATCATTTAAAGACCAAGCTAGGTGAATGTAAAGGGGTTTGGCCAGAACTTCTGCCAGAGGTATTATGGGCCTATAGAACCACGGCTTGTACATCAACAGGTGAAACTCCTTTCTCCTTAGCATTTGGAGTGGACGCAGTGGTACCAGTGGAAATTCAAGTGCCCTCGTATCGGATCGAGCAGTATGACCCCGCAAGTAATCAGGAAAACCTCCGACTTCATCTCGATCTCTTGGAAGAGCGAAGAAATGCTTCCCAAGTACGAGTGGCAGCATATCAACAACGTATTGCTCGTTATCGAAATGCGAAGGTTCGGCCTAGATTCTTCCAGCTTGGAGATTTGGTCCTGAGGCAAAATCTTGGAGTTCCCGCTCGTTCGCTGGATCCAAATTGGGAAGGCCCATATCGGGTTATTAGGATTGTGCGACCCGGTACCTACTATCTTGAAGACATGCAAGGAAAGCCTGTACGTCGCCCTTGGCACGTGGAGCATTTGCTACGATACTACCCCTAGATTCTATGTAGTTCATTACAACATTTTATGAATAAAGTGAAAGATATCTTTTGGTCGCTACTCCATTTACATGGACCTTAGCCCTGAAGAGAATGCATACCATCTCTTGGCCAATTGCCTACCCTTGGTAGGATTGAAATCGTTACTAGTTGGTTGCTTCTCCATTCTATGGATTAAAGATAGCCCCGAAGAGAGCATACGTGCTCTCTTGACCAACCTTCTGCCCTTGGTAGAATCAAAATCTCAATCGATAGATCAGTCTATCTCAACGCGGACACGGTCACACGACCCCCGGATTGAATCTAATTCATTTTTTCATGAGTTAGTTGCTCGCGACTAGTGAGAGGAGGGATCGTACTCCCGGAATGCGAGCACTGCAGCTCGTGCTCGAATTAAGGGGTCGTGGTCATATAACCTAATCGCGAGCACCGCAGCTCGCGCTCGAACCAGTCATACATCCTAATGGCAAGCAGCGTAGCTCGTGCTCGGATTAAGGGTTCGCATCCTCTGATGAATCAACATGAAATCAACTTGGGAGTCTCAATCGATAGATCAGTCTATCTACATGAGGGCATGGTCGCTACGACCCCCCGGGTTGAGCATAACTCATTGCAACAAGGCATTCAGTGCATGAAAAGAAAGTAAACAAAAACGAGAAGGCATTCATTGCGTGAAAGGGAAAGAGTAAACGAGGACAATGCTTCCAAAAATATTTTTTCATTGATGATAAATGTTTACAATATCTATTCACGAATACAAGAGAGGAAAACAAAGAAAATCAATCCCTTGGAGGAGGAGCTGTGCTCTCGACTTCAGGGCCCATTTCTGGAGCCCCTTCAGCCTGCGTGGCTTCAGTCACCTCGTTCTCAGCAGCAGCTTGCTCTTCGGCAGCTATGATGGTCGCGACTCAACCAAACTCCCCCATATCGAAGGATGGAATCATTCGTTGCACTACTCTTAGCGCAAAGTCGCGACCAGCATCATATGACTCGTACCTTTCGTCGTCATATAGCTGCGAAGTCCGGAACTCGGAAATCGCCCGAGAACCTTCCTCCGAGAGCATTTTTACAAGGGCGACTCTCTCCTCGTCCCAGTGGATCGAGTCGTCCTTAAGCTGTGCAAGAGCGGTGCGCTCCTTGGTCAGGTTGTCGTAGGCCTCCTTGAGCTGCGACCTGGCCTCCGCGAACTGCCCCTCCAGCGAGATCTTATCTTGGCGGAAGATCTCCCTCTCTCTCTCAGCCTTCTCCTTCAAACCCGTGAGCTTCACGAAGTCCGAGTCCAAGGCCTGATACCTGTCGGTCAGGACTTGGATTTTCTCGATGAGGATCTTTTTCTCCTCATCTCTCTTCGCGATCACCGCCTCACGAGCCTTGAGTAGCTGATCTCTTCCTTGAACTGCCTTCTCCAAGGCAGTCCTCTTCCCCTCAGCTTCATCTATCGTGCGACGGGCGGCAACGATATCACGCCTCGTTCGCAGGATAAGATCTAAGCCCTGCAAAAGCGATGAAAAATGTGAGAAAGAATTCTGGAACGTAGTAACAGATTAAAGCAGGTCTTGACAAGTCTTAACTGAACCATCCTCACCCCTGCTTCGAGGAAAAGGTTCTCCGGGCTTGGCTCGGGAAGAGAGCCTACATACTGGATGGAGGTGGCGGGGAATAGAGTACGTCCCGCTCCCCGACGGTTGGGCAACGACCAACCCGGCCTGCTCGCGAGGAGGAGGCATTGACTCGCGAGCAGGTCCCTGCTCGGCAGCAGGGACCAGTTCGCGAGCAGGAGTCGGCTCTTGAGGCTCTACCTGCTCTCGAGCCTCTTCAGCTGGGGGGCAGCCGGACCCCACCCCATCCGGGGAGTTGTCAGCAATGTTAATCACTGGCGGTCCAGGTGCGACCACCAGTGAGGGAATAGTGGGCCCAGCAGGGGCCCCCGCCATGCTCGCGGGAAGGGCAGGCTGATCGCTGCCCGTGCGGATGGAAGATTGAGAAGGTTCGGCAGGGGTTCTCTTCTGCCTCTTGGAGCTTGTGCCCTTCAGTCGGGGCAGCAGGCCTCTCTTCTCTCCAGCCTTTGTCATCTCAACCTCTCTTCTGGATATGAGGCCCGCTGCTGCAAGTCGCGAAGGAGACAAGCAAGCCTCGATGTGCCTATCTCCGACAGGCACCTTGTACACTTTGACAATCTTTTCGTTGATCCCTCCCTTCAAATTCGGTTTTCTCAAGGCCGGGATACCTGCGAGCACAAACAGGGGTCAAACGAAGCAAAACCCTAAAAACCTAACTGGAGAAACTGCACAATGCGGGATTGTGTCTACCTTCACAGAAAAATCGGGTCACTCCTGGACCCCCGGAGGAGGCAGACTCCCAGTTCCCGGAAGCATAGAACCACCGCTTCCTCCAGCCGGGATAGTTAGAGGAGGGCTTCCCCAACACGAAGTTATCCCGGTGCCAATAACACAAATAATACCAGCCTTCGCTGGAGGGAGCTTTCTTCAGACGAAACATACGGAGGAACTCCTCCGCCGTGAGTTCCCCGTTGCCAGCCTGAGCCCAAAGGGCAAAGGAGCCCAAAACTACCCTCCACCCGTTCACGATGAGTTGCCCAGGGGCAATCTTGTAACACCGGAGTACATCGCGGATGAAGGGATGGAGGGGAAGGCGTACCCCCAGGATAAGCTGGTACTCATAAAATGCTACGCATCCTGGGGGGGGAGTCTGGTGTTTCTCCACCTCCGGGCAAGCGGAGAGTGACTGAGTCGGGGATCAAGTATCTCTCCCGTAACTCAGCCAGCCAGTCCTCCGATAAAACGGAAGGATATCCGGCTGCTGTGTATCTCCCTGCCGGAACCCTCGCGCTGCTAGAGGCAGAGGATTCCGGAGTGGCATCACCAAGAGGGACAGTGGTCTCGTCAGAATTCCCAGCCATGAGAAGATAAAAATAAAAGAAGGAGAAGAAAAAATGAAGTATACCAAAACAGAAAGAAAGAAAATGAGCACCGGAGGAAGAAGAATGGAAAGAGGACTGCAAGTTCCTTTCGAAAAGCTTCTGTAGAAAATCAAAGAAATGGCGGACTCCGTATATTTATAGGCAATCATTCCGCCGTATCTAATGGCACGTGGCAGTCCCTCCTTTGGCGCAGCACTCGAGCAGGCACGCCCATTAACTCCTCAGACACGTGGCGAGCGCCCCTTCATTTTCTGTCTGCGGAAAGACTGCGGAAAGCTGGCACTCATTAATTCCAGCCCATCATGTGAGGTTCCGTTCTCGATAAAGGCAGCGGGCGGTTACGTGTGGTAATGAGCTAAGTCCTTCCCTTCAAAATTCTTGGCGGCAAGGACTTGGGGGGCATCTGTTATAGGAAAAATAAAGGAGATCAACTCAGCTGTTAATTATACGCGGACGCCCATTCGACTCTCGAGAACACCTGATCGAGAGTCGCAGATTGGAAAAATACGGAATTACCCATTGGACCCTCGAGATCATCTAATCACAAGCCGCAGATTGGGTAAGCGCGAGATGTTCATCCGACTCTCGAGATCATATGCTCGAGAGTCGTAGGATGGATAAATATGGAGCACCTATTCGCAAGACTTCGAGCTCCTATAGCCGATGGTCAGATAAAGCAAAGCAAAGGTTCCCTTCTTGAACAGCAAGCATATCTTCTCACAAGTCGTTAAAAGGAGTTACGTCAAAATGAGCGAGCACTTGGACTCGTGACCATCTCCCAACATGCGAACACCTTTTCTGCGGCTACATCTCTTATCCTTCAATACCAGCACCCGATTCCCGTCGAGCAGTATGACCCTGCGAGGCCAGGCAGGGCTACACCCAGTTCGGTGGTTTCCGTCTTGTCGGCGTCTCCTTCCTTTTCGATAGCTATGACTCCAACTACGGCTTCCAGCTCAACATAAGCAATCAACACTATTACTATGCCTACCGGCAGCCCGTATAGGTCGGTTCTCGGGCTTATCTTCTCCGATGGTTCCGGATCTCAAGGGATTACCATCAAGGGACGTGATTGCTGAAATAAGTCATTGGGTTGGATCTCGTCTCTAAAGATAGGATCTTATCCCACGAAATCAGCAAGATCTCAATATCGTATACGAGATCAGCGGGATCTCGGTATCTTGCGTAACGGATTGAACCGCTTCAGATCTATATAAAGAGACGACTCCATTATGGGAAAGGTACACACAATATTCAATCTCTGTCCTGTTCTGCTTGGCTTCTCTTCTTCTTGCTTTGGTCTGACTTAAGCATCGGAGGGCTAACGGCTGGATCCCAGCCACCCTTAGTTGCTGTCTTCTTTCAGGTTTGGCGGGGGAAATCTTCGGTGGAGAGAAGGTGAACGTCCGGAGGATCCTGTTACAAAATCTGACATTAACAGTTTCTGCGTCAAAATGGTATTAGAGCGGGAGGTCCCGGAGGTGATTAATGCAGGGGCATTTTCACACCAGGCTCGAATGGGGTGGCTTGTGTGCTGCGGGGGCACACTCGAGGTGGGTGGCCCGTGTGATGCGGGTGGCTCGTGTGATGCGGTCCCCACCCATGTTAGGCGGGTGACTAGTGTGATGCGAACCCATGTGATGTGGGGCCCAGGAAGGATGGTTCAGCCAAGGGCCTGGCTTGTGTTAAACAGGAACCTAAGCTATGAGATAAATGGATTGATTCGCCACGCTCTATCAGTTCAAGCTTTTAAAGCAAGTGGTTAGTTGTCCTATAGCCTACGGATGATAGTCAAGAAGAGAATTATAACAAAGGTTCAAATTCAACTGAAAAAGGATCTAATATTGGATGCTGAGATCTCCCAATATGGGAGATTCAGAGCATGCTCTATCAATGGTGGGACTCAAAAGATTAGTATTCTGGAACATGGAACCATTAGGCTCACTTGTTAAGTAAAGCTTCCTAAACCTTCAATTATTTGCCAAAGCAACTGGTAAGAGAAAATGCACTCCTTTTTTTGCCAACCCCCATTTGTGGGTGATCCCATCATATCAACATTCTAGATCATAGCTCACAAACCCGGAAATTCACTCACCTCAATGTACGAGTTCGGTTGACTTAAGACTTGAATGAGTCTTCACTTGAGTCAACTCGTCTTTAATAATTGAATTAATTGCATTTAATATGTTTCAGAAAAGTTCAAGTCATTATTCGGAGTCCAGGACCTCATAATAGACAGGCTACAGACGCCATACACACGTGATAGATGGAATAGATCATGCACCTGAGGGTGCATGTGATGGTGTGTCAACGTGTTGCCTATGGGTTGCCTCGGATTTGAAAGCTTCACAACATTAAGGCATACATATAACAGATATTCTAAGTAGATTAACCACAATGAGAAAAAAAACCACTAAACAGTCCCAAAAGTCAGGGAAATCCAATAAGCAGGGAAATATCTAATGCAATTTCTTTTTTCTGTTTGAATAAAAAAGAAAAAGAAATAGTAGAATAAGATATCCAATAACAAGCTTCCATCCTAAAGACAGTAACAAAGCAAACAATAAACTACAAAGTGCAGTAAGAAGAACCAACACAAGGATATAACAGTGAAGAAGGCAAGTTAAGACCTTCGTCAACAACAAAACAGCAAGAAGGTGGCAGATTTAAACTTGTGCCAGGTCAGAGCAGCGCCCCAACATGAACCAGCCAACCATAATTTGATTCAATTACATAAACCAAACATAGATCTATCCAAGAAAAATGGAAAAAGGAATATGGAGAAAGACATAAATGGAAAATTTTGCTGGACCTATTTATTAAAATGGAATTATAGTAGATCTTGATATGAAAAATATACTTGGTTTTTAGTTTGTATAAGAGAGCCATGGTTATGTGGTCCCAGACCATTTTCCATCAGGGCCCACCTTCGATGGACCATTCTCTAAAAACGCCCTGGATTGGAAGACCCTTCCCACCAATCTGGGGCCTCTTTCCGTAGTTTTTTTTGGACTGCTGCATTTCCCAAGTGTCTATTTCCAGGCCACGAATTGAAAGGCTAGGATCTTTCATCTGGGAGTTTTATGTAATGGTCCATTTGCGGTGGACTCAAGAGAGCAGCAGTCTGAACCATGGTACCAGGGCAGAATTATCAACAGCTCAAGGAAAGAGACTCCTGTATGTGCACCTTCAAACGCATAAGAAAACACAGCTATAACTTAGTGACAGAAACAAGATAGTGGGGGGCAAAGGATAAGCAATGAATTGCACATTATCAATTGAAGAGAATAATGTAAAACTGGTTTTTTCATGAAGATGTTCCCTACATGTCATCATAGCTGAAACCATGAAGAAATAATTGAATAACACAAAGGAATTCTGTTTCTGTTCAAGCTGACCATAATCAGATTGCTCGAACCAGAACATGTAAGGATTAACACTAAAATCCTAGTCGTGTTTTAAAATCTAACAAGAAGGAAAAGAGAGTATATTTGAATGACTAGGATTATCCAATGTGTCTTTTGAACCATTTTCCATCTGCAGGAAGGCCAACAAGATGGATTGTCCCAATTTGTAAACTACACTGCCAAGTATGTTCTGTGAAGAGATTACCATATCATATTGTTGGGACACACACCTTTCACTTCTAACACAAACAAGCAAATCATCAAACATGTAGAGTGCAAGAGACGAAGATTTTTTTTACGCGGAAAACCCTCCTATGTGAAACGAACAGGGTGTGTGTACTAATCCAATAATAATAATAATAATAATATAAAATTTGGGATGCACCACTTTAATACAGAGATATGCGAACCAAGAACCAAGAAACGTATGAATATGTCTAAACTCTAAACAAGATGTTATAATCACAGTTGGTTTCAATCCATCTTCATATATGGTTCTACAAATCCAAAATGCGTACCAAGAAACGAGCCATTTTAAGAATTTTAGAACAGTTTAATGTGTGTTAGATGCTAAATTTTGTTAAGGATTACAGCTGAACTATCAATTCAGACTGCAAATTTACTGTCGGTGGACAATGACTGCATTAACACCTGCCACATAACATTTTTATGTCTAATCAGGTATTTCATGGCATGAATCCCAATTCTCCTGAAATGGCTTTGAAAGACTCAAACAAAGGAGACCAATCGAGTTACCCACTCCAGCATATTTAAACTTTTGAGCAGAACCACCTTTATTTAATAGCTAAAATTGCACAAAGAGGCGATATCAAAATCTGAATCTGATAAAGGCCCTTTTTCTAGTTAAAAATGGAAGCTTGATGCACTAAGGGGCCATGTTTGGACAGCCCAGAGACATCCCAGGCAGTATATTTCCCATCAAAGGACGCAAGGCACACTGAATCGAAATCAGATTGCATACTGAGTTTTATCGTGCTGAGTAATCACTTTTGGGCCCACTGTGAATGTATGTGGTTTATCCCCGCCATCCATCCGTTTTCCAGTTCATTTTAGGGGTTGAGCCCAAAATTGAAGCACATCCAAAGCTTAAGTGGACAACACTAAAGATAACAGTGGGAGTAATGATTTCCACAATTGAAACCTTCCTAAGGCCTATACTGATGTTTATTTGTCATCCAACCTGTTCAAAACATCACACCGGGACATGGATAAATGGAAAACCCAAATATTAGCTTGATCCAAAACTTCCCTGGCCCAAGAATTTTTCAACCGTAAATGTTAAATTCAAACTGTTTCATATGGTGTGGTGCACTTGAGCTTTGGATATGCATCCTTTTTGCGCTCAAACCCTAAAATTATCTGGTAAAATGGATGGACAAAGTGGATAAATACATAAATCATGGTGGGCCACACATAATTTACTTAGTACACCGCTTCCCATTCAATCAACGGTGTGGCCCACATGATGGACAGTTCAAATTGATTATTAGACCATTCATATATAATGAATTTAAACCGTACATTTTCCAGGCCATTGGCCATATTATTAGTGGCCTATTCTATGTGATTATTGCCGGAGAATAGAATTGCAAGTGTGACAGGCCAGACCAATAATTACACCCTTTTCTCCATCATCCATGTAGGAAAATGGTCTAATCGTCAATCTACGGACGCGACTTGGGTGAGACACCGGAACTAGTGATGAGGGTGGGACCCTGAACCTAGGGCCCACCTGGACGTATTCGTTGTGGATCCATGCCGTTAATCTGCTTTTCCAGAGTATTTTAAACTATGGTACCAAAAACGAAGCATATTAAAATTTCGAGTCGACCACACCATAAGAAACACGGGTTAATGACCATTAAAAACCTTTTGTGAGCCACAAAAGTTTTCTATCAACCTGATATTTGTTTTTTCCCTTTTATTCATGGCTACGTGACCTTATCAACAGATTGGATGGTCAATAAACATTATTGTGGACTCCAGGAAGTTTTTAATGGTAGGTGTTCAATGAACACTGTTTCCTGTTTTGTGGTCTAGCCAAAATTTTAATCTGCTTTGTTTTTGGTACTATAGCGTAAAATAAGCTGTAAAAGCAGATTAACAGCATTGATCTACAATGAATACATTCAGGTGGGCCCTACGTTCAGGGTCCCACCCACATCCTGGTTCCGGGGTCTCACCCAAGTCGCGCCCAGTAGCGCCCTCTATGCCCATCACACGGGACCCGACCGGATCCAGCAATGTGGATGGGAGCCTGACCGTGGGACCCAGCTCAATGTATGTGCTGTATATCTAAGCCATATATCTGTTTTGCCAGATCATTTTATCATAGGGGCCCAAAATCGAAGCAGATCTAAATCTCAGGTGGACCACATCACAAGAAATAGTGGTGAATGACAATTAAAAACTTTTTGTGCCCCACACCCATGTGACTTATATGTGTGTTTTCCCTTCATCCACACCCTTATCAGCAGTTTGGATGGCAAATAAACATTATGGTGGACCCTAGGAAATTCTTAATGGTGGGTGTTCAATAACCATTGTTTCCTGTGGAGTGTTCTACCTGAGATTTGTATTTGCTTGGTTTTTAGGCTCGTACCCTAAAATGAGTTGGAAAAACGGATGGCCGGCATAAATATACAGTGCATGCATTGTGGCAGACACCGTGGTCATGGTCCTACCCCCACATTGCCAGATCCGGGTCGCAGATAAGTTGTGCCCCGTCATGTGAGCCCCACTTTTTTTTATCTTGATTTTGTCAAGAATTGTTTGATCAGGCTATCCTTACCATCTAATCAATTGCTAGGAAAAAAAGATGGTTCATATATATTATATCAAAATGGGTCTAACCATCAATTTGGACTGTCCATCATGTTGGCCCCACTCTCGATTGCATGTGATCCTCAAGACCCGTTTTGATCATAACCATCTAATCAATTGGTATAGAGAAGGATGGCCTAGATTTTTGGGAAAGCGAGTCAAATCATCATTCTAAATCGTTCATCATGTGAACCCGACTTTTGCTTACATGTCTTTCTTAAGAATTGCTTTGATCAGACTATCTTAACCATCCATATTGATTGTATGAGAATGTATGTAATCATTAATCTTGACTGTCCATTTCATGAGCCCCACTTCTAGTTCCCATGCATGTCTCAGGAGTCTGTTCAATTGGATCATCCTAACCATCCAACTGATTGGATGGAAAATGGATGATTCATATGCTTGTAGGACAACGGATCTTATCATATATGTTCACCATGCATCATGTGTGCCATGCCTTTGATCACATGTCTTCCTCAAGAATCTCTTTGATACAATCATCCTAACCATCCCGTCGATTGCTTGGAAGCTGGATTGCCTAATGATTTTAGTAAAATACATATAATCATCAATCTAGACCATTTATCATGTGCAAGTGTTCCTACGGACTCACTTTGATTGGTTCATCCTAACCTCCAATCAATTGCTAAGAAATTGGATAGCCCATAGTAATCATAGGAAAATAGTGAAATCATCATTCCGCAAATCGATCCAGACCTTTTTTTACCACAAAACAGCAACCATGGGGCACATAGATTGGCGAGCAAGACATCCACGTGAAAGTTAGGTGGGATTGAACAGGAATTGCACGAGAACCTAAAGAGAGATGCCCCAGTGCTCTCAGGGCACTATAACTTATGCTCCTAGTTGCATCAATTCACTTGGGACAGTCTAATTCAATCCAATTCATTGGTCCATATGGCTCATTAGCCAATGTTTCATGAGCTATCATGTGAACATTGCACCAATTCAATGAATATTTCAATCAACAGCCTTTAATATGGATGGTGAATATTGTTTACACAAAAACGGGCGGAATCAATAATTTGATCCATCTATTTGTTAAGGCCCATCATGGAACGCTTATGATTATGAGGAATCACTTTTATTAGGCAATCATAGTAATTCCATCCATAGCCTGGGAAAAGGATGGAGTTTTGGTGCCAAATCAAGGATGGATTAGACCATTTTGATCAGCGGAATTTAGCATGATAGTCTATGAAATGTGTTTTTTGGACTTGATAGACAGTTAAAGATTGATTGATTGAACTATTCAAATTGATAGTTCCTACAAGGAGCACTATAACTTATAGTGCTCCGTGAGCACCGGGGAGCATTTCTTCAACCTAAACAAGCACAAAATTCTGTGGGTTTTCAGCATTGTGCGTTGATTCCCATGGTTCATAGTTCATCGGGATCCACCCCTGGAAGAATCATTTTTCTCTTAAAATAACCCAGACTGGAAGACGCTAGTGACAAATCTTGGGCCTAGTGCACAGACCGTAGCTGCATATACAAGTGTCTATTTCCACGCTACTAATCTTCAAACCTGGGGTGATTTTATGGAATGATTCATCCATAGTAGGGCCCAACAAAACAATGACCAGATCAAATTGTAACATTGAGATAGACATATCAATATAGATATATGCAAACCAAAGACGTATGAATATGCCTGAACTAAGATGTTCTGGGTCCTTACTCATGCCTTAGTGGTAGACTCACACAAGGAGTTTCAACCCAAGGTCATGGGCTCGAGTACCCATTGTGGTAAAAAAAACAAAAATATTCCGGTCATGGTTGGTTTCAACCTAAGGTCAGTACCGATTGAGGTGTGACCTCGTGTAAAAGGAAGAAGAAAAGAAAGAGATATATATATATATATATATATATATATATATATATATATATATATATATATATATATATATATATATATATATATATTTATTTATTTGTTTTCCAGTCATGGTTGGTTTCAACCCATCTTCATAATGATTCTACAAATCTAGAAAAAGTTTCAAGAAATGATCTATTATTCTTTGGATTATTTTTTATTTTTTATTTAGTTAGGTAACGCACCCACCCTGTTAGTTATGCAACACACTCACACGGTTAGTCACATGATGCACCCACCCACCCACCGATGGGGTCAGTGTGTCTCATTAGCACTCAAACCTAAGACCTGCTGTTGAAACGCCTATGTGTCTTCTAGCTGGGCTAGCAGGCGAGACTCTTTGGATTAGTTACTTATGTCATTAATATCTTATCTTGGTTTCTACATATTCGGCCAACCTTTGATTTGGACCGTCTATCATACGTGCCCCACCTTGGATGTGGGTCATTCATCATTACGACCTGACCTTTAATGTGCACCATTCATTATGTAGGGCCCAACTTAGATATGGGCCACTGATCATTAAGGCTGACCTTTGTGTGGACCGTCTATCATGTGGGGCCCAGCTTTAATACTCACTACCCATCATGTGAAGCCCACCTTTGATGTGAACTGTCCATAATGTAGGCCCCACCTTTGAAGTGAGTTGCTCATCATACCAGCCCACTTTGGATGTGGGCTTTTTAATCATTATGGGCCAACATTTGATGTGGACCATTCATATATGGGCCCACATTAATATGGGGTCATCCATCATGGGGAGCCCACCTTTTATGTGGACTGTCTTGTGAGCCCCACCTTCAATGTGGACAGTCCATCACGGGGGGCCTCCTTTGATATAGACCATGACAAATAGCCTCCTTTGACATGGACTCTGATAGAGAAGTAGAAAAGTCGCTAATAAAAATTACTCATTAAAATAAATAGCTTTTAGCATGTAAGTTACTTTTACAATAATTCTTACCAAACTAACTTAGGTGGAAATAGTAACTTAATTATTTAATATAAGTTAAAAGGTAATTTATTTGGTGGTATCCAAAGGGGCCCTTACTGCCATTGGATAATGACTGCATTAACACCACCTGCTGGATAACATGTGTATGTCTAATCAGGCATTTCATGGCATGAAACCCAATACTCCTGAAATACCTTCAAGAGATTCTATCAATTAAAGGAGATACAATGGACTTAACTAATTCAGCGTAATTAAACTTTTGGACAACCATCTTGATTCAATAGCCAAAATTGCACAAAGAGACGACATCAAAGACTAAATCTAACAAAGACCCTTTTATCTAGATAAATAAGGAAGACTAGGATGCTAAGGGCCAGGTTTGGACAGCCCTGACACATCTCAGGCAGTATATTTCTGAAGCCAAAATCATGTTGGACTTTGTTACATTCATTTGCATGATCACAACCAAAGAAAAATGATGTGCTTAGGATAAGCAACCCATTTCAATGAACGTAGTCACTACTTCAACTATGCTGGAGAAAACACTCTCAATTCAATCCATTGGTGAAACTAGAACATTCGCATAAAATGTAGAGGTACCAATAATACAACTTTGTACATACAGATTGGTATAGAACTGCGTATATAGCTATGGCTACAGCTAGCATGACTATGTATTAGCTAGACAGTAGTATACTAGTTGAGAAGAAAAAAAACATGTATTTATCTTAAATGGTATGTATAAACACTATCGCCGAGCTATAAATATCATACAAAGGCACAAAAGTTGTGCCACTGTAGATGTATACACAGCTGTTCGGTGTCTCTACAGAAAATACAAGATAGGAAGTATCAATGCAACGGTCCAAACATAAGAGGTTTCGACTCACTAAAGATACTAAATCAGACATATTTCATTGGAAATACACAACATAAATACAAGGGTTCCAATTCACATACACACCATCTGGAGGCCAAAGAAAGAAAGACACGTTATGGTTATGGAACGGGAAAAGAAACCCAATTTAATGAATAAGGTTGATACATATTCAAATTATAGGCAATGAAAAACATATAATATAGCAAATCTTCTAAAATTTAATGGATAAGGCGATTCAATTTATAGGCAATGAAAAACATATAGTAGCAAACATTCTAAAGGACATAGCCGTTGTTAATTTTGCAGCATATGTCTTTTCAGTTGTAGTTGTGACAGCATTTGGTTGAGCAGTGGAGGCAAAATGACCGCCGATGAAACCAATTTCAATGGCTCCAACTAATTAGCTTTCTATCCATGGACAAGAACAGGCAATGGCTTGGCTGCCTTGCTATTCTTCCAGGCTATATCGTTGGGGCCATCAATGAGCTGGGCTTGGGCTTAGCCAATGCAAAGATTTTACCAGGTCTAACAAATGCTAAATCTTAAACAGGTCCAGCAAGAACAATACAAAATCTGGGCC
The DNA here is from genome assembly GCA_003013855.2 of Liriodendron chinense. Classification (NCBI taxonomy): domain Eukaryota; kingdom Viridiplantae; phylum Streptophyta; class Magnoliopsida; order Magnoliales; family Magnoliaceae; genus Liriodendron; species Liriodendron chinense. The sequence goes on from ML058479.1 coordinate 2,122,402, forward strand.
TAAGACAATCTTAGGCCCGGCTTGTTGATAGCCCTAGCTAGTGTGACAAATATGACCCAGATTTTGAAAATCTCATGATATTTCCGCAGAAAATCCATTAAATGATATTTTCAAAACCTCCGCAATTTATAATTCTCACAGTTATACTGCAAAAATATCGTGATTTTTATAAAATAAATATTTAATATTTTTAAACAAAGTCATTGTTTCCAAAAGTCAAGCACATTTGCTTGGCAATGGCTTCCAACAGAACATATGCACTAACGACTTAACTTCAGTGGATATTTTCCACTTATAACTCTCCAAGTCAACTCTCAATGGTGGAGACCGTCTATCCTAAACCAAGTCAATCTCCTTACACAAGATGATCATACATCTTATCATATAATATATATCAATGGGTATATCCTAAGTACCTATGACGATCATAGGTAAAAAATTGAATCATTCACCATGGTTCAAAAATAAAACAGCTTGACTCAAACTCAATATCAAGCTGGGTTAGGCCAACTCAAAAACTCAGTCAAGTCTCTTTTTAACTTAATTCAGTATTTTAATAATTAAATTTAAAATATCTAGGTAGGTGAAAAATATCAAATCTGATAAGAAGTTGTAAATTATTAAAATATCTAAAAGTAGACAAAATTGCACCCATGGACACACTAGTACTAATGCAGGCCCAATCCAAGGGGAAGGCGCAACTCATCAACTAGGCCCAAGCCTTGGTATTAAGCCCATTACTTCTAGCCCAAATGCATTCATGATGCATGGCTCTGGACCATGTTGACTGCATAGAAAAGGAAAAATTTTTAAATCTAAATAGTCTTGCAAATGGGTCATTATATAGATGTATACACAGTTGTTCCGTATCTCTACAGAAAATACAACTAAGATAGGAAGTATCAATGCAACGGTCCAAACATAAGAGGTCTCGACTCATTAAAGATACCAAGTAAATCAAACATATTTCATTGGAAATACACAAAATAAATACAAGGGTTCCAATTCATATACACAGTACCATTTGTAGGCCAAAGAAAGACACATTGTGATTATCAAAAGGGATAAAAAAAAATCCCAATTTAATAAGGTGGCCATTCAAATTATAGGCAAGGAAAAACATATAATAGCAAACATTCTAAAGGACGTTGCCTTCGTTAATTTTGCAGCACGTATCTTTTCAGCGGTTGTTTTGAGAGCATTTGGTTGAGCAGTGGAGGCAAAATGATTGCCGCCGATGGAACCAATTTCAATGGCTCCAACTAAATAGCTTTCTGTCCATGGGCAAGGACAGGCAATGGCTTGGGCTGCCTTGCTATTCTTCCAGGCTATTGCTAGGGCCAGCAATGGGCTGAGCTTGGGCTTAACAAATTCTAAATCTTAAACATGCCCAGACAGAACAATACAAAATCTGGGCCTAAGAATCTTAGGCCCGGCTTGTTGATAGCCCTAGCTAGTGTGACAAATATTGTCGCATGATATTTCCACAGAAAATCCATTACAGGATATTTTCAAAATCTCTGCGATTTTTAATTCTCACAGTTTTATTGCAAAAATACCACGATTTTATAAACTAAATATCTAAAAAATTGAAATAAAATCATTGTTACCAGAAGTCGAGCACATTTGCTTGGCAGTGGCTGCCAACAGATCATGACCCACTAACGACTTAACTTCAGTGGATATTTTCCAATTATAACTCTCCAAATAAAGACCTTTTTTCTTTTTCTTTTTTGAGCAATGATGCCGTGCTGCATACTGCAAATTTATGTCGAGACCACTCATCAACACAGCAGCCTTATGTGGTTCTCAAGAAGGTATTGATGTTGGGGCCTGAATCCCCATTGCTTCTTGCGGTGTGGCCTACTTGAGTTTGAATATACTTTATTTTTAGCCTCGCATCTAAAACTGAGCTAATGCAGCGGATGGATGGAATGGATGTCGCACGGACATCATGGTTGTCCCATAGAGCTTGTTCTCACACACACTCCCGTAAGAGGTGGTCCAGAAAACTAGTGTCACATTGCTCAGGTCGTTGTGGACTGGGTCGGATGAGATGCACTTTTTCCACGCGGAGTTAAGCAAATTTTGTATGACTGGCCTGTCATTGGCTTCCAACAGAACATACGCACTCATGCTCGCCACTTGATTTAGGTGGATATTTTCCACCACTCATCTCTTTGCAGTTATGGTCCCGTGCTTGCCTTCCAACAGAACATTGCCACTCCCACTTTCTATCACTAAGTCAGGTTGGTTTTTGGTGGACAGCTCCTTATTTAGCTTTCCAATGAATTCCAACTGAAAATGAATACATCCCTTACACGGTAGCTTTTCCCTGTATGATCTGGTAGTCTTTTAACTGATTGTGATGTAAGTTTATACTGAAGCCCAGTTGGACTTAGATAGGAGCGTCCAATCGTGATCTGCCCCAATATCACCCTGATTGGAGGATTGGATGATCCCATTCAATCAAATAAGGACCTGCAAAATGGGCATTAAGACTATTTTTACTCTTACTGTCCATTTTGTGTGCCTTTTATTTCTACCTCTGGAATTACTTATACTGGTTACTTTTTAGTTATGTGCATTCTACGCTGATTTTTTTTTTTTATCCTATCTAGTGGTGCAAGCACTCACAGTATTTACCGGTGTGAGTGAAATAGCAAGTTGAGAACACAGCAATGTCAGATGGTCTCAATCTGATAGGTGTGGATGCTTCTTGCATCGTGCTTCTCTTTGTCTCTGGGGTTTTGATTTGGCTCTTTTCTCTGGTGGTTTTGGCATTTATTGTGTGCTGGTGTTTTCTGCAACAGCCCCACCGTATTAAAATCACATGTCAAATAGTCAAGGTTCGAGTATTTTTCTTGAATAATAATCTAAGATGGCTTGAAAACATCACTTATATGAATGACCCCCAAAACTTTAATTTAATTAGAAAATATCTAACATCGCAAAATCTCTCAAAAGAATAATCGTGCCAAGCAACTTCTAAAACGATAAAAATTCTAAAACCCTAAAAATAGGAAAATACTACAATAATAGAAATTATCAAAAATAATAAAAATTTCCTAAAATCTCAATTTTAACCCTCAAGCCGTGTATGTTGGAATCGGGTGACTCTAATCTATGTTGGACAGGGTCGTCGAGAGATCGAGTAAGGTGATCGGGCACAGTGATCTCTCTGGACATTTTTTAGTGGTTTTGGACGAACGAACCACGGGCATCGGGCACTCGACTAGGCGACTTACTGTGGCGGTCGCTGTTATACAGTTTACGCAATCTTGCACGGTTTTGCGTAAGATGTTTTTAATTTGAGTTCTATTGCTATATAGGCAGGTGTAAATGGAAATTAGGTGATGCATGAGGGATTGAGAGGGTTCTAGGGTGAGAAGAAGAGCTTGTGTAAGCTTGAATTTCTCTTATGGGGCTTAGATTTGGGTTTTGTTTTCTTCATTCTCTTGTAACTTGAATTTCACAATGGATTAATCACTGTGTCATGGTTTTTTACCCGTGAGGGGTTTTTCCATGTAAAATCGAATTACCTTCTTTTGTGTGTTTATTTGCTTGATCGTTGTACTTATCTCGTTTGATTTCTCACTTCTTCCACCGCGGGTTAGTTTTTCTAACAAGTGGTATCAGAGATAATGTTGGGAAGTAGATCGGAATCTGATATGAGATATCAATGGTGTCTAGCATGAGATTCGTCATAGAAATTTTTTTGGAGGAAAATAACTTTGAACTATGAAAGGTCAAACTAAAGGGCCTCCTAATTCCGCAAGGATTGGAAGATGCACTCATTGGAAAGCGACTAGAGACTATGAAAGAAGAGTGGAAAAAGTTGGATCAGAAAGTCATGATCTCAATCCAATTGTGCCTAACGGATGAGGTGCTATACAACGTCATGAGGGAGAAGACTACTACCGATACGTGGGGCAAAGTTGGAGAATATCTACATGAAGAAGTCTCTTGAGAATTGTCTATATCTGATGATGCAATTGTTTAATCTGAACATGGCAAAGGGAACTAATGTTGAGACCCACATTAGCACGTTCAACAGGCTCGTTTACAAATTGTTGGATCTAGATGAACTGATTAAAGATGAATATTAAGCGTGCTTCTTGTTGAATTCACTTCCTAAATCATGAGTAATTCAAGGACTCTTTGTGCGCGGGCAAGGAGACCATTAGCATTGAGACCATTATCTCAACCCTTCAAGCGAAGGCGACGAGAAGGAAGAGCGATAACATGGGGTTGTCTTCTGACGAGGCATTGGTTGTGAGGGGAATGATTTCTGAGCAAGGTAGGGGATCTTCTTCATCGAGATCTAAATCCAATGGTAAATGAAAGAGCAAGGTAAGGTACTGCTGGAATTGTAGGGAAGAAGGACACATGAAGAGGGATTGTCAGAATCCTAAGACAAGGCAAGAAAAGTCTTGAGATTCTTCTAAAAAAGGGGGGGGGGGGGGGGGGGGGGGGGGGGGGGGGGGGGGGGGGGGTAATACCACGAAATTCACGAAGGATGAGTGTGATGTTTGTGATTTATTGACTATTTCTGGTAAGGGGTCTTTCGGTGGAGAGTGACTCTTGAATTCAGATGCATCATGTCACGTATGTCCTGATCAGAGTTCATTCATGACATACAGTGCATATGATGGTGGATCGGTATTTTTGAGCGATGGCTACGCCCGTAAGGTGGTAGGTATTGGTATGGTGCGCATTAGGATGTTCGATGGAATCAAACGGATCTTAGAAGGTGCGAAGCATGTCTTTAAGCTGAAAAAGAAAGTGATCTCTCTTGGTACACTCAAGGCGATAGGGTGCAAGTTCTTTAACTCCGATTGGTATTATAAAGTAACAATGGGAGCACTCGTGGTGATGAAGGCACAGAGGTATGACAATCGTTACAATTAGTTGATCTGGAGCACTTCTCACGGTAGAGTTACGGAATCGACAACAGAATCCATAGTTGCTCGTATGTGACAAGTGCCCAATGGCCACATGAGAAGAGCAAGAGTCGTGAAGGTGTAAGAGTAGAGTTGGTGGAAGCAAGAGAAGCGGTAGACTATGATGAAGACGAAGTAAAAATGAAGGGTGATCAAGTATATGTTGTTGGAATGCTGTTGGAATATGTAAATAGTTCCTCTGCATTTCAATCATGGACTCCCATATGCACACTGTGTCTGCCTCTAGTGATGGCCCATAAGTGTAGTCCCATTTCCAGGCATGCCCTATTCGGAGAGAGCTCGACCTTAAACTACCACCATCTTTGTCATTTGCAGAATCTCCATGAAAAAGCATTAAGTGCTTGACATCGAATAAATCAAGAGTGCAGGCTCGACAATAGTAGATGATAGGCATTGTCATTAATCTCCTCAATGTATCAGCACTTTTGGTCCTCTTGCCGTGCATCTCTTTAGAGTTTATTCAATGTGTCTAGATATGACTCAAAACTGCAGGAGATAGACGTTTTCTTTTGGTTTGCTGGTTAGTTTCCAGATGTAGGCCCATGGGGCCCATAACAAAAAGACACCACTGTCCCGTGGAATTAAATACGAGATTCCTCTGTTAAATCTCTGAAATCCGTCGCTCAGTGGGCCAAGATCGGGACATCTACATACATGAACATGAGATATAATAGTAGGTGGAACTAGCTAGATTCAATAGCCAAAATTGATCGAAGAGATGGCATTGAAGATTGGATTTGATAAAAGCCCTTTTTTCTGGTAAAGGATGAAAATCGAGGCGGGCCTGAATCAGCTTTTCGGAAGGAGAGCAAACCTTCCAAGGGAGATCCATGGCGTGATAGCTTTGGATTGCATGGGTTTGGGGTTGGTTAGGAAGAGAGCTGGCCCCTCTTAATCTCGGTTGGACTTTTCGTTGATTCTTGGTCTCGTTTGAGATCCTTTTACAGGGGCACCGTGCATCATGTGGGCGATACTTTTGATTACACTTCTTCCTTCTTCCTCAAGAATCCCTTTGATATAATCATCGTAGCCATGCCGCCAATTGCTTGGAAACTGGATGGCATAGTACTTTTGGAAAATACATCTAATCATCAATCTAGACCGACCATTTATCATGTGCAAGTGTTCCTCCGTAATCACTTTGATAGGTTCATCCTAACCATCCAATCAAGAGATAAGAAAAGTGGATAGTCCATACTGATCATAGAAAATATTGAAATCGTCATTTTGGACCATTCATCATATGGGCCCCACTTTTGATTGCATCTGTTCCTCAAGAATCGCTCTGAACAAAGTTATCTTAATCATTTGATCAATTACTAAGAAAATGAGCCATCCATGTCGATTGTAGGGATTGCAAGGAAATGGATCCAATCATCAAGCTGACCATCCATCAGGGCAGGAAGCCCCTTTTGATTGCATGTTTTATTCTCAAAAATCCCTTTGGTTGGATTATCTTAACCATTTGATAAATTGCTAAAAAAAAAAAAAAGATCATCCATATTGGTAGTAGAAAATGGATCAGATCAACAATGTGGAGCATCCATCATGGATCCCAGTCCCACTTTTAATTTAATGTTTCCTAGGAATTGGAATTCGCTTTGATCAAACCATCCTTAGCATTCAATCAATTGCATGAAATGGCTGTCTTAATTATATTCTTTGTGGGAGAAAGGTCTAATATAGACCATTTATCATGCGGTTCCCAGCCCGGGCTCACATGTTTGGGTCAAGATGGCAAGAGATGCTAACATTGATTAGAAACTCAATAATCATTTGATTGGAGATAGTAAAATAGATTCACTAGTGAAGTTGAAAAACAACCATAACAAACAGCAACAGAGGAAGAGGAATCCTCAAGCTATCTTCTAAATCAAGTCATTTCACTGTTCAAAACACTCTAAACTTTGTAAGGCTTTGCAAAATTTAAAACATGAAAATAAAATATACTACAACTAAAAACATAAAATGAAAATTTCATAAAATTATGTTATCAAAACATCCAAACGCAACCTTAAAGAGTGACAGAAATTAAAGTAGTATACTGACCTCCATATTGAGAAAGCAGCTCTCCTGGCTTGGGTGTGATCTTTTGATGCCAACTCGAATGTGGGGTAAGTGCAATTTTGAGCCTAGACTCTCAACATGAATTCTCGTACTATTGCTACATTATTTTCATAGTAATAGGCTGATAACTTATGTTGTCAGAACCTTCAAAAGGCTGGTTTTGGGGAGGTCGACCGGTCTTGATCGGTCCCTTGTTTTGGACAGAGCCTCAACAGGCCTGCTGGATAGGTGCTCTGACCGGTCTTGACCGGTCAGACAGAGGAGGCCGACTGGTCTTGACCGGTCGGTGGAGGCTGAATTTTAAAGCTTTTAAAGGCAAAACTCTCTGGACCTGTTTTGTACAGGTCTGACTTGTCACGCCCCGAATTTCGAAACCCGAGTATAATAACCCAAGCCCGAGTTCCAGGGTGTGAATTGAAAATTCGAGCATAGATTCCTTGAAATTCCATTCCACACATCGCATTACTAAAATAACTCCCAAATATAAAGTTTCTTTTCCACTAATATCTTATTACATTGAAAAATAGATCAACTACGGTTGGCGTTTGAGTAACACGTGACCATCTGAATACTCTGCTCTGTCTACGTCTTTTCCTTCCTGAAAACCTGCAAGAACTGTGGTGATTTTGGTGAGCTAAAAGCCCAGTGAGGTCATTTCCATCACAGGTAATATTCCAGTTAATAAGAGATAGAATGTGAATCATCAATGGATAGAATTGTGAGCAATATATGAGGATAATGTTATGATTGATACACTTTATGGTTTATTATCAATAGAACATGATTATCATGATGTCATGTATGTCATGATACGTGTGAGAGCAATAAACGTCTAGGAACTCGTTGCCACTGAACATTAGGAACCTGTCGCAAATCAACCATGCTCACCTAACCGGTACAACGAGGCGGCAAATCAACCATGCACGCCAGTGGGCAAATCAACCATGCACCACTGATCCAACCGAGCAAATCAACCATGCTCAATAAGTGAAACGACCAGAACTCGCTGCCACTGAACATTAGGAACCTGTCGCAAATCAACCATGCTCACCTAACCGGTACAGCGAGGCGGCAAATCAACCATGCACGCCAGGAGTCAAATCAACCATGCTCCTGTTCTGTCGTTGTGTATACAAGTTGTATATGAATGTCATGAATCATGGAAACATATCTTCAAGCATACAATGCATATCATCATTCAAACCCAATCACACCATGCATGTGTCATCTGTAATTAAATAATTATTCACCTGATTATTCATCATACATTAAGAGAGTTGTTAAAGAAGTAAGTCACATAAAGTTACATAACGTGTTGTACCCACAACAATGTATCGTGCATCTACGTTTCGTTTAACTAGGGTTTTTATATTTGAAACCTAAGAGGCGAATTTGAAGGAAGTACGTTCAACCTATGTTTAACCTCTAGGTAGGGTTACATAGAAAAGAGGAGCGAAATCTACAAGAAAGGTAAAGAATGTAAATATGGAGTTGAAGAAAACAACAAGCGGTGGAATCCCTTACCTAGGATCAATTTAAGGACTTGAGGATAACTTAGAAATTGCATAACTCGAACCCAAAATTCGATAGATAGTTAAGAGGAACTATAAGGGAGAAATTAACGGAACAACCATGCGAAGAATCACTCACCGTATGATGAACTATAGGTTCTGCATAAGCCCAAACTAGATCCTGAGTTGGCTCAGCGAGTCGCTCAACGAGTCAACTCAGATTGGAATAGAGAACAACTTCCTGCTTCTTCCTTCTTTCTTTCTCCTTTTTCTTCTTTCTTTCTTCTTCTCTGTTTCTTGCTGACTGGGGTGCTGTCCCCACAGCAACAGCAGCAACAGCTCAGCCACCCCCCTCTCTCTCTCTCTCACCGTTTCTCTCTCTCTCTCTCTCTCTCTCTCTCTCTCGTTTCTTCTCTTCTTCTTTTTCCTTCTTCCTTTATTTCTCTTTCTTCTTTTCTTCTTCTTTTCCTTCTTCTCCTCCTTCTTCCTTGCTGCCCCAGCAAGAGGAGCAACGGCAGCAACGGCAGCAACAGCAACAACAGCGGCAACAGTAGCCCCACTTTCTCTACCGCTGCTCTCTTTCTCTCTCTATCGCTCCTCTCATTTTCTTTTTCTCTCTTTCTTCTCTCTCTCTCTAATAGCTCTCTTCTCTCTCTTTCTCTTTCGCTGTTTCTTGTAGCAAACGAAGCAGCAAGCCGACCTCTTATAGCTGAGTTCGCCCGTCCGCGCGAACCGATGGAGTTTCCGAATCCAACTTGGATTCGGATATCATATTTTGCAAACTAAGCCACTTGTAACCGTTGGAGACCTAGGTGGGGTTCACACGAAGGCCTGGAAGTGATCTGGCCCAGCCATGCACGGCAGATCGGTAGATCTTGTTCATCTTGCGTTAGAACGGTGGATTGAAGTGATCCCCGCAGTCGACCGAAAACATTGAGACCACCCACTCCTAATGTCTAGGTGAGGCGCACACTGAATGAACAGATTGGATTAACGGATAGGGGCCACCGTGATGGACGGTCGAGACCCACAGATGGACAGCGCTGCTCGCTATCGCAGCAGACGCAGTAATGGCGTCCGAAGAAGACGCTACTCCACAGACTTTTTTTTTATAATTACGTGCGCTGCACGTGTCGTACATTAGCCTGACCAGTGGGGTCCACCCGCTGGCCCACCAACGAACGGTGTGGATGGAGCAGGCGGACAGCGTTGTTCGCTGCCGCTGCGGACGGAAAAAAAAGAAAGAAGAAGAAGACGCTCCGCGTCTTGCAACGCACGCGGTCAACGCGTGTTGACCGGGTGCAAACCGTGCACACAATGCACGTGGGTCCCACCATGATGTGTGTATAAAATCTATTTCGACCATCCGGTAGGTCACCTGATTTTAAGGTATGACACAAAAAATGAAGCAAATCCGAGTTTAGATGGCCCACTTATGGCCCGATTTCTGATTAGGGCGTTTGTAGGATGATCGGAGGGTTGAAATTTGACATGTATGGTTGGATCGTGTCCTAGAACTAGTATATAGGGTTTTGCGTGAAAATGATTTCCAGAAATCATAAAACTTGCAATTGGTCCCATAACTTAAGTTTAACTAATGGTATTTTCCTAATATTTATAGATTTATGAGTTTTGCGAAATCTGCCACTTCCATGCTATTCTAGGGTTCATGTTGAGTAATTTTAATGAAAGAGCCATACTATAATTTCTTACGAATTATTTAATATTAATTTATCTATATTAAATTTATTTAATTTCTTAAATAAATAACTAATTTATAATTGAGATTATTCTAAAATCCTAGGGTGTTACAAACACACCCGAGCAGGTTCATAGGGCCAAGAATTCACTAGTCTAAGGATATACCTTGTGATGGACACAATGTACGGTTCTTATTTATGGACAGATATGTGTACAGGATAATGTACGGCGGTTTACATTGATCGCGTAATTCGAATTTTGAGTGGACGGTTAAATCTTCTAGTCTAGTAACGACAGATTATCCTAACGGTCGGTCTATCGACTTAACTAAGTACTCTAAGTTTTTCAGAGGCCTGACAAGTCGTCAGGACACGTATAAACTGTATACATGTGTGTATGCGTGTGAACAATATAGCTTAGAATATAATTTCTCACATGTGAACACGCACTCGTGTACTTGCTCGTGCGCCCAAATTTTTGGGGTATTACATGACCGATCGTGACCGGTCGGGTATACGCGCAGTTTTGCGCAAATACGAGTTACATGTTTCTATTTTGGGTTGGAGGCTTATAAAAGCACCTCCTAATCTGTCTTAGATGCATACTAATCAATACCAAAAAGTCCTACTTTGAGATTAGGGCTTGGGGGAGAGATTGTGAGGTTTGAGAGTGCCTTATTCATCTTTGGGATTTACTTGAGGGTAGATTAGCTTTGTAATCTTCTGGAATTCATAGTGGAGGTGTCGCTTTGTGCCGTGGTTTTTTCCCGCAAGGGTTTTCCACGTAAAATTTGTTTGCATTTGCGTTGATTGCTTGTGTGACTGTGTGGTGATTGTTTGATCTTCTTCGGTGCTTCCGCTGACTGAATTTCCAACAAGTGGTATCAGAGATATCGTTGGAAGGTTGAAGAAGGAGTTTTCTGAATCGATCTCATAACTTCAAGTACGAAGTTCGACATTGAGAAATTCTTGGGTAAAAACAGCTTTGAGTTGTGGAAGGTGAAGACGCGTGCCGTCCTAACTCAGCAAGGGGTCGTGAACGCCCTTAGAAAGTGACCTACCGAGATGAAAGATGATGAGTGGATGAAGATGGATGAGAAGGCAATGGCCTCAATCCAATTGTGCCTTGTTGATGACGTCCTCTATAACGTCATGAAGGAGAAGATCGTTGTAGAAACATGGACCAAGCTAGAGAACATCTATGCGAAGAAGTCTCTAGAAAATCGCATGTATCTAATGATGCAACTCTTCACTTTGAAGATGGCGGAGGGGACAGATGTGGAGGACCACATTAACACGTTCAACAAGCTGATTTGCAAGTTGCTCGATTTTGGTGAGCAAATGAAGGACGAGTATCAAGCCTGATCTTGTTGAACTCGCTTCCTAGTTCATATGAGTCACTCAGGGACTCGTTGTGCGCGGGTAGGGACACTATTAATGTCGAGACCGTTGTCTCAACCCTTCAATCGAAGGCCATGAGACAGAAAAGCGATGATACTAATTCTTCCTCCGAAGCACTGTTTATGAGAGGAAGGAATTCTGAACAAGGTGAGATCGTCGCGTTCTTGATCCAAATCGAAGGGCAAGGGTAAAAGCAAGTTGAAGTGTTGGGGGTGTGGCAAAGTTGGGCGCATGAAGAAGGACTGCAAGAGTCCTAAATATGAAAAGGAAAAGTCAAGTGTTTCTTCTAGGGAAGCCAATACCGCTAAAGCTAAGGAAGCTGGTAGTGATGTGTGCAAGGTCTTGACGGTGTCAAAGGCTGGATCTCTCTGCGATGAGTGGATCATGAACTCCAGGGCTTCGTATTACATGTGCCCAGATAGGAGCGTCTTTACTTCCTATAGAGAGTATGAGGGAGGCTCGGTATTTCTAGGCGATGACTACGCCTGTAAGGTTGTGGGGATTAGTACTGTGCGCATCAAGATGGTTGATGTGATCGAACGAACCTTGACGGAAGTAAGGCACGTTCCAAGGTTGAAGAAGAATATGATCTCCCTTGGTGCACTCGAAGCATTAGGGTACTCATGAGGACAGAGATGAGACACGGGCTGATACTGAGGCGCAGACAAAGGTACATGATCAGGTGGAGTAGCCACCTGTGCGAAGAAATCCACCCAGGGCTCGCAGGTTCCCGGCAAGGTACAGGGATGACTCGAACATTGCATTCGCTCTCCTTACAGATGAGGGGGATCCATCTAATTTTGAGGAAGTACTACAGGATGTAGATGTTGAGAAGTGGAAGATGGCAATGCAAGAGGAGATGGACTCCTTGTACAAGAATGAGACTTGGGAGCTTGTAGAGCTTCCAGTGGGCCGAAAAGTGATAAAGTTGTATGTCGATGACATGCTTAATGCCAGTCATAGCATCTCTGACATCGATGTGTTGAAGACTTAGCTTTCAGGGACATTCGAGATAAAGGATTTGGGGTTGCAAAGAGGGTTCTTGGCATAGATATTCATAGAGATAGGAAGAGGAGCGGGTTGTGGTTATCTCAGGAAGAATACCTTGAGAAGGTATTGAAAAAGTACGAGATGGACAAGTCCAAACCGGTTAATGCTCCCCACGCAGTTTACTTCAAGCTTTCTTCTAAACATTGTCCCAAAATGGATGAAGAAAAGCATGTTATGTCTCATGTGCCTTATTCAAGTGTTGTAGGCAGTTCAATGTATGTCATGGTCTGTACAAGACCAGATATTTCACAGGCTATGGGTGTTGTAAGCCGATTCATGTCTAACCCGGGCAAACAACATTGGGAAGCTGTGAAATGGCTACTTCGATACATTCGGGGTACGCAGGACCACGTCTTGATGTTTGAAAAGTCCAAGGACAAGTTGGTTGGTTATGTAGATTCTAACTACGCAGGTAATGTGGACAGTAGGAGGTCGATTTCAGGGTACTCGTTTATATTAGCGGGTGGAGCGATTAATTGGATGTCTAAGCTTTAGTTTGTAGTGGCTCTTTCCACTACTGAAGCTGAGTACATGGTGGTGACAGAAGCTTTTAAGGAAGTTGTTTGGTTGAAAGGAATGATAAATCAATTGGGGCTTCAACAGGAAGCCGTGCCGGTTAATTGTGACAGCTCTAGTGCTATCAATTTGGCTAAAAATTCTGTTTATCACTCTCGTACTAAACACATTGATGTGCCTCACCATTTTATTCGACAGGTGCTTGAGGAAGGAGATGTGACTCTGGACAAGATTCACACTAGCGTGAATCCGGCGGATATACTGACCAAGGTGGTCCCTACAGAGAAGTTCAAGTTCTGCATAACTTCTCTGGGATTAGCAAAGGCTTAATGAAGACGCAGTGATGCACAAGAAGTGACGACACTATGTTTGAAGATGAGTTGATCGACAAAGCAAAGGGAAGATGGCTCAATTTTGAAGCCTCGGTGGAGTTTGTTGTCAGAGCCTTCAAAATGCTAGTTTTGGGGAGGTAGACCGGTCCCTTGTTTTGGATAGAGCCTCAACAGGCTTGCTGGACATGTGCTCCGACCGGTCTTGACCGGTCGGTGGAGGCTGAATTTTGAAGCTTTTAAAGGCAAAACTCTCTGGACCTGTTTTGCACAGGTCCGACCGGTTGTGACCGGTACGTATACGCGCGGTTTTGCGCAAATACGAGTTGCATGTTTCTATTTTGGGTTGGAGGCTTATAAAAGCACTTCCTAATCCGTCTTAGATGTATACTAATCAATACCAAGGAGTCCTACTTTGAGATTAGGGCTTGGGGGAGAGATTGTGAGGTTTGAGAGTGCCTTATTCATCTTTGGAATTTTCTTGAGGGTAGATTAGCTTGTAATCTTCTGGAATTCATAGTGAAGGTGTCGCTTTGTGCCGTGGTTTTTTCCCGCAAGGGTTTTCCACGTAAAATTCATTTGCTTTTGGGTTGATTGCTCGTGTGGCTGTGTGGTGATTGTTTGAGCTTCTTCGGTGCTTCCACTGACCGGATTTCCAACAACTGAAAGTATACTTTTGCTTACACATCTGAATCATTTCCATGCCATTAGAGTTTTTTAGGCTGCCTTTCGTTACACCATGAGATTTGGTGCAACCACAGCTAAACAGTTACTATTGAAATTACGGTTTTACCACTAATAGAGTTACTTGGAGATATACATAATGTCTTGGATGAGGGTGAATAAGACATTTTGAATTCATTTGCCAATTAAAACTTTAATTGCCTTTCTAAAATGGTTTCCCAATTATGCGCAAATAAGACCCAAGATCAGCACATGCAAATTGGAAAAAGACTTGAGATGATGATCAATCAATCTATGTAAACTATGTAGGCTATAAGGAATGCAATAAATAAAACAAATCTAAATCCATTTTCAATGAGAGCATTTGATCAAACGGTTCATATACATGCTTGTTCTAGTCATCCAACTGAGAGAATGAGAAAGAATATCATATAATAAACATTATCTCAAGCACGTAGTGTTCATTCAAATAACCATGTGGAGAATTCAGCAATAAATAGAAATAAAAGACTAAAAGCATTCACCACATTGCACACGATGTATAGTGGTTTGACGATGAGTGATCTACTTCCACTCCCGGTTGCCGCACTTCTCTCTAAATGCACCGGATTTCACTACCATGAAAGTTTTAAATTAGGTTCACCCTCAACCTTAGAATCTATATAAGGTCTACACGTTTTGCACCCGTTGGTGGCCTATACAAGGTCTTCTACAAATCCTACACAAAATGACGCACGTACTCTCCCGTCTCGGAGGCTTACACAAGGACTTACCGAGTTTGGATCTCAAACTCTAACTCCGTCCTACACAAGGACTCACATGAGATTGGGTCACAATCTCTCGACCCCAATTTCCACAAGAAGGGGATCAAACAATTGTACTCAATAAGCTTAAAGACTTATAAGAATGAGCCCTGATTTCGCACTGTGTAGAGTTGTTTAAGCTCCAATAGAGTTGTTTAAGCTCCAATGATGCTTCAGCTCCTCTTCAAGCTCCCAAGCTACCGATGCAAGATGATGCCTATTCTAATGTCGGATAGTTGGGAGATGTTATGGAGTTCCTTTTTTCCTATTGAATGCAATGGTTAATGTTGGAACCTCCAAAACTAAGTATTCAATGGCTATTAATAACCAAAAGATTGAGCTACTAAGGGTAGATCAGCCATGAATACTTTGCTTAAGTTTATTGTTCAAACCAAGTTTTAAATGCTCATGAAAGTGTCGTTAACACAAAGTTTGGAAGATGAACTCCAAGCATTAAAGAGCAAGGAGGATGTGGAATAAAGTTAAAAGCCTCTCACTATACTTTAGATGGGTGTGCAAAGCATTCCATTAAAGCTCCTCAAAGATCTTCTTATAGATGAAAAAGTTCGGGGGAAAACGGCTAGCCGAAGACCTGTTGCGGCCTCCTTAAGACCAGTCGCAGAGGGGTTTGTGGTTGGTCGCAGGTTGAGCTATGACCGGTCTAATTAAAGACTAGTAGAGAGGATTTTAGAGAAAGATTGCTGGACTAAACCAGGTCGTGTGCGACTAGTCGCAGGGAGTACCCGCAACCGGTCAATTTACCTCAAAATCCCTAGGTCGCTTGCTAACCAATCTAGGGTCCTGGGCGACCGATCGCCCAATTTGTGTGACCGGTCTCCAGACCCTATATCTTGGCAACTAAGGTTATAATTTAGCCTATCGCTCAGTGCTTCCAAACTGAGCTTCTTTCTTTGATCTCCATGGATTCTAGCACCTAGCCATACCTAATCTGAGCCTGATCAACTCGATCATAAAGTCGTGAACTTAGGATTTTCCTAGATTATTTTGCCGTCTAAACCAATGTTTTTGGATCTTAAGGACTGTCTATTTGCAACTTATGCTCTTGATGTAGCTTTTACTTTAGAGACGAAAGCGGCTTTGGCTTCAAGTCTAGAGACTTCATTCTTTAGTCGGGGCTCACAAGACTTTACTAGACTTCATAACAATTGACAAAATACAATGCACTTATAACTATATCCTCACAACAAGAAAATTTTTAGTAAGCAAACAATAAATTACAAGTTGTAGTAGCCACAAAAACAAGGAGGATATAACAGTGAAGAATGCAAATCAAGACCTCCGTTTACTACCAAACAGAAACCATGGGCGAGATTTAAACATGTTCAAGGCTTGCACAGTGCTTGAACATGAGCCACCCGGCCACTATTCCATACAAACCAAAAGTCGATCGGTAGAAGCGAAAACCGAATAGAAATACAGAGCAAGACAACCACGTGAAGGTTGATGGTACTGAACAGGAATTATAGAACCTAAAGAGATATTCTCCAGTTCTCTCAGCGCACTATAACTTATACTCCTAGTTGCATAGGGTTCACGTGGACAGTCTAATTCAATTCAATTCAATTCATTAATTGATCCATATTGTTCATTAGGTCCAACCCATGTTTCATGGGCACTATGTGAACATCGCACCAATGCAACAAATATTAACCATCAGCAGCCTTTAATATGGTTGGTCAATATTGTTTATGCAAAAATAGGTCCAATCAACAATCTGATCCATCCATATGTTAAGGCCCATCATGGAATGCTTATGATTATGAGAAATCACTTTTTCTCCATCCACAGCTTGGAAAAAGGATGGCCATGGAAAATATTACTAAATCAAGGATGGATTAGTCCATGAATTGTGCTTTGGACTTAATAAACGGTTAAGATTGATTGATTGAACTGTCCAAATGGACCAATCCTACTAGGAGCACTATAAGTTATAATGCTGTGAGAGCACTGCAGCATTTCTTTAACCTAAACATGCACAAAATACTTTGGGTTTTCGGCTTTGTATGTTTTGGCCCATGGTTCAGTGATCCTGGATCATTAATTAACCAGGACCCACCTGCGAAGGCCCGTTTTCTTTTAAATAACCCAGACTGGAAGACGCTAATGGCAAGTCTTTAGCCTCTTTCAGTAGGCACGGGCTGTTGAGGCTACTAATTGAAGTGCTAGGATCTTCAAACCTGGTGATTTTATGGAATGGTCCATCTTCCGTAGGGCCTAAACAATGTTTTAGATCAAACTGTAACATTGAGATACATGTGTATAAATACAGAGATATGCAAACCAAAAACCTATGAATATGTCTAAACTAAGATGTTATAGTCATGGTTGGTTTCAATCCATCTTCATATATGGTTCTACAAAACCAAAAAACTTTCAAAGAAATGATCCATCTTAAGAGTTTTAGTACAGTTTTATGTGTTATACATTGACCATCAATGCAAAACGCACATTTACTGTCGTTGGATAATGACTACATTAGCACCTGCTCCATAACATGTTTATGTCTAATCAGGCATTTCATGGCACGAAACTCACTACTCCTGAAATGCCTTCAAAAGATTCCATCAAACAAAGGAGATTAATAGGCTTAGCTCATTAAGCGTATCTGAACTTTTGGGCAGAATCGCCTTGATTTAATAGCCAAAATTGCACAAAGAAAAGATATCAAAGACTAAATCTAACAAAGGCCCTTTTTTCTAGCTAAATATGGAAGACCAGGGTGCTAAGGGGCTTGGTTTGGACAGCCCTAAGACAAGCCAAAACCATGTTGGACTTCGTTACATCCGTTTGCATGAATACAACTTAAGAAAAATGATGTGTTTAGGATCAGCAATTCATTTCAACGATCATAGTCACCACTTCAAATTAGCTGGGAAGGCACCTAGAATTCAATCCACTGACAAAAGTAGAACATTCAAATCAAATATAGAGGTAGCAGTAATATGACTGTTTATGTACAGACTGTTATAGAACTGCATATATAGCTATGTCTACAGCTATTATGACTATGTATAGTTTGTGTAGCTTGCTAGTGTACATATATACTAGTTGAGAAGAGGAAGCATGTATTTATCTTAAATGGTATTTATAAACACTACTGCGAAGCTATACATATCATACATAGGCATAAAAGCTGTGCCTTGTAGCTATATGCACAGTTGTATACCAAGTTGTACATGCACACCTCGGCATCTCTACATAAAATACAAGTAAGACAAGGAGGAAGTATCATTGAAACGGTCCAAAAGGTATAGACTCATTACCAATACTAAGTAAATCAAACATATTTCATTGGAAATTCACCACATAAATACAAGGATTCCTATTCACATACACACAATCTTAAGGCCAGAGAAAGGCACATTGTGATTATGTAAAGGGGCGGAAAATCCCAATTTGATGGATAAGGAGGCCATATAAATTATAGGCAATGAAAACATATAAATTGGGTGTGTCAATGGGCCGGGTTGTCCCATCGAGCTTCTGGGCCTGTACTGCTTGGACTGGGCTCAAGTTAAAACTCAAGCCCGTTTGATAATCGAGCTAGGCTTGAACAATGATCTCTGAAAGGCCATAAGCCTGGCCCTGCATATTAGGTTTCAAACATAGATCAACGGTCTAGATTATGAAACCATGGGCCCACTTGTTGCATTAGAAATTGAGAGCATACAGTAGAAACACCATGTACACATAACTCTACAAATAAGCAATGTAGCTGATACTAGAGGTTGAATATATACTTCAGTTCCATGCTTGTAGTAGGGCCCGTTTCGTCACCCAGTCCGGTGGGACTCAGATTAGAGAATGATCAAGTACGATTGTGGAAGACATTACAGACGTTTGAGAAACCCTACTCATGCAGTTGGTCGAAATGATGGAGACAACGCATTTAACTTACGGAGTGGATACGTGCTCGGAAGTCACTGTCACACTTTGGTGCCGTTTGGTAAACTGAAAAATAAGATCTGAAAATTAATTTAAGCACTGAAAACTTAAAGGCTGAATTTTAGTACTTATAAGTACCAAAAAATTTATCTGAAAAAAGTCTTAATATCTGAAATTCAGCACCCTTTTCACAAAAAAAAAAAAAAAAAAAAAAAACATTTGGTAAATATAGATCATAAATGTCTAAAAATTGACATTTGCCAATATTATCCCAATAGCCAAGTTAGATAATCACGACCACATATCGATGATGTTCAATTTCTACTTTTCCTATGTTGTGGTCCACTTAAGATTTGGATTGGCATCTTCTACACGGTGCGGCCTGATTGTAGGTGTGCCCAGGTCTAATCTGGAGAGCAGATTAGGTGTGCCCTAGTCTAATCCAACACGGTGCGGCCTGATTGTAGGTGTGCCCAGGTCTAATCTGGAGAGCAGATTAGGTGTGCCCTAGTCTAATCCAACACGGTGCGGCCTGATCATAGGCCCAGCCTGATGTCTTTATTGTATATCCACGTTGTCCATTTGTTTCTACAGCTGAATGCAGGACACCAGCCCAAAAATGAAATAGATCGAATTCTCAGGTGGACAACACCACAGGAGACTGTTGATTTAACGCTCACCACAAAAAATTCCCCAAGGCCTAACTTAATTTTTACTTCTCATCCTGCCTCTTGAAAAGATCAAACAGACTAGGATGAAAGGACGAAAAAAAAATATCAACTTATCCAAAACTTTTGTGGCCCATAAGAAACTTTCCACTGTTTCGAGTGGCGTGGTCCACCTAAGATTCGAATGTACTTTATTTTTGTGTCTGTGCCATGCAATCGGCTGAGAAAACGGGAGGACGGCGTGGATATACAATGAATACGTCAAGGTGAGACCGGCATTATGGGTCGCACCATGTTGGGTGAGGCGAGGGCGCTGGGCGCATCTAATCGGTGGGCGCGAATTAGGTGTTACCCCGGGAACAGCTTAGTGGGGGTTACCCTAACCGTGTGGGCCCATCTTGATGTATTTTTTTTAATATATCTATGCCATCTATCTGTTTTTTCTTATCATATTAAGACGTGATCCAAAACCCTAAGAAGATCCAAATCTCAGGTGGACCATACCACTAGAAACAGTGATGAATAACCATTAAAAACGTCTTATGGGCCACAAAAGTTTTGGATCAATCTGATATTTATATTTTCCCTTCATCAAGACCTTATTGACATTATCAAGAGCTTGGATTGCAAATATACATTACCAAAACCTTACGATGGGCTCTTTGGAAGTTTTAATGGTGGGACACTCAATCACACTGTTTCAAGTGTTATGGTCCACTTGAGATTTTTATCTGCATAATTTTTGGAATCTCATCTAAAATGGGATGTAGAAACGGATGGACGGATTGGATATACAAAATATCATCCATGTGGGCCATACTGTAGGGGTAACACCCACTAAGCTGTTCCCGGGGTAACACCTGATTCGCACCCCTAATCGGCTCCCGATAACGCACCGTGGACGGTAAAATACATACGTGGCAAAACTCTGTGAGCCCCGGCATGATTTATGTGTTTTATCCATGTTTTCCATTCGCTTTTTCAGATCATTTAATGGAATGAACCCCAAGATGAGGAAGATCCAAAGCTCAAGTGGACCACACGGTCCACACCATAGGAAATAGTGTAGATCAAATGCCTACCATGGAAAATTTCCCAGGGCCCACAGAAGTTTTGGAACAAGATGATATATATATATATATATATATATATATATATATATATATATATATATATATATATATATATATATATATATATATCTATTTTCCTTCATCCATAGACCTTATGAGAAGGTTGGATAGCAAATAATTATGATGATGGCCCTTAGAAGGTTTCAATGGTGGACGTCATTATCAGGGGTGTCAAGGGGCCGGGCCTGGGATAGCTCTCGGCTCTAATTTTATACTATTTCGGGGTACGGTCCACCTGAGATTTGGATCTTTTATCTGCTTCCTGTGTTGTTGTCCACCTGACCTTTGAATCTTCCTATTTTTTCGGATCATGCCTTAAAATCATCTAGAAAAATTAATGGACAGTATAGATGAAACATATACATTATGGTAGGGTCCGCAGAGCTTTGCCACGTATAGGCAGTACCGCAATGGTGCTATGTTTCTGCACGGGAGCGGATTAGGTACTACCCGAGCCTGTCCCTAGCTCAGGACGGGCCCTACGTGGCACCGACGTGTCACATTTGCATTGGTGCCGGGCACATTGTCAGAGGTGACCTGCCACATCAGCAAAGCCTGACACAGTCATGTCACGCCTCTTCTCCCCCAATGCCTCCTCGCCACGTACCAGCCTATCCTGAGCTCAGGACAGGCACGGGTAGTACCTAATCTGCTCCCGTTTCGGCACTATGCAATCCGGGTACTCGAAAACGGAAAACGGAGCACGGAGCGGAGTCCCCGGCGTACCCGGCCTGACCCAAGACGGTAAGCCCTCACCATGGGGCTCATCTTGAAGTAATTCCATATCTATGCCGTCTATCCTTTTTTTCAGATCATTTTAGGCCATAAGCCCAAAAATGAAGAAATCCAAATCTCAGATGAACTGTACGATGGGAAACAGTGCTGATTGAACGCCCTACCATTAAAACCTTCCTATGGCCCACTGTAATGGTTCCGTGGTATTTTTTTGCCATCCAACCTGTTGATAAGGTTACATAAACCTGGATGAAGGGAATAAACAAATATCAGCCTGATTAAAAACCTTTATGGCCCGTTAATGGTCAATCACCACTGATATAGTCCACCTGAGAATTGGATCTGCTTCATTTTTGTGCTCATGCCCCATCGGGCGAAACAGATGCACGGAATGGATATAGAATACATACATCAATCTGGGCCCCACAGTAAGGGCTGTACTGTCCTGTGTGAGGGCGAATGCACCTAATCCTCTCCCTTTGAAAACGAAGATTTCTTTTGAGGAAGAAATGAGGTGTCAAACGGTTTTTACTTCCTTCGTCTTGGTAAATGGGGTTAATAGTAGGGCTAAACGTAGGCAGATTTAGTAGGTTGGTGCTTAAACCTAAATCAACCCAAAGTTTCTATACCTAACCCAACTTTTCCTTAGGTTGGGAATTCTCAAACCAAGCAAGTTCAGTCAGGTTGATACATGCTAATATTTTTGTTATTACATTAGTTTATTATGTTTCAATATATGTTTTATTTTTTGTACCTATGATTTTAATAATTATATATGTAATTATTTATTGTAAAGAGCTTTACTTTTTCTAAACAAACAAGCTAAAATATAGGATAACTACTCCTTTAACACTTAAATCAAATTCAAGCATGTCAAATTTCAAATATTATAAGTTTACTTATTAAAATAATATAAACTAATAAGTTTAATTAACTATAGTATAATAAAATTATAAGTAACTTCTATATAGATCGGCAACCTGAGACCTCAATCTAAGCCTGATCCAAGCTTTATCGGGTTGGTATTTGCATAGCCCAAAGTCGAGATCAGATCCGATACTTCCTGCAAAATCCCAACCCAATGTTAAGTCGGTTACGGGTTGGTCGGGTTGACTTTCAGCCCTAGGTAATAGTAATAATATCGTCTAGATTACTATGGCAAACGGTCGCAATGCATCGGACTCGGGATCAGGATTCAAAAATTTGGGCCGGGCTTAGGCTGGGGTATTTTGGCCCATCACGGGCTCTTGTCACTTCCATTGAACAGTTAGGCTGGGCTTGGACACAACTTAAACTGACCCTAACCCGGTCCATTGACACCCTATGTATAATAGCAAACAATGTAAAGGACATAGCCTTTGTTAATTTCGTAGCCTGGGTTTTGTCAGGAGTAGTTGTGACAGAATTTGGTTGAAAAGTGGAGGCAAAAGGATCGCCGATGTAACTAATTTCAATGGCTACAACTAAATAGCCTTCGGTCCATGAATAAGGGCAGGCTATGGTTTTGGCCGTCTTGCTGTTCTTCCAGGCTACAGTTTAGGGGGTTGTCGATGGGCCGGGCTTGGGCTCAGCAAATGCTAAAGTTTGAACAGGCCTAGCTAATGCTACATTTTAAACAGGCTAGCACAAACAGTTCAAAACACAGGTTGATAGCCCTAGCCGGTGTGAAAATGATCACCTCTCATGATATTTTTGCCCTTAAAGGATATTATCATGAGAATATCGAAAGATTTTCATAATCTCAGTAAATTATAATTTCTCACAATTTTATTGCAACCATATGGCCACTTTTACAAAATAATATCTAAATTTTTTAAAATAAAATCATTTTAATTTACATAGCATTCTTCACATTAATAGTGCAGGCATGAGCTCGGGCCAATTCTTTTCTCTCAGTCTACCTGAGCCATCGGTAGGACTTGCACAAAATATGAAGGTACTTGGAGCTTGGGTTGTTCGCTGGTGATTCAGGTCATTTGCCCTAGCCCATTGCTACGCTAGGTAGGGTTCAAACCAAGCCCAACCCACTTACTTAAATGGGCCACATTCCCTAACCCAAGCCCACCCACAACCCTTTCGGCTTGTGCCTAAACCTGTACCAAATGCAAGTCATACCAGTTGGCTCATTTGTTTGACTTTGTTGGTGTGCCTCCCATGGAACAGATGGTAAGAAAATTGCCTTTAAACCTGATGTGGCCCAATGAAAACTCCAATGAGTCACCCCCAACCCCAACTCGGGTGAGTCGGCTGAGTTAGCCTTGACGGGGGAGAGTCTCAAGTTGCCTTAGCATGGAACAAGTCAGTCCGAGTCTTTTAACCATATTTCCCACTCTCACTTTCTATCACTAAGGTCGTTGTTTGGTGGGCTCTGATGCGAGAGAGCTTTTGTAATTGGATTTGGCTCTTTTCTTTTGTGGTTTTGCTTTGTCGGCATTTATTATGTGGGTGTTTTTTTCCACAATAGCTCCATCCTATCAAAATCATATTCAAATTATCAAATGACTCACACGGCACTCTCTATCCCTGAGTCAAGTCATTCGAAATGCGTCTTTGATAGAGAAGACTAGGGTTGGAACCTTTAATGCATCACTAAGTCAGTCAAGACTATGATAGTCGTCTTTTAACTGATTGTGATGTAAGTTTACATGTGAGGTCCACTTGGAGCGAGCTGTGATCACAGTAGACTTGATCTACTCCAATATCACCCTAATCAGGGGATTGGATGATCCCATTCAATCAAACAAGGACCTGAAAAATGGGAAGTAAGACTCCTATTACTATCCCTTTTGTATGCCTTTTATTCTACTACTGTTACTACTTAACATTTTTTTATTTTTTTATTATTATAGTTATATTCTATGCTGATTTTTTTCTTATCTTGCGGTGCAAACACTCCTTGACAGTATTTACGGATGTGATAGAAATAGAAAGTTGGGAACATGGCAACGTGAAGTAGTCCCAATCTGATTGGTCCATACGCTTCTTGCATCACACCTTTTTTTGACTTTTGTATTTTGATTTGGCTCTTTTTATTCTGTGGTTTTGCATTGCCGGCATCTATCTTGTATGGGTGGTTTTTTCCACAACAGCCCCACCCTATCCAAATCATATTCAATATACCAAAAGACTCATACTACACTCTCTATCTCTGAGTCAAGTCATTCGAAAAACGCGTATTTGATGGAGAAGACTAGGGTAGGCACCTTTCATGCATCATTAAGACAGTCAAGACTATGGTAGTCATTTTTTAATTGACTGTGATGTAAGTTTACATGTGAGGCCCACTTAGAGCGAGCTGTGATCATAGTAGACTTGGTCTGCTCCAATATCACCCTAATTGAGGATGATCCCATTCAATCGAACAAGGACCTGCAAAAGGGGCAGTAGGACTACTATTACTATCCATTTTGTATGCCTTTTATTCGATGGCTATTATTGCTTAACATGGTTGCTATTTTTTTTTTTAGTTATATTCAATGTTGATTTTTTTCCCCCTATCTACTGGTGCAAACACTCCTTGATAGTATTTAGGGGATAGAAATAGGAAGTTGAGAACATGGCAATGTTAGATGGTCCCAATCTGATTGGTGCATACGCTTCTTGCATCATGCCTCTCTTTGGCTTTCATTTTTTGATTTGGCTATTTTCTTTTATGGTTTTGCCTTGCCGGCATCTATCGCGTGTGGGTGTTTTTTTTCCGCAACAGCCCCACCCTATCAAAATCATATTCAAATTATGAAAAGACTCGCAGCACACTCTCTATCCCTGAGTCAAGTCATTCCAAACTCATCTTTAATGGAGAAGAGTAGGGTAGCAACCTTTCATGCTTCACTAAGTCAGTCAAGCATGTGATGAATCAGCAAGTGCACAAAACTTCTCCATACGTGCCTATACATGTTGCCACACATGCCAAAGTTTCCATGTTCGTTAAAAAATCCTAGCCCTGTAGACTATAGCATGTGGACCTCATTATTTGGATCATACATGCTTAAAAATCACAACTGGGTCAACCTACCCAAGCACGCCCAACTGATCATTGTCTTAGGCGGTAATTGAGACATGGTTCAATTGGAGCAGGGACAAGTTTCATCTGTGGGTTGAACGAATTTCATCCAAATTAAATTTTATTTCCAATCAAAATAGAAATGAATTTCAGGTTAAAAACATTAACTACTCTTTAGTATATTATAAATTGGATTGGATCAAATACAAGGCTTCTTTTGATAAAATTGAATACAAAGCTTAAATTGATTGGGAAAGCAGCAGAAATATTAATCCGACGGAGAGAAAAGAGGAGAGGGGAAGATGATTCAAGGATTTTTGGGTGCTTTGGATTGCGAATAATGACAAGCCACGCCTCGCAAACATAAGAATGATTATGAGCTGCGTCTTTCTCAAGGCTCTGTTGTAATGCCGGGAAAACAGTCATTATACAAATCTTGTAGATTCTCCAACTAATCATTATTAATCTTAGCATCTTAACTAATCAAATTATTAGTTGCTAAGAATTTGATTAGTTACTTAAGACAAACTAACCCAACACCCTTACAACAGAAAATCAATAGAACACAACTGAATTCCTACACAAATCTACAATAGTAGAAAATAGCCTCAAACAGGGTGTATGTGCTGGAACGTGAAATACCATTTCTCTTTCAGGACTCCGCTACAAGATAGTTTGGAACTGTTTGAATATGAAATATTCCCATTTCCAATGCTGCCTTCGTGTGAGTCATAAGCCTCATGTGGCCTCTCCAAGTCCAGAGCCCTATAAGTGACCTCAAGCTACCACCATCTTTGGATTACAGACTCTGATAAGCATAAGTGCTTGCATATACGAGTTCTCTGTTAAATCTCTGAATCCATTCAATGGGCCAGATTGGACATTCATACATATCAATATAAGTTGAAAAAGCCCTTCATAGCCAAATTCTCAAAGATGACATTGAAGATGGTAAAGCCTTTTTATCAAATGGGAACTACTATATGCACCAGAGTGCCACAGTAGTTAGTTTCTTTGTTGTATTTGTACCTTCAACTCCAACAATGTTGAGTCCTTGAGCTTGGCTCATTAGCTGGATCACTCAGGTAATTTGGCCTGGCCCATTGCTACACTATATTTGTGGGTCATGTTGGGGAGGGTTTAGACCAAGCTCAACCCAATTATGTAAATGGGCCACGTTCTCTAGCCCGAGCCCACCCACAACCCATTCAGCTTACGCCCAAACATGGACCCAAAGCAATTTAAGTCAGTTGACTGCAGGCTGACCTGACCCATTGCCTCCCTTAGTCATAGGACTAAATTTATTTCTGGGGACATGGCCCAATGCCATCCTCACCTTCTATCACTCGGCGAGATCATTGTTAAATGGGCTTTGCTGAGAGTCAAGCCTTTGTGTTGGTGCCTCCCGTGGAACATATATATGGTGAGCAAATTGCCTGTAAACATGATGTGTCCCAATGAAAAATCTAGTGACTCAACCCCTGACCCAACTCGGGTGAGTCAGGCCAATTTAGCCTTGATGGGGGAGAATCTCGAGTCAGCTCAGGATGGAACAAGTCGGTCCAAATCTTTTAACCATAGTTGCCACTCTCACCTTTTATGACGGAGTCAAGCACCTTATCTAGCTTTTCAATGACTTCCAACTGAAAATGACATCCCTTACGTCGGTGGTTATTCCCTGTCTGCAAGAAAAAATCTACATTTCTTTTTATTCTTCTTCTTCTTTCCAGTAAATTTTTTTTTTTTTTTCTCTGGTAGGTATGATAAATGGTAGTCTTTTAAATGATTGTAATGTAAGTTTACACATGTGAGGCCCACTTGGAATGAGATAGGAGGGTCCGATCGTGGTCCGCCCCAATATCACCCTGATTGGAAGATTTGATGATCCCATTCAATTAAATAAGGACCTACAAAATTGGTAGTATGACTATTTTACTCTTACTATCCATTTTGCATGCCTTTTATTTCTACTGATGTAATTACTTAACATGGTTATTTTTTAGTTATGTGCATTCTACACTGATTTTTTTCCCTATCTAGTGGTTCAAGCACTCAACAGTATTTACGGATGTGATAGAAGTTGCAAGTTGAGAACGTGGCATTGAAAGATATGGTCTCAATCTGATTGGTGCGGATGCTTCTCTTTGGCTTTTGGGTTTTGATTTGGCTCTTTTTATTTTGTGGCTTTTCTTTGCTGGGTTTTATTGTGTACCGGTGTTTTTCCACAACTGCCCCACCCTATTAAAATCTAGGGCTTAAGCAAGTGGACAAAACTTCTCATATACTTGTAGACCGCAGTGGGAGAATATATTCCACATTAAAAGGATTTGAACACTTGACCTCTCACTCTAATACCATGTCAAATCACCACTTGCTGTAAAAGATAGAGCGGTTGGTTGATGGTGCATCAATGTATATCAAGGGACTACCACATCTAACCTATTCATAAGGTCACAAAGACTTGGATGAAGGGGAAAAACACAAATATCAGCTTGATCCAAAACTTCTGTGGCCTCAAGAAGTTTTCAATGGTAGGCGCACAATCCCCACTGATTTCTGTTGTGTGGTCCACTTTTATTTTTTGGGTTAGTACACCCACCCCACTGTTAGTACGCCCACCCCCCTGTTAGTCACACTGTAATGTTAGCCACCCACACTTTGGGAATCGATACCATGACCTCAGTGTTGAAATGAGACTATCTTCTCTCCGTCTACCTCTTGAGCTGTGGATCCAGGTGTTGGTGTGGTCCACTTGAGGTTTGGATCTGTTTCATTTTTTGGACCGTACCCTAAATGATCTTGCAAAATGGATGGACGGTGTGGATATAACATACATAATGATGCAGCCCACTGAACTTGGTCGCATCACATTGAACTTTTTGACGTCAACACACCACATACCACTGAAGTGTGTGGCACACCATGCAATCCGCTTCCGTTTGGACAACCCCGAGACAGACTAGGCTTCGGTAGTGACCCCTCTAGTGCCCAACTCAATACTGATCGGAAAAGCTCTGTGGCCCCACGGTGATGTATATCTTACCCACGCTGCCCATCCATTTTGCAAGCTCATATTAAGGTATGAGCCCAAAAATAAGGCAGATCCAAATCACAGGTGGACCCCACCACAGGAAACAGAGGTGATTGAACGGCCACCATTAAAAACTTCGTAGGCCCACTGTAATATTTATTTGCTATCCAACTTGTTGATTAGGTCACATGGACCTGGTGAGGGAAGAACACAAATATCAGCTCGATCTAAAACTTTTGTGGCCCTCAAGAAGTTTTTAATGGTGAGCATTCAATCAGCAGTGTTTCTTATGGTGTGGTGAGATCTGCATGTCTCATTTTCGGCATCATTTCCCAATATGAGTTTACAAAATGGATAAAACACATACATCATGGTGAGGCCCACTGAGCTTTTTCCAGTACCAAGCTCGGTGCAGGAGTCACTTCCCAATCCGATTCACCCTGAAATATCTGTTGGAAGTAAACAAACCAAAGCAACCAGCTGCAGCCGTTGCAACCTTTGAAATTCTATAACGGCTGACCTTCTGATTTCTCAAAAAGGTCACATTAAGGGCCTGTTTGGATTGTAAGTTACTTAAGATAAGCTACTTCTCAGATAAGTTACTTATCTTGGTTTTTACTTATTAAGCTGATAAGTATGTTTGGTAAATAACATACTTATCAGCCAATAAGTAAATAAGTATGTTTGGTAATAACACATTGATAAGTAACCTTTGGAAAGAAAATTTCAAATCTACATATAATAAGCAACATATTGACATGAAAAGAAAAGGCGAGCCTGTTTGGAGCATGGATTTGGAACCCCATGGATTCAAAAACCCCTGGATTTGAAACCCCGTGGTAGTGTTTGGCACCCTAGATTTGGAATCCCATGTAGTCCAAAAGTATGATATTTACAAGGGTTTGAATTTAATTACTAAATCAACTTTAATATCCCTAATTAGTATAAGCATGTAATGTTCGACACAATGGTTGTAATAAGCTCGTTGAAATATATACTTTGGCCGAAAATGATGAAATTCCAAGTCTTGGATGGGCCACAAGCACAAGATCACATCCAATGACTAACCTACGAATTTTAATCATTGATTTCCTTGGACAATGTTTGGACGGCACAGATCATCATATTAAAGTAATTTTAGTGATGCAATTAATAATCTAATTGTTTTGGGGTATCATCAATGGGCCATGTGCCCAATAGATTAGTAGCCTAGTGAGATACATGTTACATATGTGACTCTTGGAAGGATTTTAGATGTAATCCAAGCTTCTACCTTGGATTGCAAACCCCCTCATCGAGGGGATTTGAAACCCCCAGTTGCTTTAGGTGCCAAATGCGCAACAAGGGATTTGAAATCCCCTCAAATCCCCCCAAATCCATGGTGCCAAAGCGTTGAGGCAGTTTTCCTAACAGAATGAGCTTTTCTAATCCCATGTGTTAGCAATAAAGCTCATGTACATGCCATGCATGTGCTAGCATAGCACGATTGGTCCGAGATGCATTCCATCCATCAGAATAGGACCACTATATGGATGCCCTGGCACAAGAATTAGGTTGATCCACTAGTCAGGTGGGCCACAATCTGCAAAAAAAATGTACGGCTCTGGAAGACTTGGCTGAAGTTTTCTAACCCATTCACTTGTTTCCAATAGTTGGTCCACATGGTGAGTGGACTAGAACCATTTTTGGGAAAGATGTAGAAGATTAGATCAACCTGATTGGTGGATTGGATCTTGCACCAATTAATGTAGGGCCCATCTTTGATGTGGGTTGTCCACTGTGTGAGCCCCACCTTTGATGGGACGGTCCATCATGTGGGGCCTCCTTTGATATGGACGGTATGAGAGAGCAGTAATTGAGCGAACCATGAGAGAGAACTTTGATACGTACGCGTGACCTAAGAAAGATAAGTAGAAAAGCCAAATTGGAGGGTGGTTGATTAACATTGGAGGGTGACTAACAGTGTGGGTGTGTACTATCACCAAAAAATAAAAATAAAAAATAAAAAATAAAAGGAAGCAAAAGCATGACATGAGAGAGATAAGTAGAAAAGTCAAAAGTCAAAAAGCTAAAAAAAATAATAATTATTAAGATAATTAATGTTTAAGAGATTAGTTACTTTTCAATTATACTTACCAAACGAACTTAAGTGCCAAAAGTAACTTAACGTCTTAGTTCAGTCAAAAAGTAACTTATTGGGTAGTATCTGAATGGGCCTTAAAAGTCTGTAACAGCTTACCTTAATGGAAAATGGAGATTCATTGTAAAATAAAATAAATTTAAATCTGCCTTTATTTTTGTCTGTTTTCATTCATGTATAAAGTCTATATAAGGGTGTGCTATGTAGTCATTTGAGAATCACTCATCACAAATTCAGCAAAAAAAAGTATTTTGTTTTCTTCCTTTCTTGTCTAGTTGTTCAAAAAAAATTCTCATAGGCTTTGTAAAGCCAACACTATCCAGGCAATATATTTCTGAACCAAAATCATGTTGGACTTTGTTACATCCATTTGCATGATTACAACTCAAGAAAAATGATGCGTTTAGGATCAGGAACCCATTTCAATGATCCTAATCACTACTTCAACTAGGGTGGACAAGCACTTTCTATCACTACCACTTTCAATGATCGATTTAGCCTCCTTGACGAGGGAGTCTGATCATGTCGGCTCAAGATGGAACAAGTCAGTCCGAGTCTTTTTACAATAGTTGTCACTGTCGCTTTCTATCATTAAGTTCATTGTTTGCTGGGGTCTGATGCGAGAGACTTGTATCATGGAGTCAAGCACCTTATCTTGCTTTCCAATGACCTCCAACTGAAATGACCTGCCTTAAGCAGTTGCTATTTCTTGTCGGCAAGTAAAAGCTACTTTTCTTAGTTGCCGGTATGATCTGGTCGTCTTAACCGATTGTTATGTAAGTTTACATGTGAGACCCACTTGAAGCGAGATAGGAGGGTCCAATCGTTGTCTGCCCCAATATCACCTTAATTAGAGGATTGGATGATCCTAATTAATCAAATAAGGACCTACAAAATGAGCAGTAAAACTATTTTTACTCTTACAATCCTTTTTATAAGCCTTTTATTTCAACTGCTGTAATTACTTGACATGGTTATTTTTTAGTTATGTGCATTCTACCCTGATTTTTTTCCTCTCTAGTTGTGCAAGCACTTGACAATCTTTGAGGATGTGATAGAAATAGCAAGTTTTTTTTTTTTTTTTTTCAATTAGTACACACATCCCGCTGTTAGT
This sequence comes from Liriodendron chinense, assembly GCA_003013855.2. NCBI lineage: Eukaryota > Viridiplantae > Streptophyta > Magnoliopsida > Magnoliales > Magnoliaceae > Liriodendron > Liriodendron chinense. The sequence goes on from ML058479.1 coordinate 2,154,157, forward strand.
ACACACACCCACACTGTTAGTCACCCTCCAATGTTAGCCACCCCCACGTTGGGATTCGATACCTTGACCTCAGTGTTGATGGGTGCGGATTCACCTTCCAAATAGCAAGTTGAGAGCATGGCAATGTCAGATGGTCTGATGGGTGCGGATGCTTCTTGCATCATGCTTCTCTTTGGCTTTTGGGTTTTGATTTGGCTCTTTTTTCTTGTGGTTTTGTTTTGCTGGGATTTACCGTGTGCTTGTGTTTTTCTGCAGCAGCCCTACCCTGTCAAAATTATATGTTAAATTGTCAAAAGACTCATAAGACACTCTATATTAAAGTTGTACACGAGTTAAGTAAGCTCGAAAAAATCACTCGACTCAACTCGAAAATGCTCGACTCGGATCGGATCAAAAGTGAGTTTGAGCCAAGTCGAGTCAATTTTCTAGTGCTCGATGAGTTCGAGTTGAGCATATCGAGCAGGGCCATCCTCAATCCAGGTGCAAATTAGGTGTTACCCCAAGAACAGCTTAGTGAGTGTTACCCCTACCATATGGCCCACATGAATGATATTTTGTATATCCACACCGTCCATCCTTTTCTAAAGTTCATTTTAGAATGAGGTTCCAAAAATTATGCAGATTTAAATCTCAAGTGGACCATACCACTAAAAACAATGTGATTGAGTGCTCCACCATTAAAAATTCCAAAGAGCCAACCGTAAGGTTTTGGTAATGTTTATTTTCAATCTAAGCTCTTGATAATGTCAATAAGGTCTTGATGAAGGAAAAATATAAATATCAGATTGATCAAAAACTTTTGTGGCCCACAAAACGTTTTTAATGGTTATTGATCACTGTTTCTAGTGGTATGGTCCACCTGAGATTTGGATCTTCGTAGAGTTTTGGATCACATCCTAAAATGATATGAAAAAACAGATACACAGTGTCGATATATAAAAAACACATCAAGAAGGGCCCCACATGGTTAGGGTAACACCCACTAAGCTGTTCCTAGGGTAACACCTAATTCGTGCCCGGATTATCCATTCTCGAATCCAATGATAAGATGGTTAGTAGTTTCGTCTAAGTTCCATTTTGGCTGGATGGCCCATGAGTAGTGGACCTCATCAATTTATGATTGGATTGTCCATGTTTCTATAGGGCTGGTCATGAGCCGAGTCAGCTCAAGAAACTTGATCAACTCGACTCGAAAAAACTCGCCTCAACTCAATTGAACAATAAGCCAAGCTTCATTTAGGAGCTCGAGTCAAGTTCAACCACTAGGTCACTCGACTCGACTCGACTCGATTCAAGCTCGACTCAGCTGGACCTTGACTCGACTCATTTCATATAGATATTTGTTATAAAAAAAAATCCTAATCTTCTTATTTCTTGGTTCTCTCTCCCCCCTCCCCCACACACACATTGAGGTCCAAGCTTAGGACATATAAAACTCTCACACGTTGGGGGGTTTCTTAATTCTACTATTTTGTTCAGGTAAGAACATTCCTTGTTGAGAATACCTAATGGATTGAGTAATTTCAAGTACAAAACATGGTGAGCACACGATGGTTGTGTGTTTTACATGCTAAACAAAACAGGTGCTACGGTGAGACCACACACCATACACATATACAAAACAAGGGCTATGATAAGACCAAACACCACATGCAGCTATTGATTGCAATTTTACGAGTGAGGTGGTGCATCTGATCCATGAATTAGCCGGGCCTCATCATGAAGATGGTCCACACAATGATCAGGGCAGTCCATTCATATGGTGAGCTATGCATGTACTGTGTTAATCTATGGTTAAGAAAATATTACTGGTGGTCTGCATTTAATGCATGTGTGACCTAGCCAAAGAAAAAAGCCGATCAAAGCTAGGTCATTTAAATGGTGGGGTCCCACCTGTAGAAATACTATTACTATTCTCCCCTAATATATGTGTGACTTCTTGAACTTAATGTTGTTGACTTTTAATTTGTATTTTGTAGCAAAAAATACAATAAATTGAGGTGGGAGCAAGCTCAACTCAACTCGATCCACTAGCTCACCTCGAAAGTTTTAGTAAACAAGGCAAGCTTCAATGGTAAGCTCGAGGGTGAGCTCGAACTCAAGGAGAGCACAGACGAGTCAAGCCAAGCTTGGCCCACCTTGACTCGACTCGGCTTGATATACAGCCCTATGTGTCTATACCCAAGTGACAAAATATATTGTAAGATTTTGAAAGCTCGTCAGTATTTTTTTTTTTTTTTTGTGATTTTATTGAGAGAATATCATTATTTTAATGAAAAAATCATTTTATATATATATATATATATATATATATATATATATATATATATATATTAAAATTAATTAATTTTATTAATTTACAGTAAATATCTTTTAAATTTTTTTATTTTTGGTGTGATTTTATCAATAGTATTCCGAAATAAAAAATAAAAATAAATAAAAACTCAAAATCTAAAAATTCCTGCACTAAGAAATTGCCGAGATGAGATTAGTCACTATGATCTGGACAACAGGTGTGCAACTTCAATAGGATATAAAAGAATGAAGAGATTAATGATGATGAAAATTACGCTAACAAGTCTAATCATAACAAGAAAACAGGGGTACATATATGTAAGAAGAAGATATATATTTTTCCCCTGTTATTATTTTTATGGAAGGAAGATAAATGGGAGTTCCTATTAAGATAAATGCTCCAGAGCTCTCAGAGCGCTATAAGCTATAGTGTTCCTAGTTGCATTAGGACATATAGACGGCCCAATCCATCAATTTGGACTGTTCATCAGGTCTAACATGCATTTCCCATCCATGGTTTGGAAAAATGATGGGTGTAGAAAATAATTCTGATTTGAGGATGGATTAGATCATAGATCAGTGTGAATTTTGAACAAGCCTAGCTAATGCTACATTTTAAACAGGCCTAGCACAAACAGTTCAAAACACAGGTTGATAGCCCTAGCCGGTGTGAAAATAATCACCTCTCATGATATTTTTGCCCTTAAAGGATATTATCTCGAGAATATTGAAAGATTTTCATAATCTCAGTGTGGACCCTCGCCGATTTTTCCGCGCTCCCACACGACGTCGTTCTCCCTTTCCTTTCGGAAGAAGAAGAAGAAGAGGTGCGTGCGTGCGAAATCGCCGTTTGTGCCACTGGCTTGCCTCGTTCTCGAGGGCTTCGTTCGGTTGTCGTGTTAAGCTGGATATGTTTAAGTGAGTTTATATAAGACCAGAGTCGCCACTAGCCAGTTGCTTCTAATCTACAGTCGGCTAGACCCCGTAGAAACGTTAGAGAAGGGAATCCGAAGATTCCTTCCTCTAAAATGACTCCTGTTGATCTGCGGTCAGAGATTCAAGGTAAGGGATCACGGTTACAGGGTGGGAAGAGGTTAAGCACCCCACACACTGCCCGTACCGAAGTACAGTCTCTACTTCACAGAATCGATCAAATACTTGAAAGTCTAGTTTAATCCTCGTATATTCTCATGAATGACATGATGCATGAATGCGGGTCTGAACAGTAAGAGTTTCTAATGGGCAGGTTCCAACAACGGGCAAGCCCAGAGCGTACGCTCGAACTGACAGGTGCTTAATATAAGACGTATGCAGTGTGCTTGAATAATCAACGTGCTTTATGGTGAAGCATGAATGCAGGTCTGAACAGTAAGAGTTTCTGATGGGCAGGTTCCAACAACGGGCAAGCCCAGAGCATACGCTCGAACTGACAGGTGCTTAATATAAAGACATATGCATGTGTGCTTGAGTAATCAAGGTGCTTGTAGTGAAGCAAAGGGGGTTGGAAGAAAAGTAAATGTTACACTTATGCTAGATGCAAATGAGATGATGCTGGAAAAATGATAGTTGGGTGGATGGAGGTGTCGCAAGGGTTGGCTTCGAGTGGCTGGATTAAGACTTAGGTGGCTTGAGAGGCTTGGACCAGTGGTCAGGCTGGGCTGGACCAGGGCTAGACTCTCCTCACTCGGGCTCTCCTTGGTGGAAAATGGGCTAAAGGGAGAAGGGCACTCGAATGGACAGGCTCTCTTTGGACTCGAAGGGATTGTTGAAATGAGAAGGGAAGGGGGGTATTTATAGCAGCAGAGAGGGGCACTCTCGTAATTTTTTCCGGGCGGCCTGCCATGGGCCGCCCGTACGGACGCTCATCGGTTTCCAGCGAGTACGGTCGCTCCCTCGGGGCTGCTGTTGGACTCGCTGGTCGACTCAGTGAGTTGACTCAGCGAGTCGACTCGGTGATTTGACTCGACGGGTTGACTCGACGGGTTGACTCGGTGTTTTGACTCGACGGGTTGACTCGACGGGTTGACTCAGCGGGTTAACTCAGCGAGTTGACTCAGTGAGTTTGACTTTTTTGGGATTTTTTGACTGGCCTTTTTTATGGGGGGTTTTTCAGGGTGGTGTTTAGGACTGGGTTGACTGGGTTCAGGCTTGAACTGGGCTATGGAATGGGGCTTACAAGGGTGAGTTTGGCTGAGTTTGGACTTGGGATTTGGGGGTATGGTCCTCCATTCAACCAGCTATCTCTACCAACAGTGTAGCCGAATGTGGGGTGTCTACAGATGCCCCTCTTTGGCAGAGGTTGCGTGCAACCGAATGCCAAAGCGAGTGGACACCCCACTTCTGACCCGGTCATTCATAGATCATGTTCTGAAATCTTTGCTTGCTTTTGCATCCGTGTCAGTTGATCGTTTGGAACTCGATCACTCGCACATACCGCGGGAGTTTGGAGAAAACGTTGCGATTGTCCCTGCAGTTTGCTGCAACCTGGGTACCCAATCGCAACCCTTCCATTCCCGATCGGTACTAACATCGGAAAGGTACAGCAGAGCCTCTGCGTCGACAGTCTTACGAGGATGCTGACCCTGAGACTGATTGTATGATGTTTGATGTTTTCCCAGATCACTCTAAGAGTACTTGTTTTGCTTGACTGTCAAAGTGGTTAGACGCCCTGCGTCCGATAGTCTTACGGGATTCTACTACGCCGACTTGGACTCAGTCAAGGTACTTCAGGCATCCACGCCTAGGTATGTCCGGGTGGGCTTTTTCCACCCGATCTGCTGGTTTCGATGCTTGGTTTGCAATTCATTCTTTCCTTGATTATGGTCTGGAATCTTTGTTGTCCTTTGTATCTGAGTCAATTGATTGTCTGGAAATTGATAACTCGCACATACCGCGAGAGTTTGGAGAAAACGTTGCGATTGTCCCTGCATGCGCTGCAACCTGGGTACCCAATCGCAACCCTTCCATTCCCGATCGGTACTAACATCGGAAAGGTACAGCAGAGCCTCTGCGTCGATAGTCTTACGAGGTTACTGACCCTGTGATTGATTGTGTGATGTTTGATGTTTTCCCAGATCACTCCAGGAGTACTTGTTTCGCTTGACTGTCAAAGTGGTTAGACGCCCTGCGTCCGATAGTCTTACGGGATTCTACTACGCCGACTTGGACTCAGTCAAGGTACTTTAGGCATCCACGCCTAGGTATGTGCGGGTGAACTCTTTCCACCCAATCTGCTGATTTTGATACTTGGGTTACAATTCATCGTTTTCACCTGTTCAAATGGTTTCCGTGACCGAGCCTTTTGGCTTTCATCTTTTTGTATCTTGGCATGTGGCACGACCGCACTGACACTGGAGTTCAGTTCGATCGTACTTTTGAGTGCATTGGATCCGATGATCTCCGGGGAAACCGCGAGACATCGGATCTTATTTGATTTTTGCGCCGGCTCCTACCCAGAGATATGGAAGATCTCCTGGTGTTTTGGAGGCAGAACGCTCTACTGGGAAAATATTTTTGGATTTTTGAAAGGATACCCACTCTGGGGAGTGATACTCCGTGGGGTTTTTATTTGCAAATAGAAATATTTTTTTGTCTTTTTGAAATGGAAATCTGGTTTGCACTCGCCTCCACTAGGGATGCCTGTGGGGTTTTTGGCTAACCGACTTTTATTTTGAAAGCAGGTAAACATGATGATTGATGCAATGGATGCTGATGCTGGGAGATGCATGATGAATGCATGATTTGGCTCATTCTCTTCTCGTTTGATGATTTTGCTTTTGCTGTGGGTGCAGAGAACTTTGAGCTTATTGCTTGCAGGGTTGTTCTCCCTGGGGATTTTCCTTTTAATGCGGATGTTTGGTCAGCGGGTTGGTCAAGATCCCGACCCGTGGTCGATCAGGTCCATCGTCCCAAGATGCTGTTTCCTTGCGAAAGAGAATGTACGAGGATGCTATCCGACTTCAAGATGTTCTTCTGGGCATGCATGTGATTGAGATGGTGTTTAGTTGTCCATTTTGGTCAAGATTCCAATTTGCGGGCGATTGGATCCGTCATCCCATACTGTGAAGTGAGCGGAGTTCAAGACTCCTGAAGTGTAGTGCTGGGGCTAATTTTTGTGATTTTTGTAAATATGTGGTCCGAATCTTTACTTGAGAGGGTAGAGATTGGTTTATTGAAAACACAGTAAATATTTTGTATTTTTGAGGATATTTTCTTTGAAAGCAAGAGAAATATTTTTGTGATTTTTGACAATATTTTGATTGAAAGCAAGGGAAATATTTTTGTGATTTTTGCAGATATTTGGGTCCGAATCTTTACCTGAGTGGTCAGGATAGAGATCAGTTTATTGAAAACACAGGAAATATTTTTTTGTAATTTTTGAAATATTTTCTTTGAAAGTAAAAAAAAATTTTGTGATTTTTGCAAATATTTGATTTGAAAGCAAGGGAAATATTTTTTTTTTTTTGTGATTTTTGAAGAGGTGATTTTGCAATGTTTTTGTATTTTGTGATTTTTCTGAAATGCAGGGAAAAGATGTGAAATTTTCATCCACTTCCAGCTTCTACTGCTGGTAAGGCACCCGATCCATTTTACGTCAGCGAGCAAGACGAGTCTCACACAGTTAAGTGCCGTAGTTTTACATCTTCGGATGAGGGGATTTTGAGGGTTTTCAGTCAACACACCCACAAAGTTGCCTGTTCCTCATGTGCAATGCACATAGACCACGTATCGTCCGACGGACTCCTTCGGCCACAAAATGAGCCACATCCTCACATTTCCCTTAGTCAATCCAGTTTGGGGTCTTACGTTGCTCACAATTCCGTGAGGGTGAGCTCCACCTCCCAACAGCCTTAATCCCCTTCATGAGTTCTAGGAACAGGGAACATCCGTCAGCTTCAACAGCGACTTCCAAATCAAGGTTGTCTATCACGGTGCGTTCAACACGAACAGGATTGCGGAGCTCTGCCCGTCACAGCCCTTACCTGTTTAAAAGATTCCAGACACCCGTACGATCAAGTGTCAGCCATGCCTGGAACAGGTTAGAAAAGAAAGCCCCCGAGAAGTTAATCCCAATGTAGTTTTAGGTCTTCGGACCGCTGGAGATAAATTTGTGCAGTTGAAATTTTTGGTGAATCATTTTTTTTGTGTTTTTGGAAAAGGTTCCAGACTTCAGCTCGAACGATCGAGATTGATACTGGTTTTTATGGAAAGCTTTAAAATGTTTTTGGTATTTTTGAAATGATCCGGGTTATCGAACCATGATCCCAACGGTCGAGGCCGATGCCGGTTTTTAGTTGAAAGCGGGAAAGGTCCCCCGAGAAATTAATCCCAGTGTAGTTTAAGGTCTTCGGACCATAAAACTGTACAAAAGAGGGGCAAACATGTTTTTTTTTTTTTTTTTTTGGAAAAATGTCCGGTATCAGCGGATGGACAATCCAGACTGATGCCGGTTTTTATTGAAAATCTCTCGGTATGTCGATCCCGACGTAGTTTAAAGTCTTCGGACCCTGAATTTTAAAAGAGGGTCTGGTAGTATATATATATATATATATATATATATATATATATATATATATATATATATATATATATATATTGTTTTTTTGGGAAAATGTCCGGTGTCAGCGGATCTTGATTCAATCCAGGCTGATGCCGGTTTTTATTAAAAGGTCCCTCGGGGTCTTGATCCCGACGTAGTTTAAGGTCTTCGGACCCTGAAACTGTACAGGTAAGTGTTGGGAAATGCATAAATATATTTTTTGTAGTTTTTGAAAGTACCCGGTGTCGTCGGTCTTGATTCGAGCAATCAAGACCAATACCGGCTTTTATTGAAAATCTCTCGGGATGTGAATCCCGACGTAGTTTAAGGTCTTCGGACCCAAAATCTGTACAAAAGAGCAACGATCCAGGTCGGAGACTGCGGGAATTCTCTTTGGAATGGTTCGGATCATCAGGTCATACCTTTGGATGGTTGAGATCATTGTTTGACCAAGTCAATCTTTTTCTTTCTTTTCTTGAAAATTCCATGGAACTTTTCCACATCATCATCCCAATTTTTCACCCATTTCTCATGAGATGAGATTTTGGTGAGATTTCTTCCTTTTTCTCACCATCCTCTTCCATCACTTCAATCTTACATGGAGGTACAAGATTCACTTGCAACCACCCTTCCCAAGGAGGAGTTCTTCCCAAGGAGAGGAGGTGAGAAGTCACCTCACTTAGGTGGAGGCTAGGACGGCCTCCCATGGGCCGCCCGACCGGTCTGTGCCTCCTGGTCTCTTCAGGGGGCTGGGTAAAAGGGTGCCCTCCTCTTTTCTATATAACATGGGGCACCCTCCCCCCCTCAAACGTGCAATCTCTCTCTTCTCTCTCTCATACTCCTTTCTTCAAGTTTTCTCTCTCTTCTTTGGTGGTCCTTTGCTCTTTTCAAGTGGTGGGCCTTAGAGAAGTCTTAGGACAGCAAGGGGGTCCTTCTTTGGTGAGTGGTAAAGGTATGGACCACTTCCTTTTTCTTTCTTGTCTTTTTCCTTCTTCATTGTCTCTTCTCATGATCCTTTTTCTTTTTCATGTAGCTATTCAAGAGGTGTGAAGGTGGGCCCAAGTATTTTGGCCATTTTCTAGATCTCAAGTCTCTTTTAAAGGTGGTGCATGGAGAAGGACATTGCAAGCTCTCCACTTCATCATTTTTTTTTTCACACTCCCTTCATGTGCATGTAAAGAGTGATTTTGCCATGTCATCAAGTATGCATGGCAAGATACTCTATTTTTTTCATGGGAGTTGGGCCTCTTTTCATGTGTATCAAATGGGCTCAAAGTGAAGTCATGGCCCTTGGTGTATTTGATGGGCCCAATGCTTCATTTTGGGCTCCCTCTTACTTTCTTTCTCTTGTCATTTCCCTTAGAACTCTCCTTTCTTTTCCATCTTCTTTTCAAGATTTGGGCCCATGGGCATGGTAGAGCCCATCTCAAGTTTTGAGCTCATGGGGCTCACTTTGGGTGACCCCATCTTTCTTTATATGTGTATGGACCAAGATGACTAGCCCCATTTTTCACTTGGATCTCAAGTGGGCTAGATTTCTTAGTTGGGCCTTTTATGGACAAGTAGCCCAACTCTTCCATCATTTCTTGATTATGATATACATCCTTGTACAAAGTGTAGTGGGCTCCTTGAAGTTTTTCATGTGGATGGGCTTTTGGGCCTTCATTGAAACTTGGGCACTTCTTTGAACCATGTGTGCCCTACTACACTTTGTTCATGTGGGCTTTTTCTTTTCATGCTCTTTTCTTTGATGGATGGAAGACTTGAGTCACTTAGTCATCTACAAGTCCCATGAGTGAGTTGTTCCCACAATCTCACTAAGTTCAAATGATTTTTTTTTTTTTTGTGGGGAAGAAAGTGGTTCTCAAGAGTTTCCCTTAGATGTTATCAACCTCAAATGGATGATTCTCAAGTGAGCTATCCATACAACCATGGCTCCTTGATCTTTTCTTTGGGGACTTGGTGGGTCATCCACCATCATCCTTAAGTATGAGTGATTTTTCTTTCCATTTGTGGGAAAGAATGATACCCATAAGTTACCCATTTTTGTCCCATGCCTTGGGACATTTTGGCTTTTGATCTTCAAGTGGGCTATGTGTACCATTCTTATCCCTTTTCATGATGGTTGGGTGACTCATCAAGCCATGCTCTTTTGTGCTCAAATGGTCTCCCTTTTTGGTGAAGAAGTTGGTGCACATAAGTTGCCCAAACTTGCCTTTTCATGGGCATTTTCAACTTTGATTCTTCATGTGGGCTATGTGCATCAACTTTCTACCCTTAGCTTCTTTGATTCATATGTTTGTGGGTAGACCTCCTTGTTGTATTCTCATGGTCAAAACTTTCATCAAGATGAGGCACATAAGGTTGCCCATGGTTAACCCATGAATGGGTTCTCATATTCTCCAAAGTGGGCTATGTGCTCTCTCCAATCCATTGAGATGAGGCATTTGGGTTGCTCTTGGGGGCCCGTTTCCTTTCTATCCCCCACTTGTCCATGCATATATGTAAAAAGATGGAGACATCCTAAGTGAGAATCATGACCTTGGCATAAAAGTGGGTCCATCCTTGGCCACATGTGGACTTTGAAGAGGAACTTCTCATGTGAAGTAGGACTCTCATCCTTAGTTGATCTCATGGCACTTGAGTGCATTTGTTGTCCAAAATGTGTCCTTGGATGATGGACTTTTCTTACCTAAGGCATGCCATGCCACCTTCTTTAAGGTGGGCCTTACTTTTTCCAATGGGCCCAACACATATCCTAAGTGACACATGGAGTTGGACTTTAGATTTTGCATTGGAATGTGAGTCCAATCCCATGGGTTTCTTAGATGATAATTTGGATTTTAACGGGTAAAGGATAGGGACTTACCTTGCCAAGCTTGTAGGATTCCATGGCGGATGGTACCAGGGACCACCGAGTGGTTAACGAGGATGATCCTGCTTTCATTGTCCGCCGAGGGGACCACATGTGTTCCCTAGCTATGGAGCATCAACCTCTTCCTGCTATCAAGGGTCGAGGTACCAGGGATCGCTGGGACAATTGGATGAAGGAGCCACAACCCTTGCTTGAGCGAGTACTAGATGGTACTCCTTTTGCTGGCCTCCTCACCCTACGCTTCCATAATAACGACGCCAACCGCATGATGCTTGCGGCCCTTTGTGAGAGGTGGCGGGATGAGACCCACACCTTTCAGCTCCCTTGTGGGGAGTGGGGAATAACCCCCTTGGATATTTACATGCAGATAGGTTTTCCGTTTCATGGGGCAATTGTCCCTCAAGTTAGCTCTCTAGCTCCCCTCTCTTCCACTGATTGGCTACGGCTTGTCGGTGACGTCCCTCCTGAGGGTGAATTCCAAGGCCATCAAGTGAAGATGCGATGGTTTTACAACAATTTTGCTTCCGTCGTCCCTACCACCGAGCGAGAGGCCCTCCACAAGGCACGGGCCATGATCACTTATGCTTTTGGATCCTTTCTTTTTTGCCATGCGAATGAGAGAGTTGATCCCAAATTTCTTTGTTTAGTCGAGGATCTTCATCACCCCTATAACTGGAATGGGGCTATCCTGACCAGTCTCTTTCAAGGTCTGGACAAGACCTGTCGACATAGCCGGTCCTTCACAGGCTTCTGGCCTGTCGTTGAGGTACCCCTTCTTTCATCTTCCTTAGAGCCATTTGCCTTCTTTTTCTCTCTGATCATTAAATGTGCTTTTATCCAGACCTGCTTTTATGACCATTTTCCACATCTTGCGCCGAGGATGCGAGATGACATTGAACCCTCTCAGTATCGCCACATGTACTGGCATCAACAGAATCGTCAGCGGAACTCCCGAGTTCCCGGGGACAATTGGCGTGCTGATATAGACGGGCTGACAGTTGAGGATGTAAGTATTCCTGCTTGTCTTTATCCTCATGCTGTATTGTAACTGATCGTGGTAACCTCTTCTGCTGCAGTTTGCCCGGATGCCGTACGCTAGTTTCCCTCTCTACTACACACCTCAGCGCGTGGAGGCATACGATGCTTCATGTCTCCGTATTATGCTTTCTGATGCTGAGTCCTTTCAATGGTATTTGGGAGAGAGATTGCTTCGGCAAGTCACTGGGGTGGCTCGGGTCCCCTGTTCTGCACCTCCTCCAGCTGCTCGAATGCCAGTTGATGAGAGAGTTGAGGCTCTGGTGGGCCAGCCTGGCTTCCATTTCACGATCCCGGATCGTGATTATGACGAGTGGTATCTGCTGTTTGGCCAGGGGCCTCTGCTTCCTTCGCTTTATGTTCCAGGTGGCCGTCGCAGGTATGCTGGAGGTTCGGTGACTGCTCCTTTGATGGATCTTTATCATCGGGAGCGGGACACGAGGAGGGACGATGATGATTATGTTGGCGACTTGTAGCTGGCTCTGCTTTGTATGGCCTTGTACTTTTGTTTTTGTCCCCTTTTGTATCAAGCTCTTTTGGATGAATATACAGGCTTTAATTTCTCCCAAATTCCTTGATGATGTCTGGATGCTTTGACTCTTGACTCATTCCTTCAGGATTTGAGACCACTTAGCTGCATGGGTGATGACTTGAACGGTTCAGATTGCTTGATTAGGCCTTGTGGGCCCACTTGATTTTAGATCTTGGATTCTGGCACTTCTTTTGATGATCGACCCTTTGATCTTGCTGCTCCGTGACTTGTGTAAGCTTTTCAATGGTTTGGATCCTGATGATCTAGCCCTTGAATGGTTCAGATTGATAGATTCGGCCCTGTGGGCCCATTTGAGACCTTGGTTTTACTTTGGGGCACCTCTTTTGATGATTTGTGAGGCTAGGAATGCTTCTCATGGTGTGGATGATGGCTTGAACGTCTCAGATCGCTTGATTTGGCTTTGTGGGCCCACTTGATGATTAGATCTTGGATTCTGGCCCTTCTTGTGATGATCAAACCTTTGATCTTGTTGTTTGACGGCTCATGTAGGTTCTTCAATGGTTTAGATCATGATGATCTAGTCTTTGAATGGCTTGGATTGCTTGTGGCCCCCACTTGATCACTTTCCCCCTTCTTTGGCTTGATCAGCCATGTTCCGGCCACATTGCTTCGTGATTGGACCAGTGGGGCACCTTTTGTATGATCTTGATCATCTTCAGTTGAAATTTGGAGTGGACCGGAGCCTTGGGCGGCCCACGGAGCGCCATCTGCTGACGTGGACTGTCAGCCTCACCTACCAAAAACCCTGGAGCCAATCCCGCGGAGAGAGGAAGTTTGCGTCCGTACGGGCGGCCTAGGGCAGGCCGCCCAAGGCTCGCCTCTTGAGCGGCCTGGGCTGGCCCTGGTTCGGACATCCTCTGCTGTCTGTTGCTGCTGTCCCCACATTTCCTGTACTGGACCGTTCGATTCCAGCCATGAATCTTCTTCTTGTCTCATCTTCCCTTCTCCTTTTGTCTCTTTCTTGGTTTGTCCTTTCTTGGGCAATGGATGGTGGAGATTTGGGGGCTGTGGGGGCTGTCCAAGGTGGGTCCCACACTTCAGATTTTCAATTGGGCTTTGATAATGGGGAGATGTCTTTAATGGATGGGGGAGATGGGGCATTGAATGGAAGCATTGATGAGGGGCTAGGGATGGTGGTTGGTGGAGCTTTGAATGGCTCCATTAATGGTGGGATGGCTGGATTTTCTGATTTGAATGGGCCCCTCATTATGGGAGGAATGGATGATATAGATAGGATGATGGGATGGGACATAGGTGAAGCTACGCATCCCTTGAGTGTGGGCCCCATGGACGATGTGATGGATGGTGATGATGGGACCACGAGGGACATAGATGGGCTGATCTCATGCTTGGATGGGATAGATGGTTCAGATGGTATTTTTGACGGTTTGGATGCTCTGGATGAGGGCCGAGATGTGCGGCACACTTGTTTGGGTGGACTTGATGTGATCATTGATGATGTCCCCTTGATGATGGACGGTGTAGATGCCTCGATGATCCCTTTGATCGGCCAGGATGATGACTGGATTCATGATTTCCTGTTGGAGGGGGCCGCAGGTCCAGATCTGACCGTTGATTCTTTGATCGGGGTTGCCGGGACCCTTCTGGATGGTTCAGATGTATTCTTTGACGGTCAGATTGGTCAGGATGCCACGATGTGCGGTGTGATCTTCACTGATGGCTCTTTTGGTTGGGAGCATTGTCCTTCTTTTGGTCATCGGCCCTTTGCGCACTCTGTTCATGAGGTGGGCGAGTCTTCTCATGCGGCTGAGATTATGACCGTTTCAGATGGCGATGCGACTATATCAGACATAGCCGTCACTGAGGGCCGATCAGGGGTTGTCGAGTCGGCAGAGGTTCCAGCTTTTCCTTCTCCTTCGCCCGTTGACCTTCCGATCCTCGATTAGTTGTCCTCGATTTCTGGGCCTTTTGTGCTGGAGGGGATACCAGTGAGGACTTGTCAGCTGCTTCCTCGTCCTTCTTGTTCGCCACGACTGCTTGCTTGGCTTGATAGCTTGTCAGCTTATGAGATTCGAGATTTGGAGTCTTATGGCTTTAGCAGTCTGATTCATATGGCTAGAGTTGACATTGACTGGAGGATGCTCGAAGCTGCCTTGATTGACTGGGTCCCTTCGTTGAACTTGTTCGCGTTCAATGATATGGAGATGGGACCCTCTTTGGAGGAGCTTGCACGCTTGACGGGCCTACCCTGGGATTATGCTCAGTATTTTTCGCCGAAGACATCGCCGAAGACTGCTACACCGCAGAACTGGTTTGGGATCCCCTATCTTGTTCGGCCTGCAGCTGGTGGCCAGGATACTGTAGTGTTCTCTTTGGACTTGCTGTATGATCTTTTTTCGGGTCCTCTGGGTACGACCGGTTCCACCTTTGCTCGGAACGCACTGATGTTCTGTTTGATTGCTGAGGTGCTGTTCTCGGGATGGCGCAGGTCCCAGACTCCTTTGCTTTTTGAGGTGATGAGCCGAGCTGTCCGTCGGCAGGGGATCATTTCTCTCATCTTGGCCGAACTATTCGATGGGCTGACCGACTGTGCCCTGGGCCGCACTCGTGTCCTTCGCGGCTGTTGTGCTTTCCTTCAGGTATCTTTTCTGCACCTTTTTTCTTCTTGCTTTGCTAGGAATTGTTTTGCTCTAGCTGAACTTCTTTTGCTGTCTGTGATCAGGTCTGGCTATGGGAGCGTCTTTCCCTGACCGTTCCTGTACCCCTTCCTGACATCCCTAGCTCTGACGTCATGCGTTATATCATGGAATTTCTTCCGCACACGGCTAGGATGAGCGAGCCCTTGTATCGCAGGATGTTCGCTGAACTTCGCGACTGGAACGTTCGTTGGGAGTCATCTTGGCTTTCACTTCCTCCAGTGCTTTGCGATGCACACCGCCTTCCTCTGATGTTGGTAGGCTTTCGATCTTACTTCTCTTATCACCCTATCCGGTTCCTGCGGCAGTTTGGGTACGAGCAGGATGTTCCTCTTTTCGCTTTTACGGGTATCGGTCGACGAGCACTTCCACCCAGATCTTCTGACTTTAGGACCCGGATTGATTGTTCTTGGGCGAGCTACTTGACTGCTGATTTGCTGGGTTTTGAGCTGCGGACTTTTCCGATGGCGACCGCCCCATATCAGTATTGGGTTGCTGAGCAGTCTTTGTATCGACGTATCCCTTGTTGGCACCAGACTGCTGATGAGGATGAGCAGGATATTCTTGGAGATGCTGGCTCTTCATCTGGTTCATATGAACCTTTTGAGGAGCGCCCGTTTATCGATCCTGGCTTCCTTTTGGCCACTCATGGCCATTTGCTGTCTGAGATCTCTGCACTTCGGTATCATTGTGAGATGATGTCGAGGAGATTGGCTGCCGATCGGAGGTTGTCTGACGAGGAGGCAGCGACCCTTACCCTTGAGCGCGATGAGGCGCATTACCTGCGTATGGAGGTGAGCAGGTTGAGAGCGAGACTACTTCATTATGAGTCAGAGGACTCACCTGATGTGGCCGAGGAGGAGGGTAGAGATTGATTATGTTGGCCACCTGTACACTGATTTTTGCATATATGATTGATGATGATGCATTTTTTTGTATTTTTGAAAAAGATGATATGTGTAAGAGAAATATAATGCATTTAATTAAAAGAGAGAAAACTGTTTGAAAATCTACTGTGCCATGATTTGTCTTGTGAGTATGTCTGGATTTTGTGCCGGGATATAGGAATCAGAACTGGGGCTCAGCTAATGCTTTGACCGATGTCTCGATATTTGACTTGTGTGTTCCTTTGGTTCCCTAGAGATGTAGGCAACGGAAACTGTTGCCTCCTGAGATTGTCAGAACTTGTAGAGCTCTTCGTTCCTGACTGCACTTCTTCTTATTCTTGAACTGTGACTGCTTGAACCGTTCTGAACTGTCTGACTTCCTGGCACCTGCACTTTTTATTTTTTATTTTTTTTCTTTTTTCATTTGAGCCATTTTTGCCTGTAGTGCTCTTTCGAGTTTTCACTACAGCCGGCCTCTTCCCGTCATTTTTGCCCGTGGCGCCCTTTCGGGTTTTCACCGCGTCCCGGGTATTTGATCTTGCCTGCCCCTTGGCAGCTATGCTATTTTTACCCTTGGCGCCCTTTCAGGTTTTCACCAAGTCCGCTGTATGCCCACTGTTTTTACTCGGAGCGCCCTTTCGGGTTTTCACTCCGCCCTCTTTGTTTAGGCACACATTTTCTTTTTCTTTTTTTTTTCTTTCTTTTTCTTTTCTTTCTGGATCTCTGGATAACTGTGGCGGCTAGAGGTCGGGAATCCGTCGTTGCCGGCCGATGGCAGTTTTTCAGCCCTTATCCTAAGTTACGATGATAGAGCTGTCGGTCTTTGCTATTGACCCTCTGAGATGAATGGATGGATGACTGTGTTTCTTCTTGGGTTGATTTTTTTCTTGGGTGCCTTACTTTGGCTTCCCTTTTTCTTTCTCTTTTCTTCTTTTTTCTTTTCTTTTGTATTCTTTTTCTCTCTTTTTTTTTCTTTTTTTTTCTTTTCCTTTTGAATCCCCTTATTTGAAACACTTGTTGGTGAACGGAAACGATTTCTCAGAGGTCTTAGCTTTGACCTCTTGACTTCAGCTCTATTAAAGTAACTCTTGATAAGGTCAGAATAACTTACCCGTGAAAGATTTTCACGTTGTCGGCGTTGGTTGGCTCAGGAAGATCCACCCCTCTCATGCTGGTGAGTCTGAGGGCGCCTCCGGGAAGTACTTCTCTGACGATCAGCGGCCCGTCCCACGAGGGTTTGAACTTTCCTCTGGGATCTGGAAGGTGCGACGGTAGAATCTTCTTCATGACCATGTCGCCTACCTTGAAACTTCTTTTCCGGACTCTCTTGTTGTAAGCCCGAGCGATCCTTTTCTGATAGCACTGGGAATGACTTAGTGCACGCATGCGCTTTTCATCTGCTAGCTACAACTGATCGAATCTGGCCCGTTGCCATTCTCCCTCTTCAATTCCGCTTTCTAGTAGCACTCGTAGTGATGGTATTTCCACCTCGATTGGCAAAATTGCCTCCATTCCATAGGTAAGCTCGAAAGGAGTAACGCCCGTAGCAGACCGTACAGACGTTCGATAGGCCCAAAGTGCATATGGGAGCATATCTGACCAATCTCGATAGGTCACGACCATCTTCTCGAGTATCCTGACGATTGTCTTGTTTGCGGCTTCCACCCCACCATTCATCTGAGGACGGTAGGGGCTTGATCGATGACATTGGATCTTGAATTTGCTGAGGAAGTCATCCATCTTCTTATTGACGAACGGGGTCCCATTATCTGTGATGATAACATTAGGGATTCCATACCGGCATATGATGTTGTTCTTCATGAATTTGATCACCTGAGATGCTGCAATCGTGGTGTAGGAGGCTGCCTCTACCCACTTGGTGAAGTAGTCGACTGCCACAAGTATGTACTCATGACCATTTGATGCTTTGGGACTGATTTTGCCGATGATGTCAAGTCCCCACATGGAGAAGGGCCAGGGGGTGGTCAGGTTGTATAATTCTGATGAGGGGGCATGGATTTGATTCGCATGCTCTTGACACTTGAAGCATTTTCTGACGTGCTGGCAACAGTCTGTCTCCATGGTGAGCCAATAGTAGCCGAGTAGTAGAATCTTCTTTGCCATCATGTGCCCATTCATGTGTGGGCCACAGATTCCTTCGTGTATTTCTTTCATGATCTTTGCAGCTTCTGTTTCGTCGACGCATCGAAGGAGGATGTGATTATAGGATCGCTTGTAAAGAATCTCGCCACTGATGGTGAACTGGCCGGCCAAACGCTGGATGGTTCGGCGATCTGTTGCTGTTGCTGACTCTGGATACTCCTGGGTTTCGAGATATTGCTTGATGTCGGCATACTAGGGTTTGTCAGGGACAGTTTCGGCTTCTTCTATTTGCAGGCAAAAGACCGGTTCTTCTTGAATTTCGACTGTGAGCTCCCATTCTGAAGCTCCTTTCGGGATCTCGAGCATTGACGCAAGTGTGGCGAGGGCATCTGCAAACTGGTTCTTGGCTCTGGGCATGTATGAGAAGGTGATTTCCTTGAATTCTTCGATCAGATTGTCAAGATACACATGATATGGTATCAACTTCTCGTCTTTGGTCTTCCATTCGCCATTGGTCTGATTGATGATAAGCTGTGAGTCTCCAAACACTCGTAGCTTCTTGACGCCCAAGATTATGGCTTCCCTTAAGCCAGCGATGCATGCTTCGTACTCTGCCATGTTGTTGGTGCACTCGAACGCTATGCGCCTTGAGATAGGAATAGGGACATCGTCTGGAGAGTAGAGGATTGCTCCAATACCACTCCCTTTAGAATTTGCTGCGCCATCGAAGAATAACGTCCACTTATCTTTCTTCTTTTCTTCTTCTTCAATGAGCAAGAGATCTTCATCAGGGAAGAACGTCTTGAGCGGCTGATAATCCAGGAGGGAGTGGGCGGCAAGATGATCGGCGAGGGCCTGTCCCTTGATTGCCTTCTGAGTGACATAGGTGATGTCGAACTCAGACAGGAGTAGCTGCCATTTAGCTATCCTTCCAGTGAGTGCCGGCTTCTCGAACAGGTACTTGAGCGGATCCATGTGAGCGAGGAGGAGAATAGGGAATGCAACCATGTATTGACGGAGTCGCTGAGTTGCCCAGACTAGGGCGAGGCAGGTCTTCTCGATCGGGGAATACCTGGTCTCGTAGTCAGTGAACTTTCGGCTCAAATAATATATTGCTTGTTCCTTCTTCCCGGTTTCGTCGTGCTGGCCGAGGACACAACCAATGGCTTCTGCTGCTACCGAGATGTATAACAATAGTGGTCGTCCAGGAGTAGGCAGCACTAGGACTGGAGGATTCATGAGATATTTCTTGATGCGATCGAAGGCAACTTGGCAATCGTCATTCCATTCTTTTGGAACGTTCTTCCGAAGGAGCTTGAATATGGGCTCACAGATAGGTGTGAGCTGTGCGATGAAGCGGCTGATGTATTGAATTCTGCCGAGGAAGCCACGAATTTCCTTCTCTGTTCTAGGAGGGGGCATCTCGATGATTGCTCTGGTTTTAGTCTCGTCGACCCTGATGCCATCCTCACTCACCATAAAGCCGAGGAGCTTACCTCCCATTGCACCGAAGACACATTTCTGAGGGTTGAGACGGAGCTTGTACTTTTCTAATCTGTTGAATAACTTCTTCAGATCTTCAAAGTGTCCTTCAATTGTGCGAGATTTGACGATCATGTCGTCCACATATACTTCAAGCTCTTTGTTCATCATGTCATGGAATAATGCTGTCATTGCTCGCTGATATGTCGCTCCTGCGTTCTTCAGACCGAACGGCATCACCCTGTAACAGAAGGTTCCCCAGGGAGTGATAAATGATGTCTTCTCACGATCTTCGACGGCCATCTTAATCTGATTGTAACCTGAGAACCCGTCCATGAATGAGAAGATCTTGTACCCAGCAGTGTTGTCGACCAGAGTGTCGATATGTGGCAAAGGGAAGTCATCTTTAGGACTGGCTTTGTTGAGATCTCGGAAGTCGATGCACATTCGAACCTTGCCATCCTTCTTTGGTACTGGCACGATGTTGGCGAGCCATTCAGGGTAGTTGGAGACTACCAAGAATCCCGCATTGTATTGTTTGATGACTTCATCTCGGACTTTCAGAGCCCATTCTGGCTTCATTCTTCGGAGTTTCTGCTTTACTGGCTTCATATCTGCCTTGGTTGGCAGATGGTGTACAACGAGCTCTTCATCGAGCCCCGGCATGTCTTCATATGAGAACGCGAAGTTGGACAATCTTGGAGCTAGGAACTCTATCATTTTCTGTTTCATCTCAGGTGGCAACGATTTTCCAATGCGTACTTCCCTAGGGATCTCAGGTGTCCCCAAGTTTACTATCTCGAAATCATCGGCTACGACATTGGCTTTGGATTCGAACTTTTTGAGGAGATCCTCTAGTTCGGGAGCTGGATCATCATCTTCCTCATCCCGAGCTTCGTCCAGACCCATGAGCTCGAAGTCTAATTCGATGTCGAAATCATATGATTCGACTTCAAACTCATGTGACTCTTTAGACGAACTTGGCACACTATCGAATGCAGGAAAAGAAATGTTTTTTGGTTTTTGAGAATTTTCTGAAATGGAAATGCTAGATGTTTTTAGCTTTTGAAAATTTTTGATTTTTTTGGTTTTTTGAAACTCACGGGACTTTGAACAAGCGGGCATTGCAGACCATGATTGAACCCAACTTGTCCCAAAGTTCCGATCGCTGCCTAGACAGGCGTTTTTTTTTTTGGAAGCCAGAGCCCTCAGATGGCTCGTTGGCTGATTCCAAAGTTAGGGGAACAGATGACCATTCAGGACCCCACGCTTCCTCCCCTGAAGAGGTGGGGGTTGATGATTTGGGCGAAGAGTCACGGTCTGGCCCAATGACCATGATTTCTTGCTGGTCGGGTTCGAGATCTGAGTCATACTCAGTCCCTCCCGGATCACTTACCTCACACTGCAGCTCGTCTGGTTCCACAGTGAGACACAAGTTTGGAACCTGGACATCAGACCAATCTAGAGCTGGCCACTTCCCTTTCTTAGTCCAATGGATGGGCTGCTTCTGCCCTTGGCTGATGATTGATGATTTTGCAGAGATGGGCGAGTCGTGCCCCTTGCTGATTGATGTCGAGATGGGCAAGAGATGCCCCTGGCTGATTGAAGTGGGCAGGTTGTGCCCCTGGTTGATTGATGCTGAAGTGGGTAGGTTGTGCCCCTGGTTGATTGATGCTGAAGTGGGCAGGTTGTGCCCCTGGTTGATAACAGGTGTCAGAGTAACCTGGTCTTGAAGGTGCTGTATTTGACTTCCTTCTTCGTCTTCATCTTTTTCTTCCTCTTCTGGAGGTTTAGATGGTTCGAGAATCTGATCACATCGAATGGGGGGCCACGTGGCCCAAGTTAGGCTCATCGGGAGGCCTTTGTGTAGTGCAGTCGGTTGATTCCCTCCTGGATCTTTGCAAGGTTCTCCTGGCTTGACGAATTGAATGGGTGAGCGCCGAAATTTCTTCCTTCTTTTGTCCATGAAGGTTGTCCTGTATCCGAGTCCCCATTTGCGTTGATTGTATATCAGCGGTACTTTTCTGGACTTGAAGTGATTCTTCATTCGGTATTTGAGGCTCAGACGCTCTGCCGGTGAAAAGACACGGTCCACCCTTATCGGTTCTGGATTGGCGATAGAGTTCACAGTCTCGAATTCGAAACTATGAAACGGGATGTCTTCTTCAGAGTGCTGGATATCGATGACCGGGATGTCTGGTTCAGTGGCCGCGGCATTGGAAGGAATGATGAGCTCCTTCTCCGCATGGATAGAGATCACTTGATTTCCACAGATGTACTTCATTCGTTGATGCAGGGTTGATGGCACAGCTCCAACCTTGTGCAGCCATGGTCGTCCGAGCAACATGTTGAAAGAGGCTGATATATCCAGGATTTGGAATGTGATGGTAGAGACTTCCGGACCTATCTGTACCTCTATGTCGACCTCCCCTTCCACTGATCGGCGGGTGTTGTCGAATGCTCTGACGAATATGGTGCTGGGTCGGAATGAAGAAGGACTGATTCCCAGACGTTCTGCAGTCTTGAGTGGGCAGACATTTAAGCTTGAGCCATTATCAATAAGGACCAATGGGACGCAGAGGTCTTTGTATCGTAAGGCTATGTTGAGGGATCGCCCATGATCTCGTCCTTCTGGTGGCAACTCATTATCAGTGAAGGTGATGGCACGTGGAGCCAGGAGTTGTCCAATCATCAAAGTTATCATTTCCGGTGCCGTATCGGAGGAGACGTGAGCATCGTTCAAGGTTTTGGCAAACATTTCTCGGTGTATGCGAGATGTGCAGAGTAGCTCCCATACTGAGATTTGAGCAGGGATTGACTTAAGTTGAGTCGCCACATCGTATGCGGCTTCATTTTTGTTGCCGAGACCTGAGAGAGCGCCTTTGGGATCTCCTCTGTTCTGATTATCTCTTCGGATGCAACGCCCATTGGGATTCATGTTCCCCACTTCTGCACATTCTGGATAGTGCCATGGAACCTCTTTGTAGTTTTCCTCCCTTTTGCCTTCTAGGACCACCGGTTCTTGCAATGGTGTTGGTGTAGGTACCAGATCTTCCTCGTATGGAGCTTTTGCCTTGAGAACTACATTGTTGCCTGTGCTGAAGGGGTAGTATCGAGGCTTGTCTTCATAGACCACATAAGGTCGTGGTCCTGGCTTGACTGTTCCTGGAGTAGGAGGCTCCCATGGAATGAATACTGGCCCTCTTGATATGGCAGGAGGTTTCTCTGTTCGTCCCAGCTGTCGTAGTGTGATTGACACGCCTCCGGGATTTGCCCCTTGCAATACGACTGGCTCAACTGGAAGAGCTCCTTCCAAGACAACGGGCTCTTGCTGCTGATGAGTATGGTTTCTCCATTGCTGATTGGACTGTTCTTGAATTGCCCCTTGCAAGATGACAGGCTCGTATGTGGGCTCGATGTATGACTGTGCTCCTTCCAGGATGACTGGTTCCCAGCTTGAATGGTTGTAAGGTGCCCCTTGAACAACTGGTATATCATATGGAGGTGCTCCTTCGAGTATTACTGGCTCGGAGACTGAAGGAAGAAAGGGACTTGCCCCTTGCAAGACTGGAGGAGGATTTGTCGGCTCATAAGTGTAAGCATGAATGGACTGAATAGGGGAGAAGAAGCGATCGATATGGTCCCCTTCTTCTATACTATTGACTGCAGGGCCACGGGACGAACTGGGGTCCGTCTGATGCTGAGGCAGAGGATTCTGAAGGATGTTGGTGGAAGCTGGTGGAGAAGTTCCAGGGACCGAGATGACGATTTTGCGGTCATCGATCAGATCTTGTATGGCATTCTTCAAAGTATAGCATCGATCAGTGGCATGGCCACGCCCTTGATGGTAGGCGCAATACTCATTTTCTCGGTAGTTCGGAGGCAAAGGATGAGGTGGAGGCCGAGGTGTCATCAGAGTGAGTAATTGCTTTTGTACCAGCGTAGTCATGATTTGACTAAGTGGTTGACTGAGTGGAGTGAACTTCCTGAACTCCCTGTAATTCTGCCTGTTCTGGTATGGGTACTGACCGTTTCCTTTGAACTGCTGCTGTTGTCGAGGTGGTTGTGGCTGAGGATTCGGTTGTGGCTGATATCGCTGAGGCTGATGCTGAACTTGATTCTGCTGATACTGTTGACGTCCCTGTGGGGGAGCATGTTGATTCCTTTGAGCAATGGTGTTAATGTTGTTTACCTCTGTCGGGCGAGGAAGAGAACCACTGCGGTTTCCATTCCCGTGCCCTATAGGTCTTCCTTCCACTCTGTTCCTCTTGATTGGAGTGGCTTGATGAGGCCATGGGGAGATTGTCCCGGCACGGATTCCTGCTTCGACTTGCTCTCCAGCACGGATCAATTGTGAGAAATTCGCATATGGATGCGAAATGAGATATCCAGATATGCCTGGATATGTTGAATGGACAATCATGGAGATTTGTTCTTCGTCGTCGATAGGTGTCCGCATTCTGGCTGCCATAGCTCGCCAACGTCCCACATAAGCTGATAGTGTTTCATCACTCCTTTGCCTGAGAGCTGCGAGGTCGGCTCTTCTGGGTGCCATGTTGAGATTGTACGCGAATCTGTCGACGAAAGCCTAGGAAAGCTGTTCCCATGTCTTGATGCGGTGGCAGTCCAATGAAGTGTACCAATCGAGGGCATCGCCCTTCAGAGATTTTTGGAACAAACGAATGAGGGCCCCTTCATTTCCTGAGATTGCACTCAGCTCTCCACAGAAGGCCTTGAGATGTGCTGTGGGACAACCGCTGCCGTCGTATCTTTTGAACTTTGGAACCTCGAAGTTTTGAGGTACCTGAGCATCTGGGAAAGGACACAAGTCTCTGAACTTGGTCGAAGGTAGATCAATTCCTTGTTGTCGCTGAAGCTGATTTTGCAGGATCTGGAACTGCTCCCGCAACTCGTCCAGTCCTGAGTGATCTGTTCGAGCGACTGGTGCCTCTTGGAGTAAGGCACGTTCTTCTTCGGCATAGTGGTCGATGTCTTCGACCCTATGGGCTTGCTGAAAAGCAACCGCGTGTTGCTGAACTTGATTTGATGACTGAACTGGATTCTGATGAAGTTGTGCTTGAAATGATGGTAACTGAACTGGAGATTGTACTGAAGGTTGAACTGGAACTTGTTGAAAATTAACTGGATTTTGCTGAATTGAAGATTGCTGGAAATTAACTGGATTTTGCTGAATTGAAGATTGCTGAAAATTAACTGGAATCCCATCGGCGGGGATGTGCTGGAATTGAAAAGTGCTCCTGTTTGCAGAGGCTGAGATGCTGGGAAGTGACCCCCTTGTTGGGTATTCGCCACTGTCCGCTGATTGATGTGGGCTTGACACTGACCCCCGTTGTGGGCATTCGCCAGTGCTGTCCCTGTTGCTGGAAATTGAATTGAAATCCCATCGGCGGGGATATGCTGAAATTGAAAAGGTGTCCCATCGGCGGGGACATGCTGAGATCTACTGAGATTGTTGTTTGCAAGATTGACTGGAAGCTGACTGGATGTTCCTGCAACGGAAGTGCTCTGAGATGGCCTTGTCGTCGCAGGAAGATGTTGAGAAGGATGCCCCATAGCGAAGGGCTGAGATGGCTGTTGTCGGTAGTCTTGGGTAGACTCCGCTGGTTGTTCTTGATTTGAACTGGAGGCCGGAAGGACCCGGCATGGCTGCTGAGATTGCTGAACTGGGCCAACCTGATTGTTGGCTGCTGCGGTGGTTTGTGCTTGCATGAATTGCAAGAGCATTTCTTGCATTGCTCTCACTCCATGTGCCAATTCTTCTATGATTGGCGTATTGTCAACGGGCTGTTGCGCTGGAGGTTGCGCTTCGGTCATTTCAAGAGCAGGGAAGTGATGAGTTTCTTCTTCGTGGTCGGACATGGCTTGTTGAGCCCGAGTGCGAATTATACTGCGGTAGGGAAGTTGTCTCCGCGTACGTTGAGCCCGAGGAGGCGCAATGGTGAGGACTATACTCTACTCTTTTTGGGTTTTGGGATTTTCTATTTTTTTTCTGGTTTTGGGTTTTCTATTTTTTTTTTGTTTTGGGTTTTGGGTAGAATGCTATGCAGATGAGATTGTATGAGGATTAGTGACTTTCAAGTACGGGAAGGATTCTGTTTTTCAAGTCGGATCACGACTAGTGGGACTAGCTCATCCCCAGTGGAGTCGCCATTCTGTGGACTCTCGCCGATTTTTCCGCGCTCCCACACGACGTCGTTCTCCCTTTCCTTTCGGAAGAAGAAGAAGAAGAAGAGGTGCGTGCGTGCGAAATCGCCGTTTGTGCCACTGGCTTGCCTCGTTCTCGAGGGCTTCGTTCGGTTGTCGTGTTAAGCTGGATATGTTTAAGTGAGTTTATATAAGACCATAGTCCCCACTAGCCAGTTGCTTCGAATCTACAGTCGGCTAGACCCCGTAGAAACGTTAGAGAAGGGAATCCGAAGATTCCTTCCTCTAAAATGACTCCTGTTGATCTGCCGTCAGAGATTCAAGGTAAGGGATCACGGTTACAGGGTGGGAAGAGGTTAAGCACCCCACACACTGCCCGTACCGAAGTATGGTCTCTACTTCACAGAATCGATCAAATACTTGAAAGTCTAGTTTAATCCTCGTATATTCTCATGAATGACATGATGCATGAATGCGGGTCTGAACAGTAAGAGTTTCTGATGGGCAGGTTCCAACAACGGGGCAAGCCCAGAGCGTACGCTCGAACTGACAGGTGCTTAATATAAGACGTATGCAGTGTGCTTGAATAATCAACGTGCTTTATGGTGAAGCATGAATGCAGGTCTGAACAGTAAGAGTTTCTGATGGGCAGGTTCCAACAACGGGCAAGCCCAGAGCATACGCTCGAACTGACAGGTGCTTAATATAAAGACATATGCATGTGTGCTTGAGTAATCAAGGTGCTTGTAGTGAAGCAAAGGGGTTGGAAGAAAAGTAAATGTTGCACTTATGCTAGATGCAAATGAGATGATGCTGGAAAAATGATAGTTGGATGGATGGAGGTGTCGCAAGGGTTGGCTTCGAGTGGCTGGATTAAGACTTAGGTGGCTTGAGAGGCTTGGACCAGTGGTCAGGCTGGGCTGGACCAAGGCTAGACTCTCCTCACTCGGGCTCTCCTTGGTGGAAAATGGGCTAAAGGGAGAAGGGCACTCGAACGGACAGGCTCTCTTTGGACTCGAAGGGATTGTTGAAATGAGAAGGGGAGTGGGGTATTTATAGCAGCAGAGAGGGGCACTCTCGTAATTTTTTCCGGGCGGCCTGCCATGGGCCGCCCGTACGGACGCTCCTCGGTTTCCAGCGAGTACGGTCGCTCCCTCGGGGCTGCTGTTGGACTCGCTGGTCGACTCAGTGAGTTGACTCAGCGGGTCGACTCGGTGTTTTGACTCGACGGGTTGACTCGACGGGTTGACTCAGCGGGTTAACTCAGCGAGTTGACTCAGTGAGTTTGACTTTTTTGGGATTTTTTTACTGGCCTTTTTTATGGGGGGTTTTTTAGGGTGATGTTTAGGACTGGGTTGACTGGGTTCAGGCTTGAACTGGGCTATGGAATGGGGCTTACAAGGGTGAGTTTGGCTGAGTTTGGACTTGGGATTTGGGGGTATGGTCCTCCATTCAACCAGCTATCTCTACCAACAGTGTAGCCGAATGTGGGGTGTCTACACTCAGTAAATTATAATTTCTCACAATTTTATTGCAACCATATGGCCACTTTTACAAAATAATATCTAAAATTTTTAAAATAAAATCATTTTAATTTACATAGCATTCTTCACATTAATAGTGCAGGCAAGAGCTCGGGCCAATTCTTTTCTCTCAGTCTACCTGAGCCATCGGCAGGGCTTGCACAAAATATTAAGGTACTAGGAGCTTGGGTTGTTAGCTGGTGATTCAGGTCATTTGCCCTAGCCCATTGCTAGGCTAGGTAGGGTTCAAACCAAGCCCAACCCACTTACTTAAATGGGCCACATTCTCTAACCCAAGCCCACCCACAACCCTTTCGGCTTGTGCCTAAACCTATACCAAATGCAAGTCATACCAGTTGGCTCATTTGTTTGACTTTGTTGGTGTGCCTCCCATGGAACAGATGGTAAGAAAATTGCCTTTAAACCTGATGTGGCCCAATGAAAACTCCAATGAGTCACCCCCAACCCCAACTCGGGTGAGTCGGCTGAGTTAGCCTTGACGGGGGAGAGTCTCAAGTTGCCTTAGCATGGAACAAGTCAGTCCGAGTCTTTTAACCATATTTCCCACTCTCACTTTCTATCACTAAGGTCGTTGTTTGGTGGGCTCTGATGCGAGAGAGCTTTTGTAATTAGATTTGGCTCTTTTCTTTTGTGGTTTTGCTTTGTCGGCATTTATTATGTGGGTGTTTTTTTCCACAATAGCTCCATCCTATCAAAATCATATTCAAATTATCAAATGACTCACACGGCACTCTCTATCCCTGAGTCAAGTCATTCGAAACGCGTCTTTGATAGAGAAGACTAGGGTTGGAACCTTTAATGCATCACTAAGTCAGTCAAGACTGATAGTCGTCTTTTAACTGATTGTGATGTAAGTTTACATGTGAAGTCCACTTGGAGCGAGCTGTGATCACAGTAGACTTGATCTACTCCAATATCACCCTAATCAGGGGATTGGATGATCCCATTCAATCAAACAAGGACCTGAAAAATGGGAAGTAAGACTCCTATTACTATCCCTTTTGTTTGCCTTTTATTCTACAACTGTTACTACTTAACATTTTTTTATTTTTTTATTATTATAGTTATATTCTATGCTGATTTTTTTCTTATCTTGTGGTGCAAACACTCCTTGACAGTATTTACGGATGTGATAGAAATAGAAAGTTGGGAACATGGCAACGTGAAGTAGTCCCAATCTGATTGGTCCATACGCTTCTTGCATCACACCTTTTTTTGACTTTTGTATTTTGATTTGGCTCTTTTTCTTCTGTGGTTTTGCATTGCCGGCATCTATCTTGTATGGGTGGTTTTTTCCACAACAGCCCCACCCTATCCAAATCATATTCAATATACCAAAAGACTCATACTACACTCTCTATCCCTGAGTCAAGTCATTCGAAAAACGCGTATTTGATGGAGAAGACTAGGGTAGGCACCTTTCATGCATCATTAAGACAGTCAAGACTATGGTAGTCATTTTTTAACTGACTGTGATGTAAGTTTACATGTGAGGCCCACTTAGAGCGAGCTGTGATCATAGTAGACTTGGTCTGCTCCAATATCACCCTAATTGAGGATGATCCCATTCAATTGAACAAGGACCTGCAAAAGGGGCAGTAAGACTACTATTACTATCCATTTTGTATGCCTTTTATTCAATGGCTATTATTGCTTAACATGGTTGCTTTTTTTTTTTTAGTTATATTCAATGCTGATTTTTCCCCCTATCTACTGGTGCAAACACTCCTTGATAGTATTTAGGGGATAGAAATAGGAAGTTGAGAACATGGCAATGTTAGATGGTCCCAATCTGATTGGTGCATACGCTTCTTGCATCATGCCTCTCTTTGGCTTTCATTTTTTGATTTGGCTATTTTCTTTTATGGTTTTGCTTTGCCGGCATCTATCGCGTGTGGGTGTTTTTTTCCACAACAGCCCCACCCTATCAAAATCATATTCAAATTATGAAAAGACTGCAGCACACTCTCTATCACTGAGTAAAGTCATTCCAAACTCTTCTTTAATGAAGAAGAGTAGGGTAGCAACCTTTCATGCTAAGTCAGTCAAGCACGTGATGAATCAGCAAGTGCACAAAACTTCTCCATACGTGCCTATACATGTTGCCACACATGCCAAAGTTTCCTGTTCATTCAAAAATCCTAGCCCTGTAGACTATAGCATGTGGACCTCATTATTTGGATCATACATGCTTAAAAATCACAACTGGGTCGACCTACCCAAGCACGCCCAACTGATCATTGTCTTTGGCGGTAATTGAGACATGGTTCAATTGGAGCTGGGACAAGTTTCGTCTGTGGGTGGAATGAATTTCTTCTTCAGTCGGAATGAATTTCACCCTAATTAAATTTTATTTCCAATCAAAGTAGAAATGAATTTCAGGTTAAAGACATTAACTACTCTTTAGTATATTATAAATTGGATTGGATCAAATACAAGGCTTCTTTTGATAAAATTGAATACAAAGCTTAAATTGATGGGAAAGCAGAATATTAATCCGACGGAGAAAAGAAGGAGAGGGGAAGATGATTCAAAGATTTTGGTGCTTTGGATTGCGAATTGACAAGCCACGCCTCTCAAACATAAGAAGGATTATGAGCTGCCGTCTTTCTCAAGCTCTGTTATAATGCAGGGAAAACTGTCATTTATACAAATCTTGTAATTCTCCAACTAGAACATTTATTAATCTTACCATCTTAACTAATCACATTGATTAGTTGCTAAAGATATTTGATTAGTTACTAAGACAACTAACCCAACACCCTACAACAGAAAATCAATAGAATACAACTGAATTCCTACACAAATCTACAAATAGTAGAAAATAGCCTCAAACAGGTGGTGAACTGGATGCTGCTGGAACGTTGAAATACCATTTCCATCTTTCAGCAACCTCACGCTACAAGCATATGTTGTTGGAATCCTGTTTGAATATGGAAATAGTTCCTGCATTTCAATGCCTGCCTCTAGTGATGGTCCATAAGTGTAGCCCCATGTGGCCTTCTCCCAATGTTCCAGGTATGCCCTAGTCGGAGAGAGCTTGACCTCAAGTTACCACCATCTTTGTGATTTACAGAATCTCCTTGATAAAGCATTAAGGCACTTGACATCGAATACGAGATTCCTCTGTTAAATCTCTGAAATCCATCACTCAATGGGCCAAGATCTGGACATCTACGTACATACATGAACATCAGATATAATAGTAAGTGGAACCAGCTAGATTCAATAGCCGAAATTGCTCAAAGAGATGACATTGAAGATTGGATTTGATAAAAGCCCTTTTTATCAAACGGGTACCACTATATGCACCAGAGTCTAAAAGTTTTTTTTTTTTTTTTGGTTGGTATGATAAATGGTAGTCTTTTAACTGATTGTAATGTAAGTTAACACATGTGAGGCCCACTTGGAATGAGATAGGAGAGTCCGATCGTGGTCTGCCCCAATATCACCCTGATTGGAGGATTTGATGATCCCATTCAATTAAACAAGGACCTACAAAATTGGTAGTATGACTATTTTTACTCTTACTATCCATTTTGCATGCCTTTTATTTCTACTGATGTAATTACTTGACATGGTTATTTTTTAGTTATGTGCATTCTACACTGATTTTTTTCCTATCTAGTGGTTCAAGTACTCAACAGTATTTACGGATGTGATAGAAGTTGCATGTTGAGAACGTGGCATTGAAAGATATATGGTCTCAATCTGATCGGTGCGGATGCTTCTCTTTGGCTTTTGGGTTTTGATTTGGCTCTTTTTATTTTGTGGCTTTTCTTTGCTGGGATTTATTGTGTACCGGTGTTTTTCCACAACTGCCCCACCCTATTAAAATCTAGGGCTTAAGCAAGTGGACAAAACTTCTCATATACTTGTACACCTGCGGTCCCCGTGGGAGAATATATTCCACATTAAAAGGATTTGAACACTTGACCTCTCACTCTAATACCATGTCAAATTACCACTTGCTGTAAAAGATTGAGCCAGTTAGTTGATGGTGCATCAATATATATCAAGGGACTTTAACACATCTAACCTATTCATAAGGTCACAAAGACCTGGATGAAGGGGAAAAACACAAATATCAGCTTGATCCAAAACTTCTGTGGCCTTAAGAAGTTTTCAATGGTAGGAGCACAATCCCCACTGATTTCTATTCTGTGGTCCACTTTTATTTTTTGGGTTAGTACACCCACCCCACTGTTAGTACACCCACCCCCCCTGTTAGTCACACTATAATGTTAGCCACCCCCACTCTGGGAATCGATACCATGACCTCAGTGTTGAAATGAGACTATCTTCACTCGGTCTACCTCTTGAGCTGTGGATCCGGGTGTTGGTGTGGTCCACTTGAGGTTTGGATCTGTTTCATTTTTTGGACCGTGCCCTAAATGATCTTGCAAAATGGTTAGGGTAACACCCACTAAGCTGTTCCTAGGGTAACCCCTAATTCGTGCCCGGATTATCCATTCTAGAATCCAATGATAAGAGGGTTAGTAGTTATGTCTAAGTTCCATTTTGGCTGGATGGCCCATGAGTAGTGGGCCTCATCAATTTATGATTGGACTGTCCATGTTTCTATAGGGCTAGTCATGAGCCGAGTCAGCTCGAGAAACTTGATCGACTCGACTCGAAAAAATCTCGCCTCGGCTCGCCTCAACTCAGTAGAACAAGTCAAGCCAAGCTTCATTTAGGAGCTCGAGTCAAGTTCAACCACTAGGTCACTCGACTCGACTCGACTTGATTTAAGCTTGACTCAGCTCGACCTCGACTCAACTCGTTTCATATAGATATTTGTTATAAAAAAAAAAAAATCATAATCTTCTTATTTCTTGGTTCTCTCTCCCCCTCCCCCACACACACATTGGGGACTAAGCTTAGGACATATAAAACTCTCACACATTGGGGGGTTTCTTAATCCTACTATTTTGTTCAGGTAAGAACATGCCTTGTTGAGCATATCTGATGGATTGAGTAATTTCAAGTACAAAACATGGTGAGCACACAAGTGGTTGTGTGTTTTACACGCTACACAAAACAGGTGCTACGGTGAGACCACACACCATACACATATACAAAACAAGGGCTATGGTAAGACCAAACACCATATGCAGCTATTGATTGCAATTTTACGAGGGAGGTGGTGCATCTGATCCATGAATCAGCTAGGCCTCATCATGAAGATGGTCCACACAATAATCAGGGCAGTCCATTCATGTGGTGAGCTATGCATGTACTGTGTTAATCTATGGTTAAGAAAATATTACTAGTGGTCTGCATTTAATGCGTGTGTGACCTGGCCAAAGAAAAAAGCCGATCAAAGCTATGTCATTTAAATGGTGGGGTCCCACCTTAGAAATACACTTAATATTCTCCCCTAATATATGTGTGACTTCTTGAACTTAATGTTGTTGACTTTTAATTTGTATTTTGTAGCAAAAATTATAATAAATTGAGGTGGGATCAAGCCTCGACTCGACTCGACTCGAGGTAAGCTCGCCTCGACTCGATCCACTAGCTCGCCTCAAAAGTTTTAGCAAACCAGGCAAGCTTCAATGGTAAGCTCGATGGTGAGCTCGAGCTTGAACTCGAGTAGAGCACAGACAAGTCAAGCCAAGCTTGGGCCACCTCGACTCGGCTCGGCTCGATATACAGCCCTATGTTTCTATACCCAAGTGATAAAACATATTGTAAGATTTTGAAAGCTCCGTAAGTAATTTTTTTTTTTTTTTTTTTTTGGTGATTCTATTGAGAGAATAAAATCATTATATATATATATATATATATATATATATATATATATATATATATATATAGATTCAAAATTAATTAATTTTATTAATTTACAGTAAATATCTTTTAAATTTTTTATTTTTGGTGTGATTTTAACAATAGTATTCTGAAATAAAAAAAATAAAAAATAAAAACTCAAAATCTGAAAATTCCTGCACTAAGAAATTGCCGAGATGAGATTAGTCACCATGATCTGGACAACAGGTGTGCATCTTCAATAGGATATAAAAGAATGAATAGATTAATGATGATGAAAATTACGCTAACAAGTCTAATCATAACAAGAAAACAGGAGTACATATATGTAAGATGAAGATATATCTTTTTCCACTGTTATTATTATTATGGAAGGAAGATAAATGGGAGTTCCTATTAAGATAAATGCCCTAGAGCTCTCAGAGCGCTATAAGCTATAGTGTTCCTAGTTGCATTAGGACATATAGACGGCCCAATCCATCAATTTGGACTGTTCATCAGGTCTAACATGCATTTCCCATCCATGGTTTGGAAAAATGATGGGTGTAGAAAATAATTCTGATTTGAGGATGGATTAGATCATAGATCAGTGTGAATTTTTTCGTGGAAGCCCAGGAAATGTGTTCTGAGTTAATGGAGAGTTGAGATTGAACAATTGGAGCTTCCAGGTGAAGCTATGCAACTAGGAGCACTACAACTTTTTTAGTGCTCTGAGAACAGTTGACCACTTCTCTTTCATTAAAATACCTTCAGTGCGCTGATGAAGAGGATAGAAACATGTAGTCTCATTGGTTTAGATCTTGTCTTTGAATCTGCACACCACTCCTTTGGCTTCATCAATCACAGCCACTGCATCCGGCCATGTCCCACTTCAGAGTAACATGATCATCATATCTATAGCTATTAGGGCTGAAAGTTGGGCGGGTTCAACCCGACCGACCCATGACCGACCGACATTGGGTTGGGCTTAGGCATGAAATATCGAATCCCGATCTCGAGCTTGGGCTATGCAAACACCAACCCGATAAAGCTTGGGTCGGGTGACCAAAGACCTCAACCCAAGCCCGATCTATATACAAGTTACTTATAATTTTATTATATTTAAGTAAATTTATTAGTTTATATTACTTTAGTAAACTTATAACGTTTGAAATTTAATATGCTTTGAGTATTAAAGGCGTAGTTATCTTATATTTTAGCTAATTTGTTTAGAAAAAAGTACAGTTCTTTATAATAAATAATTACATACATAATTAATAAAACCATAGGTACGGAAAATAAGAAGTGTATTGAAACATAATAAGCTAATGTAATAACCAAGATATTAGCATTTATCAACCCGACTAAGTGCGCTTGGGTTGAGAATTCCCAAACCGAGGTTGGGTTGGGTTGGGTTGGGTTGGGTTAGGGTTGAGCACCAACCCGCCCGACTTCAAGCCCTAACAGCTATATGGAGCTTCAACGGTCTCTGTTGACTGGCAAGACCACTGGGGCAACTTTCCCACCTCAGTAACAGAATAATCAAGGAAAACATCATTTTATGACTATGCCCTAAAATAGTGAGGCAAAATGAATGGACGGTGCGGATGAAACATTATATCGATGCTATATTCTGCACTAGGCAATCCAGATCCACGCTAAACAGGAGCGGATTAGCTGCGCCCCATCCTAACCCAAGACGGTGCAGCCCTTACCGTGGGGCTTGATGTATGTATTTCATAACCATGTCGTACTATCTTTTTCCAGAGATTATTTTAGACCATGAGCCAAAAATGAAGAAGACCCAAATCTGAGGCGGACCACCAGTGCTTATTGAACGCCCTACCATTAAAATCTTCCTAAGGCCCACTGTAATTCTTTGGTAATGTTTATTTGCCATCCAACCTGTCATTCAGGTCACATAAACTTGGATGAAGGAAATGAACAAATATCAGCTTCATCCAACACCTTTGTGGCCCATTAATGGTCAATCACCACTGGTTTGGTCCACCTGAGAATTAGATCTGCTTCATTTTAGGGCTCATGTGCAAAAATGATCTGGAAAAACGGATATACAGAGTGGATATAGCTGTACGGGCCGGACCATCTTGGGTGAGGGCCGGATCGCACCTAATCCCCTCTCCTGGAAAAAAGAAGATTTCG
This sequence comes from Liriodendron chinense, assembly GCA_003013855.2. Taxonomy (NCBI): domain Eukaryota; kingdom Viridiplantae; phylum Streptophyta; class Magnoliopsida; order Magnoliales; family Magnoliaceae; genus Liriodendron; species Liriodendron chinense. The sequence continues at coordinate 2,189,206 of ML058479.1, forward strand.
TTTGACGGAGAAACAACTGGTCAAATGGTTTTTACTTCCCTCTCCCTAAATTGGGTTGGTAGTAATAATACCTTATTACGAGGGAATTAGGGCTGTAAATGGGCCGGCCTTGGGCTACAAAAAATTGCAATTTTGAATATGCTCGAACTGTCCGGCCAGGCCCAAACAGTCCAAAATCCGGGTTGGAGGACAACCCCAGGCTCAGCCCGTTGACAGCCTAGAGGAAATGCCTCTAGATTACTATGTCAAATAGTCGTGATTCCATCGGGCTCGGCTCGGCCTCAGGAATCAACATTTTGGGCCGAGCTCAGGCTGATCAATTTTAGCCCCTCACGGGCTCTAGCCACTTCCATTGAACAGTACAGCCTGGGCTTGGACTGAACTTCACCTGACCATAACCTGCATTGACACTTCTACATATAATAGCAAACATTCTAAAGAACATAGCATTTGTTGATTTTGCAGCATGGGTTTTTGTCAGGGGTAGTTCTTGACAGCATTTAGTTGAGCAGTTGAGGTACAAGGATTCCCTGATGAAACTAATTTCAATGGCTCCAACTAAATAACCTTCTGTCCATGAACAAAGGCAGGAAATGGCTTGGGCGGACTTGCTCTTCTTCCAGGCTACAATGACGGCTGTCAATGGTCTGGGCTTGGGCTCAACAAATGATAAATTTTGAACAGGCCAAGCAAATGATGCATTTCAGACAAGCCCAGCCCGTACAGTTCAAAATCTGGGTTAGATAGCCCTAGTCAGTGTGAAAAATATAACCTCTCGTGATATTACCGCTGAAAATCCATTAAATGATATTATCAAGGGAATATCTAGATTTTGAAAATATCAGTAAATTATAATTTCTCACTATTTTATTGCAAACATATAGCTGATTTTTACAAAACGAATATCTAAAAAAATTTAAATAAAATCATTTTTACCCAAGCACATTTGCTCGGCAATGCCTTCCAACATAACATACGCATTCACGCCTTGTGTGGATATTTTCCACCTAAAACTCTCATAGTAAAGGCGGTTTTTTTTTTTTTTTTTTTTCCCTCTTTTGAGCTATGATGACGTGCTGGGGTACCAATCAACACTGCAAATTTATGTGGGGCCCACTTATGATCACAGCAGATTATGTGGGCCCAAGAAGGTTTTGATGGTGCATGCCCTAATCTCAATTGTTTCTTGTGATGTCAACTTAAGTTTTGAATCTGCTTGATTTTTGGCCTCGCATCCACAACTGAGCTAGCGCAATGGATGGACGGAATGGATGTCACACAGACAAAGCAGTTGGCCTCACAGAGCTTTTTCTCACACATGCCTACCTGTAATTAGTGTAGAAAACTAGTGTCATGTTGCCACCCTCATTTTCTATCCCATCAACAGGTCGCTGTAGAGTAGGTCAGATGAAATGTACTACTTCCACACGGAGTTGAGCAAATTTGTTTGATTGTCATTCCCTTCAAAGAGAACATTCGCACTCATACTCACAACTTGGGTGGATATTTTCCACATCTATCTCTCTCACAACTTTTTTTCCACCTCTCTCTTTCTCACTACTTTTTTTCCACCTCTCTTTCTCACAACTTGGGTGGATATTTTCCACATCTATCTCTCTCACAACTTTTTTTCCACCTCTCTCTTTCTCACAACTTGGGTGGATATTTTCCACATCTATCTCTCTCACAACTTTTTTTCCACCTCTCTCTTTCTCACAACTTTTTTTCCACCTCTCTTTCTCACAACTTGGGTGGATATTTTCCACATCTATCTCTCTCACAACTTTTTTTCCACCTCTCTCTTTCTGACAACTTGGGTGGATATTTTCCACATCTATCTCTCTCACAACTTTTTTTCCACCTCTCTTTTTCTCACAACTTGGGTGGAATTTCCAAGTATGGTCCCATGCATGTACTGGACTGTGGTGTAAATTTATATGTGGGGTCCATTTGGGTGGACTTACAATCACGATAATCCCCATTATTTTTCGTGATGTCAACTTAAGTTTTGAATCTTCTTGACTTTTGGCCTCACATCCACAACTGAGCTAGCACAATGGATGGACGGAATGGATGTCGCACAGACAAAGCGGTTGGCCTCACAGACCTTTTTCTCACACACGCTACCATTAATAGGTAGTGTAGAAAACTAGTGCCACATTGCTACCTTCATTTTCTATCCCATCGTCAGGTTATTGTAGAGTGGGTCAGATGAGATGTACTTTTTCCACATGAAGATGAAAAAATTTGTTTGATTGGCCTATTATTGCCTTCCAAGAGAACATTCATACCATACTCACAACTTGGGTAGATATTTTCCACCTCTATCTCTTTCTTACAATTTGGGTGGATATTTTCCACCTTATGTCTTTCCAAGTATGATCCCGTGCTTGTATTGGACTATGGTGTAAATTTATATGTGAGGCCATTTGGGTGCACTTACGATCACGATAATCCCCATTGTTTCTTGTGATGTCAACTTTAACTTTTGAATCCGCTTGATTCTTTGCCTTACATCCACAATTGAGCTAGTGCAGCGGGCGGACAGAATGGATGTCACACAGACAAAGAGGTTGGCCTCGTAGAGCTTTTTCTCACACACGCTACCTGTAATTAGTGTAGAAAACTAGTGTCACATTGCCACCCTCATTTTCTATCCCATCATCGGGTCGTTGTAGAGTGAGGGGTTCGGATGAAATGTACTATTTCCCTACGGAGTTGAGCAAATTTGTTTGATTTGTCATTCCCTTCCAAGAGAACATTCGCACTCAATACTCACAACTTCGGTGGATATTTTCCACCTCTATCTCTTTCTCACAACTTTGGGTGGATATTTTCCACCTCTCTCTCTTTCCAAGTATGATCCCGTGCTTGTATTAGACTGTGGTGTAAATTTATATATGGTGTCCATTCGGGTGCACTTAGGATCACAATGGACTGTTGTATAGGAGGGTTCCACTAAGGAATGCACATGGCTCATTACTATCAGTACCCTAGGACCTTTTGCTTATAAATGCACATTAAATGCATTTTAACTATTGATTTTTCTTTTAAAATCATGCTAGATAGACATCAACGGCTAAAACTGTTGACCCATTGGGCCTGTTGGATTTTTAATTAGAAACGCAATGGAATGCGTGGTTTTAAAAATTTTAATATATTAATGCAATGACATCACCCTAAGCTTTTTTTTTTTTTTTTTTTACTTATATATGCACATTAAATGCATTTTAACTATTGATTTTTCTTTTAAAATCATGCTAGATAGACGTTCAACGGCCAAAAATTTTTGACCCATTGGGTCAGTTGGATTTTTAATTAGAAAGGCATGGTAATTATGTTTTTTCAAAATTTTTATATATTAATCCAATCACCTCCCATTGCAGTTTAGATTCTAAAAGTATATAAATTAAGGTAATTTTTACCTAATTTTGTATGGAACGCACTAATTTGTTGTTACAGTAAAAAGAGGGATTTAGAAAACTACAGCTAAGAAATACGATCTTTCAGAAAGGAACTAAATAGAGTACACGTTTTCCAATCTCCTTACATCTTGAGTTTTTTTAGCTTATTTTTATTCCTTTCTTCTTGACACAACGATATTAAATTTAGTTCTCATGTATTCGGTTCTTTTAATTTTCTTTATCTATCCAACCCCTGAGTGAGTGGGTTCCTCAATCCCTTAGTGAGTGGATTGTTCTCTCTTTAGTGTAATGAGAGTTACTTCTACTGTACGAGAGTGTTTATATTTCGAACATCTTTTATTGAGTTGAGTACTTTTCACTTGATATATATATTCTCCTTTTAAACTCATACATTATCATGAAGAACTACATAGTAGAAGAAACACATGGTACCCGCGACGTAGTTAGAAGAGAGGTATTTTTCTTAAACAGGAGCTCAAGCTGAACCATTTAAAAAAGGTATAAGAAATCTGTTCTAGGGTACTAAGGAGAAGTAACTAGGTTCATAGAAGTTTAACTTCGAACAAAAAGGTGGTTTGCTCTATTAATCATATCCGTAGAACAGTATATGAGTGTTTGGTAGTCATCTTACAATGATCCTGTTCCTTTGTAGCGTGAAACTATTGGCTAACACCACAACCGGTGAGTTGTGAACGAACCTCAAAGAGTAATAGATGAAACTAAAGAATTCTAATCTGTTGTATAAGATTTCTTTGATGTAACAGTTGATACTTATTTATCAAAAATTCCAACTGTATATCGAAGAGAAGTACGATTTGTGAATTGGTTACCAGTAACTCATGAACTCCTTACCAGTCTTGAAACGTTTTTTGTTTCGAGAGAGGAAATAAGCCATATCAGTAACGTAGTTTGTAAAGTACTCGTAGAAACAGTATTCAACCTAATAGTAATAATTTAAGGTATACCAGAAGCACGTGAGGTGAAAGTTAACCAAGCTAGTAAAGAAGTTTGTGAAGTCTCCGTAGAAGCAGTATTTAGCCGAGTAATAGTATTTTAAGTTACACCGGAAGTAAGTGAGGTGTAAGTAAACTAAGCCAGTAAAGTAATTTGTGAAATATCCGTAGAACCAGTATTTAGCCGAGTAGTGATAGTTTAAGGTATACCAGAAACAATGGAAGTTAGACAAGTTAGTAAAGTAGTTTGTGTAGTATCTGTAGAATTAGTATTTAACCTTATGAATCCCTCCGAACATGTCTGTTTTGGAGGAGGTAGTACACAACATCTAACAACAACCGTACGGAGTTAAGAAGTTAAATAAGCGCCTCCACCTGTAGAACTTAATTTCAGTAAGTAAATTGGTTTAAAAGCGAAGGAGAACGGTATCTTTTAATTCGGGCTAGATTCTTGGCTTGAACGAGACTATGATGAATTACATCTTGAATTTCTTTACATGATTTTTATTCCTTTCTTCTGTTTGTGCTATATTTGATCAGGTACATAAGCCTCAAGAACTAAGAAGAAATAGTTAGCTTGGGACTCACTCACCCAGAGTGGGAATCACTCACACTCATGGCGCATAACAAGGCTCTCCAAATAAAAGCTTGTAGAAATAACTCTAGAATACCCCTCTCATGAGACTACTACATATAAGAAGAAACTTAAGTATGATATAGTACTTCTTGGTGTACCATGGTCTGCATCATAAAGAGATGTCATCTACACCTTTGGTAGGCCGAGGAACACATTAGTACTTCTCCTACAGTTGGAACCAACATGCCCATACATGTGGAAGATGGAAAAGAAAATGATCTGATTCTCTCTACAATGGTGCGATTCTTTTCTCTCCCCTAGTAATGCCCAAAGGAGACATGTCAAGAGCTCTCTAGTTCTACTTTACTCTTTGAAAAATGATCTATATTTATAAGGAGAAGTTAAGGTTTCAAGGGTACACACAGTATGGTACTTTACCCACCTATGAAGTTTTTTTGTTTCCTACTATGAGAGAAGTTTGATAAATTACCTCACACACACACACACACACACACACACACACACACACACACACACTCTTATGATCCAATCATTCCACTGTCATGGCCATTCACTAAAGATTTATACAGTATGTTGATCAAATAGTAACCATCAAATTTAGACATCAAATCATCATCAAGTATGATAAAAATAATGTTAATGGCTAAAAAAAGGCTTCAACGGTTGAAAACTTGTTTAAAACCTCGTACATACTTGCTCCAATGATAAAACAACATAATGAGTCCTTTTTACTAATCAAATGTAACTATAAACATGTCCTTAGGTAAACTTAATGGAGTCCATATTAGCCTGTGCAAGAACTAATAGACCCTAATGGATATACCTACTTATAGCCACTTTTAATGACTTTTAGGCAGCCTCAGAAAAAGTGCTAAGCCCGTCTAATTAAGATCATGACCCTTACACATCCTTAGGTGTAAGGATTAATAATCTTTCATGCAATATCATGCCTTGATCACATTGATCCTAGTGCTGGCTAATGAACACCCAAACTTGTGACTTGAACTCAATCCACTAATGAAAGTGTCTAAATGTCCAAAATTGAATCTTGTATCCATGGCACGTTCACACTTTCATATAGGGTAAGGGCAAAGGTACAACCAACACCAAGTTGGCTCTCGATAGAGGAGACCATCCATCCCGACACAAGTTGATCCCCTCAGATAGGATAATCGTACATCTCATCATATGATGTCAGATGTGTCCCAAATACCTTAGATGGTCGTGACTCAAAAACCAGATCATTGATATCATGGTTCAAAAACCAAAAAACTCAACTCAATAACGAGCTGGATCAGGTCAACCTAAAGACTCAATCAAGTCTTCCATTAACATGATTCAATATTTTAACAATAAAATTTAAAATATCTAGGTAGGTGAAAAATATTAAATCTTTTAGGAAGTTGTAAATTATTAAAATATCTAAAAGTACACAAAATTGCACCCATAGATGCCCTGGTACCTAGGATGATCTTCTTTCACTGAGGTCACTTATTGGAATCTTGTCTATCATATTTTTAAGGGCTTGAACTTTACCTGGCATAGTCATAGGACGGAATTTATTTCTGGCCTAATAAAGAAATAGGCCCGAATGTGTTCTGGACATGGCCCAATGCCACCCTCACCTTCTATCACTCAGCTAGGACATTGTTATATGGGCTCTGCCGAAAATCAAGCTCATTTGTTTGACTTGGTTAGCGGTGCCTCCTATGGAACAGATGGTAAGCAAATTGCTATTAACCCAATATGGCCCAATGAAAACTCAAATGAGTCACCGCCCACCCCAACTCGGGTGAGTTGGCCAATTTAGCCTTGACGGGGGAGAGTCTAAAGTTGCCTTAGGATGGAACAAGTCAATCCGAGTCTTTTAACCATATTTCCCACTCTCACTTTCTATCACTAATTAAGGTCATTGTTTGGTGGGCTCTGATGTGAGAGACTTGTATCACGGAGTCCTCATCTAGCTTTCCAATGACTTCCAACGGAAAATGACATCCCTTAATTGGCAGTAGTTATTCCCTATTTGCAAGTAAGCGCTACTTTTCCTTTTTGCAAGTATGATCTGGTAATCTTTTAACTGATTGTGATGTAAGTTTACATGTAAGGGCCTCTCTTTGACTTTTGTATTTTGATTTGGCTCTTTTCTTTTGTAGTTTTTCTTTGCCGGCATCTATCCTACGTGGGTGTTTTTTCCCACAATAGCCCCACCCTATCAAAATCATATTCAAATTATCAAAAGACTTAACAACACACTCTCGATTCCTGAGTCAAGTCGATCGAAACGCGTCTGTGATGGAGAAGAGTAGGGTAGGAACCTTTCATGCATCACGAAGTCAGTCAAGACAATGATAGTCGTCTTTTCATTGATTGTGATGTAAGTTTACATGCGAGGCCCACTTGGAGAGAGCTGTGATCACAATAGACTTGGTCTACTCCAATATCACCCTAATTAGGGGATTGGATGATTCCATTCAATCAAATAAGGACCTACAAAATGGGCAGTGAGACTACTATTACTATCCATTTTGTATGCCTTTTATTCTAGACTGTAATTACTTAACATGGTTATTTTTCTTAGTCATATTCTATGCTGATTTTTTTTCCTATCTAGTGGTGCAAACACTTCTCGACAGCATTTACGGATGTGATAGAAATAGCAAGTTGAGAACATGGCAACATCAGATGGTCTCAATTTGATTGGTGCAGATGCTTCTTGCATGCTTCTCTTTAGCTTTTGTATTTTGATTTGGCTCTTCTTCTTTTTTTCTTTTTTTCTTTTTTTTTCTTTTTGTGGTTTTTCTTTTCTAGCATCTATCTTGTGTTGGTGTTTTTTTCCACAACAGCCCCACCCTATCAAAATCATATTCAAATTATGAAAAGACTTGCAACACACTCTCTATCCCCGAGTCAAGTCATTCCAAACTCATCTTTAATTGAGAAGAGTAGGGTAGCAACCTTTCATGCTTCACTAAGTCAGTCAAGACTATGATAGTCATCATGTGAGGCCCACTCGGAGCTAGCTGTGATCATAGTAGACTTGGTCTGCTCCAATATCACCCTAATCGGGGGATTGGATGATCCCATTCAATCAAACAAGGACCTGAAAAATGGGCAGTAAGACTACTATTACTATCCATTTTGTATGCCTTTTATTCTACTACCGTAATTACTTAACAAGGTTATTTTTTTTAGTTATGTTCTATGCTGATTTTTTCCTATCTAGCGGTGCAAACACTCCTAGACAGTATTTACAGATGTGATAGAAATAGCAAGTTGAGAACATGGCAACGTCAGATGGTCCCAATCTGATTGGTGCATAGGCTTCTTGCATAACGCCTTTCTTTGAGTTTTGTATTTTGATTTGGCTCTTTTCTCTTGTGGTTTTGCTTTGCCGGCATCTATCTTGTGTGGGTATTTTTTTTCCACAGCAGCCCACCCTCTCAAAATCATATTCAAATTATCAAAAGACTCACACCACACTCTCTATCCCTGAGTCAAGTCATTCCAAACTTGTCTTTAATGGAGAAGAGTAGGGTAGGAACCTTTCTTGCATCACTCAGTCAGTCAAGCATGTGATGAATCAGCAAGTGCACAAAACTTCTCCATAGGTGCCTATACATGTTGCCACACATGCCAAAGTTTCCATGTTCATTTGAAAATCCTAACCCTGTAGACTATAGCATATGGATCTCATTATTTGGATCATACATGCTTAAATCAATGGGAAACCGCACCTCTCATTATTTAGATTTCATTATTTGGATCATACTGTTGGAGGCGTCAGCAAACCCCCTGATATACATTGTTCAGTCGTTCCCTAACAGCTCGAGCTTTTAGCGCAACCGGTCGGTAACATGGTATCAGAGCAGGACGTCCGGTGTTCAAGTCCCGGGGTATGCAAAATTTGGTATTATAGGGCATCCAGCCCAGAGTATCACGTGAGGGGCCAGTATACCGCCTGCACGTGAGGGGAGGTGTTGGAGGCATCAACAATCACGTGAGGGGCGGTCATTTATACCATTCGTGGAATTCTCTAACTAATCCATCCACTAATCTTGACTTCTTAACTAATCACATTGATTAATTGCTAAAGATATTTAATTAGTTACCAAGACAACTAACCCAACGCCCTACAACAGAAAATTAATAGAATACAACTGAATTCCTGCACAAATCAACAAGAAAATAGTCTGAAACAGGTGGTGAATTGGATGCTGCTAGAATGTTGAAATACTATTTCCATCTTTCGGCAACGTCATGCTTCAAGCATATGTTGTTGGAATGCTGTTGAAATATGTAAATAGTTCCTCTGCATTTCAATCATGGACTCCCATATGCACACTGTGTCTGTCTCTAGTGATGGCCCATAACTGTAGCCCCATTTCCAGGCATGCCCTATTCGGAGAGAGCTCGACCTCAAACTACCACCATCTTTGTCATTTGCAGAATCTCCATGAAAAAGCATTAAGTGCTTGACATCGAATAGATCAAGAGTGCAGGCTCGACAATAGTTGATGATAGGCATTGTCGTTAATCTCCTCAATGTATCAGCACTTTTGGTCCTCTTGCCGTGCATCTCTTTAGAGTTTATTCAATGTGTCTAGATATGACTCAAAACTGCAGGAGATAGACGTTTTCTTTTGGTTTGCTGGTTAGTTTCCAGATGTAGGCCCATGGGGCCCATAGCAAAAGGGCACCACTGTCCCGTGGAATCAAATACGAGATTCCTCTGTTAAATCTCTGAAATCCGTCACTCAGTGGGCCAAGATCGGGACATCTACATACATGAACATGAGATATAATAGTAGGTGGAACCAGCTAGATTCAATAGCCAAAATTGATCGAAGAGATGGCATTGAAGATTGGATTTGATAAAAGCCCTTTTTTTCTGGTAAAGGATGAAAATCGAGGCGGCCCCGAATCAGCTTTTCAGAAGGAGAGCAGACCTTCCAAGGGAGATCCGTGGCGTGATAGCTTTGGATTGCATGGGTTTGGGGTTGGTTAGGAAGAGAGCTGGCCCCTCTTAATCTCGGTTGGACTTTTCGTCGATTCTTGGTCTCGTTTGAGATCCTTTTCCAGGGGCGGCTGGGTAGTGGCTGTTTTGCTTGTTGGTTAATTGTTGATCTTGTATAGCACACATAGTGTGCCCATATGATAGGCAGTCTACTTTTTATCGAGCAGCAAAATTACAGGTAGTGTGCTCCGTCCATTCTGGGCGTTAGGCCAGGCCAGGTACAGCCCAAGTCTAGCCTAGGTAGTCTATTTATATAGCTATGGGTACAACTTTCATGACCATGTATAGTACGTATAAAATGTACTGGTTGAGAAGAAGACATACGCATTCATCTTAACCAGTGCGTGCCTGTACATTACCAAGCTATACAGATTATACATAATCATACAGCTGCACCCACAGTTGTATTCCAAGCTGTACATACACACTGAATATTGCTTTGGTCTATATACATAAGAAAACAACAGAGTGAGAAAGTATCAATGAAATTATCCAAAGGTAAGAGCAATCTAATCATTATAGATGCGAAGTAAACGAAAGATATACATAACATAGATACAAGGAGTTCAATTTACGTAGACATTTTTTTGAAATCCAAACAAGTCACATTGTGCTTATTCTAATGGGTTCCAATTTAATGGAAAAGAGAGATCAAATTGGAGACCATTACAAACATATAATATAGCAAACATTCTTAATGACATAAATTTGGAGGTTGATGTCAAGAAATATCCTCTTCTTTCCCTTCTTCAAGTTCTGCTATGGTTGTTAAATTTGCAACATGGATTGTCTCAGGGGTAGTTGTGTCAACATTTGGTGGAGCAGAGGAGGCAAAAGGATTTGGTGGCATCATTAAGCTTTCCATGCTTCCTTCTAGCATTTGGACCACACTTTTCATAGCAGGGCGATCAACCGGGTACCACTGGATGCACCAAAGTGCCACAGTAGTTAGTTTCTTTGCTATATTTGCATCTTCAACTGCAACGATGTTGAGTCCCAGCTCTTCCCCTCTATGTAGACGATCATAAATCCATTCAGGAAAGTACACTTGACTGGCGTTTTCCACTGTGACATCAATGTTCTTCCTTCCTCCAATCATTTCTAGCAACAACATTCCAAAACTGTAGACATCCGACTTGTAGGAAACATTCCCAAAGTTCCTAGAGAACACTTCAGGTGCAATGTAACCCATGGTTCCTCTGGTAGCAGTCATTGACACAATGCTTTGTCCCTTGGAGCATAACTTTGCTAGCCCGAAATCGGATATCTTGGGATTAAAGTAATGGTCTAGCAAGATATTGTGAGGCTTGATATCAAAATGAAGGATGCGTTGGTCACATCCTTGGTGAAGATACTCTATCCCTCTAGCAATGCCAATGGCAATATCTTGAAGCTTCTCCCAACTTAACAAAGGGTTTTTGGCGTCTGCTGAGAAAATGAATTTTTCTAATGATTCGTTTGGCATGAATTCATAGATGAGGGCACGCTTCAAGTTGTCAGTGCAGAAGCCCAGAAGACGAACCACATTGATGTGGTGAATCCTACCAATGGTACCCACCTCATTAATGAAGTCTTCTCCATCACCCCCTGACTTTTGTAGGATCTTCACAGCAACCGGATTTCCGTTGGCAAGCGTTCCTTTGTAAACGCTTCCAAAACCTCCTTGACCTAATTTGTCTTTGAATTGATCGGTCATCCTTTTCAGATCAGCATAAGAGTATCTTGTGGGCTTCATAGATTTATAATCCTCCAAAAATTTTTCAACCTTGAGTTGGTTCTCTCTATCTTTCTCCCTTTCTAACTTCCAAGAGTGGAAGAGCTTCAAGCTAATTACTGATGCTACTAAGAAAACAAAGGAGCCTAGGCTCACACCTGCACACAAAAACATGGAAATTACTCTCTAAAACATGTGGAACTGCATTGATAAGTGACATGCATGTAACAAGTGAACAATTGATAGAGTGGGCCAGATTGAGGACAGGCCATGCTTCAAAAATCACACCAAATGGACAATGTCAGGGTCCTCTGAACTCCCTTTTACTATCTGATCTATTGCAGCCTTGTACAAGAACTTCGATTGGGTAGTTACACCATCCAATCAATGTGTTTCTGAACATTTTAGTAAGTCATTGATCTGATAATTATGTGGTTGTGATTTTTTCATGGTGACCCACCACGAATGGGCTGGACCAAATGGGTGGTCTAGATGGTGATTAATTTCACAATTAAATCTTAAGTACATCACACACATCTGACCTTTTTTTAGTGGCCCATAAAGTGTAGAATGGACCAAATGGACTGTCGAGATCTTTTGGTTGGACTGTCCACTTTCCCCTACCCAACTGGGAACATTACAATGTACAGTGCCCGGGGAGCGTTTGATCACTTCTCAGTGCCAAGAAATGAATTTGCATAGGTAGATGGAAAGGGTCCAAACAATCAGCCACCATGCAAAAATCTCAGCTATCAGATAGTTCTACTGTAAAGTCCTTTGGTATTGGACAACAATCCCATTTCTGAATGTTATAAAGCTTGGGAGGGAGTGATCATTGATCACACAAAGCCCAGGTGCAAAGTTCGATCAAGAGCCTGAAAGATGGACATTTGGACCAAATTCGGCCTAAGCAAACATTTCACAGTTCTTGATCAATAGCAAAGATCATCAGATCGGGGCAGGCCATGAGTCACGGGTCAGGTACAGATCAAAACTCTTGTCCTGTTTACAAAATGGATCGGGCTTGGGCTAGCTCCAACCCGACCAATTGCAAATCCTATTCCCAATATTACCAATCTGTATTATTTTAATATCAAAAGTAGAATAGTTTATAAACCAAAAATGGTGTAAATATTAATGCACTAAATATGTCCACTCCTTCAGCCTATATGCACTGTAGGTTCTTGTTCATAAGAACAAAAGGAGGCAGAGATTTACCTATAATTACTTGCTTTTTCCGTGAACCTGCAAAAATGACCGCACGAAGTTAGCTCCATTGCAGTTGTGCATTCCATTGGTGCACAGGTGTCTGGCATAAACCCCAGACCAGATGGTAGAGCCATCTCTACAGTGCACGGTGCAGTGGGATGTGCAAATTGGGTCTGCCCATATGTAAGGCCCTTGTATGGATGGTCTACAATCCTATCCATGTTCTGTGGCCATTAGCCATTAGAGTGGCAACGGAAAACAAAAACAGTTAGCTGTCAAATTAAAAGTGGGATAAACAGTAATCAATAAGTTTGTTTAGTGGTTTTACTTTTAGAACTTAAGCCATCCACCCATCTTCATGCAAGTATATGGAAAGACCTGAAACTCAGCCACAAGTCCTGCAGACGAATTTGCTTCTGCTCTACCACATCATCTCCCTTGTTTATATTGTTTGCTGAGCTACGAGCTACACTAGGGATCTCGCACAATCAGTGCCGCTTGGGTGGAACTTTCATGGGATTCCGCCCCATACCTCGTGTTCACCTTGAAACCCAAAAATCATGACCATCTAGAACCTTGGTAGGCCACACTCAAGGAAAAACTTGGGATGGAATGGCCATCATTAGTTTTGCGTAGGGCCACTCTGGTGTTTATCTGCTATCCAATCCGTTCATCTGATGTGCCTCATCTGGTTGAAAGAATTACCCAAACATCACTGTATTTTAAAACTCAGGTGGTCCAAACTAACTGAGTTTAGAGTTTTTTATGTATAATTTTATGCAGAGGCACACCTGAAGTGGCAGTCTGATTTTTGGTATCAAGGCTAAACAAGAGTGATGCAGCCTGAAGAATTGGACCCACTGGAGAAAGGGCCTTGACCAACTAGCTACCTTGCACCTTCTACTTAGTAAAGTGGGTGGCCGTATTAACTGTATTAACTGTCTAATAGTGGGTTTAGTTTATGCATAAAGTTGATGTTTAAGGTCATCCAATTGATTTGATCCTGGGGCTATGGCCAATTATTGGATGGTTCGGATCAATTTTCCATGACGACAAACTACATGGTTATCTACAAAGTTCATCTAGTAGTCCTACATTGCAAACATCCCGTTGATTAGACTCTCCTTGTCAATGCATTGTTTGAGATCTGCACAGTTCTTTCTAACCTTCCTCCTTCATATAGACTTTCGGGATTTCTTTGATATTTGTTGATATCGCCATGCACACTGCCATTTCAAAATCCTGCTAAGGTGACCCTAGCCATGTGAAAAAAAGTCGCTGGTCTCTCATAACCATCCCTTTCCCGAGACATCTATTGGACTGTTATGATCACCAGATCAGTCCCGAGAAACAATTTAAGCCAGAGAGCTTGCCTTCTTGTATTCTCAATTCTGGAATCCACTCCTCAGAGGATTAGTAGTTTGGGCTAAGTTCTATTTTGGCTAGATGGCTCATGATGAGTGGGCCTCATCAATTTATGATTGGACTGTCCATGTTTCTGTACCCAAGTGACAGAACATATTGTTAGATTTTGAAAATCCCCACACCCCCCAACACACATACAAAAAAAAAAAAGACAATATCATCATGTTAGTATAGTGATTCTATTGAAAGAATATCATTATTTTAATAAAAAAAATCATTCTCTACATATATATTCTAAATTAATAAATTTTATTAATTTACAGTAAATATCTTTTTAAATTTTTTTATTTTTGGTGAGATTTTCTCAATAATATACCTAAAAAAACTCGAAATCTGAAACTATGATCTGGACAACAGGTGTGCATCTTCAATAGGATATAAAAGAATGAATAGATTTTTTATGATGAGAATTTTACTGACAAGTCTAATCATAACAAGAAAACAGGGGCACATATAATATGAATATTTATATTTTTCTATTTTTGTTATTATTATGGAAGGAAGAGAAATGGGAGTTTTTTTTTTAAAAGAGAAATGCTCCAGAGCTCTCAGAACAGTATAAGCTATAGTGTTCCTAGTTGCGTTAGGACATATAGACGTCTCAAACCATCGATTTGGACTGTTCATCAGGTCTAACACACTTTTCCCACCCCTTGGTTTAGAATAATGACGGGTATAGAAAATAATGCCAATTGGAGGATGGATTAGATCATACGAACAGAGTGAATTTTTCATGGAAGCCCAGGAAATGTGTTCTGAAGCTAATGGAGAGTTGAGATTGAAGAATTGTAGCTTCCAGGTGAAGCTATATGCAACTAGGAGCACTACAACTTTTAGTGCTATGAGAACAGAGTGGAGCACTTCTCTTTCATCATTAAATTAAAATACCTTCATTGCATAGATAGATACATGAAGTCTCATTGGAGTGAGTCTTGTTTTTGAATCCGCAAATCCCTCCTTTGGCTTCATCACAGCCACTGCATACGGGGATCTCCCACACCAGATCAACAAGAGGGTCATTATATACAGACCGGCTATTATATACATACGACGATGGAAGTTCAATAAAGATCCCCGTGGTCTGGCAAGACGGGTGTAAACTTCCCACCCTATCATCAGAATATGCAAGGAAAACATCATGCTCCAAGTCGCTCATGCAAGCAATTTTTTTGAAAGAGTCGAAAATAGCACCAGCGGAACAGTTGACGAATGTAAAGTTATATATTTTGTTTCTTCCGTGAGAGGGAGGGTAGTAGAAAGGAGAATATGAGAGATTAAGATGGAAGAGTTGTCTCTGAATGCAACCGTTGGAGCCGATGATGCCTAGTCTCTTAGAGGCGTAGTCGATGCTTACAACTTCAACTTCTTGTGTAGATGGAAGGTGTAAGACAGTCTTCTCGTCCTTGCACGACAGATCAAAGCCAGTGGACAATGGGGCTTCTACTTTTCGGAAGGGGAATCGGATTTCAGGGCCGTGCGGTGAGCAACTGGTAGTTGGGCAGTCGTAATTTGGTGAAAGTTTATCGGACTTGAAGGATGCAATGGTTAAGAAGCGGAAGGCAGAGAGGAAGAAGAAGAGCTTCAACCAACCCATTTGGAGTGATTTTTAGAGAGCGATGATGAAGCTTCGTAGCCAACAGAGGATCCGGATTCTCTAATTAAAGATGCTACGGAAGGAAGCGGATTGCGAACTGAGTAAACTATGTGGGGTCACCCATGGATATATGTGTCTTATCCACGCCATACATCCGTTTGTACGAATGATACAAAAATCGAATCATATCCAAATCTTTAAGTGGACCACACCACAGGAAAAACAGTGAGAAGACCGTTGAAACCTTCCTAGAGCCAACGGTGATGTTTATTTGTCATCCAACCTGTTCATAAGGGCACACAGACATTGATGATGGGAAAACATAAACGTCAGCTTGATCCAAAACTTCTGTGGCCCAAGAGGCGTAAGTTTTCGATTGTAGGCGTTCAATTCACACGGTTTCCTGTGGTGTGTTCCACTTGAGGTTTGGATAATGCACTAAAATGAACTGGTAAAATGATTGGCTGGCGTGGTTAAAGGACATAAATCCAATTGAGACACTGGAAGATACGTATTCATAAATTTTTATTTTTCTATTTTTATTCTTGTAAGAAAGGTGGGAGCTCAGTAGCTCACCACTCACCACCGGAAATCCTAATTAAAAATCCACCCAAAATTCACGTTGCGGCACTTACCGTGGGGCCCACCTTGATGTATGTACATTTACACGTTCCATCTGTTTTGTTGGATATTTTATGGCATGAGCCCAAACCAAAGCAGATCTAAATCTTAGGTGGACCATACCATAAGGAAACAGCGGAGATTCACCATTAAAAACTCCCCGTGGGCCATAAGATTTTGGATCTAGCTAATATTTGTTTTTTCCATTGAGAGCAGATTAGGTGAGACCTAAGCCTCACCCAAGACGCTGCAGCCCTTACCATGGGGCCCACCTTGATATATGTATTATGTATCTATGCTGTGCATCCATTTTTCCATATCATTTTAGGGCATTGTTCCAAAAATGAAGCAGATCCAATTATCAGGTGGACCATATCATAAGAAACAGTGGTGATCATTGATTGTCCTAGCATTAAAAACTTATCAGGGAGCACCTTAATGTTTAGGTAGTGTCTATTTACCATCCAATCTCTTGATAAGTTTACACAGGCGTGGATGAAGGGAAAAAACAAATATCAACTTGTTCCAAAACTTTTATGGGCAATCGACACTGTTTCCTTTAGTCTGGTCCACTGATAATTGGATCCGTTTTATTTTACGGATAATGTCTTAAAGGGCCCGTTTGGATTGTAAGTTACTTAAGATAAGCTACTTATCACATAAGTTACATATCTTGGTTGGGTTCGAGCCTTTACCTCCATGGAAGACTCTGAGGAGCTTCAACAAGAGGTTTAGGTATCGAAACCCATATGGTGAAACTCCCACTGCTAACCGCACTAGTGGGTGCGACATATGACTGACCGGGTGGGTGTGTACACCAATTAACTGGGTGGGTGCGTTGCATGACTAACCAAAAAAAAAAAAAAAAAGTTACATATCTTGGTTTTTTACTTATTAAGCAGATAAGGATGTTTGGTACACAACATACTTACCAGCCAATAAGTAAATAAGTATGTACAGTAATAACACATTGATAAGTAACCTTTCAAAAGAAATTTTCAAATCAACGTATAATAAGCAACATATTGACATGAAAAGAAAAAGCTAAGCAGTTGAGAAGGTTTTCCTAACAGAATGTGCTTTTCTAATACCATGTGCGTGCAATAAAGCTCATGTACATGCCATGCATGTGCTATCATAGCACGATTGGTCCGAGATACATTCCATCCATCAGAACAGGACCACTATATGGATGCCCTGGCATAAGAATTAGGTTGATCCACTGGTCAGGTGGGGCCATAGTCTGCAAAACAAATGTACAGCTCTGGAAGACTTGGCTGAAGTTTTCTAACCCATTCACTTGTTTCCAATAGTCGGTCCACATGGTGAGTGGACTAGAACCATTTTTTGGGGAAAGATGTAGAAGATCAGATCAACTTGATTGGTGGATTGATCTTGCACCAATTACTGTAGGGCCCATCTTTGATGTGGGTCGTCCACTATGTGAGCCCCACCTTTGATGGGACAATCCAGGATGTGGGGCCTCCTTTGATATGGACGGTATGAGAGAGCAATAATTGAGTAAAGCATGAGAGAGAACTTTGATATGTAGCGTGCCTTGAGAGAGGTAAGTAGAAAAGCCAAATTGGAGGGAGGTTAATTAACATTGGAGGGTGACTAATAGTGTGGGGTGTGTACTAACGCCCCCCCCCCCCCCCCCCCCCCCCCAAAAAAAAAAAAAGTGGTGACATGAGAGATAAGTAGAAAAGTCAAAAGTCAAAAGGCTAAAAAAAAAAAATACTTACTAAGATAAGTAATTTTTAAAAGATAAATTACTTTTCAATTATACTTACCGAACCAACTTAAGTGCCAAAAGTAACTTAATGTCTTAAGTTCAGCCGAAAAGTAGCTGATTTGGTAGTATCCAAATGGGCCCAAAATGTTATGGAAAAATGGACAGACAGTGTGATTACATAATACATACATCAAGGTGAGTCCCACTGTAACCCCACGGTAAGGCTAGGGTCTCACCTAATCCCGCTCTCCCTTTTGTGGGTGGGACCCTAACTGTGGGGGCCACTGTGATGTATGTCCCTTACATCTACGCCATCCAATTGTTTTGACAGCTCATTTTAAGGCATGATCCAAAAAATGAAGCAGATCCATATCTCAATTGGATCATATATACCACAGGTAACCCTCCCATGTTAATTAACCACCCTCCAATAGGACTTTCAAGCGGCAGGTTCGATCAATCAAGTAAAATCCTGAATTTCACAGTTTTGTCTCTGAACTGTTTTGGTCATGTTTGGTCGATTGAACATAGAGGCCCAATCAATCAGAAAAATCTTTGTTCTCTAGATAATTTTGGGCCTCTTCGATCGTCCAAACATATGGTTGTCGATTGATCGAGCTCATCAATCACTGGTGCACACGAGTCTGTGTAATTATGCAGTTTTTTTTTCCCTCTAACTCCAATCGGTGGTGTAATATAGGACTAGGGCGCCTAATACGGAGGATAAAACCTAATAGACAGGGTGGATTGATGTACATATAAAACATGGCGGGCTCCACAAACTTTGATGTTTTTCCGTGCGTAAAATAGGTATTGTAGAGGATTTTAGTCCCTTTGGTCACCACGGAGATAAGAGAGTCAAAGTAGGCTTTTCTCACAAGTGCAGCTATATATATACCTTGGGCGCATAATCTGTTGAAAGATTTAACTCTGGAAATCATACCTTTTTGTTTTCCGTTCTTGTTTTCTGTTTTTGCATTTTTGGAGTAACAAAATGAGAGGGAGAATCTTATCTACAGGGTTGCTAGCGTTTCTTTTAGCAGCCATGTTCACAGCTTGCAAAGCCAAGAAAGACAAAGATTGCTACTCTTCATGTGGTAACATTTCCAACATCAGCTTCCCGTTCAGCTTGAAAGGCGACCCTCCCAACTGCGGCTACCGTCGATACCAGCTTTCTTGCGAAAGCAATCGAACCGTATTGTATCTCGATTCTATTAATTCATCCGGATTGTTTCCCGATTCTATGAAATTCTGGGTTGAGGCGATTGAGTACGAGAATCATAGAATCCGAGTCGTTGATCCCGGTCTACAAAGCGATGACTGCTCCTCTCTCCCTCGCAACTCCATGAATGCGTTGTATTATGGGTCATACTGGGGTGGGAACAATAACAATACCATATTTGTGAATTGTTCGGCTCAGATGGGCAAATATTGGGATTCATACATAGCTACCACGAGTTGCTCCAATTTCACCTCTGGGTCATATATCTATGTTGTTGGGCGTCCGATGAATTTGTCTGAGCTCCATCCATCTTGCAAAGTTGTCGCCAATACCCTTGCAAAGTTGGCCCCAGAGTCTAATTATACAGATATTCATGATAGTTTGATCAAGGGTTTTGAACTATTTTGGATTATTCCTCTTACAGATGGTTGCAAAAACGTCTACCAATCCTGGAAATGTAAGTTCTTAATACTTGGCATGTGTATAGAAGAAGGAAGAGAATGAATAGTCGGCTGATTTATTAAGGGGATGCGGATTTGGTACTCCCTAGCTGGGAACGGACCACTGTGATGTATGGTTTTTATCCACACCGTCCATCCATTTTTCCATATCATTTTAGGGTAGAGTCCCAAAAATTAGACAGTTCCAAGGCTCAAGTGAAGGACACCACAGGAAGAAGTGGTGATAATGACACCCACTGTTAAGACCTTCCTACGACCCACCATGATGGTTAATTGTAATCCAGCCTGTTCATGAGGTCACATAGACCTTGATGAAGGGGGGGAAAAAAACTTCTATAGCCCCCAATTGGTTTTTAATCCTCATTGTGTGCTCCGATTGAGCCTTTGAACTGTCTCCTGTTTTTTTGGACTCAGAGCCCTGTCCGCTCCTAGCTAGGGACGGTCCACTTCCGATTTAAAGGTTGGCGTCCAACTCCCAACTGTTCCCAAGCAGAGATTTAAAGAGAATTTAGGGGATGCCTTCCTAAATGTTTTACACGTCCACCTTAATAGTTATGTGATATCCACTCCAACTATTAAATATGTAATCTTGTGTTAGCCTTAGGGCCAAAAAAATAGACCGGCGTGTGATTCAAGTGGGCTACGCCAAAGAAAACAATTGAGAAAGACAACCATCTGCTGCCATAGTTAATGAAATCCACTTCACCCATTAGATGCTACACCAAAATTTAGGCTTGGGGCCTAAACATCAGACTTATTCATGATTTAGGTGGCCAATACCAAGGGAAACAGTTTGAAGGGTGAGGGTTGCCCTTTAAACTGTTTCCAATCGTGTGGTCCGCTTGAATCTTGGATGGGGATGATTTTTGAGACCTGATCCTAATATAGTGTGCATCACTTGATTGCCGGGTGGATTAAACTTAAACATCATGGTGGGGCCCACCTGAGCAACTGACCCTTTGCTCGGACACTCACCAGGCAGGGGAAGGTACTCCATTGATAATTAGCTTATTGAAAAAGCGTTCTAAAAAAAGATACCAGATTCTTTTTTAATTCCCTTTTTTAAATGACAAAACTGAGTTGTGGTTCATCACCATTCACCAACGTGGATGAGCGCTTCATGTGAATGAGACACATCCAATCCATTAGGTGGGCCCACGTATCAAGCCAACTCAAAACTCAGATGGGCTACACCAGGGAACAATTGAGATGGGAAATCTCATCTTAAAATCATCTAAATTGTGTGTCGGGTACACCTTAGGTGTGCACCATCCAATCCACTCATCTAATATGACACGCTGGGATGAATGGATTCGCCAAAAATCAAGACATGCAAATATTTATGTAGGCCACACCACACCACGTGAATTTAGAGTTCTTAGGCATGATTTTACACCGTTCCCTATGGTGTGGCTCACCTACATCTTGGATTTGTCATATTTCTAATACCCTTGGTGAAAATGTAGTGGGCCACCTGATCGACAAGGGTGGATCTGATGCATATTCTCCAACGCATGTTTAGGCAACTGGTTAAAACAACCAAACTCTACAGAGCCACCATGTTTAATTTATATGTGAATCCACTCTGAACATGAGATGAAAATCATTATTTTAATCACACCATATTTTGTATGTAAATTCATTCTGACCGTAAGATGAAAACCATGATTTTAACCGTATATACAAAAGACTAGCCCAATAAAAGTTTGATGGGCCATTCTAAAAGCAACACTGCAAAACTCCACCTAAAGCCTCGGACTTCACTAAGGGCCCGTTTGGATTATAAGTTACTTAAGATAAGCTACTTATCAGATAAGTAACTTATCTTGATTTCTACTTAGTTAGCAAATAAGTTTGTTTGGTAAACAACATGCTTATCAACCAAATAGTAGAAAAGCATGTTTGTTTCCAACATCATTCCTCAAGTCTGTTTGGTCCCAGCACATCCACTATCCATCATTTGGGGCCAACCTTTGGTGTGGATTGTTCATCGTGTGGACCCCACCTTTGATGTGGACAGTACATCATGTGGGGCGTACCTTGGATGTGGGCCATTTGCGTTGTTCTTTATATAGGGCCCACATTTGATGTTGGTCATCCATCAAGTGGGCCCACCATCAATATCCACTACCCATCATGTGGAGCCACCTTTAATGTGGATCATCCCAAATGTGGGGCCCACCTCTATTGTGGGCCATCCATCATGCAGCGTCCATCTTGGATATAGGCCACTCATCATTAGGGCTAACCAATGGTGGGCATCAACGACCACTGTTTCCTGAGGTACGGTCTATTTAAGATTGGATTCTGTTTCATTTTGGGGATAGACCAACAAGGGTGGATGGTGTGGATTTCATGTGCACAGCATGTGGCCCCACTACCCAGTGGGCCACTCAAAACTAGTTGGAAAAACAGATGAATGGCATGAGTAAAGCACATCATGCTGGGCCCAGGGAGTTTTCAACGATGTCATTATTATCACAGTTGCTTCTTGATGTGGGGTTCATCTGAGGTTTAGATCTGCCTCACATGCTAACCCCACTCACATCCAAACTAGATGGACGGCGTGGATCAAATACATCGCATTGGCCCAAGCAAGCTGGATGGTCAATGTGGGCTGGGCAGTTGCCACTAAAATCAGCACTTTTATAGTTATAGATGAGCACCTCTTGTTTTAGTCGGTGGTGAAAAAGTAGAAAAACAAAATAAAAATGCTGAAATACTTAACTCATTTTCAACAAATAAGTAATGATAATTATTTATTAACCAAACTAACTTATCTCAAATAAGTTACTTAAATGCTACCATCACCAAAAAAAGCAACTTATTTGGTGGTATCCAAACGGCCGTAAGTGTGGCCTGCTTAATATTGAATCAGGCTGATTTTTGTCTTTTCGAATCATCCTTATGAGTTGTACTTGATTAATGGGTTTTATGAAAGATACATGATGGCCCAACACACAAATTATCCATGACTGCCATCTCATCCCCATTATTCATTATAGCGTGGCCCACCTGAGTCAGTGTACCTTCGGTTTTCCTGTGTTGTTGATCTTGCCAATCGGTCTTGGCATTAATTATTTGAAATTCATTTACAGATAATGATAGCCACAATCCTTCCTTTAGGTTTAGCTTCTTATGGCGATGTTACGTGCTCAACTGTTAGGCATAAAGGTGGGCAACGATCCGATCTGAGTCGAACATGGACTAGATCAGATCGTATGGAGTGGGTGTGTTCGAACAAACATTCAAACAGGGTGGCTCTGTTATATAGAACTTCGTTTGGTCTGGCCCAGCCATGTTTGACATATGGATTTCGAACAACTTTTACGAGTTCGAACAATTTCGCTTTTTTTACTTGAAAATATTTTTTCCACTATGAATAATGAATACCGATTTGTTCACAAATGAAAAATCACAACGTTTAAAGTTTTTAACTAATTAAATAAAAAAAACCATAACAAAGATAGTTAACATCCTTGCTGTTTCTTGTGGTGTGGTCCACTCAAGCCTTGGATCCACTTCATTTTTTGGATAATGCCATAAATGATCTTTAATAAATGGATGGATAGCTTGGATAAGCAAATATATCACTGTGGGCCCCACAGAGCACTAACAGGACCGTCCGTCTCTAGATAGGTCCTGGTGGGGATGGACTGGTAATACCCAATCTGCGTACGTGAGTTGGCTGGTGACGTGAACACCAGCCAGCAAGCTGGTGTCAAAGTTCTGTGGGTCCCACCATAATGTATTTGTCTTATCCACTCCGTCCATCCATTTGTACAACTCATTTTGAGGCATTAAACAAAAAATGAGGGAGATACAAGCTCAAGTAGACCACACCACAAAAAACAGTGAGGAGAATGATGTCCACCATGGGAACCTTCCTAGGGCCCACAGTCATGTTTATTTGTCACCCAACCTTGTGTGTGTGTGTGTGTGTGTGTGTGTGTGTGTTTGTGTGTGTGTGTGTGTGTGTGTGTAACTGAGTCGAGCAAACGAGTCAAGTCGAGTCAATCAATATTCGATTCAAGTTCGAGTCAAGTCGAACAAGGTTGTGATTGAAACCGACTCGATTTTTTTTTCGAACAGACCACGTGTGTTCAAACAAAGTTCAAACACAAAGACTTTCTGTTCGAATAGAGATTTACCGAGTCAATCCGAATGATCAAACTTAGTTCGTGTCCAGCTCTAGTTAGGCAAAACTAAGTCTATATCAAATATGTCTCATTTTCTTTACGATTAACAAAGCTAACAAAACTCTTGAAAATTCTCAATTAGTATCGATACTTTTCCCCACATTCTCCACATCTACCAAATCTATTCTAAATTCATCCCTATCTGATCTAAATATAAACTTTTTAATCTTTTTTAAACTCCCTCACAAGAATCTTCCAAATTTTAATACCAACCTCAATCCAAGTGCCAAGAAGGGAAAAATAATAGAACACCAAACATTCAAGAAATGGATGTCCTGAATCTTATCGATTCATCATTTAATTCCATTTGAGTTTCTCATCATTTAGTTTTTGTTTTTGTTTAAAGTGTGCATCAAATCCTGCTTTAAAGCTTCATAGAATTTTCATAGATTTTGGGTTCTCTGTAAATTAATGTACTCAAACTCTATTTATCAATTTTGGAATTTGGGTCTTGCAGAAATTCAAATGGGTGTAGTTTCTTCTTTAATCCCATTTTTCATCTTTTGTTTCACCCTCGAAGAAGAGAGATACTTGACCAGTGTTATTTTTGAGAGAGATCCATCCACCGTCTGCCCCAGGAATTGTGTGGTTTAAACTCAAAACCGTGCTCTCCCCATGCGTGGCCCGGGCATTGCCTGGGTTCGCTGGCTGCATAAACAAATAAAATGCTGCCTTGTTCGCAGTCATTGCACTGGTCAATTGCTTTTTTACTGCAGTTAATTTTGTTGTTTACTGCCTTTAACTTGAAGGGATCTATTATTTTCACATCCTCATGTGATTACTTGTTGGAAAATGCAGGCTTTTTTTATACCGTAAGCTTGTATGGCTCTTACATATATTCCTATGTGCTTGGTAAATCCTTGACCCCTTTCTCTAAAGACGTTTTCATGGGAAGTTTTGAGTCCTTTTCATCCATATTTAAGCCAGGAGTTATGTGACACATCCATTGAGTATTTTGTATCCTAATGAAAACCTTGCATGTGCACTCAAATCCCAAAATGTGGGCTTTACTAACTGAATGATCCTTGGTTGCCCAATCAACGAAATTTGTGTGTTGAATTTGGACAGCTGGCTGTCTGCGCTTGCATTTGACGGGCAATTGATGGTTCCGTTCACTCAAGATTTCTAATTTTTGGGTAACACCCCATCCGCTGTAGGGCCCACATTTTGGATAGGTTGGATTGAGTTAAGTTTATGCTCGGGTTTGTTTTATTCATGCAATCCACCGACCATCATAGAATACTGCTAACACCATCTAAATATTGCAAGTACTGTAACAAAACTGGAATACTTACAAACCTAATACAATTTCCATGTTTTTTCTCGATGCCGAGTAGTTTACTTGATAGGGAGAACACTCATTGGAATGGTGTGCCTTATCTCCTTACTGGTATATAAATTACGAAGGAGACATATATGGATGGACACTATAGTAGAAGAGTTCTTAAGCAAGTACAGATGCCAAACGCCAGCAAGGTACTCTTATTGGGATATTCGAAGGATGACCAAGCGTTTTAAAGAGAAATTAGGCCAAGGAGGTTTTGGCTCTGTTTACAAAGGAAAGCTCAAAAATGGCCGACCTGTTGCCATAAAGATGTTATCTGGTAAATCAAAAGGCAATGGGCAAGACTTCATCAACGAGGTTGCTACAATCGGAAGGATTCATCATGTGAATGTGGTCCGACTCATTGGATTTTGTGCAGAGGGATCAAAAAGGGCTCTTATCTATGAATTCATGCCTAATGGCTCTCTAGAAAAATACATATATTCCCATGAAGGTAAGAGCAGCCCTTTGAGTTGGGAGAAGACATACCAGATTGCATTGGGGATAGCACGTGGGATCGAATATCTTCATCAAGGTTGTGACATGAAGATTCTACATTTTGACATCAAACCTCACAACATTCTCCTCGATGACAAGTTCAACCCAAAAGTTTCCGACTTTGGGCTTTCAAAGTTCCACCCAACAGATGAAAGCCATTTATCAGTCACAGCTGTAGGAGGATCTCTAGGATATATGGCCCCTGAGCTATTTAATAGAAGAGAAGATATCAGGCATTTACATGTCACATACAAGGCTGATGTTTACAGTTTCGGAATGCTTTTGATGGAAATGGCAGGTAGAAGAAAGAATATCAATGCATTTGCGAAGAATGAAAGCCAAATTTACTTGCCGTTGTGGATATATGACCAGCTTGATCAAGGTGGGGACATGGGAATGGAGGATGCTGCTGAAGATGAAAAGGTAGTCGCAAAGAAGATGACTATAGTTGCACTGTGGTGTATACAGATGATACCCACAAAACGTCCTTCCATGAGCAAAGTTATAGAGATGCTAGAAGGGGGAGTGGAACTTCTGCAAATGCCAGACAAGCCTTTTTATTCTTCCCCAAAAAGGATTCCTGATGAAGATCATGCAACTGATACAAATCCCACAGAATCATCGAGTATTCAGGAACTGGAATCGCTCTCAGGTAATTATGAGGAATCAAGTCTCTTAGATGTGATTATAGATTAAGTTATGATACTTATCAAAACAATGAAAGTTTGAGATATTTGGTAGAATCTTAGAATCCCTATCAGACAAGAAACTATTCAAGTATGGATAATCATGTGTGTTGGTTTTAATCTAGGTTACCACCCTACATATGTAATGTTTCTGTAATAATATTACTTCCAAGCTATGCAATGAATATGTAGTATATAATGATGCAGTATCAACACACTCCATATTAGGACTGCATAACTCACAAGATTCCACGTTAATTAGTGAATCCATGAAAAAAGATAAAGAAAATTTAAAGGTCCTGTTTTCCTATACCGACTCGATGGCTCATGTTCTAACTGAAGGCATGGCCCTTGATAGAGTGGAATGGAAGAGAAGGTATTTATGTAGCTGACCCAATTAATTGAGATGAAAGCTTATATTATTAATTATTTCCTAGTAATTGTAGGATGGTTAGGATGATCTATTCCAAGTGATTGTCAAGCAACACATGCAATCAAAAGTTGGACAGCCCATATTGATTATTAGAACCATTTTCCCACAATAAATATGATTATCCATTTTCCTAACAATTGACCAAATGGTGAGGGTGATCCAATCAAAGGAATCAAGGCACATCCAATCAAAAGTGTGGCCTACATGATAGACTGTCCAAATTCATGATTAGGCCATTTTTATATAATGAATTTAAGCAGGCACACAGGTGGTTCCCTGTGGCGCCCACCATGGTGTATTTTCCTCCATCGGTTTCACCAGCTCATTTTAGGGCATGGGCCCAAAAATGCAAAGTTCAAATCTCAGGTGGACCACACCACGGGAAAGAGTGGTGATTGACCTTTAAAAACTTTTTGTGGGCCACAAAAGTTTTGGATCAAGCTGATCATTGCGCGATCCCTTCATCCAGGTCTATGCGACACTATCAACAGGTTGGATGGAAAATAAACATTTTAGTGGCCCCCAATAGGTTTTTAATGGTGGGCATTCAATCATCATTGTTTCCTGTTCTGTGGTCCACTTGAGATTTGGATCTGCTGCATTTTTTGGATCATGCCCTAAAATGAGATGGAAAACAGATGGATGGCAGCGATATAAGGTAAATTCAATGAGGTGGGTTCCACTGTCAGGGATCCACTGAAGCCCCAATTTAAAACGGGGGCGGATTACGTTAGGCAGGGGTAACAGCTAAGTGGAAGAGGCCCTGATCAACACAGGACCCAGCTCGATGTATGTGCTGTATATCGATGCCGTCCATCCGTTTCGCCAGATCATTTTAAGAAAATTACCCAAAATGAGGCAGATTCAAATCTCAGGTGGACCACACAATGGGATTGAATTCTCACCATTAAAAGCTTCTTGGGGGCCATAAAGTTGCTATTTGTACTTTCCCTTCATCCAGGTCTGTGTCACCTCATCAACGGGCTTGATGACATATAAACATTACAGTGGGCCCCAGAAAGTTTTCAATGGTGGGTGGTCAATCACCACTGCTTTCCTGTGATGGGTCCACCTGAGATTTGGATCTGCCTCATTTGACCATGCACTAAAATGAGCTGGAAAAACGGATGGCCCCACAGTTAGTGCCTCACCCACTAAGCTGTTACCCCTCCCTCACCTAATCCGCTCCCATTTAAACCGTACATTTCCAGGCCATTGGCCAGATTATTAGTGGCCTAATCAAAGTGATTCTTGCCAGGGAATAGAATTCCAAGTGTGAGAGTCCAGACCAGTGATTATACCCTTTTCTTTACAATCCATATTTTTATAGGAAAATGGTATAATCATCAATCTAAATAGCCCATCAAGTGGGCCCACTTTTGATACCGGAGTTCCTCAAGAATCGCTTAATCAGACCATCCTTACCATCCAACCAATTGCTAGGAAAAGAGATGGTTCATATATATTGTAGGAAAATGGCTCTAACCATCAATTTGGACTGTCCATCATGTCGCCCCACTTTTGATTGCATGTGATCCTCAAGATACATTTTGATTGGACCATCATAGCCATCTAATCAATTGTTATAGAGAATGGTTTAGATTTTTAGGAAAATGAGTCAAATCATCAATCTAAATCTTCCATCATGTGGACCGCACTTTTGATTACATGTCCTTCTTAAGAATTGCTTTGATCAGACCATTTTAACCATCCCATCAATCGCTAGTAAATGGATGATCTATATTGATTGCACAAGAAAGGATGCAATCATCAACCTGGACCTTCCATCTCATGCCCCACTTCTAGTTCCATGCGTATCCACAGAATTCCTTTGATTGGATCATCCTAACCATCTAATTGATTGCATGGAAAATGAATGATTCATATTATTTTAGGACAGTGGATATTGTCATAGATGTGGGCAACGCCTTTCGATTACTTGTCTTCCTCAAGAATCTCTTTGATACGATTTGATTGCTTGGAAACTGGACGGCAAAATGATTATAGAAAAATTCATCTAATCATCAATCTAGACCATTTACCATGTGCAACTGTTCAAATCACATTGATTGCTTCATCCGAAGCATCTACTCAATTGATAAGAAAATGGACAGTCATACTTGATCGTAGGAAATTAATGTAATCATCATTCTGCCCCATTCATCATCTAGACCATTTAATCATTTGATCAACTGCTAAAAAAATTGGATCGTCCATATTGATAGTAGAAAATGTATTGGATCTCAAAACTCCGAGGCCCACTTTTAATTTTATGTTTTCTAGGAATCCTTGGATCAAACATCCTTAGCATTTGATCAATTGCCATGAAATGGATGTCTTATATTCTTCGTTGGAGAAAGGTCTAATATAGACCATTTATCATGTTGGTCCCACCCTGGGATCACATGATTCACTGGTCAAGATGACTAGAGATGCTAACATTGAATTTGATTGGAGATGGTAAAATTGATTCACCGGTCAAGTTGACAACAGCAAAAAAATTCTTAAGCTATCTTTTAAATCATCTTATTTCACCAATCAGACATGGAAATAAAATATTACAATTACAGAGAACATCTAAATGCAACCATACCGAGAAAGCAGCCGTCAAGTCATGGTTGTGATATTTTGATTGAATAGATTGATAACTGAAAGTTTATTTTTGGAGCATCTTATTTTGGAATGATGACATGCCATCTATGGTCCCATGCTTTGGATGATTCAATATGACTAAATTTTATTCCACAGGATGGGTGCAGATCAGGTTAGGTTGAGTAGCTTTCTAGCGGACCCATATCCAATGACTTTAGTAATTCTCATCAATTCACTAATTGCCAGAGTTGGGCCCAATGACTCGTCAAGTCAACCAAATGCATTTACACCACTAGACTGGAGGTACAAAATTTAAGGCCCACTAGACGCGTTTATAAGGATGGGTGACTAAAATGATGTCTCTGGCACAAGGTTATTACTGTAACTTGGTATTTCATATTTGTCTGTAGTTATTCTTACAGTCTTAACAAAGTAAGATAGCTTGTTTTTTTGGCCGGCCAACAGGGACCCAAGACTATCCAGCGTGTGGAGCATCTTATTTTGGAATGATGACATGCCATCTATGGGTCCCATGCTTTGGATGATTCAATATGACTAAATTTATTCCACAGGATGCGTGCAGATCAGGTTAGGCTGAGTACCTTTTTAGAGGACCCATATCCAACCACTTAAATATTTCTCATCAATTCATTAATTGTCAGAGTTGGGCCCAATGACACGTCAAGTCAACCAAACGCGTTTACACCACTAGACTGGAGGTACAAACTTTAAGGCCCACTAGCTAGACGCGTTTATAAGGACGGTTCCAGTACAAACTTTAAGGCCCACTAGCTAGACGCGTTTACAAGGACGGGTGATTAAAATGATTTCTCTGGCATAAGGTGATTACTGTGACCTGTATTTCATGTTTGTCTGCAGTTATTCTTGCAGTCTTAACCAAGTAAAATGGCTTGTTTCTCTTTACTATGGTTGGAGATGATGTATGGCTTGTGTCTTCAAGCCGTTGTAACATTGTGCCCCTGACACATCCAGTTTGGTGCATTGACGGTCTACTTGCATTACATACACATGCATCATATTTGTCAATGTTTCACATGCGCTATCGTGTGCTCCAGTCCATATTCAAGTGACCACGTATGCCACATGTACCAACGTGTACATATCACCAATCCATCTTCAAGTCACCCATGTATGGCACTTGTGCCAGTGCATATGTGCCACACGCCATGCACCATCCTTCTTCAAGCACCCTCTTCAATTAGTTTACTGCCACTCGTGAATTTTCTTTGGGGAAGATCTTCTCCCAGCTGCATCTGTTCGTCTTTACACTGCAAGTGGTTGCAAGAAAAAAAAATAAAAAAAATTAAATGAATTCTCTCCTGTGAACTTCTTTGAAAAGAAATTGTCGTATGTGATACATTCGCCTAACTTGAAATTTGGTAGCGAGATGTTATTTTCTCTGGGAATTAAATTTGCTTGTTCTAGGTAAGCGACGAATCCATCTGCTGGGTTCTTTGACTAGAAACGTCCCAATGACCGGTTGGGGAAGTTTTATAGGGGGGTAAATTGATACTCAGAGATGTGGTTACGCTCTTTTATTTTAGATGATGGTAAATTCTAATTGGTGGTACAAAATTTAAGCCTAATAGTTTATGAGCGTTGATGGTTGGAGGGGATAGCTTATCTCTGCAACTCTTAAACCCATATCCCTTTTTGGTTGGCCAATGGTCTATCCCTAGCTTGTCACTTGCCAATGTGCTACATATGCCACATGTACCTCCATCAATCTTGAAATGCCCTACATACACCACTTTTGGCAATGTGTCGATGTGCACATGAACTAAGTGTCATTCCATCCTCAAGCACCCGACATATGCCAACAGGAAATTGTTGCTGATGCATGCGGGCTTGTGAATAATATAGCACATACATAAGAGTCTACAGTGGGTAAAGGTATATAAACTTTTTTTTTTTTTTCATTCTTTCTATTTAAAACATAATTAAAGAAATGCACAAAAAGACAAAAAAAAAAAAAAAAAAAAAAAAAAAAACCAACAACATTATATTATTTGAAATACACATAACACCATTATCAGTCTCCAAGCAGCACCCAATATATGCTACTGCATGTGCACCATCAATCACAAGCACCCTAGTACCACATCTGCCAGTATGCTGCCCACATGTCCCGATCCTTTTCTGATGCAAGGTCTTTAACATGCAACATGCAGGATAGAGTACTGTTCCTACAAACCTTCCAAGACTGTGCCCGGGACAATGCCCATGACAAGTGTATTCACAACTAGATGGTTTGTCTGTCCACAAGATTGTAAATGAAATATCATTTTCGTGCAAGGAACATGTCCTTGTTCTAGCTAAGAAACAAATCTATTAGGACCGGTATATATAATCCGTTGCCTTCTTTGATGAGCGAAGTGCTAGACAGTTATTGAACGGTTAAAAATGAAAAATATTCAACAGTCTTACCTTAAGAAACAGGAGTCCACGAATTAGATGTTAGGTTCATCTAAATCACTACCACGCTGTTAAGAGTTTTTTGGGCTGCGTTTGGTTGCACCATGTGTAAGCTAACAATAAATTACAAAAATGTAGTAATCACCCAAACAAGAAGGATGTAACAGTGAAGAATGCAAATCAAGAGCTTTGTTTATCACAAAACAGCAAGCATGGGGTACATGTTCAGGGCCAGGTGAAAACAGAAGGAATACAGAGCAAGATGTCCTCACGAAGGTTGGTCGCATTGAAGAAAAATTGCTGACTCTAAAAAGAGATGCTCCAGTGCTCCCCAGGCAACATAAGAGTGCTTCTAGTTGCATGGGTTCACTTAGTCTAATCTTAATCCAATTCATCCATCCATACTGTTCATTAGGTCCACCTCATGTTTCATGGGCTACCATGCCAACATGCACCAGAGGCGCGGATTTTCAAACCTGGGTGCTTTTATGGAATGGTCCATCCACAGTAGGGCCTGACAGATCAATGTTCTAGATTAAAGAACCATCAGCAAAATGCTCAGGGCAGACTGACTTCCTAATGCTCAAAAAAAAGAGACTCATGAAACCTCACCTTCTAATACACAAGAAAACATGGCTATAGCTTAAGGACAGAAACAAGAGATGGTTCAGGCAGTGGGTAAATCATGAATTGCACAAGCAATCAAGAGAGGACATTGTCCATAAAAGGGCGTAATGTAAAACTGCTTTCCCTCAAGCTGATCCCTACTTGTCATGTTAGTCGAAAACATGAAGAAACAATTGAAGAACACAGAAAATCTGCCACTTCAGGCTGAAAAGACTCGGATTGCGAGAACCAGAATATCCCATTTACACTAAAATCCCATTAGCATTTCAAAAGCTAACAGTAGGGAAAAAGCATATTCAGCTACAATAATCACTCAGTTCAAAATTTCAAGTCCTAGTCAACTAAGTTTCCCCGCCTAGACCTCCGCGGCCGAGAGGCAGCAGCGTCTTCTTTCTCATTTTCATCCTCCTTTTCGCCACTGCTTCCTTGATTGTCAGGCTCTGTGGGTGCAGAGTTCTTTGTTTCCTTAATGACCTTTGCAGCAGCCTAAACATAAGATGACATTCTTAAGACAAATGTTTTGAATTCTCCCTGAATCATACAGCACAATTTATTTAAGAGGGAGAGAGAGGAAGAGAGAGAGAGATTAAACACTCACAGCTGGCTTCTTCCCACCGAAAAGAATCCTAAAAAGGACAGTTACAATCACCACCAAAATAGAGATGAGAATGCCAATTGTCAAATTAGGCTGCTTCTCTCCTTTCTCGATGACATCCTGTAAAACAACATTCAATGCTGTGAGTATCTTCAAGTAAAACCTTGATTGTGAGAAACTAGGGATGTAAAATATTGAATAATTATGTAGCAGAAAACCCTTCCGACAAGACAGACACAGAAATTCCAGACATAAGCTAGCAAAACATTCACACTTCACTACAGTCTAATGAATTGCTGCAATCAATGATGCAGGACTGAACAATCAGGGGAGCGCTTACAATGATCTTGATCTTATAAGCTTCCAAGAAGGGAATGTCTGCTATCCAGTAGAGGACATCAAATACCTTCTTCTGCAAGACCCCGAAAAGCAATGTCAAGATCATAACCAAAAATTACAACTTAAAGAGTAGTGAGGGCCAATAAACATGTAACAGAAACATCACCTGGATGCCTGCAAGCCCATCTGAAGCAGCCACTGCTGCTTCCTCTGCTTTCTGCTTTTCTTTCTCAACTTCAAACTTGGGCTTCCATGTCGTCTCCCTGTATGATTCAGCAACCTTCTCATCACTTGCTATCAAAATACTGTCGAACAGGATCCCATCTTGCATTGTCCAAATCTCAATGCCAATGGCTACAATAGGCTCAAAGGCAGGCTTCTCAAGTTCAAAGTAATCAGGATTTGGAATCTGTTGTGGCTTCCAAATGCCCTTGTAGTTAGGATTATCAATCAGTGGGGCATGCCATTTTCCCTTGTAAGCCGGGTTTCTCTTCATGGGCCTCTTCCACTCCCCACAGCCAGGGGCTGCCTCACACTTCGGGTTATCTATCTTTGGAGACTCCCATTCACCATCCTCTTCATCATCCCAATCTTCTGGCTTCGTGGCTTCAGGATCATCAATTTCCTCAGGCTCATCATCCAGCCATCCCTCTGGCTTCTCAGCTTCCTCGTCTTCGATCTCCATTGGAGCATCCTCATCCCAATCTTCAGGCTTTACTGCAGCAGAGTCCGGAATCTTAGCCCTCTCATCCCAATCCTCAGGCTTCTTATCATCTGGATCTGCGATCGTCTTGGC
This sequence comes from Liriodendron chinense, assembly GCA_003013855.2. NCBI lineage: Eukaryota > Viridiplantae > Streptophyta > Magnoliopsida > Magnoliales > Magnoliaceae > Liriodendron > Liriodendron chinense. The sequence goes on from ML058479.1 coordinate 2,223,702, forward strand.
AGGGATGAGTGGAGGCTCAAAATCATCGGAGGAGAGAAAGTTTGCCTTTTTCTTCTCTTCCCCATCTATCAAAATCCGCAACTCGTTATCGGGTTTCAATATCGCAGTGTACACATGAGAAAGCTTGTCTGAAGGGACAGAGGGAGGGTACTTAAGATGGTGCTCAACATACTCCCCAGTCTAGGGGTTCTTGTGCTTGAGGATGAAATGCACTTTGTTCGTTGATTCACACTTATCAGGTCCAAACATGATAGAGTATGGCGACTCATTGTCAAATTCCTTGGGCTTCCATCCAGCCTCTTGTGGCCGAAGGTATTTCAAATAAGCCCCTCCACATTCAAGCCCATTCTGGAGACGGGTCTCAAATTGCAGCACAACTGTTCCATCCTTGAGATTCGCAGGCTCCTCAAGTTCTTTCACTATTGCATACTTCTTTGCCTTCTCGCTCACCAGAAGACCATAATCGTTGTGCCCCTCACTCTTTGAGTACTTCCATACACCTAAAGTGAAAGAACGAAGCAGATCACCAGGCACTAACGGAAAAAAAAAAAATCGGGTTGGGGGCAATCCACATGCTGAAAAGGTTAGGATGCAATGGTAAAAACAACCAGGTCACAGCTTCTATACATGCACACCAAAAAAGGGGGGAGAAGGAACCATGCAGATTAAGCAAATAAAAAGGCAACCAAACTCAAGGCAGGCCCAAGATAGATAAACCAGCTCTGCGGGCTGTGACAGACATCAGACCACTCTGTACTAACTGAAATGCCAAATGGTGGGACCAAGCCTTATCTTAGAGAGAGAGAGAGAGAGAGAGAGAGAGAGAGCCGGGGGGGGGGGGGGGGGGGGGGGGGGCTTATTTGTGTAGGCATATGATAGCGCAGCTAAATCCGAATATTGGCCAAACTAACAATGCAAGCTGAAGCAACCAAGCGGAAAATTAGTGATAAGTTGAGATGTTTCTCCTTCCTATGATTATTTTTCCAGATGGAAGTAGTGTATAAGCTTGTGGGTCATACTCTACCAAAAGACAAGTTAAATAATAGAGCTTGTATTAGAAAATCGGTTTAACAGAATCATGCCATATATAATCAACAAGAAAATATGGACATAATAAATCACACAAAAGCATAACTGCCCAAGATATCTTTAAAAATAAAAAATAATGATAATAAATATTTATCCTATGAAAGAAATTACCTTCGTAAAAAATGCACAGAAATGAATGTAAAACCCGAGTTCCAGAAACATTAAAAACTAATCTACAAATTACTGTATATCATCATTCATTTTTTCATTCCTTTCTACCTTGTGTTTTATTATTCTAAAACCATGTTAAGGAAATCCCAATTTCCCCAATTTGCTAAGACCCTGTTTTGTAGACCCCTAAAAATGAGCTTAGCTCATTTTACTTAACAGAAATTATGCATTAGAGACCTTGACCTACAGTACATAATCACTTTTAACATAAACCCATTATGTATTAGAGATCAAAATCTCCAATACATAATTACTGCTAACTAAAATGAGATAAACTCATTTTAGGCATCTACCAAACAGGACCTAAGAGGACATGATAAACCATGCAAAAGCATAAGCATTGTTCGAAACAACATTTCCCCCAATATATGCTTAGGGAATGCCGGGATTCCCTACCAAATTAAACTGCAATAAACGTACAATAAAAACATTTTCCTTGCATCTAATATTGAGTGGAGCTTCAAACTTATATTACTTTCAAGTTGGGACTTTTAAGGAACACAACGCAATTTGCGGGTTATCAGCTCATGTCTCGTTATGAATACTAGGATGCATCTTTTCTTTTCTTTTTCTTTTCTTTTTTTCTTGAATGGTGATGAATGCATCAACAAATTGTCATTCCCTCTGGGTGAACTGAAATTTCACAATTCAGTTTGCCTGTGAACAAAGTTGAAAATATCAGTTTTGGAGCCCACATCAGCCTGGCCCCAAACCCAATACATATAAGTACATATCGGCAGATAAACAGTAGCATACATCCAGGCTACACAAGCTGGCCGGTCAAAGATCCAGCCGATCCAAGGGTCATTGATCAAGGAGGATCTAAACCATCCAACTAACAACATTGAGATTTGAACTTTGAGGGTCTAGATTGATCTGATGGAAGACCAATAGTAATAATGTGTGCTATGGACCACATTAATCGTTGTCTATTTAGTTGTTAGAGTTGAGTTTGGTTGAACCAATTTTCTCTAATTAGTTTCATCAGATATTTGGCGCACCACTTTCCAGGTATCAAATGATGTCTGGATGATATGAAATTGGTCCCGTTTGAGCTCTAGACATCTTCCAAATCTTCAAAAATGGAAAAGAAAAAAACCGACAAAAGAAGAGAAGGATGCAAACCAAGTGTGAAACCTAAGGAAGTAACGCTTGAAACTACAAAGGATAAGGTTCCTAGTGACAACATGCCAATCCAAGGTGATGCTCATGAGGAATCAACCATTGGATTGATCAATGGATCCACTAATAGCCTTATCGATGGATTAACGGTGGGATCAGATGGACTGACTGAAACAAAAAGAGCTAATAGAAATCAATAAGAGTTGATAAATCTGAATTAAAGGATGAAACAACGGAAGACTCAAGAATCGAGTTCAAGGAAGTCGCTCAACAATCGTATCAGCGAATTCTACGGTGCATATCAAAGTTGTTATGGGTGCTTTGGTCCTCTCTCAATGATGATTGAAGGATAAAGATCAAAGGTGAGAATAGTAACAACGATGATACAGCAACAACCGGAAGCAAACATACAACAGCGAACAAACCCACAATAGACATTCCAGCCATCCAAGTCTTCAAATCCACTTGCAAATAAAATGGAAGTCGACGCCAAGACATGGAGGACCACAAAGAAACGAAAGAAGGAATTGTGGGATATACAATGCCATCATATGAATGAGATCCCAATACAATGCAGAGGCCTTCACCAGCTACCACCGAAACTCAAGGACGATTTTGTTTCAAAGTCGAGGGGGATGATGCATCCAGGCCACACAAGTAGGTTGGTCAAATATCTGGCACATCTAATGGTCATGATCAAGGAAGATCTAGATCATCCAACCGTCTACATTGAAATTTGAACGACTTTGGGGATCTAGATGGATCTAATGGAAAACCAATGGTCCTAACATGTGCCATGGACTATAGTACTAGTCATCTCATTAGTGATTAGAATTAGAATTTCATTGAACAAATTTTCTTTTATTATTTTTGCATATTTGCTAAGCCACTTTACAGGTATCAGATGATGTTTGAATGACATGAAATTGGTTCCATTTAAAAGCCTAAGCTAGCTTTTAAACAAGCCCAAGAACTTGAAATTTTGATGCCATTTAAGTGAGCTATGGCCAATTTACATACTCTATAGGGTTGTGATGGGATTCGAGGGTATTTTAGTTATTTTTAATATTTTAATGATATATATGATTAGTATTAGAAGTAATAGATGGTTAGAATTTTCTCTTGCTTTAAGAAAGATCATGTATATTTGTAAAAACTTTTTCCGAGTTACGATAGAGAAAAAAAAAAAAAAAGATATTTTTCTCTGGCCATAGCGTGTGGTGCTGTGGTGCTTTCCCTTTGGCATGTGTTGTCTACAATACAAGAAGAGTGGGGCTTGACTGCGATCACTAGCATAGCGGCTAGTAGGTTGTTGGATACTAATCCACAACCCTTTCATCTTTTCATCGAGTCCGTGAAGAATTTTAATAATTCGACATCTAAGGAAAAGTATGGGTGGGTTTCTTGTTCTAAATCAGTGGGATGGAGGCGTTTGTTTATAAGACGGCTAAATTGGATGTATTTGGGTGGATTTCTTCTTCTAAATACTAGGACTAAAGTGATTGGTCGTTTTTGTACTAGATGTAAATATTGTTTAGTTGTCTAAATAAATAACAGAGAGAGAGAAGTATGTGTCCAAATTGATATTCTCTTAATTCAATTTGGTTGCATCAATTACATAGCAGGTAATGGACACTAACATATGGATGATATGGGAATGAATTTTTACCAATTTATTGAGGTTTCATCAATACAAAAAGTATTGACCAAAAAAATTCAATACATACATACATGCAAAAAATGGGTCAAATGTGTTTTTAATTAAAAAAAAATGTACCCATTGTTGATATATATATATATATATATATATATATATATATATATATATATATATATATATATATATATATATATATATATATAGGGAAATGGTTCTATGAGGTCGAGCTGTGTGGGCCCCACCGTGATGTGGATCAGACATCTACTCCATCGGTCAAATGCACCATTCCGTGGTAGGCTACAGTCTTAAAAATCAAGTCAATCCATGACTTAGGTGGGCCACACCACAGACAACAGTTGGGAGGGGTTTTTCGCCCATTAAAACCTTCATGATCTTTGATTGGTCCCACCGAGATGTGGTTCACAAATCCAGACCATCTATTATGTGTGTTCCACTTGTACGAGGGGTCATACTAGGTTTGAGGCACATCGAAAAGTCAGGTGGGGCCCACCAAGTGATTTTAGATATTTTAGGCATGTCTTCACATTATTTTAGATGCTATGGCCCACATGAGTTTCCTGTGCGGCTGATTTTTGGGGTATCCTATAACCTAAAGGGGACCCATCAAATGCACGGAGTAGATGTTCAAAACACATCATGGTGGGGCCCATATAGCTCGACCTCATGGGAAGTTCCCATGAGGTCGACCTCATAGTACCATTTCCCACACACACACACACACACACACACACACACACACACACACACACATATATATATATATAAGAGAGAGAGAGAGAGAGAGCAGCTCTCAAATCCAACCCGTTGGACTATAAATTACAGTTCACCCAACAGATAACTTCCAACCTGAGATGTATGTCCAACATCCAGCCCATCTAATAGGTTGGCCCTATTATGAGGATTACCTTAAAAAAGATTCAGCCACATCCACTTTTCAAGTGGGCCACATTTGTAATTTTCTATTTATCAATGGCTAGAAATTGTTTCTAATGTTGTGGTCCGCCAAATAAGTAGATGGGGCTGATGTTTGAACTAGGCATCCTTATGGATGGCCCAACCCATTAGATGGGTTGGATTTCACATGTTCTTAACTGGTTGGAAGTTATCCTCTGGGTGGAACATAACCTGTGGTGTGTGTGTGTTTGTGTGTGTGTGTGTGTCGAATTTTCACCTACTCAAAACAAAAAATGGGCTGGATAATATTATGAGTTTGCCAAACCTACGGTTTCATTAGTGTCATGTCCGATAGTACATGCACCATGTGAGTGCATCAATCCAAATCGTCCAAATTTTGAAACCGAAGTAGAAAGAGCATGGCCCAAAAAGAAAACCATTCAGACAATCCTCGCTATCCATTCAGTCACCATAAAACAGAGCTAAAATAGAAAGGACCAATGGTCCAAACTCCATGGATTAAATCAGATCAGTCGGATTGACCAATCACTGTAAGTTACAGGCTATGCTTAATCCCACAATGCAGCCCACAATGAGGTCAGTCTAGATTGGCATACTCTTCTGCCACAGATATAATGGATGCGATGCTAAACCTACGTTATAGACATCAAACTCACTTAAAATGCTGACAGACATAAAATAAAATAAAATTCCGTTGAAAACCCTAATACATAGAAACCCCCTCATACATAGTTAATCAGAACAGTAAGATCAACCAATCAGCCAACAATGGGCCCCACAATAGGGACGGTTTAGATGTGCATACTCAGGGATGCATTACTGTCACTACCTAATGGTTATTAAACTCACTTGAAATGCTGACATACATAAGATCCATTGAAACCCTATTACATAGAAAACCAGGAAGTAAGAAAATACAGTTTTACTATCTGAATTTCCCTTTTCTCATATTCCGATCTAAGATGACAACTCCAAACAGCATCTAAACCAACCACTGATAAGCAAAGCAAATCTAGCAAAAATCATCAACAAAACGCAATAAAAGGAATTCCAGTATCCCCAGATCTGAAATCGTACCGTTGTAGTCATCTTTCTCTGATACAATCCATTGCCCCTCAAATGATTCAGCGAATGGCTCATAAAACAGCTGATGAGACATTCCATTTTCAGAATCATGAGGAAAAACCACTACCAAATCGCTAACATGAAATAAAATTTCCAGAATTAATAAATAAATAACTCACTATATCAGAAGCGTAGAGTTTGAATACGAGGCAAGAAATCAAAACCAGAAGAAACTGGAGTTGGATCCGTTTCCGTGGATGGAGCGCTTCATGTGAATTGTTTTTTTACCGCAGTGAATTTTGTTATTTGGTGCCTTTAACTTGAAAGGATCTATTATTTTCACATCCTTACGTGACTACTTGTTGGACAATGCAGGCTCTTTAGGTATCTTTCAGGGACAACAACACAGCTTTTCACGTATCTTTCAGGGATATCACTACTTCGATGGATATACCCTCGAAATCGGTATCATACATTTCTGTATGTTTGGTAAATCCCTGGCCCCTTTCTCCAAAGGCATTTTCATGAAAGTTTTGAGTCCTTTTCATCCATATTTAAGCCAGGAGCAATGTGACGCATCCATTGACTATTTTGTAACCTAATGAAAACTTACATGTGCACAAAAATCCCATAATGTGGGCTCTATTAACTGAGTGATCCTTGGCTGCCCAATCAATGACATTTGTGTGTTGAATGTGGAACGTTAGGTGTCATTTGCACTTGCATTTTGACAGGCAATTGACGGTGACCATCACTCAATATTTCTAATTTTGGGGTAACACCCCATCTACTGTAGGCCCACATTTTGGATAGGTTGGATTAAATCTCTGCTCTATGCACAATGGGTTTGTTGTATTCATGTAATCCAGCGTACTTCTTGAGTACAAAATTCTTGATTTTGTTTTCTTATGTTACCATAGTTCTCAAACTTTGCTGACTAGACTGCGCGAGATTTCGAGCCGAGTCAATGAAAAACTTGAGTTGACTCAATTACTCAGCCGACTTGACACAAGTCGGTATAATTGAGTCAGTTTCCTTATGAGGTGCGATGTGGGAGTAGATTCAAATACCCAATGTTAACCAAGGGAAGCAACACCTTTAACCATTGACGTATACATGTAGTTGCTTTGTGTTATGTTCTATATTACTTATACTAAATCTAACAATTTTAAATATCTACAAAATTTTCTAATATTTTCAATTTTAATCTAATATACTGGTAACACTTACAACAAAGTTGCTTTGTGTTATGTTCTATATTACTTATATCAAATCTAACAATTTTAAATACCTACAAAATTTTCTAATATTTTCAATTTTAATCTAGTATACTGGTAACACTTACACCATCTAAAAATTGCCAGAACAGTAACAAAATTGGCACTTACTGACAATACAATTTCCATGTTTTTTCTTTGTGCCAAGTAGGTATTGGGGTGAGAACAACAATTGGAATGGTGTGCCTTATCGCCTTACTCACATATAAATTACAAAGGATACGTATATGGATGGACACCACAGTAGAAGAGTTCTTAAGCAAGGACAGATGCCAAACGCCTGCAAGGTACTCTTATTGGGATATTCGAAGGATGACCAAGCGTTTTAAAGAGAAATTAAGCCAAGGAGGTTTTGGCTCCGTTTACAAAGGAAAGCTCAGAAATGGCCAACCCGTTGCCATAAAGATGTTGTCTGGTAAATCAAAAGGCAATGGGCAAGAATTCATCAATGAGGTTGCTACAATTGGAAGGATTCATCATGTGAATGTGGTCCGACTCATTGGATTTTGTGCAGATGGATCAAAAAGGGCTCTTATCTATGAATTCATGCCTAATGGCTCTCTAGAAAAATACATATATTCCCATGAAGGTAAGAGCAGCCCTTTGAGTTGGGAGAAGACGTACCAGATTGCATTGGGGATAGCACGTGGGATCCAATATCTTCATCAAGGTTGTGACATGAAGATTCTACATTTTGACATCAAGCCTCACAACATTCTCCTCGATGACAAGTTCAACCCAAAAGTTTCCGACTTTGTGCTCTCAAAGTTCCACCCAACTGATGAAAGCCATTTATCAGTCACTGCTGTAGGAGGAACTCTAGGATATATGGCCCCTGAGCTATTTAATAAAAATACCAAGCATGTCTCATACAAGTCTGATGTTTACAGTTTCGGAATGCTTTCGATGGAAATGGCCGGTAGAAGAAAGAACGTCAATGCATCTGCAAACTCAAGCCAAATTTACTACCCCTTGTGGATATATGACCAGCTCAATCAAGGTGGGGACATGGGAATGGAGGATGCTGCCGAGGATGAAAAGGAAGTTGCGAAGAAGATGACTATAGTTGCACTGTGGTGTATACAGATGATACCTGCAAAACGTCCTTCCATGAGCAAAGTTATAGAGATGCTAGAAGGGAGTGTGGAACTTCTGCAAATGCCAGACAAGCCTTTTCAATCTTCCCCAGAAAGGGTTCCTGATGAAGATCATGCAACTGATACAAATCCCACAGAATCATCGAGTATTCAGGAACTGGAATCGCTCTCAGGTAATTATGAGGAATCAAGTCTCTTAGATGTGATTATAGATTAAGTTATGATACTTATCAAAACAATGAAAGTTTGAGATATTTGGTAGAATCTTAGAATCCCTATCAGACAAGAAACTATTCAAGTATGCATAATCATGTGTGTTGGTTTTAATCTAGGTTACCACCCTACATATGTAATGTTTCTGTAATAATATTACTTCCAAGTTATGCAATGAATATGTAGTATATAATGATGCAGTATCAACACACTCCATATTAGGACTGCATAACTCACAAGATTCCACGTTAATTAGTGAATCCATGAAAAAAGATAAAGAAAATTTAAAGGTCATGTTTTCCTGTACCGACTCGATGGCTCATGGTCTAATTGAAGGCATGGCCCTTGATAGAGTGGAAAGGAAGAGAAAGGGATTTATGTAGCTGACCCAATTAATTGAGATGAAGGCTTATATTATTAATTATTTCCTAGTAATTGTAGGATGGTTAGGATGATCTATTCCAAGTGATTGTCAAGCAACACATGCAATCAAAAGTTGGACAGCCCATATTGATTATTAGAACCATTTTCCCACAATAAATATGATTATCCATTTTCCTAACAATTGACCAAATGGTGAGGGTGATCCGATCAAAGGAATCAAGGCACATCCAATCAAAAGCGTGGCCTACATGATAGATTGTCCAAATTCATGATTAGGCCATTTTTATATAATGAATTTAAGCAGGCACACGGGTGGTTCCCTGTGGCGCCCACCATGGTGTATTTTCCTCCATCCGTTTCACCAGCTCATTTTAGGGCATGGGCCCAAAAATGCACAGATCCAAATCTCAGGTGGACCACACCACGGGAAAGACTGGTGATCATTGTGTGATCCCTTCATCCAGGTCTATGCGACCCTATCAACATGTTGGATGGAAAATAAACATTTTGGTGGCCCCCAATAAGTTTTTAATGGTGGGCATTTAATCATCATTGTTTCCTGTTCTGTGTTCCACTTGAGATTTGGATCTGCTGCATTTTTTGGATCATGCCCTAAAATGATGTAGAATGGGTCGCTGATTATTTCATGGCCCAGATGGAGCAAAAGAAGACTGGACGGGGTCGAAAGTGATCCGGACCGTCAGGACCGTAAATCGATCGTATCTCACAATCCGGAATGAGTTACAGGACGTATAATATATCAATTTAGGGTAGCTCGAGCTACTTTAGCCAACCAACCCCGCTATGCCGGGTTGCCCAAGCCGGAATCGCGAGATTCGACCGTATTGACGGTCATTAGGCTAGTTTATTTTCAGTTTTACTATTTATAATAAGTTTTAATTCGATCATAACTTTGCATCTGTACGGTTTTAGAGTTAGTGCCCAACATGAAAAGGGCTTAGAATATTTCGTAGAACAACGTGGTTGAGGCCATTTGATAACTTTTTATTTTTGGCCGAAAACCAAGAGTTCTAGTAGGATTGAACGACTTCTATAAACAGTAAGTTTACTATTTATAGTAAGTTACGCTTCTAGGAGTTTAAGTTGGAGTTGGAGTCTGATACTTTGCATAGGGTTTAGTTTCCTATTTATATGCATTGTAATTTCATTATTATTCATTCAATCTTCAATAAAGTAATTATTTGGAATTAAATTCCTTTTTTTTATCTTTTATTTCTTCTCGTGGATTCGAGAATTTATCGGTTAGGGAGACGGTGATCGACCTACCACATCCTCCCTGCGTCATAAAATGAGATGGCAAAACAAATGGATGGCAGCGATATAAGTTAAATACAATGAGGTGGGTTCCACTGTCAGGGATCCACTGAAGCCCCAATTTAAAATGGGGGCGGATTACGTAAGGCAGGGGTAACAGCAAAGTGGACGAGGCCCTGACCACCGGGCCCGGCTTGATGTATGTGCTGTATATCGAAGCTGTCCATCTGTTTCGCCAGATCATTTTAAGAAATTTACCCAAAAATGAGGCAGATCCAAATCTCAGGTGGACCACACAATGGGATTGAATTCCCACCATTAAAAGCTTCTTAGGGGCCATAAAGCTGCTATTTGTACTTTCCCTTCATCCAGGTCTGTGTGACCTCATCAACAGGCTTGATGGCATATAAACATTACAGTGGGCCCCAGAAAGTTTTTAATGGTGGGTGGTCAATCACCACTGCTTTCCTGTGGTGGGTCCACCTGAGATTTGGATCTGCCTTATTTGACCATGCCCTGAAATGAGCTGGAAAAACGGATGGCCCCACAGTTAGTGCCTCACCCACTGAGCTGTTACCCCTCTCTCACCCAATCCGCTCCCATTTAAACCGTACATTTCCAGGCCATTGGCCAGATTATTAGTGGTCTAACCAAAGTGATTGTTGCCAGGGAATAGAATTGCAAGTGTGAGAGTCCAAACCGGTGATTATACCCTTTAATTTCTTTACAATCCATGTTTTTTTTAGGAAAATGGTCTAATCATCAATCTAGAAAGCCCATCAAGTGGGCCCACTTTTGATACCGGAGTTCCTCAAGAATCGCTTGATCAGACCATCCTTACCATCCAACCAATTGCTAGGAAAATAGATAGTTCATATATATTGTAGGAAAATGGCTCTAACCATCAATTTGGACTGTCCATCATGTCGCCCCACTTTTGATTGCATGTGATCCTCAAGATACATTTTGATTGGACCATCGTAGCCATCTAATCAATTGCTATAGAGATGGGTTTAGATTTTTAGGAAAATGAGTCAAATCAATAATCTAAATCTTCCATCATGTGGACCGCACTTTTGATTACATGTCCTTCTTAAGAATTGCTTTGATCAGACCATTTTAACCATCCCATCAATCGCTAGTAAATGGATGATCCATATTGATTGCACAAGAATGGATGCAATCATCAATCTGGACCGTCCATCTCATGCCCCACTTCTAGTTCCATGCGTATCCACAGAATTCCTTTGATTGGATCATCCTAACCATCCAATTGATTGCATGGAAAATGAATGATTCATATGATTTTAGAACAGTGGATATTGTCATAGATGTGGGCAACGCCTTTGATTACTTGTCTTCCTCAAGAATCTCTTTGATACGATTTTATTGCTTGGAAACTGGACGGCAAAATGATTATAGGAAAATTCATCTAATCATCAATCTAGACCATTTATCGTGTGCAACTGTTCAAATCACATTGATTGCTCCATCGGAACCATCTACTCAATTGATAAGAAAATGGACAGTCATACTTGATCGTAGGAAATTAAAGTAATCATCATTCTGCACCATTCATCATATAGGCCCCACTTTCGATTGCATGTGTTCCTCGAGAATCACTTTGAACGAATCATCCAAACCATTTGATCAATTACTACGAAAATAAGCTATCCAGGTGTTGATTGTAGGGAAATGGATCTAATCAGCAAGCTGCCCATCCATCAAGGGGTTCAACCCTTTGATTGCACGTTTTTTTTTTCCTCAAAAATACCTTTGGTTGGATTATCTTAACCATTTGATCAACTGCTAAAAAAATTGGATCGTCCTTATTGATAGTAGAAAATGGATTGGATCTCGAAACTCCAAGGCCCACTTTTAATTTTATGTTTCCTAGGAATCCTTGGATCAAAGATCCTTAGCATTCGATCAATTGCCATGAAATGGATGTGACAGGATGTCCTATGTTCATCCTTGGAGAAAGGCCTAATATAGACCATTTATCATGTTGGTCCCACCTTGGGATCACATGATTCACTGGTCAAGATGACTAGAGATGCTAACATTGAATTTGATTGGAGATAGTAAAATTGATTCACCGGTCAAGTTGACAACAGCAAAAAAAAAAATATATCTTAAGCTATCTTTTAAATCATGTTATTTCACCAATCACTCCGTGAAGCTTTGCAAAATTTAAAAACATGGAAATAAAATAGTACAATTACAGAGAACATCCAAATGCAACCACACCGAGAAAGCAACCATCAAGTCATGGTTGTGATATTTTGATGCCAACTTGAATTTGGAGTAAGCCGATTTTCGAGCCTAGACCCACAACATGAATTCTGCAGAAACTTTGCTTCATTATTTCCACAGTGCTAGATTGATAACTGAAAATTTATTTTACTTGTGCATCTAAATCACTTCCACGCTGTTAAGAGTTTTTTGGGCTGCGTTTGGTTGCACCATGTGTAAGCAAACAATAAATTACAAAAAAAAAAAAAAAAAAAATGTAGTAATCACCCAACCAAGAGGGATGTAACAGTGAAGATTGCAAATCAAGAGCTTTGTTCATCACAAAACAGCAACCATGGGACACATGTTCAGGGCCAGGTGACAACAGAAGGAATACAGAGCAAGATGTCCTCACGAAGGTTGATCGTATTGAACAGAAATTGCAGACCCTAAAGAGAGATGCTCCAGAGCTCCCCGGGCAACATAAGAGTGCTTCTAGTTGCATGGGTTCACTTACTCTAATTCCAATCCAATTCATCCATCCATACTGTTCATTAGGTCCATCCCATGTTTCATGGGCTACCATGCCAACACGCACCAAAGGTGAGGATTTTCAAACCTGGGTGATTTTATGGAATGGTCCATCCACGGTGGGGCCTGACAGATCAATGTTCTAGATCAAAGAACCATTAGCAAAATACTCAGGGCAGACTGACTTCCCCTAATGCTCAAAAAAGGAGAGTCATGGAACCACACCTTCTAATACACAAGAAAACATGGCCATAGCTTAAGGACAGAAACAAGAGATGGTTCAGGCAGTGGGTGAATCATAAATTGCACAAGTAATCAAGAGAGCACATTGTCCATAAAACGACTTAATGTAAAACTGCTTTCCCTCAAGCTGATCCCTACGTGTCATGTTAGTCGAAAACATGAAGAAACAATTGAAGAACACAGCAAATCTGCCACTTCAGGCTGACAAGACTCGGATTGCGATAACCAGAATATCCCATTTACACTAAAATCCCATTAGCATTTTAAAAGCTAACAGTAGGGAAAAAGCATATTCAGCTACAATAACCACTCAGCTCAAAAATTTTAGTCCCAGTTAACTAAGTTTCCCGCCTAGACCTCCACGGCCGAGGGGCAGCAGCGTCTTCTTTCTCATTTTCGTCATCCTTTTCGCCACTGCTTCCTTGATTGTCAGTCTCTGTGGCTGCAGAGTCCTTTGTTTCCTTAATGACCTTTGCAGCAGCCTAAACATAAGATGACATTCTTAAGACAAATGTTTTGAATTCTCCAAGAATCATACAGCACAATTTATTTACAAGAGAGAGAGAGAGAGAGAGAGAGAGAGAGAGAGAGAGTATAAGATTAAACACTCACAGCTGGCTTCTTCCCACCGAAAATTAAGAATCCTAAAAAGGACAGTTACAATCACCACCAAAATAGAGTTGAGAATGCCAATTGTCAAATTAGGCTGCTTCTCTCCTTTCTCGATGACATCCTGTAAAACAACATTCAATGCTGTATCTTTAAGTGAAACCCTTCCGACAAAACAGACACAGAAATTCAAGACATAAGCTAGCAAAACATTCACACTTCACTACAGTCTAATGAATTGCTGCTATCAATTATGCTGGACTGAAAAATCAGGGGAGCACTTACAATGATCTTGATCTTATAAGCTTCCAAGAAGGGAATGTCTGCTATCGATAGAGGACGTCAAATACCCTTCTTCTGCAAGACCCCCAAAAGCAATGTCAGGATCATAACCAAAAATTACAACTTAAGAATAGCGAGGGCCAATAAACATGTAACAGAAACATCACCTGGATGCCTGCAAGCCCATCTGAAGCAGCTGCTGCTGCTTCCTCAGCTTTCTGCTTTTCTTTCTCAACTTCAAACTTAGGCTTCCATGTCGTCTCCCTGTATGATTCAGCAACCTTCTCATCACTTACTATCAAATTATTGTGGAACATGATCCCATCCTGCATTGTCCAAATCTCAATGCCAATGGCTGCAACAGGTTCAAAGTCAGGTTTCTCAAGTTCAAAGTAATCAGGAATTTGGGCCTGGGCTTAAAAACCAAGCCCATTTAATAATCAGGCCAGGCTTGAACGAAGATCTGAAAGTCCATAAGCCTGGCCCGGCCTGTTAAGATTTGAAATATAGACCAACAGTCTAGATTAAGAAACCATGGGCCCACTTGCCTCGTTAGAAATCGAGAGAATAGAGTAAAAAGACCATGTACACATAACTCTACAAATAAGCAATGTAGCTGACAGCAGAGGTTGAATACTTCAGTCCTCAACACTGAGGTCAAGCTATCGAATCCCAATGTGGGGGGTGGCTAACATTGGAGGGTGACTAAGAGTGTGGGTGTGTGCACTAACAATGGGATGTGTGAACTAACCCAGAAAAAATAATAATAATAAAAAAGGTTGAATACTTCAGTCCGGTGCCTGCAGCAGATCCTGTTTCAATGGGATTACGGACGTGGCATTCAATCACCACAGGAAACAGTAGTGATTGAATGCCCGCCCTAAAAAGATTTCTACGGCCCACCGTAATTTTTATTTTCCATCGAACCTGTTAATAAGGTCAAACAGACTAGGATGAAAGGATAAAAGCAATATCAGCTTGAACAAAACTTTTGTGACACACAAGAAGCTTTTAATGGTCAATCATCCCTGTTTACAGTGGTGTGGTCCACATAAGATTCGAATGTACTTCATTTTTACATTCTTGCCCTACAATCAGCTGAGAAAACGGATGGACGGCGTGGATATAAATAAGTCAAGGTGCGCCCCACATTCAGATCGCACCATGTTGGATGAGGCAGGGCCGCACGCTTCGGATAACACCGCTGTAAAAATCGTGGCGTGGCAAAACTCTGTGGGCTCTACCATAATGTATGTGTTTTATTCACAGCTTTAAGTGGATCAAGCTAAAGTGAATGGACAGCGTGGATAAAGCTGATATTTTTGTTTTCCCTTACTTCGTCAATGTCTGTGTGACCTTATGATCACCCTCGATGACAAACAAATATCTTGGTGGGCCCTAAGAAGGTTTCAACAGTGGGCGTCATTATCCCAACTGCTTCTTGTGGTGTGGTTCACTCGAGCTTTGGATCTGCCTCATTTTTAGGATTATGCCCTGAAATAAGCTGGTAAAATGAATGGAGGTGTGTGAATAAAACATATACATTATAGTAGGGCCCACAGAGTTTTTCCACGTATAGGCAGTACCACATCGGTAGGTCTAAGGAAAACAGGAGCGGATAAGGTGCGGTCATGGCCTGACCCAAGATGGTGCAGCCCTTACCGTGGGCCCACCTTGATATATGTATTCTATATCCATCCCATCCATCCTTTTTTCTAGATCATATGAGGCGAATGCCCTATCATTAGAACCTTCTTAGGCCCACTGTAATGCTTCTATAACGTTTATTTGCCATCCAACCTGTTGACGAGGTGGCATAAACCTATATGAAGGGAATAAACAAATATCAGATTGATAGAAAACCTTTGAGGGCCATAAAAAGTAAATCACCGCTGGTATCGTACACCTGAGAATTGGATCTACTTCATTTTCTCATGCCCTAAAATGATATGGAAAAACGGATGTATGGAGTAGATATGCAAACATTCTAAAGAACATAGCCTTTGTAATTAATTTTGCAGCATTGGTTTTTTCAGGGTAGTTGCGACAGCATTTGGTTGAGCAGGATCGGCGATGAAACTAATTTCAATGGCTCCAATTAAATGGACTTCTGTCCATGAACAAGGGCAGTCAATGGCTTGAGCAGCCTTGCTGTTCTTCCAGGCTATAGTTAGGGCGGGCGGACAATGGGTTGGGCTTGGGCTCAGCAATTGCTAAATTTTGAACAGGCGTAGCAAATGCTACATTTTAAACAGCCCAGTCCCAACAGTTCAAAATATGGGTTCATAGCCCTAGCAGGTGTGAAAAAAATATATATATATATCACCTCTCGTGATGTTTTTGCCGAAAATCCATTAAACGATAATATCACGAGAATATAAAGAGAGTTTCAAAATCTGGGTAAATTATAGTTTCTCACAATTTTATTGCAAACATAGAGTGATTTTTACTAAACAAATATCTATTTTCTTTTTTTAAATAAAATCGTTTTTACCGAAGCACATTTGCTTGGCAGTGCCTTCCAATTGCTTGGCCGGGCCGAGTTAACCCAATCTCTTGTAGCACCAGTCCAATCCAGCCCGAAGTTTGGCTCAGCTCAACCTGGTTTAGACTGGCTCGGCTTGTAGGATACCGGGTATTAAAAACAAAAAACAAAAAAAAATAATAAAAAAAACCTAAGTCGCACTTTTAAAAAACTCCATTTTGAAGTTGCACTTCTTTGGTGGATGTTAAACATCACGTAATAAGATACTTTTGTACTTTTTGTGTTATTTCTAACTTTTTAAACTCCTTTCTATTTAAACAAACAATAACAACAACAAAAAAAAGAACCACCACTTATTCAAACTTGGCCTGGCCCGGCTCGAAATTTTCGACCAAACTAATCCCGGCTCGAACCAGATTTTTCTAAAGCAAACCAAACTCGAGCCGCATGGGCCAATCCACAAACTGGGGTGGCACAAAAACAAGCCAAACCCAAACTAGGGCTAACTCGGCCCGGCCTGGATCATTGCCCACCTCTACTCGCATCCAAACTGAGCTAATGCAATGGATGGACAGAATGGATGTCACGCAGACAAAGCAGTTGGCCCCATAGATCTTTTTCTTACACACCCTACCCGTAATAGGGCAAGAGCTCGGGCCAGCATGCTCTTCGGCGTGCTCTTCTCTCAGTCTACCCTAGCCATGGGCACGGCTTGTGCATGATATTAAGGTAGTTGGAGCTTGGGTTATTAGCTGGTCATTTAGGTCATTCGGCCTAGCCCATGGCTACGAGTCATGTTGACTAGATTTCAAACCAAGCCCGACCCACTTACTTAAATGGGCCACATTTTCTAACCCAAGCCCACCCACTCCGGTGAGTTGGGCAAGTCAAGTTGTTGTTTGGTGGAGAGACTTGTATGAGGGAGTCAAGCAGCTTATCTAGCTTTCTGAAAATGACATTCCTTAGGTGGTAGCTATTCCGTCTGCAAGAAAAAAGCTACTTTTCTTCTTCTTCTTTTTTCAGTAAAAGCAACTTTTCTTTTTCTTTTTTGCAGGTATGATAAATGGTAGTCTTTTAACTGATTGTGATGTAAGTTTACATGTGAGGCCCACTTAGAGTGAGATAGGAGGGTCGAATCGTGGTCTGCCCCAATATCACCCTGATTGGAGGATTGGATGATCCCATTCAATCAAATAAGGACCTGCAAAATGAGCAGTAAGACTATTTTTACTCTTACCATCCATTTCGTATGCCTTTTATTTATACTGCTGTAATTACACATGGTTGTTTTTTAGTTATGTGCATTCAAAGCTGATTTTTAATCCCATCTAGTGGTGCAAGCACTCGACAGTATGTATGGATGTGATAGAAATAGCTAGTACAAAACACAACAATGTCAGATGGTCTCAAT
Source organism: Liriodendron chinense (assembly GCA_003013855.2). NCBI lineage: Eukaryota > Viridiplantae > Streptophyta > Magnoliopsida > Magnoliales > Magnoliaceae > Liriodendron > Liriodendron chinense. Next base: position 2,241,787 of record ML058479.1, read on the forward strand.
CTGATGGGTGCGGATGCTTCTTGCATCATGCTTCTCTTTGGCTTTTGGGTTTTAATTTGGATCCCTTCTCTTATGGTTTTGCTTTGCTGGCATCTATTGCGTGCTGGTGTTTTTCAGCAATAGCCCCACCTATCAAAATCATATGTCAAATTGTCAAAAGACTTGCAAGACACTATCCCTGAGTAAAGTCATTCCAAATGCATTTTTAATGGAGAAGTCTAGGATAGGAACCTTTCATGCATCGCTAAGTCAAGCACGTGATGAATCCATCTAGAGGTTTAGCAAGTGCATAGAAAGTTCTACACTCTTGTCCCTGGGTAAAATCATTCCAAACGCGTCTTTGATGGAGAAGTCTAGCGTACGAACCTTTCATGCATCACTGAGTCAAACATGTGATGAACCCATCTAGAGCTTCAGCAAGTGCACAAAACTTCTACACTATCCCTGAGTAAAGTCATTCCAAACGTTACTTTGATGGAGAAGTCTATGGTACGAACCTTTCATGCATCACCAAGTCAAGCACGTGATGAATCCATCTAGAGCTTTAGCAAGTGCACAAAACTTCTACACTCTATCCCTGAGTAAAGTCATTCCAAACACGTCTTTGATGGAGAAGTCTAGGGTACGAACCTTTCATGCATCACCAATCAAGCACGTGATGAATCCATCTAGAGCTTTAACAAGTGCACAAATTAAACTTCTACACTCTATCCCTGAGTAAAGTCATTCCAAACGCGTCTTTGATGGAGAAGTCTAGGGCACGATCCTTTCATGCATCACTAAGTCAAGCACGTGATGAATCCATCTAGAGCTTTAACAAGTGCACAAATTAAACTTCTACACTCTATCCTTGAGTAAAGTCATTCCAAACGCGTCTTTAATGGAGAAGTCTAGGGCACGAACCTTTCATGTATCACTAAGTCAAGCACGTGATGAATCCATTTAGAGCTTTAGCAAGTGCACAAATTAAACTTCTACACTCTATCCCTGAGTAAAGTCATTCCAAACGCGTCTTTGATGGAGAAGTCTAGGGCACGAACCTTTCATGCATCACTAAGTCAAGCACGTGATGAATCCATCTAGTGCTTTAGCAAGTGCACAAAACTTCTACAATTTATCCCTGAGTAAAGTCATTCCAAATGCATCTTTGATGGAGAAGTCTAGGATAGGAACCTTTCATGCATCACCAAGTCGAGCACTGATGAATCCATCTAGAGCATTAGCAAGTGCACAAAACTTCTCCATACATGCCCATACATGTTGCCACACATGCCAAAATTTCCATGTTCATTTGAAAATCCTAACCCTGTAAAATATAGCATGTGGATGTCATTATGTGGATCATAAATGCTTAAAAATCACAGTTGGATCAACCTACCCAAGCATCTTGCCCAACTGATCACTGTCTTCGGCCTTAATTGAAACATGCTTCAATTGGAGCTGGTACAAGTTTCATCTATGATTGGAATGAATTTTGTTCTAATTAAATTTTATTTCCAATCAAAGTAGAAATGAATTTCAGGTTAAAAACATTAAACACTCCTTACTTGGTATGCTATAAATTGGATTGGATCAAATACAAACCTTTGCATGCAATAAAATCCTGGATCAGCTTAAATCCATGGGAAACCAGAATATTAATTCCACAGAGAACAGGAGGAGAGTTGAAGGGGATTTAAGGAGTTTTGGTGCTTTGGATTGTGATTTGACAAGCAACACCTCTCATATATAAGCAGCATTAAGAGCTGTCATCTTTCTCGAACCCTGTCAATTTCTGGTAGAAATTTTCAAAATTCCTTACAATGCAGGGAAAACAGTCATTTATACAATTCTTGTAATTCTCTAACTAATACATCCACTAATCTTAGCCTCTTAACTAGTCACATTGATTAGTTGCTAAATATCTTTGATTAGTTACTAAGCCAACAGACCCAACAACCTACAACAGAAAATTAATAGAATACAACTGAATTCTAGCTCAAATCAACTAATAATAGAAAATAGCCTGAAACAGGTGGTGAAAATATGCTTCAATTATATGTTGATGGACCATGTTGGAATACGGTCATAATTGTTCCATCTGCCTGCCTCTAGTGATGACCCATCAAGTGTAGCCTGACGTGGCCTTCTCCTGATGCTCCAGGTATGCCCTAGTCAGAGAGAGCTCCGCCTCAAGCTACCACCATCTCTGTCATTTGCAGAATCTCCATGATAAAGCATTAAGTGCTTGACATCGACTGGATAAGAAGTGCATATGTGGCCCGCCAATAGTAGATGATAGGCATTTGAAAGGTGGCCCAGAAGTGTGGGCCTGCAAGATCTGACTGTCTACATGATATGGAACTTTCGCAAAAGTTGATGATGAATGGCGTAGGTCTAGCGGTCTGCCTAACCATTACAGGAGCAGATGGGTCTGATCATCCCTCTGATTCAACGTATAGATGGCCCCGGATTATGATCTACGACCTAGATCGTTTAAGGCACGAGCCAGATGAACACAAACTCACTATCCTCTTTTTCTCTCGTCAAAACCTCTCGGATTCTTAATTTCTTGATTTCATCGAAGGGGATTTTCCTCTATTTAGAGAACGAGGGATCGAGAGATAACGGATGAGA